>CAWUFW010004234.1:0-1200000 GCA_963921515.1 Calotriton arnoldi | reverse complement strand
AGAACTCATTAAAGTACTATCTCAAATTTACCATAATCTACAGGGTTAAGCCCTGTCTTCCATGCTGAATCCTTGATGGATCTTTGAATGAAGTATTAGGAGTCAAGGAGCAATTTCAACATCTTCAATGTACATAGCATTAACAACTTTAAGTTCAGTCAATGATGAGAGTTGCGATAAGTTTTCAAAAACCTTTAGTCTCATTAAGAGATTAGTAAGTTATTTTCTTCTCATCATTTTTATTTCGATTAGCCCATTAAACAAATAATTTTACTGAAATCTCAATTGAAAATGAATGGTTAGCAAAAAGCATCAAATACATTGCGTTTAGCACATTTCATAAAGGAAATGCTCCCTATTCTAAAGATCAGGGTCAGAGTTTTAGATATCAAGAACCCAAGAAGAGTTTGAATTCAAAGAAAAGAGTGAGATCAAAGGAGAATAAAGCTTGAAAGCCTAATTAAAGCAGCAGAAATTCCCATAAAGAGTAGTTAATGAGCCTCAGCTGAGTCTCAATAAATCCACGTGAGTCAGCATACAGTCACAGTAGAAAACTGTTGAATATCAAAATGGCAAAGTTAAAAAAGGGTTAACAGTAGCAGCAGTAGCCACAACCGTCAAGAGTCTAGCAAGTGAGAAAGGAAAGTCGATATCCCCAAAGTGTTGCCTTTACCTAAAAACACACACTACTAAAAAGTCAGGAAAACATGTTTAAAACATTTTATCAAGCTTCTTAATCTATGGACCAATAGGATGACAGCATTCTTCGGTAAGTAGGTTCAGCTCCTCTGTCCCCACAAAAATACATGCCGCTTGTACTATTTATCACAAGCTTAGCTACATTTAGTCTTGCGTAGTTAGTTTCTGGAAGCATTAGACTTTGGGCCCGATTTAGATATCGGTGAACGAGTTACTCCATCACAACGGTGACAGATATTCTGTCCACCGAAATATAAGTCCCATAGATTATAATGGGATTTATATTTTGGTGGACGGGATATCCATCACTGTTGCGACAGAGTAACCCATCCACCAAGATCTAAATCAAGCCCTTGGTTCCCATAGGCCTTTAATCACATATCAACCTTCGATATCTCAATTTGTTTCACTACGAGAACAATGAACTAATGACTAAAAGGCAAAATCACTGTTGGGTAATGCATTCCTTTTAATACGAATCAAGCATTATTGTTTAAAATGCACAAGTTATTCTATTTAAATGTAATATGAAACATAAGAAAATAGGAAGGTCATGACATTCAGGAATAAAAATGTTGCTTATAAAGGAAAACATTTGGTTTAAACCGGAACATTGTGCAGTTATGACAATATTTCTAAGCATTTACATTTAAGATCAAGCTTCTATTTCACGTTGTGTACATTTCAGCAATATTAGGTTTGCTTCAGATTTGAGAAAACTTGTCTCATAGCTTTTCTATGGCCTATACAGATAACTATGACTGACTATTGCAAATCAGCACATTTCAAATGCGTGTCACTTCAGCCATAAGTTTTTTTTTTCATTGTACATTCAACTACCAGATTAGTTTTTATTTTCATTAATTTGCTTTATCAATTCCCCCATCTGATGGCTGTTTTAACCATCACACTATCATGGTTTCACATGTGAGTTCTGCTCATAGGGCACTTTCATCATCCGTTAAATCCCTTCTTTCTTTTTAAACTTTGAAACTGTAGTCCTCATTTATGAAGTATTTAATGTTAAGTCTCTTTCACATCTTTTATTCTTTTCTTTTTCCCTTTTCTTGTGTATTTAATATCTATAGCCTTTGAATAAAGCAAACCAACATGTCAAGCAAAGCCCTATTATAAATACTGGTATAAGGTTAGCCTTCAAAATACCTCCTCCCGCTGTCACAGTCCAATTTCCAATTGTGTGAATTCCTTTCCCAAACTTTTCTAAGATGCTGAGTGTTTCCAACACTTCGAATTGAGGTTTTAAATCTGAAATGCTCTTCACAAATTCCTCTATTTGCTTACTTTCATCGGGTATGTATGAACATCAACGGGTTAATTTAGGCATTTGCAAACTTTACCTTTTTCTGAGGGTAAAATGTCTAATGCTAAACGATCCTGCAGAACCATTGAATGACTGGCAATCAGCTCAAGGTTTTACTACTAGCAAAGCTCCAGAAGTACTAGTTACCAGCTTGTCGACAACAGTTGACAGTTTTTTAATCTTTTCATCATTTAGTATGACTCCTACAGGTGGAATGATTGCTCCAAATATATCTCCCACTAATTGGGTTCCCTTCTATGCACTACAGGTGTGTCTATGGGCTGGTGTTATGGTTAATGCTTCCATACTATTCACAAAGTACATTTTAGGAAACCAGCATCCCTAAATAACAAATACCCTCCCAGTCAGCAGCAGCAGAAAATGAGCATTCTGTCCAAAAGCAAAATAAACTCCTTCACTTGCAAATTCCTCTCCTTGTAAAATTTGCCATGTCCCTCCCATTAATTCAAATGTTTGTTCACAACTCTTAATCCCCACATGTTTAGTTCGTTTGAGTGTTCTCCTTCTGTAAACGCAAATTTTTCCTATGTGTTGCCTAATCTTCACTTTGGACATTTGGACCATTTTGTTTCTAAATTCATCCTCCTCCTTCTTGCAAACATTTTTCAAAACATCGCTATGCTTGACTTCACTAGGTGTCATGTTAGTGTTTCTCTCTTCTAATGACATAATAAAAACTTTCTCTAATGATCCCATCAAACCGGTTAAATTGTTCTGATAAGCCTCAACACTATCTGTAGGTTTTTGTGGCATAAAATAATACCAAGCTATGTCCATTTTTTGTTTTTCTTTCTGAGTGTAAATTCATGCTTTCTATCTAAGGCACTCTAGAAAGTATTAAATAATAATTAGAATAAAAGTATTCAAAATGTTCTTGTGTATATACACGTGTAAGCAGTATACTACATGTAATTCCATTTAACAACGGCATGTGATAATATTTAACTTCCTCTGAGGCTGATGATGGTAAGTGAATGCAGACATAGCAATCCTTTGCTCCCATGGCGTGTGTGTATTCCTGTACTAATCTAAAGTAAACATTAGTTGAGTAATCCTCCCTATTGTAGGCGACAAATGAAGCTTTCAATTGCTCTTCATCATTCAGGTATATGTGTGTTTTTGTTGTGTTTGTATTTCTAAAATACTTCTCAGGTGTTAAATAAAATCCTACTAGCACCATGGTAATCATAATTATTGTTATTACGAAGATTGTACACATAATATAGTTTATTTATTTCAAAGGCAACACATGCCTTCTCTGGAAGTAGACTAAATGTAGTCCGTTAAAGTTCAATATGCAGTCTTTGCAAATAGCTTATTTCAAATGGTTGGTTTTCAATAAATCAATATTCTTTTAGACAATTCTTAACCCTAATCCATGTTCTTCTAGTAATGTTTTCTAAGCCTGGGCGTAGTTCGTGAAGTTTTGCTATGCGGAACTTCGCGAAGTTACAAAAAAACTCCACGAAGTTCCGCAAGTGGCGTAGTGTAGTGCGAACTGCTGTTCACGCTGGTCTTTCTGCCGCTCGGATAGAAATTCTACCCGAGTGGCAGCTCGCGCTCACAAACGTACCGTGCGCGAGCAAGGGAAAAAAACTCCGCTGCACTACGCAAAGCAGGGTTTTCTTGCACTCTGTGAGCTCCGCGGAGTGCAGAAAACTCCGCAAACGGAGTGGAGTTTAACGCCCAGGCCTAATGTTATCCCTGCTCGTCTACCGCAGACTTGAGCCTAGGTTGATCTTCTGCAAAATAAAAATAGGAATTGATTGGTGTCAATCTCTAGTGTCCATATAACTTCCTGTTAAAGTTTACACAGTTTCTCTGCAAATGCACAGTTAATTTTTGTCAAATATCCTTTATCCAGCAGTGCTTATTGGGATGGTGCCATGGAGGTTCAAACAGTTCAGATCTCACATCACACCGATCATCGATTATGACATTCAGTACTCTGTCCAGATAGTAAGACAACTGAGTTGCTGAATACCTCCGGCAAGGTACTCTTGCTCTTTTTCATCTTCCCAGTTTCTGTTGGTTTCCCCCTGCATTGCTTTCATCACTCGTTTCTGTTTCTTCTAGGTCAGTGGATAGAATTCAATCAATTGACAAACCTTGTTTCAGTCTTTGTTGATTGCAACTCTGTGGCCTACAACTTTACAAGCGACTCTTCTCTGTTCAGAGCTTGTTCTTACACTCAGATTTTCTTGTTTTACTGATGCTGTCTGTCATGTTTTCGAATTGTGGATCAGTCTCTGTTTATACATCATTCGAGACTTCGATGCCACTTACGGCATCGAAAAATCTACTTATCCACTCGCAGTGGCGAGTCAGATTTTATCAGGTTGAGCTATTTTTAGAACCTACTGGTCTGTTCTGGTGAGTGAACATTATCTGGATATGAACAGGTGTTCTGTTCATTCAGAAAGTGAAAGAGCAATAAAAATGTCTTTAAAACTTGTTTTTATCTTGTCACATTTGCTGTCTGTTCAAGGAAAGAGGTCAAATGCCAGTTTTCTTTTTACCAATTGCTCTTTGGAAAATGGAGTTTATTTTTCTTTCTCTTACTACAGTTTGAGGATTTAGTCAAGTGAGCTGTCTGGCAATCATTGTGAAACAAAGGCTGTAAGATGCCATTTTTTATCTAACATGTAAATAGCTTGTAAATGAATAGTACAAATATTTCAAAATATATCAGGAAATGCGAAAGTATTTTTTTTGTAATTGAGAAGTGTGTTGCAAACAAAGATTTTTTTTTTTTGTTTTGTTTTATATAGCGCTAATTAGACCTGAAGGTATCAGAGCGCTTAACATGAGTACCAGTTGCGTTACAGATGTACACATTCATTTTTTTGTCAGGCATGGGGAGATTAAGCGATTTGCCCAGAATCACAGGATGTTGAGTGTCCCTGCGGAGACTCGAACCCGGCTCCCCAGCTTCGAGGTCGACCGCCCTAGCCGTTAGGCCACACCCTCTCCCCAAATTTAAATATGATTTCCAAACATCATTATTTGTACACTATATAGATTTATCAGTAAAGCTGCATGTCAGTGGGACATTTTGTGGTCATTTCAATGTAAAATCTGCTGATTGCAAATGACTATGTGCTACCACTTCATGCTTTAGTTATGCATTTATTAAAAGTGATGGGTTTTACTCATGATTTGAAAAAACATGCCTGCCCCGCCCTGATAACAATGCTACTAATGAACTAAGTGGCAAGTCAGGGGTCATGTGTATCCTGTATGTGGCTAGATTTGTATTCTATATGGAGCAAAGTTTAGTCTATTAAATAGGACAAAAATGTTTTTTGTACAGCATACATGCTGAACTCGCATGCTTGAAGGTGCTCTCATATATGATAATGAAGAAAATGGAAGCTGAGTGAATTAAACTATTTTCCCGGATTCATCTCATTTGAAACCAGTTTATGTGTCAAGAGCAATACAATAGGTTGAGTAGATTATTAAAGTCACTAGACCTGCAGGTTTTATGAGTTTTCGAGGGTTGCACTTGGTGCAACAGGTACTTTAATTGGTACAATTGGTTGCAGTTTTTCACTCCTTTCTTCTTCTTGGTGCAGTCACCAATGCTCTTGGTTCAGGATAAAAGAGTAAAAAAAATTATTTGGGATTTCTCACTTTCTTGGTGTGAGAGGCATGCAACCAATTAAAACTCCCCAACACTTCACAGTAGTATTGGGCACTAAGACAACCTGGACGGAGCCTTTCCACCTTGGCTCCAAACAATTCTTTTGAATGTGCTTCTTGATCTCAACCCAACCACCAGGATTGATGTCATGGCACTGTTCTTGGTGTGGATCTTTAGTGACAGCTGAAACCTGGTAAGAAACAAAACACACCATATCAGCCAATCCTTTGCAGTAGTCGAGTATCATCTGTGATTTTTAATTATCCATTTGCAGGTACAGTAAGCAACCTCTTTGCTCGTCACATCAGTATTTCATGGGGCGATAAGCCAGTCTTCCTATCAGGTATACTTCGAATACTCATCGGCACCAATAGTAAAGCATTTGTCCAGTTCAGTGATGTTGAAGCACAAACATTTGCTAAATGAGAGTTGATATCTCCATTCACCTATCAACTATACCAGAAGCTTCAGGTCAGTAGCTGAAATGTAGTCTTGGCTCATTTTGTAATTCTATGCAAATCATCTTCTAGACCTCACTATTGAAGTGGGTCCCCCTATCTGATTCCAAAGAAACTGTCATGCCATACCTGGGCATCAATTCTCATAATAGTTTTGCTACAGTGAGACTGCCATTTCTTCTGGTTGGGTAGGCTTCCACCCAACTCAAGAAGACCCATAATATTACTATCATATGTCTCATCCAATTGCAAACAGGCATTTTGATAAAGTCCATCTGTATTCCGTTGAGAGGACCACCTGATCTCCCTATATGACTCAATGTGACGTGTGTTCTTTTCCCTGCATTCATTTGTTGGCATGTCACACATCTGTTACACACTTCTTCTGCAAGCATCCTAAACCTAGGATTAAACCAGTTCTGTCAGAAAAGCCTAATTATAGTGTCCCCTCCTAAATGTGTGTACCCATTAAAAAATATTGAGTCATTGGGAATAACACACTGTCCGTTAACACTGCTCTCCCATCAGATGATATCCAAAAATCATGGGCATCTTTCACACAGCCTGCTCTGATCCAACCCTATTGCTCTGCTTCTGGAATATTTTTTTGTACCCTTTTCAAGTCATCCCAAGTGTTTATCACTTTCATAAGCATGGAAAATGATATGTCCTCCTCAGACTCACATGTTAAAGCTCCATTAAATGTACAGGGCAACATGGCACAGTATTGGGCTGCCGACTCAGTGTACCTATTCCCATTGCTATGTAGCCATCCCCACTCTGATGAGCTGCACGTTTAACCACTGCAATTTCAACTGGCAACTGAAAAGCATCCATCAAGACTTAGAAACTTCACCCCATTTCTAATTGGATTCCCTGAAGAGGTCATGAAACCTCTTTGTGACCATAATTGCCTAAAATCATGGATAGCGCCAAAGCCATGCTGACTATCCATAAATATAGTCACTCTCATTTGAGCAGGTAAACCAGTCGCGGCCTGTGCAGGTAAGCGCGGTGGTGGAGCGGGCGGGGGTGGGGGAGTTGACAGAGTGCTCACTGCTGCATCAGTTTTAAGACAGCTGGGCAGACCTATGTCAACACAGTCAAGGGCATCTGTGTTAGCACTGAGAGAACAAAAGCCTCCCTCTCACTGCAAAATAGAAAACATCCTTTACTGTAATCTTGCATCCCTAGTGCTGGGGCATGACAAAGTCTTTCTTTCAGCTCTAGGAAGGCTTTCAAGCATTCAATGTCTCATGGAGAGATCAGACACATCCCTGTGTGTCAGTCACAGTAAAGCCTTTGCCACTAAGGAAACATTTGGTATCCACTGTCTACAGTAGCCAACCATTCCCAAAAACATTCTGACTTCCTTTTGTGTTCAAGGTGGATTCATCTGAAGAATTGCTTCCACTCTCTCTGGTGACACCTTTATAGCTCCTTTCTCAATTATGTTCCGAGATATTGAACTTCTTTCTAACAGTCCTGAAGTTTACCTGGAGACACTTTATGTCCGGTCTCAGCCAGATGATTTAACAAAGCAATGGTATCTTGTTTACACAGCTTCTCGTGTCTCTGATGCCACAAGTAGAGCAGCAATATACTGCATGAGTACTAATCTATAGGGCATCTGTAATGACTCCAGATTCTTTTTCAAGATCAGTTTAAAAATTGATGGACTCTCTGTATACCCTTGTGGGACTCAGCACCATGCCAAGACTCTCTGCTGAAACATGAACAAAAAAAAGAGCTGGCTATCTTCATGTGAAGGCACTGAGAAGAAAGCTTGGCAGAAATCATCAATGACTGTGAACCATTCTGCAGTACATGGAATTTGAAATAATATTGTGACTGGATTCGGTACCATGGGACCACTATCTCATTAATTTTCCTAAGGTCCAGCACAGGCTGATATTTTCCATTGGGTTTCTGCAAACCCATGATAGGAGAGTTACATGGATTCCCATTTAGTTCCTTCAAAATTCCTTGCTGTATCAGATCCTCTATTACAGACGTAATTCCTGCAACTGTTTCTGGGAACAAATGGTACAGTGGTGTTCCTGGAAACACCACATTTGCCTTTATGGTAATATGGACTGGTTCTACTCCTTTAATCAATCTAATATTTTTTACTGTGAGGTCCCACACCTCTGGGTTCACAGTTTCTCTCAAGTCATTCAATCAGTATCAATCAGTAATCTTATAAAGTGTGACTACTCACCCGTGAGGATCTCATGGCGCTGAGTGGGGGATGGTGGGTCCGTGGTGCAGTTGAAGAGCCAGGTCTTAAGGTCTTTCCTGAATTGCGGCAGCGATGGTGATTGCCTGAGGTGCAGAGGCAGGGAGCTCCAGGTCTTCGCAACAAGTCAGCTGGTAATTCTTCAATTGTCATTAATGGGAATAAACCTACAGCTGTCTTTTGTTCATTTTGAATTCTACATCCTCATCATGTGTCTGTAATTCCACACCATCTGGTATGCAGGATATTGTACAATTCAACTTGCACAAAAAATCTCTCTCTAGCAAGTTTAAAGGGCTTGTGTCACAAACAACAAATTGGTGATTTTCCTCAAAAGAGCATATTTTTACAGGAACAATCTCTAAAATTAGATTGGTAATCTGTTTATTTGAAACTCATACAGCTTGGATCTTCTTTCCTGAGAGGGGTAGGTCTGGGACTTCCACAGTTCTAACAGTAGATCTGGTTGAACCAGTGTCGATCAGAAATGATATGGGGTGGTCATTTACTTCACCATCTACAAATGAACCACTCTGGTCTACCTTTAAGACTGCACCAAGCACGCAATCTTCCTCCCCTCTCAGGCACCATCATTGAGAGGTGTCGGAGCATGATCCATCACTCTCGAAAACAGAGAATTGCTGAAAAGCATTCTGATCTGAATGAGCGAACTGTTGGAACGTATTTTGATTTATTTTCTGCAAGGAATTGGTGTTTGTTTTTGGCATCTGGTTCAAACTGATTTTCGGGTTCCCCAAAGTTTGTGGGACCATTTGAGTCTCTGGGACCAACATCATCTGGACTTGTTTTTCCATTGGCACCTGCAACTTCATATTTTGCATCTGAACTCCCCTCTGCATAGGCACATTTCTGTTTATATTATAAGGGTTAAACTTACACTCCCTCTTCCAATGTCCAACCCTGTGACAGATGTGACAAGGAGTCATTTTCTTTAATGCTGAAACTTCCATTCCTGAACCTGTATCTATAGGTACAACTCTACCTCTACCCTGTGAAACACCGCAACCTCTGGAATTTCCCTGAAAACCAGTCTGTGGAACAACAACAACACCTTGCATAACTCCTTGATTTCCTGCCGAAAAATTCTGGAAACCTTTTGAGCCAACTTTGTTTGCGACAACATAAATTTCTCTTTAATCTTTTACTGCTTCATTTCTAATTTGTCACTGCAATACTTTGCATATCACTTTAAGTTATATGGGAACTGATCTCTGGTCTTAATCCTAAAGCAAACTGAGATACAAGAATCCTCATGTCCTTTTCTTCAGGATATTCTCTTCCACTGTGCTGCTGAAATATCTGCAACAAATTCTCATAATATTCATTAACTTAATCTTTTGCTTCTTGTGGTGTTTGATTCATTTTCAACCAGTCTAAATCTTTTGGGGGCACTCTGTCTTTTAGAAAGGTAATCACTGCTTCATATTTCTCCATAACTACATGAGATAATGCATGTGTGTGTGGATCTTGCTGGCTCATCATTCGGCCATTGTACAGTAGTCTTACACTTAGTCCACAAATTACTTGGCACCACAATATCAAATAATGTATTCAAATCAGTCCACAACAGTTTTGAGATTTTCACAAATCGATCAACTTGTGTATACCGCTGCACAGATTTGTCTCTCAATTTTGGGAAATTGTTTGTAAAAGCTGCAAGATCACCGCTGCTCCAAGGCACATGAACATACACTCTCGCTATTTCTCTAAGTGGATAAGCTGAAGCTACCCCCTCGTCTAGCTCCATATTTTCCTTTCCTGCATCTGGCTGTTTCCTTTTCTTTTCATGCCCATTTGTTCTCTATTTTTTCAAAATTGTTCCATTTAATAATACATTTTATTAATTCAGTAATGTGCAATTGCATTCCTGTAGAACGCATGTTTTCAATTGCGACATCATCCAATTGTACCCTATAACTCTTCTGATAAGGAAAGCTTTTTGAAATATCGACATCATATCTCTAGGCCAATTCAGTCAATTTCTCATGTGTAATTGCTTCTCGCCTTGTAATTTCTGTACATAGGTACATCAGTTCTTTCTCTTGATACGTAGTCTAATATTCAAAATCCAAACAGCCCCTATTAATTTACTTTAGTTCAACTTTTAATTTTGGAATATTCATTGCTGTCACTTTCTCAGGGTCTGAGCTAGTGACATGTTCTAGGCATTCTGTCTGTTTGATACCTAAAGCTTCCTCAAACCAAGGTGGAAAAATTCCATATTAAAACAAGTTGGCTTCCTCCTGGGTTATTGGTGTCGTAAAGACAATTCTACCCCCATCTCTTAGTGCTGGAACTGTCTGAGGCGGTCTCCACACAACAATCTATGAATTTTGGGAAGTCGGAAGAAATCCTGTCACAGGTAAACCTCATACAGCTCCTTGTGTGTCTGGAGTTATATTAACATTTACTGGGGAGTTTGTAGCTGGCCTAGGCACTGTCTGTACAGTTGCTACTTGCTGTGCTTGTCCCGGTACCTGCATGCTAGGTGAATTTACTACAGGTGGAGGAACAATCTGTCTCCGAGTAACTTGTAATGGGGCAATCTGCAGTATTTGAAGTGGTCTTTCAAGTTGTACCACTCTAGTTTTTATGGGGGCAGACGCTATTGTACGGCTTGTTGGCACACTACTTTCAGAACTATCAGCTGAAGTTGCATAAGGCGAAGGTCATGCAGCTAACATTTCTTCTAATATCTCATCCCCTGAATCACTATCTGTCTCATTTTCATTCTCTTCTTCCTCTTTGTCTTTTCTCTTTAATATTTTCCTTCTTCCCTTTCTCTGTATTTCAGTAGAAATTGCTGGATAGAATCTAATACCTTTGACTATGGCTTTCCTCCATCTATGCTGCTCTTCATCCTATCGAGCATCTGTATAATTACGCATTGCTCTCTTTGTCCTTTTCTGGTACTTTTCTCTCTCTTTGTCTCTTGCAGCCTTTTTGCCACATGCTTAAAGCTTCAAATTGTGTGGATCTAGGTGGTGGCTTCATCTCGCATAGCTTTTCTCTTAATTTGTCAATAATTCTTATCTCAAAACTTCCATAATTTGGGAATCTCAATGGACCACCTTTCCCAGTAATCCTGCAGCATTGACAAAGATATAAACATGTATCAAATCAATTCAACTTTATTTCAGCTCAAAGGCCATAAAAACACATAAACACATAGTGCAGAATAAAACATATATAATCAAAAACATAAATACATTTAAAATCCAATTCATTACATTTCGGGGAACGGTCATATGAGTTTTAAATACAGCAAATACTTGGAACGCAATAAATTATTAGACAGAATACAGTGGGTTACGAGAAATCTGAATACAAAATCTGAACATGGATAGTACAGCATATCATATCCCTACATCTACAGTGAGCTGGTTCCCAGATACTATGCAAAGCCTTGCCCTGGCTTTCCACTTAGCCAATAGATAGCGAGTTATTACAAAAATCAATGACTTGCTGAGATCAGTACTAAGTATCCTAAGGGCAACTTTATATTCTCTAGTGCCCAGAAAACGGTACAATGGTAATATCCGGCATCCCCTGCTGCTCTCATAGGCTGGACAGAAAAACAAAACATGTTCTAGGGTCTCCTTGGGGGCACCACAAAACTGGCTCTGCTACTCATCAGCATTAGGGACTTTAGCCCATCTGGCTGTAAAGGACCTGAGGGGTAGAGTCCCATAACGTAACTGCAAGAAAAAACGCCTGGCCAGAGGAGGTTCAATCTCGTCCATGACATTTTCTCTGCTATAAACATCCTTAACTATAAGAAATGCATCAGTCAAAGAACCTCTATTTTCCAGAGAATGTACTGCAAGATCTTTATACTGCCAATAACCTTTTTTTTAATTGTGTTCTTAGAAATCCCCACTGACTCATTTGGAGTATTCCACTAGGATGCGAACCCAGTTTCTCCCAGAAGAGATCTTACGTACTTGACCCAGGGTATTTTGCTAGAACCCAAAAGGCTAAGGATCTCTACTGAGCCCTCCCGGTACTGATGGAGCTCTGAAGTGATCCAGAGCCTCCTCCAGTACAGGATGGGTGTGTATACCAACTTTATCTGATATTACTCTCATCCCGAGGTCAGGTCTGAGGGGAAGTAAGGGAGTACTTATGGGAACACCTACTAGTTGCCTAATGAACCGATTTTCCACTAAATCAAGCATAGTTGCATCCACATGACCACACAGCTCTGCACAATACTATGCAGACCCCTAAGCCTGCAATTGGTAAACTTGAAGAGCCGGGCTTGCCAGTCGAAACTGCGATCTATTTACCTTCTTAGAAATAACCCCGCTACTTGCTCTAATTTGAGCCTACGGTGGGTAATGTGGGCCTGCCACCCCATAAGTTTGGTTAGTGTAACATCCAAGTATGTGAAGGAATGGACTCTTTCTAAGGGAGACCCTGCTAGAACTGGATTTGCCCTGGCCGAATGCCCTGGATTTCAAATCATGTACTTCATATTGCCTACATTAATATCCAGGCTCCGATACCTACAAAATTGGTCAAAACGATTAAGGAGCTTTCGTAGGCCCATGGTGGATTTGGACAGTAAAAGAGTATCACCGGCAAAAATGAGGGCAGGCATCCTCATGTTTGCCAGTCTGGGAGCATCGTTCTCAATCTGCCCCAGGTAATCTATGAGGCCATTTATATAAAGAGAGAAAAGTGTTGTGGGGAGTGCGCAATCCTGCCTTAGCCCTCTGCTTATGGGGAAGGGCTCTTTCAGCTTGCCAACCTGACTACACCTGTGCACAGTTTTTCTTATGCAAACTCAAAATAATATCAAGTAGATCGCTGAGTACCCCTAACTCTTCTAACATCCGCCACAGGGTGGGTCTTGGGACTAGTTCAAAGGCAGAACGAAGGTCCCCAAACATGACAGAGAGGCGTCCAGCCCCCAAAGTGACCACCCTCCAGTACGCCATCAAGACAAACATGTATCTAACCGCACTTCAATTAACATAAAATGTGCGGGCATACCCTCAGGAGGTGCCTCTTCACCTTCCCATATCGGAACTGTAACATCTCCTCTCCCAGAACTCTTAAATCCTTTAAAAAATTTCATGTTTTCACAAGGTTTGTAAACTGAACAATTCACAGTTCAATGTTATGATTCTGTTCCGTAAACAACACATTTTCTCATCCAATACTGCCTCAGTTGTTATTTATTAAAATCCTGTTAACAAATTCCAATACGGCATTCACAAAATTGCTGACCTGTCACAGCGCAGCACCTTGACGTCACCAACAAATCCCAACACGAAAGCACACCAACTGGCCAATCTCAGCACGAAACACTATGACATATGATCTCGTTCTTTGCAGCAGTTCATCCTCCTTTACAATTTCTCTCGCACTTACACAAACCAACAAAACCTTTTTAACAAATCACATATCAATTCTTGTTTACTTTTCTAAAGGAAAACAATAGCACTTCAATAACTGGTATATTAAGGGTCTTACACCTTCCGACGTTTATCATACAAACAGAAATTCTCATTCGCAAGTGAGATCTAGACCAGTATGAAATCACCCTAATTAGTGCAGCTTCACCTGTTTGCGTAATTTGGTTCTGGAAACATCAATCAATATTAGGCAACCACAACGGATAAGTGTTTCTATCTCAATTTGTGTAGGTGATGGTACTTCACACTCTACACCACAAAATCTCTGCAATCAAGAAATACAATTCGAGGATGGCTTATTCAAGTGTCTTCTACACTTGCCTCAACAACTTTCATTATCCTAGTATCTTAGACTACACTGAGTCTGAATTCTGTAATCTCTTCACATAGAAACAATAAACATCTTCATTCATCAAACCATTCACTCTTAACTCCAATATACAATGGTAAACACCATTACAATAAACGTCACATCACCCTGTTAATGCTCACACCTCCAAACAGCAAACGCCTTTAAAAATCGCACCTAGCCAGCTCCTCAAGCGCTAGGCACTGGATTCCAGGATTCAGGTATTTTATTCTAACTTGCGAACTTATTTCTAGCTTCTTGCTCAAAACATTAAACCACACTCTGCTACCAGAAAACTGCAGGCGCAGATTGGGCCCTAAATATATTATTTAAGTGAACTCATTTAAGCACCATATCAAATTTACCATCTAAAGGGTTAAGCACTGTCTTCCATGCTGAATTCTTTTACTTTCTCTTGATGGATCGTTGAATGATGTATTAGGAGTCAAGGAGCAATTTAAACATCTCAAATTTACATAGCATCAACAACTTTAAGTTCAGTCAATAATGATAGTTGGGATAAGTTTCCACAAACCTTTATTCTCCTTAAGAGATTAGTAAGTTATTTACTTCTTTTCTTTTTATTTCGATTAGTCCATAAATCAAAAAAGTTTACAGAAATCTCATTTAAAAAGAATGGTTAGCATAAAGCAACTTGCATGTTTCAAAAGGAAATGCTCCCTATTCTAAAGCTCAGGGTCAGTGTTTTAGATTTCAAGAACCCATGAAGAGTTCAAATTCAAAGAAAAGAGTGAGATCAAAGGAGAATAAAGGTTGAAAGCCAAATTAAAGCAGCAGAACTTCCCATAAAAGTAGTTCATGAGACTCAGTTGAGTCTCAATAAATTCAAGTAAGTCAGCATACAGTAGCAAACTGTCAAATATCGAAATGGCAAAATGAAATAAAGAGGTAACAGTAGCAGCAGTAGCCGCAACCATCAAGAGTCTAGTAAGTGAAAAGGGAAAGTCTATATCCCAAAAGTGTTGCCTGTACCTACAAACACACACTAATATAAAGTCAGGAAAACATGTCAAAAACATTGCATCAGGCTTCTTCATCCATGGAGCAATAGGATGACAGCATTCTTCAGTAAGCAGGTTCAGGTCCTCCATTCCCACGAAAAAACATGCGTCTTTTCCTATTTATCACAAGGTTAGCTACAGACAGATGTGCGTAGTTAGTTTCTGGAAACATTAGACTTGGTTCCCGTAGGCCTTGCAACACAGATCTACCTTCTACATCTCAATTTGTTTCACTGTGAGAATAATGAACTCCTAATTAAAAGGCAAAATCACTGTTAAGTCATGCATTCCTTTTAATACAAATCAAGCATTATTGTATAAATTCACAAGTTATTCTATTCAAATATTATATGAAACATAAGAAAATAGGAAGTTAATGACATTCAAGAATAAAAATGTTGCTTATAAAGTAATACAATTGTTGAACCGGAACAAATTGTAGTTATGACAATATTTCTAAGCATGTCAATTGAAGGTTAAGCTTCTAATTCAGGTTGTGCACATCAGCAATATTAGGTTTGCTTCTGTTTTAAGAAAACTTGTTTCATAGCTTTTCAATGGCCAATACAGATAACTATGACTGTCTAATGCAAATCAGCACATTTCAAATGTGTGTCACTTCAGGAATACGTTTTTTTTCATTTCACATTCAACTACTAGATTAATTAATTATTATGTTAATTAATTTGCTTTATCACAGAGCATCAAACAAAGGAACATTCTGGAATGTCTATTGTTGGTTATTTTTACCAATATACCACTGGGTTAAGGGGACATTTTTGTTTTCTACACTGCAGGGCCTCTTTCACATGAATGATTATTAATCATTCTATTGTACTTCTTTCGCACTTAAATAGACTGGTCAAGATTATTTTTCTTGTGATTTCTTCATATTTAGTAGGTTATGTCATATATAAACAGCAGAGAGGCTGTTAATTGGCATGCATTAATTTGAAAATAGAACTGAGATTCATTGAATGATTCCATATATGGACGACATTTGATGCAATTGCTGATATATTGATCATTTTTAATATACTTCTCTTAAACCTGTAACTTTGTTTTTATATTTACCTACAGACAATATTTTAAAATATTTACTATAAATCATTTTGGAATCATACAGAATATAAAATCAGATTTACGCTTGTCTGATGTTTGTTTAACTGATAACATGTTTACCCTGACCTCTGTAATTGTTTTGTAACATGCAATAAACAATAGTTTAAAAAAAATGCATTGTAGATATGTCTTGAACTGTAATTGTTTTGTAACATGTAATAAACAATAGCTTTAAAAAAATGCGTTGTAGATATGTCTTGACTGTTTCTGTGAAGTATACGGTCTGACTGCCAGTGCAAAAGTTGCCCACACTAGCATTGTTACCTTTCACTTCAAGAGCAAAGGGAAAATCAGAAAGCATATCACATGGACTATGTGAGACAACACTTTCAAAGAGCAGGAAAGTCTTTATTTTAATAGAGACTCATACAAATAATTTTGATCCTCTGGAATATTTTGTCAAATACAGGATAAGGCAGTGCTCAGTCAAAGCAAACTTCTTTTTCAAAGTGATCCTTAAATATCAAAGACAAGGGTACACATTTAAGCCTTCTACAGTAGCTCCTAAAATGATCTTGCTTCTCTAATGCTTTATTTTGATGAGGAGTTTCAACCCGAATTAAAAGTGGGGAAATATTGCTTGGTGAACTTTCAATCTGTCTGGGCCAAACTTATTTTGTGGGCTCTTGTTTGGAACAGCTTTGGATTTTTGATCTAATTTATGCCCCCTTTGGCCAGGTCACTGACAGTGTACAGGCGCACTCGTCCAAACTCTAAATGTGTTTGCATCAAATATTCAGGGATAGTGACAGTGTGTTTTCAACATTGTAGCACAGAACCAGCTTATTAATATTACTTTAAATATTCTCTGACGCCATCCCATTTCTCGTATGTGAGGTCCTATTGTGATCTAAAAGAAACTATTTTTTATGGATTTTGCATGAAACATAAACACATTTCTCTGCAAAATGTCTGTAAAAGTCTCTCACACATCACCCATGTTAAAAGTAAATTAAAGGATAACGGTATTTAAAAATTTGTTTAAGAATCATTCAAGTTCATCAGGGCAAAATTCTCTGCAGAACAAAGCTGGCTCTATCGGGGGCTGGTTTCCTGGGCCAGAGCCCACCTTGCCCATGTCTTAAAATGTCTCTCATTTGCATACTGCATTTCCAGTTCGAACAGCCCCATTCGCAGTGTTGGAAATGGGGAACCCTGGGCCACCGCCCACCAGAACGTTCTCCCCATTTCTCAGAATGAGAATCCTTTACTTCCCCCTACTCTGGGACCAGTCTGTGTCTCTTCGGAGCTCTCCCTCACTCTGCTGGTAGGAACCTGAACCACCCTTTTTGTGGTCACTCCTAGGTATGTTTTTTTGGATCCTGGTGCTGATCCAACAGTCCTTCCCATTAGCAAGCTCTCTGGAGTCAGTGAGCTTACTATCAATCAGGTGTTGGCGCAGATCTGGAGAACAAAGACTGAACATGTGCTCCCTTGCAATCAAATTGTCCTGATAATCCTTTCCTTCACTGTCTTTCACCCAACCAACCATTGTCTTGCAAAATGAATCTACACTATCCACCCAAGTCAAGTTGGGCCAGTTTCGGACTGTCCCTAAACTTCTGTCTGTACCTCTCTGGGGTCAGACCATACTTCCTGACAAGGGCTTCTTTCATGGGGGGGGATACCTCATGCTGTCTCCTTCTCTGGGGGCAGTAGGGTGTCCCTCCCCTCACTAGGGATATTCCTCCACAGACTAGCCCCCCAATCTTCTTCAGGGATCTTGTGCATCTGTAAGGCAGTCTCAAAAGTCTCAAACCACTTGTCAATATCATCTCCCACCACAAAGTCAGGCACTAGACATTTGGGAATATGGACCCTCTTGTCTCCAGAGAGCATGGAAAAAATGCTGCCACCAGGACTTTGCCTGTCTGCCCTTGATGTCCAGCTTCTTAAGGCTCCTCTCATGAGGTAATTCTCCTCCATTAGCAGTTTAATTCCTCCAGCTTGAGCTTAGCCATCTCCAGCCTGTACTTCCCTTTCTGCCTTCCTTTACATCAGCTCCATCAGGTTGCGAGAGGACACACTGCTCCCTGTGCAGGAAGAATAATCAATCCTGGGAGTAATGGTTAACCCCCCCCTCTTCAACAGGCTGCACTCCAAGACCCTCCTGTGGGTCCTGCTTCTTCTTCCACTTTACTAGGGAGTTGTAAGTAAATTAAATATGCCAATTGGGTGTTATCCAATTGTACTATGTTTTAAAGAGAGAGCACTTTAGCACTGGTTAGCAGTGGTAAAGTGCACAGAGTTCTAAGGCCAACAAAAACGAATTCAGCAAAAAGTAGGAGGAAGGCAAAACGTTTGTGAATAACTCTGCAGAAAAGGCCTGGTCTAACAAGGTCCATCTTGAATGCAAGAAGGAAAAGTAGCATTAGCTTTTGTAGCTTCCATATGCTTCTGCAAAGATGCAGTGTTTTGTACAATTTTGAGGCAAAGTAGGAGCCAAGAACAAGCGATCACGCTTTCCTCCATAAGATATAAATGGTGATAAAGGTAAACATTCCGACGCTGGGGCAAAGTTAGATGCACGGAACAGTTCCTGATTAGAAATGCTAAATGATTGATTTCTAACTGCTGCCCCAGTAAGAGTATAAGGTATGCAAAGAAACTATAGAAGGCTTGACCTAATTTAAGCTTTTCAAACTAATGCAGCCATATAAGTTAGTTGGCTGAGAAGATTTACACATTTTTGAATAGACAAAGAGGTTAAAAATATGTGATTAAATATGATTGGGGCCTATAACATTTGCCACAATATGCATACTATTTGGTGAGATGTTTATATTAGTAACAATTATTCAAGGGTATGATTTATAGAGAAATACTGCATAATAAACAATAATACTAACTGCTCACTGCCCATTGTGCAGGCTACCATTTAGGGAGCAACGAAGGATCTCCACTTCTGTCTGTTTTGGGCAAGTTTCTGTATGGTGCCCCACCTGTGGCTCAGCATCTTCATTTCTGTTTCCATAGATCACCTCCAGGTGTTATGTGGCTGGCCTCTCTTCCACTTGCTTTTTGTGGTCCAATGGAGGAACAGTTTTGTGATGGAGTCTTGTTCTCTTCCAATGGCGTGTCCTATCCATCACTATCTTCTAATAATGATGTTGTCCATGCTCTCTTGCTTGCTTGCATCTGGTGAACAGTTCCTGGATGGAGATGGTTTGGGCCAGATAATGCACAAGATTCTTCTCAGATTACTGGTGTGGAAGACTAACTGTTTTCTAATGTCGCTTTTTGTCATCGGCTAGCATTCTGATCCATACAAGAGTGTGGATAGAATGCAGCTCTGGTAAAGCCTTTTGCTTGGTGTTGGTGCTGTACAGAGATGACCTCCACACATTATTCAGCCTCCAGAAGTTATTTATAGCCTTGTTCAGTTTGCTCTTGATGCAGCGGATACAATAAAAACTATTTCCTCCTAGGTCACTTATCGGTCATCCAGGCGCGACTTATATTTTCTCACATTCACATGACGATGGGGCCCATGACATCGCCTAACAAACACACTCACACACACCTGGATTTCCTCTACACCTTTACGAATCTATACTCCTAGGAGAAAAGAGAAACTAAACGTAAATCATCATGATGTTCCGCTGGAAGGAGCCGGGATACCTTATTACCTTAACCTGTCGCTTTCTTAGTTTAAGATATTCCTGCTCATTGTTTTGTCGATGGATCATCTAGTAAAGAATCAGTTCATAGTGATCAAGACCAGCTAAATCACAATAACCAATTACTAATTTCACAATCATTTAGTAAATAATCACTGAGTCGTTTGATTTAAGAATCTCAAATTTTATATAATTTTAAAGGCATGGAAAAGAATTTAGACTTTTATTCAACTATTCATTCATTATTAATTCAAATATTTATTAAGCAAAATCAATTTTATTGCAGAAAGGAAATTTTGTCATGAAGAAAAATCCTAATTACCTGCCTATCTTCCTAATTTAGCCTAATGATTTCTAACCTAAGTTTAAGATTGAAAAATAACCTGATTCTCATACTCAACTGGAAAAATAAGACAGCAACAGAAACTTCAGCTCGTCAGCATCAGCTACCGCAACCCGTCTCATCTAACAGTCTTTCAGCATCTCCCGCTCAGTAAAATGGATCGATCTGGAACACCAAGCACTGGAAACCACCAACTCCAACACCAACTCACTCCCTCCCACTAAGAGTAGGCCTTCTTATACCCTAATTCTAACTTTGCTAACTAAATTGTTGCAACATTAATAACGCGCTTTTCTTTCATTGGTCCACTCAGTTCATATATTCATTTTTAATCAAGTTCTCCCGGATCCAGCTTGTTCTTCTGGAATGCATATGTTCATTTCCTTTCTCACAGTTCAAGACATGTTTCCATCCGCTTCGATCAGTACATTTGTAACTTCTTTCGATACATTCGAGAACTCTGCAGGCATTGTCCTTTTTCTTAAAACTGTTTCCCACGATTCTCTGCTGATCACCACGGCACACTATCAGTTCAATTAGGTCACATCAGCCTTGACCATTCTTGCATCCTAGCCTTTCAGCACCATCACGTGGTCAATCTTTCTCCAACTTTTTCTCCCTTGTCATGCGTTTTCTCAGCGCATGCGTACTCTAATAAACGGCAGCCATTTTATATCGCCACTCGATTAGACTTAGAAGCACTATTTAGAAATAAACAAAACATAATTAAAATAGAGAAACATAGCCTTTTCGTTTCCCTCCCGTCATCTACGTACCCCAATTAGTTATTACCTAGCAGAAAGCAACATTTAAGCTGTTCCTTACTTACCATCACTATTGTTTTTGCAACGTCACGTTTATATTTTATGAAGCACAAATCATGCATTTATTATTTATTTAGTACGCAATTATTTTATGTTATAATTAGACACACAGACATTTGTAAATAGATTATTCAGCACATATATTTGCGTGTTACCCTTCCCTCACGTACATTGTTGATTAATACATTTAAACGAACATATTTATTAATTATTTATAAAGTTTGTTAGGGGTTACATTTTTTTTATTTACTCTGCTCCATCAACTCCCCCCTTTGGTGATTTTTTAATCACCACATAAAACCCAAGTTATACTTCTTTTTCAGGCAGCATATGTCTTTCATCCTTTTGCTTTTTGTTAGTTATACATCTGTTTCCATTTCATCTTGTCTTCTTGTCTCTTTATACATACTTTCTTTCATTTTCTCTAACTCAATTTCACCCATTTCTCTCTCTCTCTCTCTTTCATTATTCTGTTATTTCTTTCTATCTTATTTTGTCTTATTTTTCTTTTTATACACGTTATTACAATTTTCAACACCATGGCTAACAATATTGCTACAGTTGCTATTATTATAACTTTCCCTATCATTAGTCTACTCATTCTTGTTAACCAATTTGCTACTGAAGAAAACCCTCTACCAAGTTTTCCAAGGACACTTTCAACCTCCAGTGGAACTAGTTCTTTGTGCAAATTTGTAATATTTGTAATATACTTTTGTATATTTTCACTTTTATCAGGAATGTAAGTGCAACAATGTTGGACTTTCAGCATTCCACAAACTCCACCCTCTTTTGCCAAAAGAATATCAAGGGCAAGCCGATTTTGCATCACCATAGCTCTCATGGCAACCATTTCGGTATTTACCATCAAGAACCCTCCCGCAGTATCTGTAGACAAACTATCTACTACTGTGGATAATTTCCGAATTTTAAATGCATTCAAAGGTATTCCCACTGCTGGTATTAATGCTCCAAAAATATCACCTACAATTTCTGAAAAACTTTCCCTCTTTCTACGTGAAAAGCTATTAATCATCTTGTATGTTCCTTTTTCTTCTCTGTCCATATGAAAGATTTTTGGAAAGACCAGGCCTACATAACAAGTTCCATACCAATGGTCCGGTAACCTGTAATAAGCTCTATTCCCACAAATATAATAGATACCTGGAAATATTGGATCTTTTCCACCTTTGAATCCCCAACCTCCCAAAATTTGATAATTGTCATGGCAGATACTGGAACCTACAAAATAATTGTCATAGACAGTCTTATTTCTCCTAATACACAACTTTCCTGTTTGCGGCCAATCTAATGTCATTGCTGCATTTATCTTTTTCCCTTCATGATTTCCTTCCTCAAACGTCCATAGATGTGTTCTTTTCTCTTTTATTGCTTCTCTTTGAAATTTCATTCTTCTTTCTTCAACCATTTCTAAAAATACTTTTTCTTCTTTCTTTAACTCACAGGTAAGGTTGTTTTTAGCTATTTCTTCTAATGTTAAAATTCTATGCTCTAAAAAGAATTCTCCTAAAACCTTTGCTTGTTTTACTTTGTTAAGTTCTGGAACTACAGGAACATTTGCAAAAATCTTATCTACATCAGTGTAATAAAACTCTAATCTACCTGTTTTATAAAATAAACTTGCTATGACACTACATGTTATTCCATAAGTTAGAGGTAGGTGATGATAAGTCACACCTTCTGACACTGATGCAGGCAACTGCATACAAACATAACAATCTCTCACATCCATTGTCTCTACATATTCGTACAACAATTTTGTAAAAACATTTTTAGAAAAGTCTGTTACTGACTTATCCTTATGTAATTCCGCACTACTTCTTAAAATAACTGGTTCTTTAATATTAGTTTCTTTTTCTGGTTTTGTATCATTCTTTGCTTCTACTACAGCTATACTAATAGGAATTGTGATTGCTAAAACTATCCATACTGTCATTAATAATCCTGTACAAAAGCAGCACATTTTACACCATCTTTTTACAAACTCACATTTATCTCTTCTATCTCTATTATTCTCCATTTTTGTTTTTATCTTTTGTTAAATCTCAGAAAATTGTGTCACTACACCTCAGAAATGACTTAGATGCCACTCTGCATTCAAAAAGTCTTTGCTTGGTACTTTCTTTTAATTCTTTTCAGAATTCTTTCGTTGTCACATCCGGTGATTTGTCATATCCAGTAAAATTGTCACATCCGGCAGAAGCACTTTAAGTCTTCACTTCAGGTTTGTTGCATCTCACCTTTACCCATTCAGTTTCTTAGTCTCGGGCTCTCGTGAGTGTTTATTTCTTCTTTGTAATCAGTTAGAGCGATGTACAACCACTCAGGTTACTTGTATTTCGAATTTACTTTCTTTGTTCTTTTAGACTTTTGCAATCGTTTTCCACTTGGCTTTTCTTGTTCCTTTTGACTTGTTATTTCATTCACCTGTTCAGCACTTTTTTCTCCTGTTCTGATTATTCTGTATCTCAATTTTCTTATATAGTTGCTGGGCCAATTGTCTCCTTTTCTTGGCCTTTTGGCTTCACCTTCCTTTTCTCCTCTTTCTGATTTCCAGTTTCTTTTTCTTGATTCAGTTCTTGTTTTCTCTTCTTCTCCGCTTTCTTCAGTTTCTGTTTCAATTTTCTCACAATTGCCTCTTATTTTGAAACTTATGATCTCATTTTCTTTTACTGGTGGATCTATTTTCTCCTTCTTGTGTTCCCTTATTACTGTCCCTCCTCGATGTTCTTCCGAATTGGTATTTATCTCACTCTCTGCTTCTAATTTTCCCTGTTCTTTTGTTTCACTATCTGTCCCTATTGCTCCTCGGGGTTCTTCTCGATTTTCTAGCTTTTTAATTGTCTCTTTCCCTTCTCTGTCTATTAATATTACTTTTGAAGGATTTCCACCATAACTTGTACTTGGTTGCTCATTTAGATCATTTTCTTGTTCATTCTCTTCTCTAATTGGTTTAAATCCCCAAGTTCTCCTTCGAAATTCTTCACAGTTTTCAACTGAATCATCAGATCCTGAACTCGTGTCAGATATTTCCAGATGTCGACTTACAGGTCGATCTTCAAGTTCTGGAACTTCTGTAATTTTTCCTTCTTCTTCTTCCTCTACCTCTATAGAGGTGCTTGCAGTTGGGGTTTCCAGATGTCGACTTTCAGGTCGATCTTCAAGTTCTGGCACCCTTTCTCTTATTCTTTCTGTCTTAGTCGCTGAACTCTTATCCCACACTTCCAGACGTCGACTCACATGTCGATCTGCAGGTTCTGGAACTCTGATTGTGTGGCTGGCATGGACCCAGTTTTTCACTCCTGCACACTTGACTGCAGTCGTTGTCACTAGGATTACCTGTCGTGGCTCGTCCCAGCGAGGAACTAGACAGTTTCTTCTCCTGTGGATTTTTATGCGGACCCAGTCTCCTGGATTCAAGTCGTGAGCTGGTTTTCTTTCAAGAGTGGTCGCATCCGGTCCAACCTGATGAAACACAGAACGCACCACATCAGCCAGTCCTTTGCAATAATCCAGCACTAGATCATCAGTTATAGTCAATAACTTGTTGACAGGTACTTGTGCTTGTCTCATGGCTCGTCCCATGATCACTTCATGAGGACTAAGTCCAGTTTTCTTTTCAGGAATACTTCTGATGGTCATCAGGACAAGGGGCAGTGCATCGGGCCATTTGAGTCCTGTAGCTTGACACATTTTTCCTAACCTGTTCTTAATTGTTCCATTTATTTGCTCTACTACCCCAGAAGCCTCTGGTCTGTATGCACAATGCAGTTTTTGTTTAATACTTAATGCTTCACAAATTAATTGAATCAACTCATTTTGAAAATGTGTTCCTCTATCTGTCTCAACCGTGACTGGAAAACCATACCTTGGAATGAACTCTCGCAGCATAAGTTTTGCTACCGTTATTCCATCATTCCTTCTAGTCGGGTATGCCTCCACCCAACGAGAAAACAAACAGACGACCACTAAAACATATTTTAGTCTGTTACAAGGGGGCATTTCAATGAAGTCTAATTGCATTCTAGTGAACGGACCTCCTTCTTGTCCTATTGTTCCTAGACTCACTATTGTCTTTCTTCCTGGATTGAACTGCTGACAAATAAGACATCTTTGACAAAGACTTTCAGCTATGGCTCTGAATTTTGGGTTATACCATGTTTGTCTAAAAAGTCTGATCATTGCATCTCTCCCAATATGAGCTTGTCCATGGTACATCCGTGCCATGTCTGCAATCATGCTATCAGGCATAACTGGTCTTTCATCTCTGTAAACCCACACACCATTGTTTTCTTGTCTTCTACATCCTGCTTTTATCCAGTAATCTTTTTCCTCATCATTTGCAACTTCCTGTAACTGTCTCACCTCATCCCATGTCTCGACAGTGTTAGTAAAAAGCAAAGGAGAAGAGATATGCTCCCTTTCGCGATTCTTATTCAGGGATACCATGTTCTCTGCACAATATTTGGCTATCTCGTCGGCGTAATTATTTCCGACAGCTATGTAATCGTCATTTTTCTTGTGTGCTTTGCATTTCACTACAGCTATCTGCCTAGGCAGCTGTATCGCCTCAAGCAGTTTCTTTACAAAATCTCCATTTCTGATAGGTGTTCCTGCAGACGTCAAGAAACCTCTTTGTGACCAAATCTGACCAAAATCATGCACTATACCGAAACCGTACTGGCTATCGGTCACAATCGTAACTCGCACATTTCTTCCCAACTTACATGCTTGAATCAAAGCAATCAGTTCTGCAACTTGGGCAGACCTTATTCCTTTCAAACAAGACGCTTCCATCACAGTCGCCACTGTGCACACTGCGTAAGCTGCGCTTAGAACTCCTTCTTTCGTTCTCAAGCATGAGCCATCCACAAACATGACATAATCTGATTCCTTTAAAGGCTCATCTTTTATGTCAGCTCTTGGTTTTGTGCAATATTCCAGCACATTCAGACAATCATGATCTACTTCATTTTGTTCAATTATACTCTCTTCATCTGGCAATGACGTCGAAGGATTCACATTCATACATCTATCTATGGTCACATTTTCTGCACTCAAGATTACTTTTTCGTACTTAGTCAGCCGACTATGTGTCATGTACTGTGTTTTTGTTCTTGTCAAAAGAATCTCTACTGAATGGGGAACATATACTCTCAGTGGATACCCCATCACTATACCTTCACTTTGTTCCAGACTTACACAAGTAGCAGCAACAGCTTTCAGACATCCAGGCAACGCTTTTGCTATAGGATCTAAAACAGCTGAAAAATAAGCAATTGGTCTCTTCATTGTTCCATGTTTTTGTACCAGTACTGAAAATGCACATCCATCTCTTTCACTGCAGTACAATTCAAAATCCTTTTCATAGTCAGGCATTCCTAAAGCAGGGGCCTCACACAATTTCTTTTTTAATTCTTTGAAAGATTTCATTTCTTCGTCATTCAATTCAAAAGGGTCTTTTACATCCTTCTTGGTCAGTTTTTGTAATGGTTTAGCAATCAAGGAAAAACTACTTATCCATTGTCGGCAATATCCAACCATTCCCAGAAACATTCTTACCTCTCTTTGCGTCATTGGTGCTCTCATTCCTTGAATCATTTTTATTCTCTCAGTCGTTATCTTTCGCACTCCTTTCTCAATTTTATGCCCTAAATATTGGACTTCTTTTTGACAAAACTGCAATTTCGAAGGGGACACTTTATGTCCTCTTTTCTCTAGATGGTTCAGTAAAGCAATTGTATCGCTTACACATGCTTCTTTTGTTTTCGATGCCACCAATAGGTCATCGATATACTGCACCATCACTGACTTTTCTGGCATTTTCAAATCTTCCAGGGACTTCTTTAAAAACTGATTAAAGATTGAGGGGCTTTCTGTATACCCCTGAGGAACTCGGCACCATGCCAAAATACGCTCTCCGAACCGGAACGCAAATAATGGCTGGCTATCTGGATGTAAAGGAATAGAGAAAATGCGTGACACAAATCTATCACGGTGTACCACTCAGCTTCATGTGGAATTTGGTATAGAATTACTGCAGGGTTTGGCACTATTGGACAACAAGGCACAACTATTTTATTGACCTTTCTCAAATCCTGTACTATTCTATATGTACCGTTTGGCTTTTTCAGTCCCATAATAGGTGAATTACATGGACTGCTCATTATTTCTTTTAGAATTCCCTGTTCGATCATTTTATTTATTACAGGAGTTATTCCTTCAATTATTTCTGGAGTCAATTTATACTGTGGCGTATTTGGGTAAGTTGTTCCTTCTTTTACTGTTACTTTTACGGGATCTACTTCTTTCATCAATCCAATATCTTCTCCTGTAAAATCCCACACATTTTCTTTCACTGCATTTTTCAGTTCTTTTGGAAGTTTTTCTGCATCAAATGCAGGAAACAAACCATTCATTTCAGGTTCCTGATTCATCAATGTTACTTTATACAATACATCTTCATCTGGGGTCTGAAATCCAATTCCATCTGGCGTACAATAAATTGTGCAATTCATTTTGCACAAAAGGTCACGACCTAAGAGATTTACGGGACTACAATCGCACACTACAAATCTATGCATTTTGCTAAAAGAACCAATTTTTACTTCCACTAATTCAGTAAGTGGTGTTTTAATCTGCTGATTCGCTACTCCAACTACTTGGATGTATTCACCTGAGAGAGGAAGGTTTGGAATTTCCACTGATCTAACAGAAGAACGGGTAGCTCCAGTATCGACAAGGAATGTTACATTTGCACCATTCACTTCTCCATCCACAAAGGGACCAGACTGATCTACCTCTAGAGTTGCACCAAGTACGCACTCTTTTCCCTCTCCTAGGCACCGTCAGAAACTTTCATCCGACTCATCCTCACTCTGACGCAACCAATACTGAGAAATGTTAGCTGCTCGCGGCAACTGTGTTACCTGCTCTCCTCCGTAGAATCCTGTTTCTGTACTGTATCTTTGCTGGTTAACATTGTTGGGAAGTGGTGGTTGTGGCACCTGACCTTGTTGAACAACTACCTCATTCTGCACCTGTGGATTTAATGATTGATTTTCCGGATTAGGTTTAGGTGGGAACTTACACTCGTTTCTCCAATGCCCTAATTTTCCGCAATTATGACATGGCCATTTTTTCTTTGCCTCCTCTAGACTCATTTGACCTTTCCCTTTACCTATGTTAGGTCGGGATTTATTCTGTCCTGTTTCATTCCCACTATTATTATCCAATTGAGCTTCTTGTTTCTCTGCTACTTTCACCTGTGCCCACATTGCCTTCTCTTTCAATTTACGCTGTCTACTCTCAATATCATCGCTACAATACTTAGCATACCTCAGTACCTCATCTACAGTGCCATTTTGCCAGTTAATCATATGTTGTTTAATCATTTCACTAATCTCTGGTTTCAGTCCAAACACAAATCTATATACAAAATGACTCATATCCTTTTCACTCAACTCCTCATATCCACTATACTGCTTGAAAACCAACAACAACCTCTCATAATAGGCATGTACGGACTCCTTACTTTCCTGTGTAGTTCTGTCTATTTTTACCCAATCAGTTTCCTTAGGAGGAATCTTATTTTTCAAAAAGGTAATCACCTTATCATATTTCCTCATCACCTCAGGACCTGGAGCTCCTGTCTTAGGATCTCTTGGATATTCTGTAGTTGGCCAGTCAACTGTAATTTTACATTCAAACCACAAATCAGTTGGCACCACTATGTCAAACAATCCGTCTAAATCTATCCACAACACCTTTGAAACCTTCACAAACCTCTCCACTTGTCGGTACCATTCAACTGGTTTCTCTCTCAGCTTCGGGAATTCATTTGTAAATGACAGTATATCCTGTCTAGTCCAGGGAACATGCACATAACTACCACCTGGAGTTTCTCTCACAGGGTATTCTCTTGCAACAGGTTATTTTTCAGTTATCATAAAAGCCAAAGAAGCTTTGTCTGCAGTTTTCTCATACTTTTTCGTCCATCTGACTTTCCATCTGTCCACATCACCCCATTTTCTCAGTAAAACAATTAACTCTTTTATCTGTGTCAGCCTTCCTGCTGTGTTCAAATTTTCAATATCTTTCTCACAAAAGTCTACTCTGTACGGTTTCTGCAATGTTTTCACTTTCGCAAAATCTATTCCAATTTCACTTGCTATCTCTTCCAGTTTGTCATGTAAATTTTTAGCTCTCCATGTAATACTTTTGCACAGAAACATAATCTCATCATCCTGGTAATTTTTCAGCTTTTCTGTACCAATCGTCCCTAAAATTAATTCTTCCATGTCAATCTTTAACCTAATTACATCTAATGGTTTTTCTTCTGGTTCTTTTATTTTAAATGTCTTCATCCACTCATTTAACTCATCAGGAGTCGGACCTACAGGCGTATTATTTAGTTCTATCCAATTACCACTCTTTTCAGGGGTCACTGTTGCAGATTCTGTTACCATAGGCCTTTTCCTACCATTACACTCATTCACTGTTAAATTTGTAGGTGGACTTGGTCTGTAGGTACTAGCCAAATTACTTGTACTTGCACCTGGTTCCATCCTTTCTTTTTCTCTCTGAAATTGTGAATTCATAGGAATCACTAAAGATCGTTCATCAATTTTCTGATTCTCAAAAATTGGTATTACTGGACCTATTGTTACGGGTACAGTTACAGCTTCCATGTTTTTCGTTAATTCCCTAATTTTCTCAGTCAGCTCTTTTGTTGTTCTTGCTAATTCAATTGCATTGTCACTTTCTCCTCCTTCATTTTGTGAAGTCCTTATTTGATCTTTTGACCTATTTATTTCAATTCTTTTTACAGGACTTTTATTTCGCTCAGTCTCTATCTGCGGCGCATTAGGTGTCACCACTGTAGAACTCTGCTGATACGGAGGGGGATTTCTATTTAGAATTTCTTCCAGCAATTCATCATCCGTTTCACTCTCATGCATATATTTTTCCCTCTCCATATGTTTCTTTTTCTCAGTACGTTTTCTCTTAGTCTCTTCCTCAACTGTAAAAGCCGGAAACAAACCTCCTGTCATGTTAGCACATCTCCATCGTTTTATTCTATCCTCATGATTTATTCCCCACATTCTTCCAGGCATAAACTCATGATCCCTTAAACCTCTGAATCTCTCTCGCTCATACATCTCATCTTCCCATTCTGTCAACGCTTCAAACTGTGTTGATCTAGGTCTAGGTTCTAAATTTGTCATCTTTTCTCTCAAATTTCGCAAAACCGCTACACTAAATGAACCATTCTCAGGGAAAGCTAATGCTCCATCATTCTTCGTATACTTTGCCCAATTTTCTACCCATATGCATGTATGATATCCATATTTCAGCATCATATGTGAAGCTGCTGATTTCGGCGGAGGAATTACTTGTCCCTCTCTAGTCACAACCTTTTTGTCTTTCTTAAAGAAATTCTTAATTTTTGTCGTCCATGACGTTCTCTCCCTTTCATACTCATAATACGGCATGTTTTCGATTGGTTTTTCTCTTCAAAACCAGCACAGTTCCGTGTACGGAACTTCAACCAATCACAGCGCGATTCACACCAACACTCCAATCAGAACGATTTCCCTCTTCCGCGCACCAACCAATCCTAGCGCGGCACTTTTCTACCTCACTCCTGTCTTTGCGTTCACGTGACTAGCGCACTATCCAATCCTAGCGCGGCACTGTCTTTGTCACTCTTGCTCTTTTACCCCTCCTTTACAAAAATTATCGCCAATTTTTCTTTTCAATGTTTCTTTGTTAGTTACAACATTTAAAACAATTCCATAGTCTGATTCGCTAAACAAAAGTGACAGCTTTGTCCTTTTACACAAGAAACCTGTATTTCCAGTAGGCAGCGCTTACCTCTACCCTACCACAGAATTATTAACTTTCGCCGATAAAGTAGCACTTCCCTCTACTTTACCCTTCTTTCAAGCAAACAGTAAACCCGTTTCTCTGGGGATAAGACACATGTGGAGACTATGCTCCTGAGAATTAAGGCCAGAGTTTCACAAGAAGACGTGATTTGCTATCTCAGTTACACACCTTTCGTACAGAAATCCCTAACATAACACAACTTGTGTTATTACCAAAAATTGAATTCAGACCATGTACCAAATTTCATGTGACTTCTCTTGCCACACGTGTTCCACTTCCTACATCCCAGAAGCGTGAAAACTCACATATAACATAATGCGACTCAACATATAGCATTAGTCATCAAAATAATCAATAATCAATAATCAATAATCACCAAACTAATCTATAGAAACCATAACTCTGCTACCAAGAAATCTGATGCAGCGGATACAATAAAAACTATTTCCTCCTAGGTCACTTATCGGTCATCCAGGCGCGACTTATATTTTCTCACATTCACATGACGATGGGGCCCATGACATCGCCTAACAAACACACTCACACACACCTGGATTTCCTCTACACCTTTACGAATCTATACTCCTAGGAGAAAAGAGAAACTAAACGTAAATCATCATGATGTTCCGCTGGAAGGAGCCGGGATACCTTATTACCTTAACCTGTCGCTTTCTTAGTTTAAGATATTCCTGCTCATTGTTTTGTCGATGGATCATCTAGTAAAGAATCAGTTCATAGTGATCAAGACCAGCTAAATCACAATAACCAATTACTAATTTCACAATCATTTAGTAAATAATCACTGAGTCGTTTGATTTAAGAATCTCAAATTTTATATAATTTTAAAGGCATGGAAAAGAATTTAGACTTTTATTCAATTATTCATTCATTATTAATTCAAATATTTATTAAGCAAAATCAATTTTATTGCAGAAAGGAAATTTTGTCATGAAGAAAAATCCTAATTACCTGCCTATCTTCCTAATTTAGCCTAATGATTTCTAACCTAAGTTTAAGATTGAAAAATAACCTGATTCTCATACTCAACTGGAAAAATAAGACAGCAACAGAAACTTCAGCTCGTCAGCATCAGCTACCGCAACCCGTCTCATCTAACAGTCTTTCAGCATCTCCCGCTCAGTAAAATGGATCGATCTGGAACACCAAGCACTGGAAACCACCAACTCCAACACCAACTCACTCCCTCCCACTAAGAGTAGGCCTTCTTATACCCTAATTCTAACTTTGCTAACTAAATTGTTGCAACATTAATAACGCGCTTTTCTTTCATTGGTCCACTCAGTTCATATATTCATTTTTAATCAAGTTCTCCCGGATCCAGCTTGTTCTTCTGGAATGCATATGTTCATTTCCTTTCTCACAGTTCAAGACATGTTTCCATCCGCTTCGATCAGTACATTTGTAACTTCTTTCGATACATTCGAGAACTCTGCAGGCATTGTCCTTTCCCACGATTCTCTGCTGATCACCACGGCACACTATCAGTTCAATTAGGTCACATCAGCCTTGACCATTCTTGCATCCTAGCCTTTCAGCACCATCATGTGGTCAGTCTTTCTCCAACTTTTTCTCCCTTGTCATGCGTTTTCTCAGCGCATGCGTACTCTAATAAACGGCAGCCATTTTATATCGCCACTCGATTAGACTTAGAAGCACTATTTAGAAATAAACAAAACATAATTAAAATAGAGAAACATAGCCTTTTCGTTTCCCTCCCGTCATCTACGTACCCCAATTAGTTATTACCTAGCAGAAAGCAACATTTAAGCTGTTCCTTACTTACCATCACTATTGTTTTTGCAACGTCACGTTTATATTTTATGAAGCACAAATCATGCATTTATTATTTATTTAGTACGCAATTATTTTATGTTACAATTAGACACACAGACATTTGTAAATAGATTATTCAGCACATATATTTGCGTGTTACCCTTCCCTCACGTACATTGTTGATTAATACATTTAAACGAACATATTTATTAATTATTTATAAAGTTTGTTAGGGGTTAAATTTTTTTATTTACTCTGCTCCATCACTCTTGATGTCACTGCCTGCCCCTCCAACATGTCTGATAGTACTGCCTGTAGGTGAACTCTTCTAGGTGCTCTCCATCCACCTTGATTGAAGAAAGGTTTGTGATTTTCAGTGGCATGACTTCTGATTTCTTCATGTTGATCTTCAGGGCCACTCACCGTGCATAGATGTTGAGGTGTATATTTTCCTTGAAGTGGTCTACAAGCTTGCATGTCTCAGTGACCTGGAGAGCTATGCCAACAGAGCTTACTGTCGTGGCAGGGTCTACCAAACCGAACCGGTCAAAAGGTAAAGACCAGGCACAGCAAGATCCACTGGTCCTCCGGGTGGGGAATTGGGCACAAGGCCAAAAACTTTGTCCCATATAAAGTATTCGTTACGAAAACAGCAGCAAGAACCACTAAATAAACAATCATAAAACTTTTAAATATCATTCATTGTTTGTGCATATTGATTTGGGGATGTAAGATTTGGCCCCGTTCTTTCATCATCTGCAGATAAGAGATTCACTGACAGATTTGGCTGACTCATGACTCCCTGTCTAACCGTGTGTAACTCACTAGAAGCAGACAACTGCTGAGTTCTCTTTTTCTCTGAAAAGGAATACATTTTCTTTTGGGACTAACAGGAGATACCAACAACACTGAGGTGAACACAACAAAACAATTCTGAAACGATATTAGAGGCTTTTAAAATTCCCCAGGTTGATTTTGATCCATGTGAAATGTTTAATGTGTGCAACATATGTCCATGTTATATGAAAATCAATTAGTTCCTCTAAATGACAGGTTTACAGGACATTTCTATCCCAGAACTATATTTAAGCAAGGAAAAGGCGGTGCTACAATTGAACATATCTTGGTATCTCTTGAACTTTACAGCCAGATCGCAGTTGGGAAGAAAGTGATTATTTTGACTTATCTGTTTTTTTCCACATTCCCCCATAGCTGCTTACTTTTTGTAAGTCCCTAAGCACTCTGTAGAATACCAGCAAACACTAAGAACCCTGTGTTCCAAAGATGCAACAGAGAAGTTGAAACTATTCCAAATTGAGAAAGAGTCTAATTTGGAACTTGGCGAGTTACGTTTTATGCTGGCACAATTGCCTGATTGAAAGGTTTGTTCAATTTTTCACTGCCCCTTAATTGCGCAGTCTTCCAGTTACAATAGAAAAGGGGACCTTAGAGTGGGTTAATTTATGCGGATTGTCTCAAGCTTAACAAATGTGTGTATTTTAAACAAAAGAGTGATTATGACATGCAAAAATTATCAGTTCGACAGATTCTGGAGGAGAACAGGTTGGCTTGCAATTCTGGATTACCAAATTGGCAAAGTAGGCACCGGCCTATGGGCCCCACTCCTTTTAGGGGCCCCACGACAATGGATCAAATTAATATTGACTTGATCTTAAAAGAAAGTTACAATCAAGCTTTCTTAAATATTGTTTCCAAAAGACAGAAAAAAACATCAACTCGAAGAAACGAATACTTTACATTAAAGACTCTATGGAGAAAATACTGTACTAATGTAATGTACCCAATAACAACTTAAAGTACATAAACCAAAGACATCAGATTCACATAACAGTTTGTCTCTTGAAGGCTCCTCTTCTGGCAGCTGTCAGTTTGTAAAAGAATCCAGTGCATTGGGTACAAGGAGATAATTTGCGAGGGGCCCCCTAAATTTCTACTGCCTCGAGGCCTCCACAGGGTTTAATCTGGCACAGTTGGCTTATTTTACAAACACGTAAGAAATATATTAGGTTATAAAATCTTGAAACAAGCAAATGTTTTCACACATGGGCTACAACTGCTCACTGCTAAAAAATTATCCATTTAAGTCCATTGTTTCAGACACAGCCTGGATGAACTGCATAGCCACCATCTAAGCAGTGCCCACAGTGTGTAGAGGTGGTTAAGGAGTTACTGCAGAACATAAGAGTTAAATGTGAAAAAATGGCATCTATAAGTCTAAGTCGAGCAGCATGGCCAGACAATATCCCAATTTTAGGGCAGAACAAGTGGGTTAATCCATTTTTAGGGCTGAACCCCAAGTGGGTTTCTCCCCTTTTCACAAGATAATAGAGAAGGGAACAACTAGATCGAAGTTGTGGTATCAAGGAAAGTCAGATTAACTCATAGGCTAGAGGTTTACAATGACCTTAGTTAGGGCAGTGCATTGGTCTCTGCCTTTTTCTGTCTTTTTATGATTTATTTGCTTAACTTCATTTTCTCCAAGGATTGGAGCATGCATATGAGTACCTTGATATATGCTGATTTGGCTAAGCTAAACCAAATTCCCCCTGGCCTTCAGAGGGGAATAGTAACCCTAAAAGAGTTTTGGCATATTAATAATACATGGTGACAAACCTAAAAGTGCTGCATTTGGAAAAAGGATAAAGCCTCGAGGGTGTTATCCCCGGAGCCTAATTGGAAATTGTTCATTGGTGCCTTGGTATGTTATTCTGCAGATATATATCCTGGTCCTCACATTGGGAAAGTGTTAAGAATACATTCTTGGTGCCCTAGTTCGAATAGTAAAATCTAATACTCTCTTTCTGGTGCTTTTTCAGCTTTACTAATAATTAGGCCACCCACAGAAAATCTGAGTCACAGCAGCAGCATATCTTTAAGGGCAGAGGGGCCACAGCTTCCCGTCTTTTGGCAGAGATGAAGAGTGTTTGTCAGGCTGAGCAAAGGACACTCTTTATGTTAAGGTCAGGCAGCCAGGAGCTAGAAATGCACTAAATGCACAGGTGCCTGGCAACCTGAACTGAACTGTTCCAGGCTGAAAAAGTCCCAGCCCTGTGGGCGTGAGCTCTTCAGCATGGCAAAGCACCTGGGAACCTCCCCTTCATGAAGAAGGGGAGCATCGCTGATGGCCTCAGACCTGGATGCTTCAGTTTTAAGCACTGAAGTGCTCAGGGCTATGTGTCTATCATTGATGCCTCGTCACAGAGTGGAGTGGGGTCAGCAAGTCCACTCTGGTAGGGTAGGGACTGCCACCTCACATTTTCTGACACAAGGTCAGTCAATGAGAGGAGGCAGCAGTCCCAATCCTGAGGGAACCTCAAGGCTGAGATTTCTACTGCAGCAGGGAAAGTATTTTTATTTTAATGTTTGATGTGTGCATGCATTTGTGTATGTATGAAAGCATGTGTTACGAATAGGGTCTTTATTTGGCAAAGGTATGCACTCTGTCAAAGTAGAGACCACAATCCTAGCCAGGATAAGTCAGATACACAACTTAAATTAACCTGTGCTCACCCTCTGGTAGATTGACACAGAGCAGTCAGGCTTAAATTAAAAGGCAATCTGTAAAGTATTTATGCACCACTTAAATTACAGTAACACAGTGAAAACACCACAAAAAAGGACTCCACACCAGTTTAGAACAATAGTGAATATATATCTGAGTAAAACAAGACCAAAACGACAAATATCCTATAAGTAGTACTAGAGATATGGATTTTTAAAGAATAAACTACAATACAGGGGCATATTAGCAAGACCCACGTTAAAATTATCGCCGTTTTAGCGGCAGGAAACTGCGGCTAAAATGGCGATAATGGGCTTGCTAATATGCGTTATGGAATTCCAATAGAAGCCCAGGTTAGATGTCCTGCACATCTAACCTGGGCTTCTATTGGAATTCTATAACGCATATTAGCAAGCCCATTATCGCCGTTTTAGCGGCAGTTTCCTGCCGCTAAAACGGCGATAACTTTAACGTGGGTCTTGCTAATATGCCCCACAGTGCTTTAAAGTCAATAGAGATTAGGTATTACTTGAGGTTGCGCTAGACTTGTGTAAATCGAAAGTTCAGGTTGACCACGATGGAGGGCAGGCTAGTTACATGACCCACATGGGGCCAGTTTGAAAAGTACCTTGGATGGAGCAAGCGTCTGTGTGGAAAACTCGATGCGTCGGTTCCAATTCACGCAGTCGGGTTGATGCATCAAAGTTGAGCCTCGCAGTCGAGTCCTGTGTCGTCGTTGAACCCCTTACGATGTGGGAGCTGCATTATCGTCGAGCCTCGCAGCAGTGTCCTCGAATCGGCACTACGTCATTGTCAAGCTTCGCAGTCAGGAACTTGAATTGGCGCTGCGCAGGCATCGAACCTCGCAGTTGGGTTCTGCATTGTCACTGAGCCGCGCAGGGATGTCTTCGGATTGACTCTGCGTTGATGGCGAAGGCCACTGCTTCGGTTCCGATCAGAGCAAAGTCGTCACTGTGTTGATTTTTGCAGGAAAACAGTTGCAGAACCCTCTTTTAAGGCCCAGGACTGGATTGGCACCTCTTGGCAGGGCTGGACTCACAGTTGGCAGAGTCCGCAGCTTAAGCAGGGTTGAAGGAAGTGTTTGATGGCCTTGAGACTTCAAGAACAGGAGGCAAGTCAGCAATCCCTTGGAGAACCTGGGTGCAAGGATGTACAGAGCAGGTCCACTCCTTCTCACTTCCAGACATGAAGCAGCAGGCCAACACAGCAAAGCAGGTTGCAAAGTGGTAGTGCCTCTTGCAGAACAGCAATCAGCAGGTCATCACAGCAAAGCAGTTAGCAGAGTGGCAGTCCCTCCTACAGCACTAGTTTCAAATGAACTTCAGAGTAGATTGAAATTCCTGATGGAGTTGGTCAGTACACTCAAGCAAGGAAGATGAGCTGGGAGTCATCAGCGTCATTGTAGAATCTACAGTTACAACTTCCCAGGGCTGAGCCCAATGAACATATAAAAACATTAACCAACAGACGAGGTAATGCTGAGCTCTGGGGTACCTCACAGATGACACGGGTTTTAGAAGAGGAACTGGGTCTAACAGCGCATCCTGTGTGCGGCCTCCTAGGAAGGGTGATATCCAACTCAGAGCCTGACCTAATAGACTGACAGCCTTCAGATATTTCAGCAGAATCGTGTGGTTGACAGTATTGAAGGTGGCTGAGAGATCTAGAAGAACTTGAGCTGACATGTCGTGAATCCTAGTCCCATCGTAGATCATCAAGGACAGAAAGAATCAATTTGTTGGTACTGCGGGCTGGGCAGAAAACATTCTGCAATGAATGAATGAAGAAATTTGAATGAATATAGGAACTTTCTTAGCTCCTAAGTAACAGCACATTCTCTAACATTTTGCCTGCATAGGGGAGAAGTGAAATGGGGTGATCTTTTTTCAGCAGCTTAGGATCATCGCCCTGCTTCTTCAGCATGGAAGTATGACCGCAGATTTAAACCTGTCAGGGACAATGCCCTGAGTGAGTGACTTATTCAAAATAACCAACAGAGAATTGGCCGTTATGACAAACTGAGGTCCCATAGTGGTAGTGGGACAGGGATCCAGCAGGGAGCCAGATTTCACCTTATCCATGAGAGAAATAAGAGTCTCATGCTGGAGCTGGGGAAACTGACCCAAGGAGTGAGAATAGATTGTACCACAGTCCACATTCTCCTTAGATTGTTGAGGTAGAGAAGTGGTCAGAATTCTATCCTTAATTGATTTAATTTTCTCACTGGATAAAATGCTGAGTGCGTCGCACAGAATTTTGGCGAGGTATGTCTTCTGGGTTACTCACTTAAGATAAGTGAGTTTGTTTAACGAAAATAGAGAAACACTGCATGTAACATTTCCCTGTGAGGAAGACTATTAAGAGTGATGCACTGCGTAGCCACGATGACAATTAATTGTATTTTAACTTTTGTTTGTATTGTGTAACTTTTGTGGCCTGTGGCTGAAATAAAGTATCTCCTGACTTGACTTTGTGTTATATCTTAAAGGTTTCCTGGGGGCAGCACATTCCTGTGAAAAACAGAGCGGCTGCTTTAAGCTGCTCCAGGTTTCAGTTCAGTCAGTGACTGCACCCGCCTGCAAGGGGATGTCCGGGGATTCATGGGACCCCCTTTCGGGAGTAAAGAGGTGGGGAGCCAGAGGGCTGCCATCAGGTGGCGCACTGACAGCTTCTTTGCCTCTGCGCCCGCGTCTGTAAAACGGAGTGGGCGCAAAGAGATTCCCTCATTTGCATGGGGCACGCCCCCATGCAAATGAGGGGACACCCCCTGAAGATAGCGCTGGCGCTTTATGTGCGCCCGCGCTATCAGTATTACAGAAGCGGCCGCACAAATGTCTGCAACCCCTTCTGTAATACCAAAGTGCCCCGGGAGTGCGCAAAGCATAAACGCCTGCTGCGCCCCGTTGCACCTTGTGTAATACGGCCCCTATATCATACTTACTAGAAATTCCTATACAGTGGATATGGAGGTCTTTCGGTGGCGCAACTAGTGATATCATTTGCCTTAGTATTAATAGACAATCTTAACCGCAGTTCCAGGCTTCCATTTAACATGCTGGTGCATTCCAGAATGTGTAAGCTTGGTTTGGCTCTCATGAGACTATCACAGGTGCAGACCATTATGTGTAATAGAAGAGGTCAGGCTTGGAAATTATGTACCTTTATAACCCCAGGCACCTCTTAAAAATTACCTGCAGAATAAAAACACTTTGGAGTAACTCACGGTGTATTTCCGCTGAAACGTCAAGCACCAGGATAGTGGTGAGCTCCAGTGTGTACGATCTGGCAGTTTATCATCAAGACAGCCTCGTCCTCTGCTCTGTCAGGTAGGGACTGCATTGGAAGAGCATCTTCATTCACAGAAGTGTGCCAACCCACTGGGCCCTCCCATATCTTGGCCACAGGATCCAGCAGACCCCTGTGTGTGTTGTGCCCAAACCTTATAATCCTCACACGCTCAGCTACTTCAAATCTCATTTTATCTGCGTCTAATGGGTCACAACATTCAAGTTTTGACACGAAACAAAACTATGATTTATTGCTCCTGTGCCACGGGCCCGTGGCCAGGCGCCTCAGTGTGCATCACTGCTCCACACGAATACGGGGAATATGCAGATGTGCACCAGTGCTGGGCTGGCCCACTTGAACCGGGCAAGTTCCTTGCAGGTTCTCTCTAGTTCATGAAATCTGCACAACATACCATTTACTCATCTGCGATTTACTCCAATTTTAGCATCTCTGTCACGTGTGCGCATTCCTTGCGCTATGCTCAGTGAAACAGGTGCAAAACAAGACACTGTATAGATCGTTGATGGTAAGGGCCTCCGGTAGGGAATCGTTCACATATCAGTCATCCTTATTCGCCCCACCAACAAAATCAACTGAAGACAAACAAAACTACTGCCAATTTCGTATCTGAATATGCTAACCAAGCCCTCTGCCACCCAAGGTTAGATGAGCGAGTCACCGTGCACTTCACGGGGTGGGGACTCCCAAGTTGTTGACTGGTTGGTTTCTCGTCTAGCAGCTCCTGTTTATGATAAAACCACTTTTGCTTGCCACTGCTTCTTGCAAATTCTTCTATTGAACGAAGTTGTTGTTATTTCAAATCTATAACTATAAGGACATGTTAAAGTACTTGTAGGACCTGCCACAAGTCCTGCAGTGTCTTCCTGGAACAAATTGGTGTTTTTCATGACAATGTTTTGTCGGTATAATGTTTCTCACATTAGTTCCCACTCCTTTTTGTCTGAGTAACCCAGTTTGGGCTGAAGGGAGCACAGAGGAACTCATCTTTAGGAGGAGAAGGAATTTGAAACTGTATTAAAGATTGGGAAAGGGTTGACAAGGTACACTTTTGAGCAAGAAAATAGGTGTGAATTCCCGATGATAGGCTAGCTGCTGAAATATTTTCCACGGATAAACTGACAACAGCTCTGAGCCCTTTGACAACATTTTGCCAGACACGTCCCCATGAACAAAACGTGTAAAACATGTTAACAGCGTGGGTGCTTTAATCACAGGAAAAGACATGCACTTTCACCCAACACCATTTTTGTTTTGTTTTTGTTTTTCATCTCTTGTTTTCTGTAGTGGGCTCCATCTGTCCTGGTTCCAAAGTGCTGTAAATGCATTCTTATAACACAAGGAGGAAAGCAGACGCCGAAACAACTATAGAGCAGTATACAAAGCATTTGCAATAATGAAGCAAAGCATCGCTCCATAATATCGTTTGGGCCAAAGTGAGCTGAACGAACCACAACTGACTCACCGTAAGTGTGAAAAAGGCCACTTTATTGAAGACAGGTGCACCTTACACAACATACCTTGGCCTTTGCCTTACAAAACTATAGCTAACTATACAAAAACTTCTACGTATCCACCTCACCCCACCCCTAATGTTTTCCCAAACACAATTGCAATTTATTGAACATCCCCAACTTTAATCAATAACTTTCGCTCCTTTAGAAAATTTGTAACCTGCTTCTCAACCTATCTAAAGATCTACCTACTCGATCAATAACTGTTAACCCTTAAACCCTGTAACCTCTTCTCTAACTAAGTATAACCTATCCTAACCTTATTACCTACCTGTCCCCAACCAAAAATGAAACAGTAACAAACTGGCCAAAAATAGGTAACCGACGCCACGCACCTGCTTCAAGCGACAACCGAAATACATATCATTTTCCCCTTGATGCACCTGTACCCAATGAAAACATGCCAAGAAAAATATAACCAGAGGAAAAACCAACAACCCCCCCTTCTCTAAAAACTGGGTGGGAGGGCTGGCAAACATTTCCCTAACTGTGGGCAGATCGGGAGCCGTGTCACCTTCCAAAATGGTGACACGGCTCCCGAAATGGCCGTCTATATACCCCCCACCCCCAGCCCAAAACTAGCCCAACCGCGAGCCCAATTGGGCTCGGGCCGCACCACCCGGCCCAAAAACCTCGGGGGTGCGAGCCTCCCTGCCGGTCGGCCGCCCCCCCCAAAGCCCCATTGAGCCGAAGTGAGCGGAACGAACCACAACTGACTCACCATAAGTGTGAAAAAGGCCGCTTTATTGAGGACAGGTGCACCTTACACAACATACCTTGACGTTTGCCATACAAATCTATAGCTAACTATACAAAAACTTCTACATATCCACCTCCCCCCACCCCTAATGTTTTCCCAAACACAATTGCAATTTATTGAACATCCCCAACTTCAATCAATAACTTTCGCCCCTTTAGAAACTTTGTAACCTGCTTCTCAGCCTATCTAAAGATCTACCTACTCGATCAATAACTGTTAACCCTTAATCCCTGTAACCTCTTCTCTAACTAAATATAACCTATCCTAACCTCATTACCTACCTGTCCCCAACCAAAAATGAAATAGTAACAAACTGGCCAAAAATAGGTAACCGACGCCACTCAGAAATAGTCCTTACGACATTTCTGACCCCCCACCGCTAGGCCTCGTCTAGGGTAACGCCTGAGGTCCAGTGCAGAATGTAAAACTTCTTTTATCTGAATCAAATATAACTCCATCCCGAAGCGAGACAGATGTACTCCATCATCCCTGAAAAAATGTTTTGCCGAATACTTGTGCTCCGGATAATCTACTGCCACGTATTTTAACTCTGGGTGCTCCACCCTGCCAAAACCTGCCTCTCTACAAAAAACCCTCATCTCTCTGTTTATCTTCCTCCTGGCCTTATCAATGGCCACCGGCCGCTCAGCCCCTCTCCAATGCCTCCTGGGAATAAACTCATTCCAAACTACAAAACACCCAGACCATTGCCTCTTGATCTCCCTCAAATCCCTCTTCATCTGCTTCAACAGAGACAAGCCTTTGCAAACCACCAAATCATTCTCGCCCAAGTGAAGCACCAGTACATCTGGGCAAATGTGACGGCGCAGTAACTTATTTAAAAGAGGGAAAAGCTCGTGCCAACGCATGCCTCCCTTCCCGTGCCAAGTAACTTTAAACAAACCCGGGTCCAATCCCAAATTTACTCCTTTTCCTTTGTCACATTCGTGTTTTTCCGCCCACTTTACAAAGGAATGCCCAACAATCCAGATTGCGATCGCCTCCGACTCGGGCCCAGCCACTGCACCTGCAAAGACACATGCGTGAGAAAAAAGCTTTACATGACCCTCTACTTCCCCAACCGCCTCCCCCTCCTCCCCGCTTTGATATAGCGTTTATAACAATCCGATGACCAACGTCCCAGTTGCTTCAACCTCTCTGAGCCCCACCCCAAACTTGCCACGTCTGAAGTCACCCCAATCCTGAAAGAGTGAGTGCCAAAAGCCTCAGGCACCTCCCCTACTAACTTTAATGCCCGCCTCATCACCCACAGAAGCTGCACTGCTGTGACTTCCCATCCCGAAGACCTGTAGAAAACTGGCCCCACCTCCCTCATTGCACCTCCCCGCAAAAAGCACCCCCATCTCACCGGGCAGGTCATCGGATCCTCTCTAGCGCACAGCGTCACTGACCTCCCCATTCCCCTTTGAGCGCCTCAAGAAGATGGAAACTGCTTCACTCCCCGTTTCGCACCCCTGTACTTCCTCCCAATGCAGCCCTGGGACCCCTTTCCTTCCCAGCAACTCCGACACGCGGAAAGCTCCACCGTAAAGCCAAGACTTTAACGCCAAAAACAGTAACACCTCCTGCCAGCCGCAGCACACCTCTGGCAACACTGCTATTAATCTTCCCAATAACACATTGTTCACTGGCAACCTAACCCACTGTCCTCTACCCAACTCCCTGGCCCAACGCTCTATCAACCTCTTCCCCAGCTCGCCTGCCGTTGGAGAATAACCCCACAGTAGCCCCTGAAGGATATCCCTGCCAGCTTCGCCGCTATGGTAACCTTCGACAAACCCTTCCCAATCAAGTCCAAAATGAACTGAACAACGTCCTCTTCCCTGGCCCAAGTCCCACTTCTCCTCTTCGCACCTCCCTGCAGAAACTCCTGCCACGCGAGCACATAGGCCTTCCTCGTGGAAGGTGCTAAAGACCCTACCACCAGTTGAGGCATCCTTTCTCTCCTACGGACCACATCCCGTCAGGCACCGGCGTCCTGTGCGTTTCCGCCTCCGTGGTCAGCCCATGGAACCTCTCCCTCTGCAAACGAGACAAAGCATCCGCAATGTCATTGTCTACACCTGGTATGTGCTTTGCCCTGAACTGAATGTCGTACTGCAAGCAACCCAACATGAATATGCGCAATAGCTTTAAGACCTGCTCGTCCCTCACGGACTGCCTGTTGACTACCTGCACAACTGCCATGTTGTCCACCCTGAAAGTGACCTTTTTATGCGCTAGGCTCCGCCCCCAGAGGGTGACCGCGACCACAAGCAGAAACAATTCAAGGAAAGCAATGCTCCTGCCTCCATTTTTCCAATGATTTGGCCACTCTTCGGCACACCATTTTCCCTGCCAATACAAACCGAAACCTCCTGATCCTGCTGTGTCAGAGAATATCTGAGCATCCCAGTCCCACTCTTCTGGAGCTGCCATGGGTATCCCATTGAAATCCTCCAAAACCCTGCACCACATTCTTAGGTCTTCCTTCGTCCCTGCCGACAAACGCATATGGTGGTGTGGCAGCGAGAGGTCTGCCAGTGACCTGCGCAACTTCCTGCAAAATGTCCGTCCCGCTCTCACCACCCTGCATGCAAAATTCAAATGCCCCAGTAACACTTGGACCATTCTCACTGTCACTTTCTTTCTGGCCAGCATGTCATCGATCAACAGCCTCATGTGCAATTTCTTATCCTCCGGCAACCTTGCCTCCATGGCCACAGAATCCAGTTCAATCCCCAGAAATGACAAAACCGTGCTTGGACCTTGTGTCTTCTCCGATGCCAAAGGGACACCCAGTGTCCCCATGATCTTCTGGAAACTGTCCAGCTGCTGCTGGCAGTCCGTCGAACCAGGCCGGCCCACCAGGAAGAAAGTCGTCCAGATAGTGTGTCACCATAACTTTACCCGTTTTCAAACAGAAAACCCACTGCAAGAATGAACTGAACTTCTCAAACAGCGCACATGATATGGAGCACCCCATGGGTAACGCCTTATCCACAAAAATGTTGCAGTTGACCTGAATGCCCAGCAACTGGAAGTCCTCCGGGTGTACTGGCAAGAGCCGGAAAGCGCACTTAATATCACATTTTGCCATTTCCGCCCGTTCCCTACCTTTTCCACCAGGGCCCTAGCTACGTCCACCGAAGAGTAAGAGACTGACGTCAAGTCATCTGGAATGAAATCGTTTACTGACCCCCCTTGCGGCCATGACAAATGGTGGATCAGATGATACTGTCCTCTCTCCTTTTTTGGAACCACCCCGACCGGGGAAATAATCAAATCCCTGATAGAGCTGATAGCAAATGGCCCTTCCATGCGCCCTTCCCATACCTCTTTTTGCAATTTCTCCCAAACGGCTGTTTTGTGAGCTGCCACTGATCTTAGGTTCTCCGCCCATCGTGCTGACCTCGGTCCTTCGTAACCCAATCTAAAACCCTCTCTGAAACCTGCACTGAGAATTTGCGCGTCCTGCTTTTTTGGGTAATGTGCGAGCTAGGCCTCTAAGCAATCTAGTTTAATGGGTGTATGAGCCTTTGCCCATATAGCCTTGTGCCCCTCGACCCCCCTGCCTCCCATCCCCTGCAGTCCACTGGTGGCATTCTGTTGCTGTGGCCCCGGCCCCCCGGCGTGACCCTGTCCTGCGTATCCTAGCCCAAAGCACTGTACCAGGGGGTGTCTTCCAGTGAATTTTGAGCACTCATGCTGAAATCTGCAGTAGTCCCATGCACATGTGCCTTTGTTATAATCCCAGCAGGCCCCCGGACCTCCCCCTGCGGGCTTTGTAGTGTATCCCACCCACCCCCCCGGGTAGGACGGTTTTGAAAGGGGCAATAGACCAACGGCAAACCGCTGGCTGTGTAAGTTGTCTTCCCAAACTTTACCGCCCCCATAGTCTGCTGGTAGAGATCCGAGTCAATCTCCCCCCAGTTTGCCTCAGGGTCCCAAGCTAGCCTGGCACAGAACTCCTCGTCATAGTATGACCACGCGTAACCCCAGTACGTCAGATGTGCTCTCCTAACTACATCCATGTATTTAAACAAGGCCACCGACCTGTCTGGGTACTTCTCACAGTACTCACTCGCAAAAATTAAGAAGGCTGCCGTCCAGTTCTCTATAGTCATGGTACCCTGGGACGCCGGGATAACTCCAGCTCCTCTTCTTTTGATCCCTCCTTGGATCGCAGCTCCCTATGCAGCAACTTCAACATATCTACATATTCGCCCTTCCATATTTTCTCCTTCATGGCTAACATGAGGTGCGCACCCAATGGTTTCGTCACCCCCATGTAAGGCAATTTTGGCAATCTGATCTCCTTGCTTTCCTTGCTGTCCGGCAACTGCCTCCCCCCCTTCGCTCCTGTCAGCCCCTGTCCCTTTAGCCACTTCTGCGTCCTTCGGTGCCGTTCCGTCCGTCGTCCCCCCTGACCCCCCTTTTCCTGCATCCTTGACAGTCATCTGCCCTTCAGTACCCACCCCGTGTCTCTAATGTACCTACCCTTGCATAATTTGAGCCCGCTGTCCCCCTCCTCCCCCGTGCAACCGTCCCTGTGGACACCCTTCGTTTTGTGCTATAAGTGCCGTCCCGCCCTCCTGTCTTACCTGGCGTCAAGGTCGGTGTCCTCACCGGATCCACCCGCCTAACCAGCGTCGCAGAGGGTTGAGACATCCGGGCCGTCGCCGTGTACTCCGCATCCGGTCTCGCCGCCCGTAACAGACTAGGCACAAAGTTACTATTCCCACCCCCTTCTTCGTCCACTATCTCCCCTTCTTCCAAACTAGCCTCCTCATAATCTAGTGGAATGTCCTCCCACTCTCCCTCCTCCTCTATTCTCGTTACCCACATATGTCGTTACCAACAACCTGTCAATCGTGGCTTCAGCCTTCCGTTTGTGCCCGTACTCCGTCACCGCCGCCCTGGAGGGCCCTGCCCCTCCGGGCTGTCGCCCATTCGTGACCATGTCATCGTGTACCACCTTTTTTGTTACCTGTTCTGGACCTGGGCTGCCCGCCGCATCCCGCCCCTCGTGTCTGTTTTTTGCCACCGCCGCCCTAGTGGGCCCTTGTGCCCCACTGGGCTGTCGCCCTGCCGTGACTGTTGCAGACCTCCGTTCAACTTTGCCACCGTGGTCCCATGCCGTGCTCCAGCTGGCCGCCCTGGACCCTGCCTTCACTTCATCCCAGTAGCGAGGAGCCGCATGCAACTCGCCCGCCATGTATGTGCCCCATGCGTGCTGATCCTGCAACACAAATGGAAGGTCCGGCATGCCGTGGTTAATGTCCCTATCTGTCCCTACCTGCCCCCGCACCGGGCACCGGGCACCACTGCCAGTGCCCCCCCATACCTACGGCCCTTGGCAGTGCCTCTGGGGACCTCCCGCACCCTCCCACCCGACCCCGCTCTGGCCCCCCCCTGTCTGATCCCGCTGAGTGACCCCCCCTTTTTGCCGGGCCCACCGCCCTCCTGACACTACTGCCCCAATACCCCCGGGCCGGCGGGAATCTCTCCCGCACCCTCTCGGGCCCCTCCTCTTCCCCCTTGCTCGTCTAACAGTGAAACTGGCCTCTACCTCCTCTGTCATCTCGATGGTGACCCTCCACTTCCCCCGGGGTCCCCTCCACCCCCCCCGAGGACCCGACACCCACCCCCCTCCACTGACCACTTGTCCCTCACCCCCCAGGGGGCCCTCTCCAACCACCCTCTGATGTCCAGCGCCGCCACCTCTGCCGCCCTGGACCCCCCCTCCAAGGGCACCCGATGCACCCCAGACCCCTGTCACTTGCCCGCCCTCGACACTGGGCCTCACAAGCCCACCCTCCTCACGCTCCGGAGCTTCCTTCCCAGCCCTCCCCACCTTCCCCCCCAAAATCCCCTGTTCTCCCACCGCAGGAGCACATCCCACTGGCCCAGGCCCCCCAAGCTCCCAGGCAGAGTCAAAACCCTTCATGGCACCCGCGGCCCCAAAGGCCGTGGTGCCCTCATGGCGCGTTCCGTTGCACACTGCTCCACCCTTCCCTTCCATGAAAGCCAAGGGGGGTGCTTCGTAGCGCTCCTCTCTCGTTTTTTCCCTTTTGCGGGGAGCCGCCTTTGCCCTGCGGGGCCCACCCCTCCTCCCCCACGTACCTTCGCTCCTTTTTTCTTGCCACGTGAGTATCGCCGCGGCCATGCCCCCGCCGCACGGCGGCCGGGCCGTGCTCTCAACTGGGCCTCTCACGAGGTCCATGCGGCCGGCTTCAGCCAGGAGCCGCATGGCCTCCTGTACCCTTGCGTTGTCCCTGGACATGCTGAGCGGTACTAATTGCGAGCAATAAATCCTCAAACTACAAAGCTTTCCAAAAATTTCCCTAACTGCAAAAATGTCCCTAACTGCGGGCAGATCGGCAGCCGTGTCACCTTCCAAAATGGTGGCACAGCTCCCGAAATGGCCGTGTATATACACCCCACCCCTAGCCCAAAACTAGCCCAACTGCGAGCCCAATTGGGCTCGGGCTGCACCACCCGGCCCAAAAACCCCGGGGGTGCGAGCCTCCCTGCCGGTCGGTCGCCCCCCAAAGCCCCAATCTCCTTCACTTATCGAGAAAAGTGGGTTCAAGTAAGACATGTTTAGTGGAATAAAGACGACTAAAGAGAACGCAAAAATTGGGTATTACGTCATTTCAAGAGGCTTCTCAATCCCCATGCTTTTAGAAGCCTTTCAAGGAGGGTGGCTTCTAGATGTCTACTCGAAAAGCGTTCCAGGTTGTGGGAGCGTTGCCCAGCAAGAATCTGCAGAATTTGCACATCTTGAACTGTGGTACAAGGAGAGCTTTTTTATTTTTGGGTCGTATATTTCGTGAATCACCAGATATAGATAACTTAAAATAATCTCACCTATCGGAATGCCTGGCTCAGTAAGGTAACAAGAAAAATTGAGCAACAAAATTTTTTTCCAGCAATAAATTACCATTTTTGCACAGAGTACAAAATTTAAGACATAGTTGTTGGTATATTAATAGCAATATTTGTGAGGTGGATAGTACTGATTTTAAAACGCAGTGAATTCCTTCAAACTCTGCTAGGACTACGCCATGAAGTGCATAGCCATTCAAGCTAATATGACAACCTAGCTTTAATTTCAAACAGCCTGATTGGCGATTAGTGATCCTCAAAACACCCTCATTACTGTGATAAGGGAGAGTGATACTGTGGCAGAGTATAACAAAGTGAAAGCTATGGGGAAATATTGAAATGTTACAGATTTAGCGATGTAGAAACACGGATATACTAAAGTGGGTCATTACTAGAGGTGTGTAGTACTGTGAAGCTGACAAGTATACATATTTATGAAATTGCAGTTTGTCATATTCACACAACTCTGCTTGCAAGTGAAATATCCATTCATGGTTATTTTTTTTAAATAAAAAAGTATATTGTTTTTCTTCCCACAAAACGTTTTTTGCAGGATTTTTAAACCACTTTTACTTAAAAAAAAAAAAAGTTCACTGCTTCATCATATTTTTGAAATCGGTTATGTTTTTTTCAAACAATAGTATGGACAGCAATGTAATGATCTGGACCCACCTTTAAACATGAACATAAAGTTTAAAAAAATGCTCACGTTCTAATCTGGATTCGGCACTCAAGCTGCTTTGTGTAAACTGACTTTAGTTTAGATTCAAACACTATAGCGCCACACGAGCTGTGCTGTCCTCAAAGCCAACTAGGCACTTAACCAACAAAGTGGAGGTTAAGATGTCCAAACCAAGGTTCTCATTTCAGAAAAAAAAATAACTATACACATTTGGCAATAATATACTCCACAGCACCCACTACCTTAATGTAACATACTGAAGGTTAGGTCCTCTCAGAGGCCTTCATTAGTGTGGTGATGCAACTCACTCTCATCCCCGTTGGGCATCATGAATAGGCTTGGCCTTCCCAGCATACCTTTGTTTTTTTTTCCTGTCTCTTCAAAGTCAAGGAGTTTAAGACCAGCTGGGACCCTACTTTCTTGATTCCCATCCCTTGTCCCATGCTGGCCTTGGGTTTCGGGTAACCTTTCATATCCAATTATGGAGACAGCTAGTTCCCTGTGGATCTCAAGATTATATTAAAAAAAACATACTGGGTTATGAAGCGGTTTACTGATCAACTTGCTTATGATCAAGGAGAGTGGTGTTCATTTTCCAATTTCTGATTTGCTTTTGAATATTAGGCAAATGCGGAGCGAGTCACTTCTATTTACTGCTTCTATGTTGATGGAGTTGTGGTGGTAAAATGCACAAGTGCAGTTATGCTTTTTTAAGTATATTCGCATGCACATTAATTTATCTTCAAAGGGCGGTAGATCATCAGTGTATTTACCCAACAAACATCAAAGTTCTCTCGCTGAGCGGTATGTGGTATTTGTGCTTCATTTATATTCTATTCTGTTTGTGATTGTGGGGATTTTAAAGTTCGCAAGATCAACCAATTACACCAGTGGGAAGCTGGGTATAAAATATGCACAAAGAACAATGGTTCACCAAGGGGCCATTTGTTATTGAGTAAATGCTTGTCAGCAAACTAATTAATATAAATCTTAATGTAAGGCAAGGGAAGTCTAGCCTAATTTGCTTTGAAACGTTTTTTTTTATTTTTCGTTATCAATCAGAAGACTCGAAATCATCAGCAATTGAAAATACTTTTAGTACTTGGCGTAAATACAGAGACATGGAAGTGTGAGTGCCCTGTGTCCCCAGTGATCACACGAAAATGAAGATTAGACAACAAAATTAGAAAACGTACGGTAAGTCCTAAAAGTGTAGTATGACAATGGCTAAGCTATAAAATTGCAAAAAGGGAATAGGTATACGGTAGAACCGCAGACACAATTCTTATCGAATGTCAAGAAGCTTGTTGATGCTTTGTAAGTATGCTAGACAACAAAAATGGAAAAACAGTTTGGTCAATATTTAATTAATAGGGCAATGTAAGAGAGGGAGTTGATATCGTATGAACTCACCCTCATGGCGAAGTACAAAGTTAGTCTTGCGGACAGTAGTATCCAATGATAATGGTCAACACCAAAATGTGCAAACAAAAATGGTACTCAGTTGGCACAATAATTGAATTCCCTGCTGTAAACCGATTCAGTGGTATAAACCACGTTCTGACAAAAATAAAAGTTAAATACTAAAACACCGATTACACGAAAGTCACTACTTACCCACTGGGAGCAAAAGCCACAGACTCAAATGTGCATATACCACTTCTTGGCCCATACAAGGAAGGCGACACCATGGACTATCACTATCATTGTAGAAATGCAATGTGGAAGCAACATAGAAGACAGTTTAGGCAGGGTACGGGTCTCTCATGAATTCCATCGAGTCGCTCAGTAATGCCCTATACCTTAATGGTAAGCTTCATTACTCCTGGTCCCATTGTCCTCGTCCCATTCATTACAAGTGAGATAATAGAAAAAAGAACAAAGGAATGTTGGATACCTACCCCAACCACTTCCATGAGGACATAAGTGTACTTACCCAGCATTCCCTCTCTTCTTTTATCTGTCTTCCAACAGAATAAGACGAGTCAGGAGCTGGAGTTCCTGGTGGGAAAAGAGTCTCCGCTGCTGGGTGGTGGGGGCAGTGCTGGTGGTCGTGTCTCCCTCTCTGCCAGGCTTGGAAGGAGACACGAGAAATGGGGTTTCTGGTTATCTAGGGTATGCACCTAAGTCAGGCAGAACCTAAGGGAGGGTAAGGGAGTTACACACTCAAAATAACCCCTTCTCACCCCCTTGGTAGCTTGGCAGAGCAGTCAGGCTTATCCCAGAGGCAATGTGTAAAGCATTTGCAAAAACACACACACACACACACACACCAGTGACACACTAGGCACGCTACAAAAAGAGGCTCCAGACCAGGTTATATAAAAAATATCCTTTGCATTGTACATAAAACACTTTCGACCATAATCACATAAATCACTTCGCAAACCAGGCGATTGGCATGACATCACTTAGATCATAAATCACTTTGCCATAAGGCAATGGTCATAACTGCATCGGTAGTGCAATCAAGTAAACACTTTATAGGTTGCACAGGTTACAAAAACACCATCTCTGCACATACATGGTGAATCCTGAAGTAATGCCTGTTATCCTGACAAATGCAAGGCATACATGACATAAATCATCACATCAGGGAATGAAATGCAGTAGGTAGGTCAGGAAGAGAAAACACATGGGTTGACACACATCATGGTACATAAATCACCATATCTCTATAGAAACCCATCATCTGCCTTGGGCCCATCAGCAACAAGTCACAGGAAACCTGTGCTCCTTTTATATATAATACGGTACACAGAGAGAGCCTGGCTGTAAGAGTACCATGTATGTAGGCTGCAGGAGCATATGCGTGCCTACTCGTAGGGATACGGTAATCCTAGATTCCTCACAGAGTGCAAGGACACCTGCCCTCCTATAAGGGACAATATGGTAATCCTCAGAAACGTTCCCTATTCCATGAAGCTGGGGCCTCCGTCGAGGATTCCCTGGGATTGGCATCCAACAAGAAAATGCCCCCAAGGTAGGTGCACATCACGGTGAAGGGGCACACCTACGGCACAGCGCTGTGCCCCCTCACATATACCGTCAAAGGCAGCTGCCCGCGATCCTGCGGAGCAGCTGCTGAACAAGGCAGATTGGCAGGAATACTTAGGCCAATGTTGCAGCGAGTCCGGAGCCCTTTGGGACTTCCCGGTCTGCTGGGTAAAGACGTCCGGAACTTCCAGGCCTCTGCCAACCTGGCCTACAGATGGCTGCTGCATCCATGTACTCGTCTGCCCTCCTCTGAGGGGGACGAAAATGCAGGCGCCCCACTGCAGGATTCCGGTCAGGCCCCCCTGGGCCAGCAAAGCCTGGAGCGAAGTCTCTGCCTCTCCACTCCCTTGAGGACACTCTTCCAGTGACTGGGCCCTGCCCACAGTGGAAGTTGGGCTCAGGAACCAGAGGTCCTTAGGTGCAACTCCCCACATGAAGCCGGTTTGAAACTCTGCCCTCCCTCCTCTGCAATGGCTTCTGGCCCGACTTTGTCTGCGTTCACCAAGGGACTGGCGTACTTTCCTTGGACTTGGCAGCTCTGCCCATGCATCTCCGTCGGGCCACAATGCCCCACCCACAACCACACGACAGTCACGAGGCGGGAGAGGGAAAGTGCTTCTTCTTCCTCTGATCTCCCCTCCCGTCCCTTAAAAACTACTTGGGCAGTGCAGCGCTGCAAGGGCTGTTGGGGGGAGTCAGAAACAACCTTCATGCGCTTATTTTCCCACTGCACAGGGCAGGCCACTAAGCCCTGGGAGATCACTGGAGGCCCAGGGACAGGGGAAAAGGCTGCAGACCTCCACATAAGGCAGTGCAAAGGGGTAGTCCCTGCAGCAGCCTGGCAATCAGTGAGCAGCAGGCCAACCCAGCAAAGCAAGTAGTCCAAATGGCGATCCTTCCTGCAGCAGAACAGTTCCTTCTGGCAATGGGCAGTTTGTAGAGCCAGCAGCATCTTCTTACAAGTCCACACAGTGTCTAAAAATATGGGGTCACAGCCCCTGTACTTATATTCCACAAGTCTTTGTTCTGGGAGCACTTCAAACACTTTTTAGAAGTGCACAACACCCCTATTCACATCCCAAGCCCTGGCTCCCGACACAGTACAGGGGGCGGAGACAGCATTGTGGAAGTCAGGAACAGCCCTATTCAGGTGCAGGTGCAACTCATCCCACCACTCTAAATTCAGACTAGGCCTATTCAGGTGCAAGGGAAACTCCTCCCACTACTCTAAATGCAGCCAATGTCTATTCAGTCCAGCGCTGAGTCACCCAGGAAAGGCAGGACACACCTCAACCCCCCTTTGTGACTGTAGAGAGTGAATGCACATCCCCTTCTACTGTCAGTCTAAACCAGATGTGAATACACAACCAGGCAGGGCACAAAGAGTCATAAGCACACATAAATGCCCACTTCTTAAAGTGGCATTCCTAAAATAGTAATAAAAAACCCTTTTTCCCCAATAAGCAGGATGTATTACTACTATTCCAAACGTACCAAACATGGCCATGCTTTCCCTTTCATATTAGAAATTTCCACTGAAGTACATATCAGGGAATTCCCAATGTAAACCTAAGAGTGCAGCCTTACAGCAGTGAGAAACCAAATAGGCTATTTGTCACTACCAGGACATGCCACACAGTTAAGGCACATGTCCTACCTTTTACCTACACAGCACCCTGCCCATAGGGCTAGCTAGGGCCTACCTTGGGGGTGACTTATATGTAGTAAAAGGGGAGTTTCTGACGTGGCAACCACTTTAAATGCCACGTCACTGCAGCAGTAAACTACGCGCGCAGGCCCTGCAGCGTCAGAGCCCTGAGACTGGTTTGAAAGGCTACTTCAGTGGGTGGCGCAAGCAGCGCTGCAGGCCCACTAGTAGCATTCAATGTACAGACCCTGGGTATATGGGATACCACTGTACAAGGGACTTAAAGGTAAACTAAATATGCCAAACAGGTGTAGACCAATCTTACCAAGGTTACAAGAGAGAGCACATGCACTTTACCACTGCTGATCAGTGCCAAAGTGCCCAGAGTGATAAAACCATCAAAAACAGGTCAGAAAAAATACAGGAGGAAGGCAAAATGTTTGGGGATAACCCTTCAAAAAGGGCCAGTTCCAACACACGCGTTGTTCTTTATCCAATGTTAGCCCAGTAATCTTATCGACTTTAGGTTCAGTTGGGAACTGGGAAACTGTGCATAACTTCACTGTTCACTAAGCGGTGGATCAAGAGCAAAAGAGGCTAAAGTGGTATTAAAAATGGTCACGCAAGCAAAGACAGGCTTGATATGCATATTTAAAACATCAAAAATAACCAAGTCTCAGGAATAATTCAATCTTGGCAAAAAAAGTTTTATTTAAACATTACTTATAAAATTATTTATAAGAGGTAGAGTAGAAAAAAAAAATAATGAATAGAGAATAAAGACTCAGCAGCACTGTGAAGCAATGACTCCGTGACAAAAGCTTTTAAGTGAATTATGAAAGTCAAGTTTAAAAAAAGGCAATGCTTAAAGGAAAATACAAAAAGCTTTATGTCAAACACAGTAATATAGTATACCACATTGTCACACTAACACTCCAGGTGTAATACAACAACATTGAAGAGTAGCCACATGCTGTCTATATTAATAAATACTAGTAATATTCTTAATGGCACTATGCCCCACATTGCTCCTGATAGTGGTGTACAGGACAGAAGTTATATTTGTGCAAATTGCAACATGTTTAATGAACCAGCTGGCATTGGGTACTAAATACTAGAGAGACCATTTATATATTGTAGTTTTCATATAGTCTCTTAGTGACTTCTGTCCGGTACACCATTATCAGTTCCACTGTTTTTTGTGCATGTGTATCCAGGAAGAATTCTAGAAGAAAACACTACCTGGAATATGCTTCATCCTATCACCACATTCCAGAATTTCTTGACCTAAGAGAAAAGGAGTCAGAAGGTTATAAACTGAAAAGACCCAACATACAAAACTGGACTCCATATTTAAGAAGGTTTATTCAGGACTCCATCTGACAATAAGAGCAGGAATCTCTTGGGCTTCTACAGCTCAGTCTTTGAATGTGGTCAGTATACATTTGTTTACAGTCATAGAAGAGGGCAGATAATGTTTTTCTTTCTTAGAGGGAATGAAGAAACAGAACGAATTTCTATTTGATGTCCTGTTTGATGTTGTTAGGGTATCTGATTTGGTAGAAGTTGTGTCAGTAGCAGCACTGTAGAATCAATTATTAAGTGACTAGCAGGCAGATGTATCATAGAAAGTTACAGCTCTATGAATGCCATTGCAGGTACTTATTTGGCTATTCTGGAACTTCAAGAGACAATTCAGGACTTATTCAAGGAGAAAAACACTCCTCTTCATTCAGAGAGCAGTGTTAACTTTCTTCTGTTGCTGGAAATGGAAGATCATCCTTCCGATAACCATCCGTTATCAATCTATCAATCAATTAACAATCTGGTAAGTAGGACAGTAAGGAAAGTCATGGTCATACATTTCAGGAAAATAAATCAAGTTCATCAGGGAGACAGACTAGGTCCTGAATATGCTGAAAATGGCCCAAGCTTACCAGAGGAGGGCTGATCCAGCTCTTCTTCGAAGCTTGGCAAATATCTAATAATGGGTACTTCAAGTACTTCCCTTAGACTCCGGGATCAGCCAAACTGTCTGGAGAAGAAAGCAGCACTTTCTTCTGCCCTTCAGGATCTGCAACAAAAGAAGGTGGTAGTGGCTATACAAGCAGAGGAAAAAGGAATGGGAATATAATAAATTACATTTTTAGTACCCAAGCTGTAAGAAGATTACATGGTGGTGATACAGTTGAAAAACCTAAATAAGTGGGTGAAAGTTATCTTGTTCAAAACGGATCCCCTTCAGAAAATAAATGATTTGGTTGCATCTAGTAGCTTTATGGTGACAATAGACTTAATGGACAATTATTTTCACATTCCAATTTCTCCATCACATTAGACTTTTCTCAGATTTTGTGTATAGAATCTTCCGTTTTAATTCTGAGTCCTTCCATTCAGCCTTCGATCTACTTCCAAGGATTATGCAATGATGGTGGAACCATGAGTAGCTCTTCTTCATCTTCAGTTATGGCATCTATAGCCATAGCTGAACAATAAACTCTTATATGCTCCTTTGTGATCCCAAATCATAGGAATGATTGAATCCAGTTTAGATATGTCAAAATCAACATGAGCGCCTGTTCATTAGGGGAATGTGTCAACTCTCACCATTTTAGGATTTGGAGTTCATATCGCCAATGCACAGAATGTATCTCAACATGGTATTTCTTCCCGGATCCAAATCAGCAAACGTCCATTAATTATTAATATATCTATTGCATCTCCCTCTAACACTGGTTTAGAAATGGCTTGGATTTCTGGGACTCATGACCTTGTAAGCATTCAAAGTGCCATGGGATCATATTCTTCTCTGACCTCTTCATTTTCACCTTTATTCTCACTGCATTTCAGCCTCCCAAGATTTAGAGGCATTGTTTCCACTTTCATCACATTTGAAGAAATCAGGTGATTAAATGCAGAGAACATATCAAATGCCCTTCCTCCCTATCTAAGGAATCCAGTAGTGGTGACAAATACAAGTTATTTTGGGTGGAAATCCACGCCGAAGGATCTATCAGCTCATGGGTGTTGGTTTCTATGGAGAGTCAACTCTCTTCAAATTGGAAAGAATTGACTACACTGTACAGTGGTCTTTAACATGTTCAGGGCCTTATAAAAGGAAGGTTAAGGTGAGAAAAGCCACTATAGTAACATTGACCTATATCAAAAATCAGAGATGGACTTTCTCTAAATTTTAGGGTGTGATGGTAGTACAGTTGATGATTTGGTGGAACATCATCTATTGCCATTAAAAGCAACTAACTTCAAAGTGGTTTTCAATGACAGACAATGTGAGAGCATGACAAATTGAGCAACGTCTTTCCATTATCCCAGGAGATCTCTCTGTTTCCTCAGACTTTCCAGGCCATCTGCAAGAGTTTCAGAATCCAGTTCCTGCACCTATTTACATCTCAATGCAATGTTCAGCTTCCTCAGTTCTATTCATGCTTTCAACAGGATTCAACTTGCGAGATTCTCTGAAAATAAGGTGGCCTGGAATCTCCTGTATGCCTTTGCCCCTTTTTCCATTGATCCAAAAGTTGCTAACAACTATCAGAATTCTAAGGTCTACCTTGGCCATCGCCTCTTTGCCAATGGGTGAATTGTTTTCCTCCACTCTGACTGCCCCTCTTGGCTTGAAAAATAATGTAAGCGGACGTTACAATACAAAGGTCTACCTTTACATCGAAGTAAAGCCATTCTAAAATCTCAAAGACCTTCCTCTTTGAAAAGATTAAGTTTGACAGTGGGAAGATATGAGGGTAGGACTGACATTCAGTCCTTTTATAGAGCCTCCCTTTATTGATCATCAATGAATGGTGGTACAATACTCAAGGAGACACCTATTACACTTCAGAGTAATGTAAGCTGCAGGGAGTGTCAATTTTGCACTTATATGGGGGTTTAGTGGATCCCTCAGTCCCCCCAGGCAACTAGATTAGTGTTCAGGATTTTGAGAGACATTGTCAGGGCGCTGGGTTGGGACCGATGCTTGACTAGGGAAATGCCGCTCTGGATGCAGACAACACTGAGATAGGTAGCAGCACTGTAGGAATTTAGAAAATGGGATATCATTGAGATTATAAATCTGGGGGATCTAATGTCAAAGTAGTGTTTAAATCCTATCAAGACCTCCAAGATGAATATAACCTACCAAACAGTCCGTTCTTTCACTACCTACAATTGCAACATGTGATCACTCCCATATATTGGGGTTGGAGGATCTACCTGACTTTAAACCCTTAGAGGCAAAGTTACTTCTGGGAGAACTGTGTGACCACAAAATTACAGAGATCATTCCCTAATAAATAAACACTACTGACACTTTTTATAGACTACATTCTCGGATGAGGAGAGTGGAGTCTGGGGGAGGCCAAGCCATCCCTGAGGGGGTCTGCCAATGTATCTAGGTATCGCCTAATTCAGTTGAAATATTTTCACAGGGTGTACCTTACAAGCTATAGGATGTGGGGAATCGGCATGATGCCTTCCTTCTTCTGTCTTCAATGTTTCTCACAAGAAAGAGACTCACTGCATACGGCGTCAGGTTTTAGTAAACTTGGCCCTTATTGGGGAATTTCTTGTTTGAGTTCTGTGTTTGGAAGGAAGTTGCAGCCTGGCCCTAAATTGATCATTTTTCACATTCATGTAGATTTAGATATTTATAGATATAAAATGACTCTGCTTTGATTGGGGCTTTTCATCGTGAAGACGGACATAGCCCTTTGGTGAAAAGACAGGGACACTCCTTCAATGGAGAAGTGATCAAGATGTCTTGATCTAGGCATGAGTAAAGAGATACCAATTTATGCTGCCAGAGGATGCCCACAAAAACATCTGAAAATACTGTAGTCATGGGGTCATTATCAAGGGATGAATATCGACACGATAAGGTCAATGACTCTGGTAGTGAGTGAAGAAGTTCGAGGTTATACGACTTATAATAAGACTTTAGAGCTTTGGTTGCCCTATATTGGGGACTCCACTTGGACGGTGTCATCCTTATTGTGAAAAAAAGCTTTTCATCTCAATTTCATAAAGAATTCGAGGGCCTCAGTTCTGAGATTGGCAAAATCAGTAGCCATCAGGACTCAAGTTAAAATCTTCATTCTGCCCTCCTCCGCATTCAATACCTAAAGAATTTGTACCATTTGAGCAAGCTGTTATGTCACCCATCATTCAATTGGAAAACAAAAAACAATACTTTAGAAGTAACATCACCCATGATCAACAAAGAGCAATACAGGAACTGAAAGAGGACCAGTCTGTGGTTATTAAGCAAGCAGACAAGGGGGGCACAGTTGTTGTTTGGTCTAAAGATGGTTACACCTCGGAGGCAAAAAAACGTTTGGACAATAGGAACTGGTATTGACGTATAACAAATGACCCCACAAGGGAGATCCAAGAGGAGATCCATCAGGTGCTACAGGAAGGTTTCGACAACATTTTGGGCCCAAAGGAATTTGACTACCTGGTAAAAACAAAGCCAAGGATTCCCGTCAAATACTTTCTGCCTAAACTACATAAAGATCCCCAAAATCCACCTGGCCGTCCGATTGTGTCTGGATGTGATTCGGTCCTCGAACCGATTGCCCCGGATGTATTTCTCAAACAATTCCTCCAGAAAGTGCCATCATACCTGAGAGACACGATGGATTTTATCACCAAAATCGATGGCCACGAATGTACCATGGAAGACCACTGGCTTGTGTCATTTGATGTTGGTTCACTTTATACCCAAATTCCTCTAAATGATGGACTCGAAGCAATCGAGGTTTACCTTGAGGCTCACCCAAGACCTCATAGAGTGCCCACCTCATTCATACTGAAGTTGGCAGAATTGGCACTAAAAAAGAATATTTTCATGTTTGAGAACGAGTTCTACATTCACAGCAAAGGGACAGCCATGGGTTGTCCCTTCGCGCCGGAAATGGCTGTATTGTACATGGCGCAGTTTGAAGAAAGATACATCATCAACAATAACCCTCATTCAAACCAAATAGTTCACTGGTTCAGATACATTGACGATGTTTGGTGTCTTTGGAAAGGTACCGAAGAACAACTGGATATGTTTCATAACTGGCTAAATAACAGAAATCCAGATATCCAATTCAGTATGTCCAAAAGCAAGTCATCGCTCACTTTTCTGGATGTTCAAGTTCGATCAAGTAATGACATACTGTATACAACCTTATACCGCAAGCCAACGGACAAAAACAAATCTCTCCTCTACAAAAGTTTCCACCCCAGAAATGTACATGACAACTTGACCTATGGGCAATTTCTCCGCGTACGCAGGAATTGTACGAGAAAAGAAGACTTTTTCATGCACGCAGATGTGTTGCAACAAAAACTCAAGCAAAGAGGATACCCACGAAAACTTTTAAAGAACTCAATGAAAAGAGCCTGGTTCACCCCCGTTAGACATTGCTTGTTAAAAAACAAAAGGAACCCAGTACTAAACTAGTATGTGTTTCCACATTTTGCCCCCACACAACACAGTTCAAGAGAATCATACGCAACAATTGGCACTTAATAAAGAACTCTGAATGCAGCCTAGAATTGCCAATGTTTGCAATGAGGAAGCGTCCGAGTGTGGGATCCCAAATAGTTTGCACAAGTTTAATTAAGGCAAAAAAGCAGAGCGATTTACTTGCAGCATGGAATTTGAAGCCAATTCAAGGCCACCACAAATGTGGTACATGCAGTGTCTGCAAACAGACCCTAGAAGAAAGTTCCTTCTCAGATGGAAAGATCACCTGGACCCACGAGGAATTTTCAAACTGCAAAACCAAAAACATGGTTTACGCTATAATCTGCCTATGTCAAAAGATCTACATTGGCAAAACTAATCAAGAAGTGAGACAACGAATCATCCAGCATAAATCACGCATCAAAACGAACATTCAAACAGCAACAATGGTCAACAATTTCAATCAAATGGGACACACGGAGAAAGATTTCCACTGGACTGTGTTAAGTGCTATCCAAACAGACCCCAGAGGTGGAGATATTGACACCAGGCTAATGGGTAAAGAAGCATACTTGATTATGAAATTTAATTCAGTATCAAGAGGTCTGAATGAGATGTCTGAAACTAACAGATTGTAGCCAACCCATCCGTGTAACCCTGCGTCCATACTCGGTCTCTTGTAGTTGTTTCAACAATGAAAATGTTAAGTGTTTCCATTCCAAAAACAAGGTAGACACTGCTTTGGTCTGTGATCCATTTCAGGTTTTACATTATCTTTTATATATCCTATTTTCTAAAAATCACCCATCTCATTTTTGCGTGGAATAATCGTAAACAAAGTTGGATTGTTTAACGACCATCACCCTGAGGCTTTGCTTTAGTAAAAAGAACCATGAATTATGCACCATTATAGAAGTTCAGTGACAATACACTACATCACCCAGAATCCTTGAGCAGGACCGGTTGCTGTGGGACACACCCAATTCACAAAAGAAAGGTCAGAGGAACACAACGCCATTATCCATGTGGCAAGAGGACGATGTGATCCAGAGGGAGCCCTAACAAGCTTTTGTGTAAGTGAAAACAAAGATCGTTTGCATCATGTTTTAAAAGAATTAAACATTTCGCACTCCCAGGCAACCCTGGAGTCTTAGCAGCGGCGATAATATGCCATGTACCAAAAGCGCATACTTTAAAGACCTTTGCACGCTTGTTTTCTGTGAATATGCACACTGAAAAAACTGTTTATTCACACAGGGAAAGCAAATGTAATTTAATTACAATAGCAGCAAGAGTAACCTTGATAAAATGCAACACGAATGGTTTGGCAGCAAGATGCTTCTCAAGTTATTTAAAAAAAGCTAGAACACCTAATCCCGATTGCAAGCATTTTCCACAAGGCTTGTCGAGTGTTTATTGTGTTTTTAAAGCGCGCAGGCACAAGCAAAGACTGAAACAGGTCCATTTAATTTTTTACAGAAAGAAATCACACTGGGCTCCAGTATCCACTTCTAAACAAATAAAAATTACAGAGACTCATAGGTAATAGAAGCTTTGTAAATTACCACAAACTCTGTGCTTCACTACCATTTTTAAAAGACTTTATTTATTGAAGTTCATCCCTTCCTTTCAGAACAACATGAGCAATCCAGAAAAGCCTGTCCTACTCCTTTGATTTGGTGCACGAGTACAAATCCCTAATAACCTCGACACCTGATTAGTCGGAATCAAAACCTTTTGTTGTGCCCCCTAAGGTAAATTCATAACCATTGCGCCATGTGATAGCATATTGGAGTTTGCTGATCACTCAACTCAAAAGTATTTTTCCTTCACCCTTGCAGAATTCACCAAACCTTTGTCCGGAAGAGAACCCCCAAAGAAAGTGTGGGTTCGAAACTCATAGACCGGATTCAATAGGGGATCCTAGTTCAACCAGTATCAATATGGACGTATAAATTCATTTGTCTAAAGAAACTATTGGAAGCCCATATTAGATACCTCTGGACCCTTTATACGTTCCAGTACTAAGAGCACTTACTGTGAATGCAATGCTCTGGTCTTGTAAAATCTTGGATTGGTGAAGATGCAATTTTAGCCTAGTTCATGTATAAATTTTGCGTTATCACAATGTATTTTTGATTTATCTTTTCATATTGCACACATGTTTTTCAAATATTTTTCACTGTTTATCCATCGAGTTGAATGTGGATTGCCCTTTCTTTTATCGCGCCAAATGTGAAAGTTTAAAAAACGTTTGTGTTCAATCATTACTAAAACAAATTTGAGGTCATGATTATTGAGTAAAATGTACCTCATGCATAAGTAAAGATGTGTTTAAATCTCACAACCACCTGATCTTGTTTTGTGTATTCAATTGTGTAAGGCCCAAGGTGGTTGTAGGTAAGGGCCAAACCTCCCAATTCACACAAAGTTTTAGAAAGAGGGCATTTTGTCTGCTCTTACTGCTCTGTGTGCCTGCAGCCTGTGGGTGACAGCTACACTTTGTGCATTCTCTCTAGACAGCCACAAACACAGGAAGGGTAGATGTGACAGAGAATTCATCTGCATTCTGATAGCTCTTCCTGGGCAGGAAGAGAGGGGGAAGATGACACTTACACCTGAATAGGCAGTGTCCTGTTTCCCACACAAAGGGCTGATTACCCCCTACTGATAGTCTGGAGTCAGGGCTGGGAGGAAAGGGCCTGTGTGCACTTCAAAGACGCTTCTTTAAAGTCAACCCCACTTCAAAGGCACAACTGGGTATATGTACCGGGGCCCTGACAATACCAAGACAGTACGCTACTGAACCTGTGAAGAACTCCGCCAAGAGTAAAGACTGCTGTGCTACAAGGATTGCTACTCTGCTTGACTGCTGCTCTGGAAGAACTGCTTTGCTCTGCTAACCTGCTGCCTGCTGATCTCTGCCAAGCTAAGGTCAAGGACTGAACCCTCTCACTCAGAAGAAGAAAAGAGACAGGGAAACTGGAGGTGAAGAGTATCCTAGGTAATTAGGAACCACTAGTGAGAGGGAAGAACAAGTCTTGCCTCTTGTTGCCCTCACACACCCCGAAGGATGTCATGCTTCATCATCGGGCGTTTGCTCCTCGTCGGGCCGGTGCTGCAATGCCCCACGGGTTCCCCGAAGGGTCACTGTAGCAGAGATCTTTTTAGAGAACTGCCGTCAGATGCATGCGGGTGTGTGGGGTGGGTCCTATGTGGAGGGTGATAAAGTGTGTGCAACGTAAGCTAAAACTGTCTAAGGGTTACCAGAAAAATATTTAATGTGACGGTACCCTTGGCAGAGTAAAAAACCCGTAGGTTATGTGTTACCCCAATAGGCTTAATGTGCCCAGGTAATTGCAAGGTTAAAAGGTCGACATGTTTCACGCCTATGTGGTCTCAAGGATCCATGGGGCTTCATCAGGACCGAAACAAACAAAGTGAGGTGATGTGCACGTGAGAAGTGGAAGGGTTAATACCCTCTGAGGGTGTCAGGGCGGGCCAAAGAACTGTGTACCCTACAGTATGGCTGCACACTCAAAAGTTGCGCTTCCTGAACACCACCAAGGAAAGAGAGGACAGACAACCAATAGGACATGCGTCAAACATGCAAGGCATGCCCCAACAGAAAACAGCAGAGCTGCGCAAGTCACATATAAAGATAAAAACACGAGACAGGTTGGGTTGAAGTGTTGCCCTTAGTGCAGTGACCGATGCCCCTGCACATGGCACAGAGGTGTGTTCCTCTTTCTCTACCGCACACCTGAGACCACATAGGCGCGAAACATGTCGACCTTTTAACCTTGCAGTTACCTGGGCACATTAAGCCTATTGGGGTAACACATAACCTACGGGTTTTTTACTCTGCCAAGGGTACCGTCACATTAAATATTTTCCTGGTAACCCTTAGACAGTTTTAGCTTACGTTGCACGCACTTTATCACCCTCCGCATAGGACCCACCCCACACACCCACATGCATCCGACGGCAGTTCTCTAAAAAGATCTCCGCTAAAGTGACCCTTCGGGGGACCCGTGGACATTGCAGCGCCGGCCCGACGAGGAGCAAACGCCCGATGATGAAGCATGACATCCTTCAGGGTGTGTGAGGGCAACAAGAGGCAAGATTTGTTCTTCCCTCTCACTAGTGGTTCCCAATTACCTAGGATACTCTTCACCTCCTGTTTCTCTGTCTCTTTTCTTCTTCTGAGTGAGTGGGTGACACGTTGCACCCCTCTTCCGGAACAGTGTCCCCTTTGTTTTGATTAGACTTTCGCGTTAGGAGCACGGACACTGGACCACAACTGACTCCTGGTCCCCCCCTTTTCTCTTTTGTTGATACAAGGACTGAACCCATCTGATTTGAACCAAAAGTGTCTCCTAGTACTTGCTGGTTTGCCCCCTGTTCTGAAGTTTCAGGGCCATCAAAAATGTCCTTCAACCCTGAAACAGCACCTGGACTCTGCCATCTGTGAGTCCTGCCCTACCAAGTGGTGCCATTCCAGGCCTGGCTCCTTGAAAGGTGACTTCTACTGAAGAGAACCATCAAAACTGACTCAGTGACGACTTTGTGCTGATCGGAATCAACGCTTTCCCTTCAACACCAATGCGAGAGCTGATCAATGACATCACTTCTATGGACTGTACAGCTCAATGACGATGGACAGTGCGGCTTGACAACAACGCATCGCCTGCATCATAAAGGTTTTCATCGACGAAGCCTTCGTCGCCTGTGCGGATCGGAACCAACGCATGGACTCTTCAACGTTGACGCTTGCTCCATCCAAGGCACTTTTTCAAGCGGGACCTGCATGAGTCCTGTAGCTGGCCTGCCGTCCATCGAGGTTGGCCTAAACTTTGGATTTACCCTGGTCCAGCGCGACCTCAAGTAACCCCTTAGCGCTATTTGCTTCTAAGCACTACTTTATTTATTCTTTAAAAATTCACAACTCTCGTTCTACTTATTGGATTGTTGTAGTTTGGGCTTCTTTTACTCATAAAAATACAATCTATTTTTCTAAACTTGTGTAGAGTCTTTTTGTGATGTTTTCATTGTGTTACTGTGTGTGTGTGTTGCCCAAATATTTTACACATTGCCTCTTCAGATAAACCTGACTGCTCTGTGTCAAGCTACAGGTTGGTGAGCACAGGTTATCTTCTCGTGTGTATCTTGCTTACCCTGACTAGAGTGGTGGTTCCTGCTTGTACAGGTTGCATACGCTGACAACCAGAAACCCCTGTTCTAAAATAGATGTACTATTTTAACTCCACATATATGTGACCTTTAAGATTTATATATCTTCAAGGTACATATATGTAGAGTTAAAGGGAATAAAACTTTGCATACCCATTGAAACTTAGCTTCACAATATTTTTCTCCTCAATATGTTTGCAATCATATATCTATCACACAATATTTTTCCTTTGCTATTCTGATCAAACACCTGCAAATAAATATATGGGTTAGTAACACACAACTTTAACAAGGGAACTCTGCAAATGCAGGAGAGGATGTCTTCTTTTTATTTATTTTTTTATTTAAGAAGTTTTATATAGCGCTGGCCAGACCCGAGGGTATCGGAGCGCTTTACAGCAGATATATGGGAGACATCACATAAGAGAGACAAAGGTAGGCATAAATGTTCGAAAGGTCCAGTGTGCTGTGCGTCCTTGAGGTAGAGAGGTCCTGAGATAGCCTCGAAGCGTGCACAAAGTCTTGGGTTAAACCTCCCTCCGGGAGGAGGCAGCGAGGAGGGGGTAGGGGAGCGAGGATGAGGTAGGTAGTGGTGGAACATTGACAAGTGACTATAAAGTGCAAGAAGAGGTAGGTTGTGGCGAAACATTGTCATGTGGCTGCAGAGTGCAGGCTTGAGCGTTTCGACGGCGGTTCTCAGTTCGGGAAGGCACGGTTGAGGTAGAGATCTTTTAGGAGTCTTTTGAATTTTAGGAAGGAAGGGATAGTTCTGATGTCGACTGGGATGGAGTTCCAGATTTTGGGTGCGTTTCCAGTGAAGGATCGTGCAGCGGTTTTTTGTTTGCGTGTATTCAGAGGGATGAGTAAGAGGGTGTTGGAGCTCCTGAGCTTTCTTGTCTGGCCGGCTTTCTTGAGTTTGGAAGCCAGGTATTCCGGTTTCCCTGTGTGCAGGGCTTTGTGCGTGAGGCAGGCAGTTCTAAAGTTGGCACGCATTTTGACTGGGAGCCATTTCAGTTCTCTGAGTGCAGGAGATAAGTGGTCATATTTCTTAACTCCGGTGACCATTCTGGCAGCAGCATTGAGAGTTGTTTTGAGTGGCGCTAGGTGGGTCCGAGCTGTACCGGAGAGGATTGCGTTCCCATAGTCCAGTCTAGATAACACCAGTGCTTGGGTGGCTTGTTTGAGGTCCTTGGGCGGGATGAAGGGCTTAATTTTGTTGAGAAGCTTCAGATTTAGGAAGGCACTCTTTGCTGAGCTCTTAATGTGTTTGGTCATGTTCAGTTTTGGGTCGAGGGTGATTCCTAGGGATTTTACCGAGTTGGCCAGGGTGATATTGCCGTTGAGAGCATCGATTGCTTTCAGCCACTCTGCGATTTGAGGGTTTTCTTCTTTATTGGAGATGAGGAGGATTTCGGTTTTTTCTTGATTGAGTTTAAGGTGGTTTGTTGATAGCCATTGTTGAACTTCTCTAAGTGTGTTATTGAGTCTTAGAATGTCGTTAATGGAGGAGGTTTCCAAGTAGATCTGAGTGTCATCTGCATATAGATGGAAGGGGATGTTGGCTTTTTTGAGAATGGTGGTGAGGGGTTCCATGTATATGTTGAACAGTTGAGGGGAGAGCACTGAGCCTTGGGGGACACCTCTGTTGACGGGGTGCAGGTTGGACGTAAAGGATTTTATTTTTATCCTTTGGGAGCGGTTGTGTAGGAAGGAGGAGAACCACTGTAGGACCGCCTCATCTGCACCTACTCGGTCTTGGAGAGCCTTAATGAGTAGATTGTGATCAACCGTGTCGAAGGCTGCCGATAGGTCAAGGAGGATGAGTAGGCAGCATTGGTCAGTATCAAGGGATTTGTGTAAGTCATCCACGATGTTAAGGATCGCGGTTTCGGTGCTGCAGCCCTTTCTGAAGCCCGATTGGTGGTGATCTAGCAGGCTGATGTTGTCAATGTGCTGAGTCAGTTGTAGGAGAACGCATTTTTCGAGGATTTTGGATAGGAAGGGGAGGTTGGAAACAGGTCTGAAGTTGTTCATATCGTTGGTGTCTAGGCCTGGCTTTTTCAATAGTGGCGTGACTTGGCCGACTTTGAGGCAGTCTGGTATGGTGCCGGTTTTCAAGGAACTGTTTATGATTTCGCACCATAGTGGTGCGAGGGAGAGTTTCAGCTTTTTGGCCAGTTGGGTAGGTATAGGGTCGAGGATGTGTGATGCGGGCCTGGAGGAGGAGATTAGTTTGAGAATCTCAGCTTCAGGTACGGGGTCGAAGGATTTCCAGGCTTTCATGGGAGCATGGTCGTGGCGTTTTCGATTGTTGGGGCTAAGTTATTGCAGGAGGGATGGAGGTTGATGTCAAGTGATAGCTCAATCTTGGTGATTTTGTCGTTGAAGAAGCTGGCGAAGTTGTCACACAGGCCTTTGGAGGCCTGGACTGGGGTAACAGCGGTCTTGGAGGTTTGTTGTCTGATGATGTTAAAGAGTTCTTTTGGCCTGTTTTTCGCGTTGTCAAGGGCGGTGCAGAAAAAGTTGGATTTTTCCTTGTTGATGTGTTTTTGTAGTTCCTTCGGGTTGCTTTGAGTTGTTCGCAGAGGCTAGAGGAGGGATTGTTTCTCCATAGACGTTCTGTAGCTCTAAGTTGTCTTCTTTCATCGTTAATGTCCTTGTTGAACCAGGATCTGGAGGGGATGTTCCTGTTTTTTTCCGTTTCAGGGGGCTAGTTGGTCTAAGATGGACGACATAGTTGTGTTGTAGTGGGATGTGAGTTCCGTTGTGGAGAGGCCGTCTGGGGAGATGGGCAGGAGGGTGCTTATTTTTTCTTCTAGGTCGGCTATGTTGATCTGTGTTAGGTTTCTCGTCCATGTGTGGGGGTCTTGGATAGGAGGTTGGCACATGATCGGTTGCGTGATGTGGAATAGGATTAAGTGGTAATCTGACCAGTCCACCGGTAGGATGAGGTCTATTGTGATTGCGTCGCGTTGGGCGATGATGGCATCCAGGATTGCCCCTTTGTTATGGGTTTCTTCTGAGCAGTGCTGGGTAAGGTTATTGCTATGTAATAGTTCGTTCAGGTTTTGTATTGGTGGGCTGTTCTTATCATTCCAGTGCAGGTTGAGGTCACCCAGAATTAGGTTGTTGTTGTCTCGGAGAGAGCAGTGGGCGACCAGGTCTGACAGGTGTTCAGTGAACTTGGTGGTGTTGCCTGGGGGATGGTATAGGAGATGGCAGTGTAGTACTTTGTTGTTGCTGGTGTTAATGCTGACGGTTAGGCATTCAAAGGTGTTATAGTTGAAGGTGTCAATTTCGGTCACGGACAAGGTGTTGTTGTGAATGTTTGCTATCCTCAATCTGATGTCTATCCTCAAGTTTGGTTCCCCGAAAGCAAAGTGGGATACATTTTGAATGACTCTAGTATCGCGTTGCACAAGATGGAGGGCCAGGATAGCTTCCCCAGGCAGTGGAAGTGTATTGCTTATATTTGTGAGGCTCGTGGTGACGATCCGGCACTGGGGAGAGTAGGATGGCAACAGGGTTCCCTATAGAAATTCAATGAAGATTTTGTTAGCAAGGGGCTACTGATTAGACTTCCTTAAGCACTACGCTCTGGTAGATGATAGAGGTAAGTGTAAGGACTGCAGACTCTGTTGTACAGGGTCAATGGGAAACTGAAGGCAAGGCCCAGCCTTTTATCTTCCTTGATTACAGTTTCAATTTGTTTAATGATAATAAAGTGCAAAAACCTCACACTTCTTTGCACCTCCTTTTTGCATGCTCCTTGCTGGAGACCACCTTCATGTGAGGGGAACAACTACACAAAAGGCTGTGTCTGAAGAGATGTTAATATTACCAAACTTGAAGATAGACGTTTAAGTTCTAGGTAAATACAGTCAGTACCTGGTATTGGCTTCACTATGATTAAATATGGAGTCATCAACATCTCTGCATCAGGAGGTCACTGTACCAAACTGTCTTATATAGTCATGTAATCAGCACTGGCCACACAGACAGGGTTTGGGATATAGATCACAACATTCTGGACAACAACTTGATATCACCAGTCAGGCATAGTGTGGAGGCATTAAGCTTAGAGCCAGAGTGGGTGTATCATAGCTGTCCAGCTTTCAATTGTCACATTGACATGTCTCTCAAGTCACACTCATTTGGTATATGTCACCCTCCTTAGACTCATCTTCCCCCAATAAATCAAATTCTACTTATTGACTTGAATGGAATTACCTACCCTTAAGACTTTCCTCACCTTCTATAAATATGTATTCTCCCTTCATTTCAAAGGAGTGACCCTAAAACAATCACGTAGTTGCATACTTCCCAATGGCTCAAAAGGCAAAGAGATATACCAACTGTACTGCCAGTAGGCGGGACAAGAGTTTTAATCACACATTACAATATGATAGATTGAGGAGTTCTGACGCCTATCGGCTACATTATTTTGGAAGATAATACCCAGATTATCTAAAAGCTGATGTAAAGGCTGTACATATATGTTGAAGAGGGGAAACGGCCTTTAAAACTCATCTTCCAGCACACGTTCCATTTGATCTCGAGCTAAACAACGCTTGCCTTAACCACGCATATGCCTGAACCGCACATATGCGTGGTTAAAGCAGTTGGGTACTAGCTTACTAAGCAGGGGGGAGAGGAACATGAAGGGAGGACCTGCACGAAGGATGAGGACGTGCGAGGTAAGTTGGGCTGGGGCTGGAGGGGTAGATTTTAAGGGAGGGGGACGGTTTTAGGGCTCAGGGCAGGAGGACTGAGGGGGGTAGATTTTAAGGGAGGGTACTGGTTTTAGGACTCAGGGTAGGAGACTGGAGCTGGGGTAGATTTTAAGGTAGGGGCAGAATTTCAGGGCTCAGGGCAGCGGGCAGTTTTTAGGGCTCAGGGCGGGGGTGTTAGGGTAGGTTTTAAGGTATGGGGCAGAGTTTTAGGGCTCAGGGCAGGGGGAAGGGGCAGTTTTCAGGCTAGGGTCGAAGTTTTTAGGGAACGGGGAGTCAGGATAGTTTAAGGTTTTAGGGGTCGGGTCATTTTTAAGGCTCGGGGAGGTCGGGTTATAGGGCCTGGGCCAGGATTTTAGGACTCAGAGTGGAGGGGCTGGAGTGTGTGAACTTTACCACATATTCCTTTTCCAAACATGCCATTACCACAAAATTTGCGTGGTGAAGTAATGCGTTGTTTAGACTCATTCGTTGTTGGTGCTGCGTGGTAGAGACATGCGTGATTCAGCCACGCGTGCCTCTGTCATACAACTGGTGAAGATATGGGGAGATAAACAGAAGCCCTGAGGGACTGCACATTTGACATTTACTGGATTGGTTTACTCCTTATTCATCAAAATACTGGATTCTGAATTCTTCTCATAAGACCAGAAGTATTCAAACTATTTTAGTGTGACCTCTGTCATACCTTCCCTGCTACTCTTGCCAATCTGTCCAGCTCCTTCGGATGAACCACAATATCAAATGCAGCTGGGAGATATACAAACATTAAAAATGCTGGTTTGCTCTGTTCTCCAGAGTCCACATTTCAGTATGACTGATTAGGTATCCTTTAAGTTGGTCTCAAATCATCTATGAGATCAAAAGCCTGACTGTAGATCCATTATGTTATTTCTCTTACCCAATATTTGGAGCTAGATGGTAGCTGCCTTCTCTAAAACTTAGCAAAGCCAAGGTATACTAGAGATTGGATGAGAGTTTATTGATCCTTTACAGCCAGGCCAGGTTGGGCTTCAGAGGTGTGATCCTCAGGATTATTTCGGTCTGGTACGGCTCACATCCCCTGTGAATGAGATGTTGATATTATTTCTGATATATGGATCCAGTTCTTTATGACATCCTTAAAAATTCCAAACAGGTAGGGATCCCCTTGGCAGGTAGTGGACTTTACTGTTTTCATGATGGTGATTGTTTCATCCGGAGAAACATTCCAGAAAGCAAGAGATGTGAACTTAAAGCGGTGCCAATGGGTTGTATGTCTGGGCCGATTTTAGCTTTTCTATCATAGGGTTTGGCTCTGATACTTTTAATCTACTCCTAAAAGTAATCTTCTATAGTGCTATCCCAGTTACTTGGATATTCTGTAGATATTGGTATTAATTTAGGACTCACCATCTATCTTGGAATAAAAAATATTTTTACGGGCCTTTGTGCTGGCTTTGAGCTCAACTTTCTGGGTGTTACTTGATTCTTTAATAATAAACAATTTATAATAATAATAAACAATTTATAAAGCGCATGGCTACTTCCACTAAAGTGTCCCAGCGCTAATGTGAACTAGCTGCCAAAATGAAACAAGGCCTAAAAGGGAAAAAAAGCTACCTAAAAAAACATGTTTTAAGCTCTTTCCGAAACAGAAGCTCCTTTTTAGCTTGTCGAAAATACAGCAGAAGAGAGTTCCACAGCTTGGAGGCAAGGAACCTAAAAGAACTGCCTCCAGTTTGAACTTTCCTGACAGTGGGGACCTCTGCCAGCAAGGACCCTGAAGACCTCAAACACCTTAAAGGACGGGAGGGTTTAATAAACTGATGGAGATATCTGGCACCCGCTTTATTAATGGCCCTGTAACAATAACAAAGAACCTTAAAAGACACACGCTTCTTTAAAGGGAGCCAGCACAATTTCTACTAGGCTGAGCCCAACGAAGCCCGTCTGGAAGGTTCAGCAGTAATCGAGCTGCAGAATTCTGTATTCATGGGAGTCTCACAAGACAGGCTTGAGAGACACCGAGCTACACGATGCTACAGTAATCCAGCGGAGAGATAAGAGCCTGGATTACTGTTTTCCTTGCAGCTTCAGGCAAGAGTCCAATGATATTTTTAAGGGATTTCAACATCCCCTAAACATTTGCCTGCTAAAGCGGTTATCTGGTTGTCAAATGTCAGTCTCACGTCGAATAGGATGCCCAGATTCTTGACCTTGGACTTCGGCCAATGAGGGGAACCGAGTAATCATGGCCACCAGTCGGGAGTCCAAAAAGAAGCCTGACCCTCCCTCCCCCTCCCGAATAAGGATCTCTATCTTGCCCGCATTTAATTTCTGACAATTGAGGTCCATCCAAAGAGCCACCTCGGACAAGCATGCCCTCAGAGAAGCTGCGGCCGCAGCTGCATTCTGAGACAGAGTGACAATGATCTGAGTATCAATGGCGTATGATATGATGTCAAAACCATAACGCTCAATGATACCCGCCAGGGGACGCATAAGGAGATTGACTAAATTAGGGCTCAGAGATGAGCCCTGTGGCACCCCCTGCTGTAGTGGCAAGACCTCAGAATTAAAAGGATTCTGCAGGACCTGAAAAATGTGGCCCTGCAGAAAGGACGCAAGCCACCGCAGGGCCTTATAACCGACACCGTAGCTCAATAACCGCTCCAACAGCAGGTTGTAGGACATTGTGTCAAAGGCCGCGCTCAAATCGTACCGCAATAACGCTGCCATGTCACCTCTGTCTAGAATCTTGTCCATGGATTCAGAAGACAGCAACAGAGCAGACTCTATACTGTAATGAGGATGGAAGCCCAACTGTGTGCTGTGCAGTAGATCCCTGATCTCAACAAACATTGAGAGTTGACAAATCTTTCAGCGACCTTCATGGAAATTGGGAGAAGTGAGATAGGTCTTAAGTTCTCAGGTTTTGATGGTTCCAACAAAGGATTCTTCAGAAGTGGCACCACTGAGACATGCTTCCAACAAGTGGGGATCTCAGCAGAAGCCAAGGAAATACTAATCCGCTCCCAATTCCAGAATAGCAGGAGTGGCCACATCAAGGGGAGAGCCAGATTTAACAGAATGCAACAGAGATTGTAAGTCCTCTGATTTGATTGGTTGGAACTGCAACAGATGAGAATCATCCTGTGAAGGTTCAAACCAAACCTGAAGACACAGAGCATTTCTAGAACTCTCAGGGAAGGAAAAATACAAAGATGTTACTTTGCCCCTAAAAGATCTAGCAAGGACATTACAACTTTCCGCAGAAGGACTATGGGCTGAGACACAGTCCAAAGAAGGCAGAGACTTTACAATGTAAAAAAGTTCCTGAGATGAATTCTGGGCCCCTTCAATTTTATTAGTGTAGAATTCCTGTCTTCCTTGTTTCATGTGCTTATGATAATTTTTTAAATAATGGCCATACTGAACTTTGCTAGCCTCAGCAAAATCTATGTGCCACATACGCACAGAGTGTTTACACTGCTTTTTAAGCAAGACTAGTTCCTCGTTGAACCAGTCCGCGCATTAGGCTTAGCTCTTCGAACGACCTTATCAACCACGGGATCAATGAGTTCCAAGGCCCCCGTGATCCAGTCTTCAACCTGGGTGTTCGCTGTGGCAATGCAATTGGCCAGTTTAGGGCGGCTCAAAGCCAAGGCATTAGTAAGTGGAAATCTTAGTCCATTTCCGTGACCTAAACCGAATTCCAGAAACAGCCTCAGAGGGGACAAAACCCAAGGGAACCTGAAAAGGCATTACAAAATGGTCAGACCACATGATAGGTATAGGAGGATCCACAACAAATTACTCCTATTGGAAAAAATAAGATCAAGAGTATGACCACCTCTGTGCGTAGAAGAGGAAACTAATTGAAATCGTTGAAAACCTTCCAAATCCGCAATTAATGAGGCTACCACATGACACCTTATATCTTCAAAAGGAAGATTAGTGTCACCTACCACCATAAAATTAGAATAATATCGAATTAGGCGAGGAAGAGCCTCAGTCAATGATGCACAAAACTAGTGGCTGGCCCTGGCGGGCGATATATGAGAGTTCCAGATAAGGTAAAACTGCTAACACAAGCTAAAGAGAAAAGAGCTGCCTCATATCCAACTATGTCTAACTCAGTAAACATACAGGAAAAAGACTGGTCATAAATAATGGCGATACCCCCACCACATTGACCTCGCCTATCAAGTCTAGTTATAGCATAGTTTGGAGGAATAGCTAAAAGAATGTCTGGCTCCGAGTTCTCTGTAAGCCGTGTTTCAGTTATAAAGATAGCGCTTGGCACATGATCTATCATGAAGTCTAAATTGGGTCTTTCCAACACTGATGCTCATATTCGCGAACTGTGCCATGTTACATTTTAAGCTGGTCACTAACCCAAATGCGAGAATTGGTCTGCCTATTCCTTCTGGTTTTTTTAAGGAGCATATTGATTTATGACTGCTGAAAGTGTGAAAGTACCAGACCATTTTGTTACTGACTGACTTCAAATGTGACATCTTTCTGCATTCCTGATTGTTGAAGCTAATTTACCTTAAGAGATTCCTTTAAAGTTACAAAATGTTATCATGGATTTTTATAGTTTATACTTGTCTGCTGTGTCTCCTGGTTCCAAGTAGAAGCTGGGTAGATGACCTGACCAGTTTGCAAGTGCAATCGTGATCTGTCCAATAGCTAGCCCTAGAGTGAGTGCCTACTCTAACATGTTGCCTGTTTCATGGGTTGCTTGGAGCACATTTTTAAGTTCTTATTCCCGAGAGTGAGACAAACATTGGGTGTAACTTTTTCAAGCAGGTTTCTTGACCTCAAATTAAAGTCACCATGGACTAGTGATTTTAAATTTAGCCGGGTTAATGGAAAGCACACGTCTAGAAGAGCATTCTTAAAGATGGATGATAACCTCAGGGGCTGTAGATGAGAACAATAGACACATATTCTAACTCTGAAACACAGTGCCTTATTATCAGGTGTTCAAAATCTTTACTAGGCAATGAGTAACATGTTTGTTTTTCATTGAAACACCTAGTTCTCCACCAGATGCAGCTGAGTGATTCAATTTAATGAGACCCTGTGACTCTTGAAAAGCTCTCAGTAAAATTCATTCCAGATTTTTCACCCAGCTAGGTATCAATAAGCAGCAGCATGTCTAACTGGTTGTGAACTATGATATTACGGACTTACACTTTGTGGTCAGCTAAGGATCTGGCATTAATTAAGGGCGCATTTGTCTTTTATTGTATCCTGACCCTTCCTTGGTGGGTTTATCGTCGAGAACCACCCAATCATCCCCCTTTTGGTGGATGTTATGAGCAATCGTTTGATCTAAGAAATGCTGCAGTAATAATCTGGGCCATAGAACACTTAGGGGGCTATGTAGAGGTTAGCAGATGCAGGACATCCACCAAAAAATAGCAGACCTTCCCTGTTTACAGTGTATGCAAGGGCAAACAATCTAAGTATGGTGACAGGGTCATCCACACATTTTCGACCGGTGTCCTGCATCAGCCACACTCAAAGTAACTGCCCGATACTTTGGGGGCACAATAAACATTTGCATCTAGTTTTGCCCCTCTGTGACACTTTGGTGTTACAGAAGGCGGGTGCAGCCTTTTCATCCAAAGAGTGCTACAGTAACCATCTGAGCGATATTACATTTAGGTGGTTAATTAGATTTTGTTGGATACAGGTGGATGCAAGACATCCACCAAAAATTGAACGAAGCACCTTCTTCCCTGGTTACAGTCTATACATGGATATGCAGTCTAAGTACAGTAAACGGATCATGCACTAATTTGGGGGATGTGTTACATCTGCCAAACCCTAGCCCCCTGAGGGCCCTGGGTGCACAATGGACATTTGTGCCTTCTTTAAGTTCCCATGGGGCACTTTGATATTATAGACGGGGGTAAAGTATTTTGGTTCAAGAAATACTACAGTAATAATCTGTGGCCTTATTACATTTAGGGAGTTATTTAGTCTTTGATGGGTGTAGGACATCCACCAAAAACTGGAATTCATGTCTCCCTCTCTATCTGATGTGCTCTCCTCCATGCACGTGTGTACTCTCAGAGTTCTGACTGTGAAGGTGGCTCTTGCCAATGCTGGGGCAGCGGACATCTCTAAATGTGGTGGGCGGGTACTCCATCAAAGCAACGGAGTAAATTACTCCATCGCACTCACTGAGTAAATCCTATCTGCCGAGTTGTAAATCAGGCACTCTGTCATTTCCAAAAGCAGCCAGTGGAGCCCACTCTTACACCAAATGTAAATTGTTACCAGCCTATTGTTTTGCCTCACATAGGTGAGGAGACAGGGTTAGTTACATTGCAGGCTGAGACAGTCAATGCTTCCAAACTTCTGAGGTTGCTGAATATCATCCTCTGATCTCTCCCAGAGTTCCAGACTACCAGGGGAGGCTCCTAGGGCTACAAACAGTAGTGGGTGACAGGCTCTTATTGCAGCAAGGGCTCCAGATATGGTCCAAGTGCCAACTGGCCAGGTGGTTGTTCTTCGATGATAATCTTTTTTGCCTTTTCTGCCCCTGAGGCAGCAGGAGGCCTTCTGGTTTGACCACTGAGAATTACTGCTGGTCCTTGCTTACAAGTTTTCAGCAAGTCATGTCTCAGTTCCACACTCGGAGAGACACAGAAAATATGTCCTTCCACTTCTCTAATCCAATTTTGTTCTATGAAGATGGTGGTAGAAATGTTATCTTATAATGTCCACCAATCAGTGATTGGTGACAATATCTAATTCATGGTTAATCCTGATCACTTTTACGATAGTTCCTATTGGTTTACTCAAACTCTCTTGTAGAAGTCGCCATTTTTGCGGTCTTTCAATTTCAGGAGTATCGTGTTATGCAAAATTCATAATTAAGAACCATTCACAGTAAAATTTACCACAAATGGCCCCATTCACAGTAAAGATTTACGGTGAACGGACGGGAGCAACAGAGCACGTGCAGCTGTTGTACACAGTGTTTTGTTTAAATGCATCCTTGTGGCAAAAAATTATGCAAGACACATTTTGCGCTTAAATATAGTGATAATAGATGGATTAGTATTTTGCATAATTACCCATATTTTCTTATAATTGTGCCAAATTTTGCATAATCACATGAAATCATTTTATGTCAATTTCACATACCCCTACTTCTGATCATCAGAATTGCTCTAGGACCTCTAAGTGGAATCTGGAGAGGCCAGATACAGGTAGCGATGGCACAGAGTGTTGGTGGCAGCATCAGGCCTCCAGAATACTGCATGGCATGTAGAATGTCAAACCCAGGCTTAATCTTTGTGGAATCATGGATGTTGTAAGTTTGCATTCAAACACAGAGTTTGGCCATGTGAAATGTCAGATCCAAAATGATGATCTCCCTGTTGGGAATGATTGGACCTTCCCAATCCAAAATGTGGCAGAGTCTTGTTTCTCGGAGGTATGTTTAGGCATATAAAAGGTGGTGTTTGAACACACAAGATCTGTCAAAAACACGTTCCTTACCTGACTTTTTGTTATACTCTTCACCCCCTTGTTATACAATTTTGTCTCTGATTTTTGTTAGCAGATTTGATTCTTTTTTTAGAATTATCCTCTTTCACTCCGTTAACTTGCTTAGCATCTTTTGCTATTGTTGTCAACTTTTTGTGGATTTTCTGACTCTGGACCTTTATCTTGCGTGGCGTTTTTCGCTTTCCTGGTGTCATGGGGAGTTTGATGCCTTGTTGATTTCACCTTTGCAGTACATGTTTAATCAAGAACTACATAGATTTCCAAAGGAGTTTTCTTTCCCATTTGAGGATTTTTTTATTCTACCTGTGTCACCTTTCATGTATAATATATTGTGCAGGGTCCACTGTGGCTACTGGGAGTCACCCTTTCCTTGGGTAGTCTCAAAGGTCACTTAACAGAATACTTTGCTTCAAGATCTTGACTGGCTAGGCCCCGTGTTATCTATCTGATGTCCTTGTTCTCTCGTTCATATCCTAAGAGGAGTGGTGTAGTTGACAAGTGATTAACTCCTCCCTGTCTTCCTGCCGGAAACCTCAGGGCAGGCCCAAACTTTGTTCTTTTCCCGAGAAAAAGCTGATTACTGTCACAGCAGCAAGGTCAGCCCGTCCTAATGGAAATAATTGTTGTCCAGGTTTCAAGCAGAATTAAACTAGTTTTACAAAATCACCAAGGCAACGTATTCATTCCAAATCCATAGTTACCACTGAATTGGGCTTTGAATAAATGTTCCATGTGAGCAATAGAAGAAGATTCCTAAACCAAATTAGAAAACTAAAATACATTTAAAAAAATTATTTGGCATCAAAATGACAAAACTCCAATCAGTAGAATCGGAGTTATGAATTTGTAAGGTTTAAGGTCAAAACTAGTGCCTAAAAGATCAAAGTGCCAACCATGCACATCTAGTCGCGCAACACTGGGTCAAAGTCGAAAAATATGGATGACCATGATGAAGTGCTCAGCCCCCCATCCTGCCAGTGATGGCCCATCCAGGCACACCAATCCCTCTATCGTGTGGCTGTCAGGGAGGAATACAAAGTCCAAATGCCAACTACACCCATTCATGTGACCCAGGCACCAAAGGGCAGAAAAATGTCAACTTTCTAAAAGTGGCATTTTTATAATTGTGACTTAAAATCCTACCTTGCTATAAAATAGTATTTTAAATTACAATTTCCAAACACTAAAGGCCTCATTAAGATGTCGGTTGGAGTTGCCTCCGACCTACATCTCTGCAGTGTCAGAACTGACCTCCCTACGGTCAGTGGTCTGACACCGCAATTACAATGCGACTGCACATGGTCGCAAACTCCCATTTCCCTATGTGAGCTTGTGAGGCAGTCAGAAACCGGCCGCAGTACAAGCTCCCATAGAGAAATGGGATTTTCAGGGGGGCACCAAGCCCACAACTGGAGGCCGCAGAAGGAAGGGGGTCCTGCTTTCCGACAGCCTTTCCATGTCGTAAAGCCCAACATGGAAAGCCTGTCGAAAACCTACATCACAATCCAAACGGCGGAAACGCCGTCTGTTAGGGATTATGTGCGGCTTCCGACTGTCTGATAGGCTCTTTGAGCCTGTCGTAAGCCAGTCAGTTTGACCGGCCGGTTTACACTCTGACCGCCAACATCCTAATTCGGCGGTCGGACCATAAACTTATGATGTTGGTTGGTAAGCCTCCGAAGAGCGGTCGGAGGCTTACCGACTGACATCGCAATAGGGCCCTATATCTTTAACTGTTCCCAGTGAAAAGTTAGCACTTATTAAATGTAACAAGGCAACCCTATGTTATCCTATGGGAGAGGTGGGCCTCACAGTAGTGGAGAATGAATTTAAGAGTTCATTACCAGGGTATATAAAACCTAAAAATGCATATCCAACCTTTTCATTACAATAGACCTTGCCCTATGGGCTGCCTAGGGCCTACCTTAGGGGCTTACGTATCTGCAATAAAAGTGGTGTTTAAGGCTTGGAAAGGGGGTTATATTGCAACGCAGCTATTATACACTAAAAATTACAGTTCACATCGCTAGCTGTTGAGGGTCTACCATCAGTCGACAGTCTAATTTTAAAACTTAATTCCCCTCATTCCCCCCTTACCTGTGCACTGTTCTATAGACCCCCCTATAATATGCCATTATTCCCCCAGTTATTGTGTGGAATGAAATCCCATTTAGCCATCAATTAAGCAAAAATCCTTATATTTGGGGACTTTAATTATTGGGCTAATGATATTATGGAAGGTACTAGCTCTGCTGAATTGACAGATCTACTCTCGGGGCTGAATTGCACTCAGCATGTGACTGTTGCGACTCACGTTAAGGGTCATACCCTTGACCAAGTTTGGATCGAACCTGATGGTCTCTAATTTAATGATCTCTCCGTGCACCTGATCAGATCATCATTTTATAACTTTTGCCCTCTCCAATGTTCACTTGACCAAGCCTCATCTGAAGGTGAGCCGTATGGCAAGAAACTGGAGACGCGCCAACCTAGGAGACTTCTGTACTCTGCTGGCGACCACAGCTCCATCAGAGCAGCAGTTAATTATTAGCAGAAAGAATCAAATCTTGGCTTGAATCGCCAGTGACAGCTTTACTCCCATTAAGAAAATCAAGATAGTGAGACCTCATGACGCTCAACGCTGGTTCTCTGACAACTTATAACTTAAGAAACTCACCCTGCGTCAAGCAGAGTGCAACTGGAGATGAAATTACTCCTCAGACAAAAAAGATATATTCCTAACCCAGCTTAAACAATATAAAAATGCCATCCTACAAACTAAGGCTGCCTATTTTTCTAACAAGATATTAAGCTCTGCTAACAAGTCCAAGGATATTCTTGCTATTGTGGATGAACTATCCAAGCCAGACCGAGTCACAGCAAAACATGCCCCCAGTCAAGCACTATGCGATTCCCTCAACACTTATTTTATTGAAAAAATTGCCATTATTAAGTCTAGCATTCCTACTAATACCTCTCCTATAGCCCCATCACCTATATGTAGAAACCCTTTTCTGCTAGATCAGGTCCCTTTTATCTCCAGGGAAGCCTTTTTCAGCCTTCTCAGAAAGGTTGGATCCTGCTCCCCTACTGATTGTTGCCCCCCTCATTTATAACGGGAAGCTTTTCTCACCTGCCCGGATCCTCCTCTCGCACTTCTGAATAACTCCCTCAAGCAGGGCATTGTCCCAAATGTATTTAAAGATGCAGAAATTGTCCCAATTTTAAAGAAACCAGGGTCAGACCCCCTAGCCCTCACAAACTATTGCCCTATCTCTCTGCTCCCCTTTTTAGCTAAAGTTCTGGAAGCACATGTGGCTAGTTGCCTCAGCTCCTTTATCGAGCTTTCACACGATCTTGACCCTCACCAGGCTGACTTCCGACCAGCTCACTCAACCGAGACCATTATCCTTACGGTTGTGGACGAACTGAGGAGGGGGGGCTGATAGGGGCATCACCAAGGCCCTGGTACTCCTTGATCTTTCGGCAGCCTTTGACACGGTCGACCATGTTCTTCTTGCCGATCGTGTCAGCAATGCCGGGATCCAGGGCCTGGGTTTTAAGTGGCTCCTATCTTTTCTCAGCAACCACTCTCTAGCTGTCCACCTTGCTCATGTCTCTTCCCCCAAAGTGAAATTAGCTTGCGGGGTGCCACAGGGCTCTTCTCTTTCACCACTTCTTTTTAATCTGTACCTACTGCCCCTGATTCGTTCCCTCGGAGAAAGGAAGGTTGGCACCTACAACTATGCCGAAGACCTCCAACTGATATTTGACATCAATCAATCGGCATCTTCTGTCTTTAATTTCCAATCCACCGTGACATTTATAAGTGAGTGGATGAACAGTAACCACCTGAAATTGAACCTGGCAAAACAGAGCTGATCCTAATCGGTGGGCCAGCTAATCCCTGGAATTCCAACTTCTGGCTACCCGAGTTGGGAAACCCCCCCACACCCAGCATGTTCAACCAAAAGTCTTGGCATTGCCATCAGTGGTGATCTGTCGGTGAAAGCCCAGATTGGGACAGTGGTCTCCTCTTGTTTCTTCCATCTGCGAAGAATCAGGAAGAGCAGTAGATTTCTTACTACAGAAGCCCTGACCCAAGTTGTCCTGGCCTTAGTCATATCCCGCATCGACTATGCCAATTCACTTTATGCTGGTATTCCGGCATAGCAACTAAAATGTCTGCAGCTGGTGCAAAACCAGGCGGCCAGATTAATTTACCACCAACCCAAATGGCACCATGTTACGCCTCTAATGGAAAGATTTCACTGGCTCCCAGTAGCCCAACACTGCGCCTTTAAGCTGGGGTGCATCACTTTCAAAGCTCTCCATGGCAACAGTCCAGCATTTATATCCTCTCGGGTTCAGTGCTATGTCCCTTCCCGGGACCTCAGGTCCTCCCATCTAAATTTTCCGGTCATCCTGTCTTTTAAAGGTAAGAAACACGGAGGACTAAGATTTGCGGTCTTGGCCCCTCAATGCTGGAATTCTCTCCCTCTGGAGATTAGATCAGTGACCTCCTACGCTCAGTTTAGGAAACACTTAAAGACCTGGCTTTTTCGCCAGGCCTATGACTAAACCTCTCAAGCGGCAGTACCTCCTGGACTCCAGCGCCATGAAACCATTTGGTGTACGTGTGCTCTACAAGTTCAATTAACATAGCATAACAAGTCGAATGGACAGTTTATAACTCCATAAAGGCTGCAATGGCAGGCCTGGGACATGTTTTAAGGGGCTAGTTAAGTGGGCGGTGCAAAAGGTGCTGCAGGCCTTCTTGAAGCACTTAATTCACAGGCCCGGGTATATGGTATACCACTTTACTACAGACTTATTAGTAAATTACATATGCCAATCAGGTGTAAACCAATATTACCATATTTTGAGAGTGAGCACAAGCACTTTAGCACTGGTTAGCAGTTGTAAAGTGCACAGAGTCCTAAAGCCAGCTAAAACTAATGTAGAAAAATAGGAGGGTGAAGACAAATGTTTGGAGTAAATCTATCCTAAGGCTGAGAGTCTAACATTCATTCCAACAGTGTGTGAATCACCTCTGTAGGTAATCTCAAAGACAATTTATTTTCAATAGGGAGTACCTACTGCATCCAGTGAAATAATAAATGTAATCTGGTCTCTGTATGGATATGCCTTATTCACATTGGACATTCTCCACTTTTACACATTGCACACATTTACACATTGCACACTCATTCTCTGTGGGATTTAAGGTACAACTTAGAAGTGACTTAGTTAATGTGAAAAGCAGGGTTTTAAACACCTCAATAATTTCATTTTATATTTGTTGCTGCAAGTACAGTGGGTGTAACACATTTATTCTAATTACTATCTCCATGAGTAGCAACGAACAAGTAGAGAAAGAGTGTGAGAGGAGAATTTTTAATGGAGTTGTTAGGAGCCCATCTCAAGAACTGAGCACGGCAAGGGCAAAGGTCCTTGAAATCCTAACAAAGACTGACATTTTTGAAAAGACAAACTACTAGAAAACATTCAAAGGAGATAGCAAGATAGGTAAATATCTGTCATGGAAAATTGAAACCAGACAAGTAGCTAATTAGATCTCCAGAATCAAAGATCCAGAGACCTGTACCCCAGAGACAGATGAAGAAAACATTGTGGTGTATTCTCAAGATTGTATCAAGATATGTATAAGGAGAGATTACCACCCCCCCCATCACCCCAGAATTAGAATTGACAGAATATCTTAACAAGCAGCAGTGGATACATTATCATATGGGATCACTGACAGAATATCGACGACCAAAATATCGAGGTCCCAAAATATTGGGACCGAAATATCGATGTCAAGAATATCGACATCCTATCTACATCATGGTAAGTAAAAAAATATAGTTGTTAAAAATATCGATGGTAAAAATAGTGGGGTTTTTTAATATAAAAAATGTTAACAATTATAAGTAATAAATGTAATGTAAAAATATATTAAACATACATATATAAAATATAATATATATATTTACTTAATAATTATTAATAAATAATTAATTTAATAAATTATAAAATGTTAGAAATGTATTAAAATTAAAAATACATATATATATACATACACCTCTAACATAAAAATAAAAAAATATATAAATTATAAATTAAAATATAAAAATATTTATTAATTTTTAAAACTACATTTTACACTACATTAATTACAACAGTAAGGATAGTGTTAGATAGCGGAGGTGAATAAATTACTATTCCCACTCCATCAACTGCAACAGTAGTGAAAGTGTTAATAGCGGAGGGGAATAATTTACTATTCCCACTCCAGCGAGTGCAACAGTAGGGAAAGTGTTGGATAGTGGACGGGAATAATTTACTATTCCCACTCCAATCAATGCAACAGTAGGGAAAGTGTTGGATAGTGGAGAGGAATAATTTGCTATTCCCACTCCAATAACTGCAACAGTAGGAAAAGTGTTGGATAGCAAAGAGGAAAAAAATACTATTCCCACTCCAGCGAGTGCAACAGTAGGGAAAATGTTGGAAAGCGCAGGGGTAAAAATTACTATTACCACTCCAATGAAAACAACAGTAGGGAAAGTGTTGGATAGCGGAGGGGAATAATTTACTATTCCCACTCCAATGAATGCAACAGTAGGGAAAGTGTTGGATAGCGTAGGGGATAAAATTAGTATTCCCACTCCAGCAAGTGCAACAGTAGGGAAAGTGTTGGATAGGGCAGGTTTAAAAATTACTATTCCCACTACAGAGAGTACAACAGTAGGGAAAGTGTTGGATAGCAGAGGGGAATAAATTACTATTCCAACTCCAATGAGTGCAACAGTAGGGAAAGTGTTGGATAGCGCACTGGTAGAAATTACTATTCCCACTCCAGAGAGTGCAACAGTAGGGAAAGTGTTGGAAAGCGGAGGGGAATAATTTACTATTCCCACTCCAGCAAGTGCAACAGTAGGGAAAGTGTTGGATAGCGCAGGGATAAAAATTACTATTCCCACTCCAGGGAGTGCAACAGTAGGGAAAGTGTTGGATAGCATAGGGGAATAATTTTCTATTCCCACTCCAGCAAGTGCAATAGTAGGGAAAGTGTTGGATAGCGCAGGGGTAAAAATTACTATTCCCACTCCAGGGAGTGCAACAGTAGAGAAAGTGTTGGATAGCGGAGGTGAATAATTTACTATTCCCACTCCAGCAAGTGCAACAGTAGGGAAAGTGTTGGATAGCGAAGGGGTAAAAATTACTATTCCCACTCCAGGGAGTGCAACAGTGGGGAAAGTGTTGGATAGCGCAGGGGAATAATTTTCTATTCCCACTCCAGCGAGTGCAAAAGTAGGGAAATTGTTGGATAGCGTAGGTGTAAAAAATAATATTCCCATTCCAGTGAGTGTAACAGTAGGGAAAGTGTCGGATAGCGGAGGGGATTAATTTACTAATCCCACTTCAGCAAGTGCAAAATTAGTGAAAGTATAGGATAGAGTAGGGGTAAATATTACTATTCCCACTCCAGTGAGTGCAACAGTCGGGAAACTGTTGGATAGCGGAGGGAAATCATTTACTATTCCCACTCCAGCGAGTGCAACAGTAGAGAAAGTGTTGGATAGCGTAGGGGTAAAAACTACTATTCCCACTCCAGTGAGTGCAACAGTAGGGAAAGTGTTGGATAGCGGAGGGGTAAAAAATTACACTATTAACATAATTAATTATCAATTAATTAATAACAATTAACAATGAAAATATAATTATATATTAATAAATTAATTCAAACAATTCAAGCTATAAAATCATAAATAAAAAATATGACATATTAAATATTAATAAATATATTAAAATTAAATTACTTCCCACCCTATTCCCCTATCAACCCACAACCCACTCCTAAAAAATGACACAATTAACATATTTACCAATTAATTAATAATAATTAATAACAAATTACTAAATATTTATTTATAAGTTATTTCCCACAATTAACACTAAAGATTAATTATTTAAATATGAATTATGAAAAATATTAATAATTTCATTATAATTAAATTACTTCTCACCCTATTCCCCTACAAACCCACAACCCACTCCTAAAAAAATTACACAATTAACATATTTACCAATTAATTAATCAATCAAAATTAACAGCCAATTATTAATTAATTAATAATTAATTAATAACCATAGTTAACACTATAAAATAAAATGTAAATAAATACTAATAAATAAAAATTATTATTCGATTAATTATTTTTAAATTACTTCCCACCCTATTCCCCTATAAACCCACAACCCACTACGGAACTAAAACGCAAAATGTAAATCAAATAAAATTAATATTCAATTAATTATATTTAAATTACTTCCCACCCTATTCCCCTATAAATCCACAACCCGCTACGGAACTAAAACGCAAAATGTGAATAAAAAAAAATTAGGAACTTCTAAAAATTTAACACATACATAAAAAATAAATGCAATACTTAGACAAAAAAATATAGCACATACATTTAAAATACATAACACTAACTAAAACAACGATATTTTTAACAACGATATTTTTGCAAACGATATTAATGACTTCGATATTTTTTAAAACGATATTAACAAGTTAGATATTTTTAAAAACGATATTACTTACCTTAGACTTGATATTCTTGTCCACGATATTCTGACTGTCGATATTTTTGACAGACGATATTCTGAACTCGATATTTGTGCTAGTCGATATTTAAAACTCGATATTTAGACTGTTTACCATCATATGAGGAGTAAGAGTATGCAAATAAACATCTCAGAGGATAAGGTATTGGAGTTTATTGGAACTCTTCCATCTGGGAATGATGGCCTCCTCGATGAGTTTTACAATTTATTTGCTAACTTTTTGATTCCACTGTGATGTTTAATTATATCATGCAAAGAATTGTGTCCCTTTTGAAAGGGGGATGCTAGTGATATTTTTGAAAGCAGGTAAACCTTCCAAGGTCTGTGGTTCTTACCTACCTATTAACAGGCTTTATTCCCGACATCTGTTTGCCATAAACGTACATTATTTTTGGGAGGCAGGGGACTATGCCAAGGTTGAGAACCCCACCTCTTACAATGTGATTCTTAGATGCAGAGAAGACATTTGATCTGGTGACCTGGCACTTTTTAACCAATGTGATGTGAGAGATAGGATTCCCTTGCCATGTCATCCAGATGATTAGTACTCAGGCCTCTTCTGTGGCTCTAATAGTAGATGAAGAATCTGTTGGGCAGATTGGGAGTGGAAGCGGTGCACCGTAGGGATGCCCATTGTTAGGTGCCTTTTACACTGACCACCCATCCTACTATATCTCTAAAGAAGAAATCATAATGGCTAGAGAATATATCCACGCTGATATTATGATATTACTATATGCAGACAACATTTCTTGACCTTGATTCCAAAAACCTATTGAATGGTTTTAAAGTGATTGAAAGGTTTTCAGTGATGTCCGGACATAAAATAAATACAAATCTGAAGATAGTTTAATTAATTATCCAAAATCTAAAAATCTAATAAAAAAACTTCGGAATATAGCAGCAACACAAGAAGTTGACAACTTGGAATCATATCACACACAAGGTTTCCTCAATGTATAAGCTAAATTCTGAAACTTAAGAGTAGAAAATAGAAAAAAAACTTTAAAAAGGTCAACACGTCCCTCTTCCTCTTGTTGGGTGCAAAAATGTATTTAAAATGGTCACTGTTCCGCTGGGATTTATTTGAATTTAAATACCTCATCTGCTGTGTAAAAACAAACAGTCTTCTCCGAGAATACAGATTAAGTACATATATTATATGGGCAGGCAAACCTCCTCCGGTTACCCGAACAGAGGTGTGTGCCTCACTGACTGAATAGGGACGCTACGAGTGTTTGGATAATACTCTTTTGCCTGCATCGTCCAAAATCCCTGACGGGAAGAAAAATATTTTCCAAATATTGTCTTCCATATGGTCGATTTAGAGAATTGCAACCAAATGTATTAGCCTTAAGTTTTTCAAAAGATTAGGTTCGAAACCCTGCATGCACTCTGCAAAGGTTATTCACAATGGTTAAAATGATTCAGAAGGGAAGAGGTTGTATACCTCTCGGGGTACAATCCGCTGCTACTAGAGGAACGTACCCGCACCTACAAACTGTAAAATCAGAATGACGTTTGGTAAACTTATCAAATTCTTGACCAGAACAATATAATAATGCCTTTTGCAGAGATAAAACAGAAGCTTGGTTTTGGGGAGGGATGATTTAAATATTTACAGATTTGAAGTTACTTTGTAGGTTAGAATAAAGAAATTGTAGAATTTCACCACCCTCACAGGAGGGGTTAGAATAGACACTTGTTATACCTTCTGTTACTATAAACCTTAACATCGGACCAAAGATCTGTACTCAACAGTCAGAGGATTTAGGAATGCATCACTTGCCTAAAGTATGGGAGGAGATGAATTATGCTGTGCATCATCTCCAGATCAACACACATCTGATTCGAATTCAATCCTTCAATTTTTTTTTATCTATAGCAATGATATCATACCCATGAGAGAATACATAACATTGTCCCAGAATACAGTTGCTAATGAACTAGATGTCAAAACACACAGGGGACCTAGAATGTTCAAAAATACAAACTTTTTGGGCTTTTATCTACTGTGAAGCTGGAAATCATGTAAGAAGTACACGGATTTTAAAACGGTGGTGTCCATCACAGGGAGGAAGCGACACTACAGCAGTAACCCCTGCTAATAATTTAATTCTATTTGGTCTTTATTGTGAAGATCCGTTATTTCACAGAAATGGAGGTAGGAGAACTCCCCCATTGGACATCAAAAATTAAAAGGATGATGTATGTACCTGAAAAATGTTGGGTTTGTTTGAGGACTGCAATAAGTGCTGTAGTGAAAGAAACTCGAGACCTATTAACCGATTTCTGATGGCTGAAATCCAATGATATAATATCAACGTATACTCGGAATATATCCATTTTTAATGAAGCACTTATATTTTGCTATAGTTATAACTCAACTCCATCTGTATCTATAAAGTTGTAAGAGATCTTGTAGGTAAAAATATGAGTAGAAATGTACCTTACTTGCCGGTAACCAAATTAAAAAAATAAAGAGTTGCCGCTTCATCTTTTAGGTTTCCATAATCACGGGCTGCAATGTCAAACCTGCAGACATGCTTTCAAAGTCAGTTATGCAAGTGGTATTACTGTACACGGCAGCTGACGTGTCACATTTAACTTTTATGCAGTAGTTGCACTTAACATTAATACGACCTTCCTTCAAAAAGTAAGTACGCCAATTAGGACTAGCCAATCTTTCCTGGTTGTTCAGCAGTCTCCCAGTAAACAGAGTATAAAATGCCAGCAGAAAACTGTAAAAATATACGGTGCTCACAAAAAAAAATGTTCTTCTCAGAAGGGATCCGCTGTATCCAATTTTATTTGAAAATTCCCCTTAGTTTGGGTGTCTCATGTGCCAGGTATTCCTAAACCTAACAAGAGTGTGCACGTGGATAGGATCTCTACACAATTGTGTCACAACACAGTTCTATTTCCAGGGAAGAAGCTACTTGACCGCAGCACAACGGCCATCCTTTATTAAACAAATGTGTCAATCACAAAATGACTAGATCCTTTGCCATACAAAAGAGGAGCGCACCTGAAAGGCTGTTACATGAAGTCTTCATCAAAAGCATCTACAGCCCCTAGAGCACAACCTTTTTGGCCTTTGTACATATAGATTTATTTATTTAGTGTTTTGTATAGCGCGAACATGACCCGTGAGGGTATCAGAGCGCTTTTCAGCAGTTGTATGAATTACATTAATTACAAGAATTAACAAAAACAAGTAAGGGGCATATTCTCAAGGAGCCATCGCCGATTTATCGGCACTTTAGCGCAGCAAAAGTTGCGATAGACTTATCGCCCCATTCACAAGCTGGTGCAAACTGCCGACATCGCCAGTTTTCCCGCGATAGCTGCCGCAAAACACATCGCGACGGATGAGAGCGACAACTAACGCTAATGATATGCAGAGTAGGCGTTCCCGTGCAAAAACACACGAAAACACCACTTTGCGATATTCCCAACGAGCAGCCAGATCAGCAATGCGATCCGAAAACAGGCGATAAGGCGCGTTAGCAGCAGGGATTCAACATCTGCCTCTTACTGGTGTTAAGCAGGACGACAACCTGCAGTATGAAAGGGAGCCCAGCCCAGAGCCACATCTGAAGACCAACAGATGCCATGGAGACAATGATCATGCAGCCTGGAGACCCAAGAGGGCCACAACACCCACCGCAACCACCCCCCGGATCCTCTCCCCCCGGTCATGAAGTCCAGTAGTCAACGGTAGTGGAAAAACAGAACTTTATTACAAATACATAAACAACAAGACGAAAAGCTCAGCCAACGCATTCCATTCCCAACGGGGAACTTCACCAGGGCAACGTGTGGATCCAATAAACTGCAAATGCTGCGGGAAATCCCCAATACCATTCCATATCCCGAAATCAGTGGTCAGAAACCTGTTGGAGAAATGGTGACAATGGTCAAGCGTCCTCATAGTCACAAACGTAATCTGGTACAGTGTATTGCACTTGGACAAACCGGAATGCATACAGGTATGATGAATCCAGTCCAAACATACTGTAACAGAAGTCCGTGTGCTCGTAACCTCCGCAGGAAAGAAAAGGAAGGTTACGACCACACAAACATCTGTTACGGTCTAATCATGCAGGATTATTCATACCTGTAAACATCACGGTTTGTATCATCTTGATACCCCTGCACCTTCACTTCCCCCATGCTGTGCATGAACAGCTGGAGACCATGCAAGGGAATTACGCCATAGCTGCCTTACCGCACATGTCGGGGGCAATTGACTGTTCACATGTACCACTTGTGCCCCCTGCCGACCCTGCACACAATTACCGCCACAGAAAGCACACGCATTCCATCAATGCGCAGGCGATAATGGACCACCGGGGACAGTTCACCAATGTCGTCGCCAACTTCACAGGCAGTGTGCATGATACATACATCTTCCGACAGTCCATCATCAACCAGCGCCTCCAGGATGGCACCCATGGCAATGCACTGCTCACTGGTAAGTAGTAACTGAACACACCACACACCTCAACTCCACAATCACACAACTCACAACTGTGGGAGAGCACACGTAACAAAATTACATACAACATGCCAACCAACATGACCAAACTACCGGACACGACAACACAAGTAACTGTGGTAACAGGGGCCAGACATGTAGACAAACCATCCACAAAGGCAGAGCCCCTCTGCCACACAATTGCAGAATGTGGGGAGAGGTGGGAACCAAGAATGTGCGAAGGAGGCAAGTGACCCAGCAATAAGAAAGGACACATTGCCAAGTGTGGCAGAGATGTGCTGGACAGACTGCAGTATGCAGAGCACAGACATGTCCATGTGGACATCTACTGCTTGTGTTTGCAGTGTAGTGGACAGTGGACGCAAGCAGGTGACCCCAGGCAGTGTGGAAGACCTTGGAGATGTAGCCATGTGGTCACCCCCTGTAAGCCTGAGCGGTGCGGCCTTGGCCGGCATATGTCGCGAATGAATAGCCCGGGGCCCTGGGCGTGGTCCAGTTCCGGGATGGCCACCACAGTAACTACTGCGTGTGTCTCTGTGTCCCCCATATCGTGACCATAGGCCTACACACACGTGCCCGACCACATTCAACAGCCGTATTCACACTGGAGATGAGGTGACTACGTCCCAAGCCAACCCGCGCACATCTCATCGGCGCATGCAGGGTCGTGTCTGCCAGGGCGGCGCCCCCAGCCAGCCACGAGGCCGCCGCCATGACCGGAGGTGCCTGCGCGATCCTGTGCGCCTGCTGCACCCCAGCCCTGGTCTCCAAACTGGTCCGCCGCCCAGCGATGACTGCCCGCCCCTGCGCACCCAGGCCTCAATGCTCACCTGCCGCCACCGACGTGTCTCCAAGAGGGCCCTCCACGTGACGGTGCAACCTCCTCAGCCGATCGCTGGATTCTGCGCCACAGGCCCCCAGCGCACCCTGCGGCACCGCACCGCGGAGTCATGTGTGTGCTGACTGCTGCCTGCGCGTACACTTTGGTCCAACAGGGCTCACAATTCAATTTGAGTCTTGATTTGCTGGAAGCCGTATCAAGGCTAACGCATCATCGCAGGCTGCACACCCGCGCAGCTCTTCAGGTGGGCCTAACTCAGTGCAACGCAAGTCATCGACACGTGGCGGTAGGCCCATGCCGGACGCAGGCCATCGGGTGCCACTAACTCAGTGCAACGCAAGTCATCGCCACGTGGCGGTAGGCCCGTGCCGGATGCAGGCCATCGGGTGCCACTAACTCTGTGCAACGCAAGTCACGGACCCCTCATGATTGAGTTCCGTGGATGCGGACGCCAGCATGTCACCTCCGGAAGTGGGGGATGTGCTGTGGTGGGCCCCTTTTATTGGCAGGGTCACATGTCCTGTGACGCCTGTGCTGGATGGGTGTGTTGTGGGTGTAAACCAGCCCTCGGAGTGGCTGTGGCTTGCTGACAACTAGACCAGTGACCAGCAGATCACTACAGGGAAGACCTGGGACATGTAGCTGTGTCGTCACCCCCTGTGAGCGTAAGCGGAGTGGGCTGGCGTATGCCAGTCCAGTGTAGGGGTGTGAACAATGAGCCCGGGGCTCTGGGCGTGGTTCAGTTCTTGCCTCGACAAGGAAGTAACCAATGCGTGTGTCTCCGTTGTAGTGTCTGCGCCACCCGGACCGCAATCGGCAATGTTGCACCCTGTGACCCAAGCCCCACAACATGTGCAAAATGGACGTGAGGGGGGAATCAGTGACCCTACATTCATCCATACTGTCATACTTGTAGGATCATAGACATGACACATCTGTGTGAATTTGAATGTTTTATTCACATCCAGTGGAGTGTTGCAGCTGGAGCAGTACAGGGCCATGCACACCCCACTTGACATTGTTGCCCCGTGGAGGGCCAGCCAGAGTCCATTAGGGAAGGACAAGTTCATCAGAAGAGGAAGAGTTCAGTCCGCAGTCTGAGTGCTGTGTCATTGGTAACCAAACAGAATATGGCAGTCCATGTCGAGGTCCAAGGTGAGTGCCGCAGAGTGTCTCGGGGACAGTGGAAGGTGATGATGCAAAGGGCTGAACCAAGCTGAAACAGGCCATATGGCGGAGATCAATGCTACCGCTTCCTCATTACCACAACAGCAGTCTCATCCACATCATCGTCCTCTGATGTGTGATGTGCCTCACCTGTGGGTGTTGGTGTTTCGGCTGCAGCACTGTGTGGCACTGACACATCAGGGAGCGGAGATGTGGATGGTGTAGGAGCAGCAGCATTCATCTGCGCCAGGCCTTGTGGCAGCAATGCCGTGATGAGGATCTGCAGGGCATGGAAGATCCCAGCCACATCTCGCTGATGTGCAGCCGTGGCAGCCATCCTGTCCGCCTCCATCCGCACCGAGTCCTCCATGAGCCTCCGCATGTGTCCCAACTCACGGCTGAGATTGCTGGAGCCACTCTGACTAGACAGGTGTTCTTGTCTCTAAGTCATGACTCCAGCGATGTCAGCCATGGCTCGTTGGAGACCATGGAGCGGACTGTGGGTGTCCGTTAGGGACTGTAAGTGGTCCCTGATGGGACGTAGACACCCATGGATGGCATCAAGTTTGGCTGCCATGAGGTAGAACCCCACCCGCACCTGCTCAGCCATCTCCTTCTGGCCCTCCAACACACGGCGTTGAAATGCCATGTGTTGGTCGTGGGGATCCTGGGAGACAGCCGGGGTGGTGGGTGCTTCCTGCTGTGTGGTCTGTGCAGAGGGTGGGGTCTTCTTGATGCAGCTGGGCTGCCCTGCTCCTGGAGGTGGGGTGCCGAAGCTGTCCATGAGTTCTTGGAGGGCGTCGGTGTCGAAGGTGGGGAGGTCCTCCTCGTCATCAGTGAGGAGGTGTTTGGTCTGCTCTGCAGGAGGTGATGATTCTCCCTCTGCAATGTAAAAGGGGAGATGCAGTTTAACAGTGTGTTCCATGTATGTTCACGCATTGGCCAAGTTTCCAAACAGACTGCATGACAATGTACATTGTGACTGTTTATGAGGAGCTGCCTATTTGAAGCGGGACAGAGGACATTTGTGCACCATCAGGGATGTGGGGTTGTACTTGTCCATTATCATGTCACAGTTTCCTGCTATGCCAAATGTGATTGGCCAGTTTCTACACACAAGCGGCAGCAGTTGTGTCCTCTGTTCTGTTGTGAAAGTGTTGCAGTTTGTACCACATTGTTGTCAATGTTGATGTGCTCTGATTCTTGTATGTATGCTGCATTGTGGGAGAGTAGCCCCTGCAGCTCAGACTTTGCTTGGCCTTCTCCCTTTCAGGCAGTGTGCCTTTGACGTCTGTGCTTATGCAGTGCTGAGATGTTACATACTTGGGTAAATTGGGCTCTTGGTGGGAGTTGGGACTCTTGGGCATGGTTTGTCCGCAGATGTCTTGTTGCCGTCAGGGGTTGTTTGTGCCCGTGGATGTGTCAGTGTGTGACCTGCTCCTTTCCGGATGTGGACCACGCTCAGCCACCTCGGTGTCGTGGCGTGCAACATGTCATGATGAGTGGCCTGCAGACATGCTCATCGTCATGCAGTGTCACTTGCATTGTCAGTGGGGCTCACAGATCCCCAGCTTTGCTGGGTTCAGCACATGTGCATGTTGTGAGATTGGTGATGTGTGGGGAGGGCCCCCTCTGGGCACATTGTGGACGGGGAACTACTCGCTGTTTCTATGTGTGCTGCAGTATGGCAAGGAGATCAGGGACATGATCCAGAGTCATTGTGGTTGTGCAGTGTGCTATGCTTCATTGTGCATGTGTGCCCTTGTGCCCATCTCCCCCCGTCCCCCCAGTCCCTGGTGGTTACTCACCCTGTTGCTGTTGTGTCAGGTCATGTTGAGCAGTGTCCGGTCCCCCGACTCCTGCCACTGTCTCCACACTGATGACTGTGGACACCATTTCCTCCATCTCATCCAGCTCCTCCTGTGGCGCAGGGCTCCCACCCCCAGTCTACATTGCTGCTTTGCGGTTGTTTGCCGAGTTTCTGCTTGGTTTTCCGCTTCACATCATTCCAGCCCCTCTTGACCTCGACCATTGTCCTCCTCAGCACTCCGACTGCATTCACCTTTTCCACCATGGACTGCCATGTTCCATTTTTTGTTGCCAATGACACAGTGGAGGTGACGAACAGTTGTTGATGGTGTTCTATCACCTCCGTAATCAGGATCCTGTTTTCCTGCGGACTGAACCGCGTCTTCCTCTTCTTCTTCTCTTTGCCCTTCCCTGACCCTGAGGTCCCAGGCTGGTCCTCCGTGGGGCTTGTGGGGTTCGGGTTGTCCTCTGTACTTGCTCTGGCTGCCTCCATTGTGCTTCGCAGTTATGTTTTTCTTTTTCTCGCTGCTTTTATGGTGATTTTTCCCGCCTGACGTGGGAATTGCAAGCCTGGCGCTGCTTGTCGCCGATTTTTCTATCGCAGTTGGGCCCATCGCAACTTTTTTCGCGTTCCGGTTTCCTTTTTTATCGCCGTCGCGGTAGTTGTATCATAGACATTTGAGGCGTTATTGGGAAACTATCGCATGTTACCGCCGTGGCGGGAATACGACGTTGACACAGAGTTATTTTCCCGCGATAGACGGCGATATGAAAAATTGCGTTAGCCTATTTTGGCGATGTTTATCGCACGTTCTTGAGAATATCCCCCTAAGATACAAAAAGGATCTTGCACACATGAGAGAAGAGTCGACAATCCCGTTAGAGTTCAGATACGAGATAAGGCAAGTCGCTGGGCTGCTGAAACTGGAGAGGCACTGAGAGAGATTAGGGTAGGAATTTGCCCATTAGGAAGGTCTTCACTTCCTTTTTGAAACTTGATAGGGCAGGCATTCTTCTGCTGTAAGGCGGCAGTGAGTTCCAGATTCTGGGGGCAGCCCCAGAGGAAGCTCTGTTTTCTTCTTCCGGAAGAGGGGTGGTTTCAACACAAAATCCCTGGCACACCGAGAGTGCCTGTCTCCTCCGGAGACCATGATTTTCTGAGCAAGGTACGCAGGAGACTTGGAGTGTACAGCTTTATGAGTGATACAGGCCAATTTGAGTTGGATTCTAGCTTTGTACGGTAGCCAGTTCAGCGCCTTTAGATATTTCTATCAATCGCAGGGCAGGGTAAATCCAGAGCTAAAATATAACTGCTTCTTGTATCTTTAGTCTAAGTGGGGACTATTCACAAACTGCATTTTATAGGACGTTTAGTAGTACTAAAATAGTACTGGTAGCATACTGCAAAATGCTGTTCATAAACCTGCATGTGGAGGTTCCACCTCTGCCTCTCCTATCTTTTCTGTGAGGAGACCTCCGCTTCAACTGTGGAGTCTCCGCTACCCTAAGTGTACCTTTTAGTCCTAATTGTGTGAGGACAGAGAGGAGAAGCATCACAAGCTCTCTCTTCACAAAGTAATTGAGTGTCAGACCATCTGTGGACATTTGCTCTTGATTTTCTTCCAGACATCAATTCAAACACTGAGGTGCCTGTGGTGCTGTGTGGAGTGTTTCTGCAGTTTTGTCTTAAAGATTTTTGGGGCCTCAGGCAAGGCATATTTTGGGGGCCCTATTAGGAACAATTTTTATTTTATTACCAATTTTCTTGTAATTTAAGCCTGTATAATTCCAAACAAACTTTCAGAAATGGGGGTTCCTCAAAAACAGTTGAGACATGCCTTGTCTGACAAGGATCTAAATACGTACTGCTTGTATTTCCGTTAAGTTCAAACCAATGAAAAATGTTTATAAAAAGAGCACAGAGGTTCCTTTCATACAGAAATAGACAGAGGTGAGACCGAGGGGCCCCTAGGAAGATGGGGGCCCTAGGCAACTGTCCACTTTGCCTATGGCTGAAATCATCTCTGTGTCTCTTTAGTCATGCACAATTTGACAAACTATCTTTAATATAGATGATCAAGTGACCTTGGTAAATTAGAGTGCTTTTTAGGTCGAGCCTAGAGCAGCGCATGCGCTGCTTGCGACACTTATAGTAAGGGGCTTCAGAAAGCTGACCAGACGCTCGTGCGTCATGGCCTTTTTCCTGCGGTTACGCGCGCAGGGCCGACATCTGTTTCCCATTATCGTGCCCAGACGCAGGCGCGATAATTGGAAACACATGCCTGCCGTGCGTGTAATCGCAGGCAAAAGGCCATGACGCACGAGCGTCTGGTCAGCTCTGCAGGCTGCCGCGCTCGCTCGTTTTTTGGGGGGGGGGAATCAGGGAGCCCTACCTGGGATGATGGAGGGCCTCTTCCTCTGGCGCCTCAGGTACACGGGCTCCAGGTTCTTCATGTTGCGCTGCAGCCTGACTCTAACGTCCAGCCCTGCGTGCAGCAGCTCCTGTGGCAGGCTGCACCTCCTGGACGCGCTGTATTCATTGTGATACAAGACCACCTTCCCCCTGGACCCGGAGAAGAGGCTGCTGTCATCGCGCGCCATCACAAGACAATGCCGCACGGGACGGCCAGGGGTTCTTTTCTGTCCCCCGTCACTGGGCGCGCGCCCAGAGCCCCGGTGCGCTCATGCCGCCCTGCACTTGTTTGGTAAGTTCAGCTCGTGGAAGGGCGTGTGCGCTTCAGACAGGTGTAGGATTACTAACGCGGCCCCTCCTTTCCGCAGCTAATGGCACCCAGCAGCAAGCGGGAGGAGGATCTCTACAAAAGCCGTTTAGGTTAACAAAAGATTTCCGATGTCTGGAAAGTTTCAGCCGCGCTGAGCTCGTGAGAATGTGCTGCCAGCTTCTTCTTTGTCAACGGCACTTCCATCTGGTCACGTCCTCGCAAACCCCTGGCGCTCTCTCCGTGTTACACAATTAAGACTCCACACAAATGTCATTGTCTTTTAACGTGGTATGTGAGTTGTGACACAACGCGCCCGTGTTACATAACCAGCCCAGGTAGGACAGGCTCTATGTGACCGTGACGCTCGCTCATTTTTTTCCTCCTGCTCTTTGAAGCACGTGCGGATTACAAGAAATCGAATAATTTAAAAATGTCAAAACGCCTATTGGAATGAGACTAAAGGCATTTAAAACATACAGTGCGCTGTTTATCCCCGCAATGAATTCCGAGGACCGGACTTAAATTGGTTTGAATAAACCGCTCTTAACAATGGGGAATAACATTGGGATTTTGGTGCTTTCCGTCTGTCCTCGTGCTTACCGGCTTCTTAGTATTTTTCCCCTGAGCAACATCAGGACAGCATATTGGTCAATGCAAAATGATCGTATTTTAACCCATTCTAAAATACTTAGTGAATGTTTAACTAAACTTTCCTCAAAATATTTCAGGGCTAGAATGATAAAGTTTCACTTTCCCCATGTGTTCTAGAACTGCAATTAGAATAACAAATTTGAACTTCCTGCGCCCAACACGTCCACAAGGCAAGAAACACAAAAACACAGGCAGGTCAATTTAATGGGGAGAGTGGTAGTCCAATGGTGCAGACTTTATCCCGCTAGTAATTACAAGGTGTGGTAAACTTCACAAGTCTAACATTTGTGATTTGTTGTATATACAGCTGCTCTTGCCTTAGAGAGAGGATGTGTTGGGACTGCCTATATCAAGACTGCCGGGGCAATTCTTATGCTCACTACGCCACCCCAGTTTGCACACAGCCATATGCAAATCAGTCTTGACCCTGTGTCTCATGGGAACAGTCCAGCCCGAACTCCCAAGCCGGGTCCTCCCTGGACCGGAAACAAGCATCCGGGGACTGCCAGCATTTCCAAATCACCTTGCAGGACATTTAGAGCACGCAGAGACACTTTTGGCCATGCATAGCCATCAGAAGATGTTTATTTGAGGTGGGAGGGAGAGTCACTGAGCATATTTTTGTGATGTGATTTCATTTCATAATGTCCTTCTCTAAATAAAGCCCCCAGTTTCTTTAAACGTTGTAGATCTGACTGGACATAGTTACTGAGAGTATTTACTTTACAATACTGTAACTGAGTTGCAGTCCCTGCCTCTACCACTCGATGGATTTAGTATTGCCTGTTCGTTACCGCCTTAGAGTCAAGTGTACAAAAGATAGCTAGGTCATTGAATTGGAATTCGATAATACGATCGAGCATGGGACATGTAAAGGGCAGCATCCATCATGGATACTGCATAGCAACCACCTACTGTCCTAGGACCCAGGAAAAAGGCCAATCTCCTACTAAATGTCTTTCCTTATTTGCGAATACCAGAAGCGCTTTGAAACAGGCTTAATTTGTGTAATGAGAGTTCGAACAAAACACCTTGACAGGACCCCCAACAAGATGGCACCACTAACCTTAAAAAGTGGTCCTGGGTGGGTTTAGCCATTGAGCTGTTGGACCAAATATCTAATCCAGTATTTACCACTTTACAAACAAAAATGCGGGTAATAAACACAGCATGAAAAATCCTAGCGAGAGCAGTCCCTGGACCTTTCCATCACAAACTACTCCACAACAGTTGAGGTGCAGGGGGCAAGTTGGAAATCATGGAACCAAGAGACGTGGGTTTTAATCTCAGCCTTATCATGTGACTAAAATGTGTGCGTTTGGCTGGTCAATTTTTTGACTATATGCCTTTGCTCCTTTTTTTTCGGTGAGTGGAAGTACTTGGATCAAGCGTAACTGCTGGCAGTTGTGTGATAACAAAACTGGGCTAGAACCCAGTTTCATGGTCTGCTCAATAAAATAAGGTATAGTGCGAAATTACAGGCCTTGAAATGAGCAGTGCTGTGTTTCAATCTTGGTTCTCCTATTTCTTCAACTTGTTTGACCTTGGGTAAATCGTGTTCTCTCTATGTCTTTGACCCCTAATCTGCCATTACGTGTGATCTTCAAAACAGGATCAGTAGCAGGATCAGATAATAAGCACTGTGCATGTTTTTTCAAGAAAGGCAGACAGTGGTTTTCATATTAATATATAATTAAGATTTCATATATTATCATGGCTACGGGTGACAGGTAATGACCACCTGGGCTACATTGTTCCCCGATTAATTAAGCACCATTATATAGTATTTAGTCTCAGTGCTGTCTTTGCTCCTACATTATGGTTACATTAAAGATGTGCTGAAATTTGAACCTTCCAACACACCTCAGAGTGCTGGAAAATAGATTTCAAAGATTCCTGAAACCACAGAGTTGTATTTTCCTTTCCCACAGACAATAACCTTGTTAGACTCTCTGCTTCATAAGGGGTAACCGGATATTTAGTCTCCAGGGCTGACTGGGGTTTAATTCATTCTGCCCAATGTAAATATTTAAGATTTAGAACGCTACCCTGCTTGTTCAGGGCCTCTTCAATGCAGGTGCTCACATTCCACTTTTTAGCATCTCTAAATATAAACGTGTTCTTGAAGCGGCCTCTGTGGATACCTTATGTGCTGCAACTACTAAATAACCTTCATCGTCCCTTTATGAACAAAAAGCGGTACATTTGGTGACCTGCACTGGCTGAGTGTAGGACACAGGACAGACACTGCAAATCCAGGACAATCCAGCAGAAACAGGACTAATGGCTACCCTAGTCCATACGTGTCAACATAATGTAATGCTACTTGGGTAACTGGGGCAGCCAGATGGGTTTCAATAGAATGAAAATATGGGGAGGAGGCAGTGTGGAGGGGGCACAAACATCCATAGGAGTCAGGTCCACAGAGTTATTGTTGGGGCCCACCTCTGCTCATATGAGGACCATCAAGCCTAGGTGCCCTGCTGTATGGGCCCGTTGTCCAATGAAAAAATACATTATTACATTTTCCCAGACTCTTGGACCAAGCGCAACTCACTTTTTTTTAATCAATTATGTATAGCATTGGTCAGCTAGTGCTGGACGCATAAGCTACCCTCCCTTAAACCTAGAAGGTAGGGAACTACCCAACAAAAAATAGTTGAGTGACTAATTACAATAGACAATATAAAATCAGGTATCATTGCCATCAAATGATGTGACGCCAACCCAATCAAATCCCTCTCATGTGAATTGGTCTATTTGTCAATCGAAGCTGAGTTACAAACATTGCAATTTGTAGTGTGTACCACAAAAACCGAAGAGATAGAAGGAATGTTTGCATTAACCTCAGCCGCTGGTGATCGCTTAGTGCTCCATTCCAGACCATTGTTTTTCACCCATTGTGCCATTCTAGGTGGGACACCCATATGCTGATGAGTCTTACTCCCACTCCAAAAGAATAGTCCAGCCACAACTGCCAGACTAGTGAGCACTTTAAGGCATCTACTCCAACGAACAACAGAGTGATTAAAGGAATGATTGAATTAATCTCTGCCACAGGCCGCATTCTAGGCCATCGCCTGCTGGTGCTGGCAGGCAAGATGACAATGCCATATAATACGCACCAACCTGCACACTGTTGTCAGAAAAAAACAGGCATAGACATTCACCAGAAGAGCCAAAGGATATTTCAGCAGTAAGGAGCTAATTCAGAGACATAAAAAGTAACAAAAGGTCGATGAATGCAACAAGGCAAAAGGGAATTTATGTGTTGCGATGCGTCCATCTCATGTAAATGCTTTCTTATATATGATCGAAATGGGAACTGACATTATAGGAAAAAACTCAACTTCATCTTAGATTAAGAACGTCAGGCAGAGTTCCCTGGACAGATCATCATTAGGGCAGTTCAAAAGACTTGACCATGGCCATTTCCTGTAGCTCATGGCATCCGCTTAACAGACATAGAAGAAGTCCAAGTTTGACATCCGTTGCTCGGTGCAGAGCTCCACAGTTGCGTTGCTACCCTTCTGTTCTGAACTACTACACTGATTGCGGGACAACCCTCTATGTGGCCGGAACCCTGGTAACGCCTGCACAGTCCAGGCTATGTGGACACGCAGCCACACACAAAGCAGCATCTTACAACACTTTGCCCGACTGCCTAGTACGTGCACTGTCTTTTCCTTGATACTCACAAGTCTTTGTAACTTCTTGGTATAAATATAACATTAACAGAACAACTTAAATGACAATCCCAGTATATAACATGTTTGCATACCATGGGATCTTGTTACATATGGCACTGGCTCATCAGGGAGGGAGGGCAGAGAAGAATCTCCGCAAAGATTATGGGGCCTGTTCACAAGCTGCATTTTGTAGTATGTTACTAGTACCACTAACATATAACAAAATACTGTTCACATACCTATGTGTGGTGGTATACGCCCTTCAATCTTTTAAGTGAATAGATATCTGCTCATCTGTGGGGATCTCTGCACGCAAAAGTATGTTTTAGTAGTAAATGTGGGCGGGACAGAGGAGAGAGGCTGGAAAATTGGGACTAGGTACTCTTAAAGGCGAAGGGTGAAGGGAGGAGGAAGGAGGGGGTTGAGAGAGGGCCAGAGATGGGTTTAGGGAGTGCCATGCATTCACCCACAAGAGTAAGCCTCTTCCTATTCACTAACTGCCCTTCTGTAGTTACTACTGATAACAAGCATTGGCATAGCCAATAGGTCTCGCCTTTGGGACCTTATAAGTGTTTAGCCATGCAACGGTTGATGATGTTGCACCAAGGATAGTGTGCTGCATAATTAAATACTTATAAGGTCCCAAAAGCGAGACCTATTGGCTATGTCAATGCATGTTCAGGTTGACATGAATATCTCCATTATGCCATTTGCCTGGGGCCATGAAGGCATTATTTTTTTCTGTTCAAAACCTAGAAAAATTGCAAAATCATAGCATTCGCTCATGTTACATGAAGGACTATTCTCCTATTTCAGCAGTGAAGATATGTCGATTGTGAAAAAAGACTTTGTTCAGAGCAGGTTTGACCACATTTGATGCAGTAACGATGACAGCCATAAATTCAGGAAAACACACTCATCCATCTCTTACAACAAATAGATGTTGTCCTTCTGAACTGGGTCTAGAGAAATCAATTGCAACTTCATCCCTGATGTGTTTTGGAAGTTTAGACATCTATACGAGTTACAGGGCCCCATCTTTCCCAAGGGCTTGACGTGCATGGCACTTATCTACTACCCTTTCAACAAGAGTGTCAAGACTCAGGAACCAGATCTTTGGACAAAGTGTGGGCTCAAAGCTGCTAGCATGAGCTAGGTCCACTAATTGATTTTCCAGAGCACTTGTGATGCACCGGCATGTTCCTATGATCATGCCTTACTTTATGATGTTTCACTTGCTCGTTCTGTGCTTGGGTTACCAAAGATGGTGAGCAAGGCTTGATGATCTGTAATAATGGTAAATTGTTTACCACAGACCAAGAGGTGGAAGTGTTCACAGGCACACATAACTGCTAGGGTCTTCTTTTCTACCTGTTAGTAAGCCTGCTCAGGGCTCATTATATTGTGGCTGGCTCATGCTATAATTTGCTGCTGTGTTTCTGGGTCAACATCTTTTTGTGCCAGTTAGGCAACTAATCCAACAGGACTGGCATCCACTACTATATGTGTGCTGAGAATGACTGAAGTATGCGAGGTTATCAGCCATTGCAATTTGCCATGAATTCCCTTAAATGCCAACTAATAATCTTTGGTCCACTTGATTCAAGCTCCCTTTTTGTAATACTTCTCAATGATCAGCTGACAGTGGTAGTAGTTGGTGGGACCCAGGAAGAAGCGTAATGCAGACAAGTAGTTAAATTAGGGCAAAGATGGGAGCGCTGAGATATTTTCTGTACCAGAAGCATGCTTTCTGATGAAGAGATGCATCCATAGAACGTTAAGGATGTTTCCCAATGCATCATTTGTCTTTATTCAGCATCAAGTTTGCCTCACACAGTAGCTGCCAAACTTTGATGAGCATTTTATCATGCTTCTGCTTGGATCTTCCTCAGATGTTGTCGCTAAAGTTTAGACATTTTGGGATACCTTGTATGGCACGCTGGATTTCTTCTTGAAAAATCTCAGTAGCTGATGAAATGCAAAAACTGAGACATTTGAATATGAAAAGTCCAAAGGGGGCAAATGTGGTAAAGAAAAGTGATACTTCAAGTTCAAGCTGGCAATAACCTTTGTTTAAATCCTGGTTTCAAATAAGTATTGTTATATTCCATATAGGTACCATAATATAGGCCCAGGTAACTTCATAACCCTTCACCTATATTCTTACCTACATTGCACTTATAACGGTTTACAGGGACTGACCTTTTACCTAGATACAACACTGCATTCAGAACGCGGGTTTTCCCTAGTTCGAAATCTCATACATTATGCATGAGGATTCTCGGAAGTACAGCGGGACTACCATCTCCTGTATAATATCTATGTATAAAGTTCATGCCCAACGTTATCCTTAGTCTGACACATTAATACAGCGAGGTAGGACCCCTGGGGAGACCTATGGGTATTATTACATCACATCTTGCTAAGATAGACAGAGACTTCCCAGCTGACAGAGACTTCCCAGCTGACAGAGACTTCCCGGCTGACAGAGACTTTCCGGCCAACACTGATCAGAGACGCTGAGGTTCCTGCATGCAGACACTCCAGCTCGCAGTGGTCTAACATCCCTCGTGGGGTGTCCAACTCGAGACCAAGACGGGGTCCCACAGTCTCTCACTTCAGGTAATGGGGTTGACTTTAACCTAGAGGGATTCTTGGCTTAACACCTACACACATGCTTGGTACACTTATGTACATCTAGTTAGGGAGACATCGTAGGAGTATGCATCTTCTTATTATCATGTATTTTATGTACTTGTATGTATTCATGATTACTGCAAGTTGGTAGAGCTTTACCATCCGTTTACTTTCATAGTGCTTCTAATCCTTTATATCTGCTATTGTCTAACGGTTGTTGCAGCGCACCTATTTTACACCAGAATAACAACTGTTCAATAAATACTTATTGAAAACGCCCAGCCTGTTTATTCTGTGTACCTCTCTAAGACAGACTTAAGTAAGCACGAGTTACTGAGCGAAAAGTAGTATATTGTTTCCAAGGTCCTGAGGGATCAGGGTTGTCATGTTCGATGGTTGCCAAGAACTATTCTCTCCTTGGTAGGAGGAGATTTTAGTGGCACTGTGAGCTAGCTGTTACAAAAGGCCAACATACCCAGTGGGGGTGCCTATAATCAGTCTGACACTAATCCTACAGTGTACGCTGTCCGAACGCGCAGATCCTGTATAGGTTTTATAGGAACTACATGACAGTCTGGCCCCGTCCAGTTTGTGTACAATGCTAGAATCCAGGGAGCTGTATGCCTTTCTTGCTGAATAGCTGTTTGGGTGGTGCATATCCACATGTGTGCGAAGCTTTCCTCGGGCATGGCATTTAGGAACTGGAATCGTGAGTGACATGCAGGACAAGGGATGGTCTACCAGCTCAATGGTGTCTTGCTTAAGCAGGTTGTTGAACTCATCTTCCACTTATTTTTGAATATGAAAATATATGCACTGTAAATGCTGAGCAACTGGTACACTTTTGTCATCAGTGTGTATGTGAATCTTTCGAAGTTTGAGTTTGGAAGAGGTGAAGAAATATCTTTACCACATTTGTTTTTGGTGGCTAGCTGTCAGGGAGGATTTGAAGGAGGCCCCTGATGACTGCTGATCTGAGCCTTAACCCCTTGACCGCGATCGGAATTCCGCTCGTATGCTGGACATTCCGATCGCGGGTGTGGTCGTGACGAGCTCAGCTCGTCATGCGCACAGAGCTACCGTGCAGCATGACGAGCTGAGCTCATCACGCGCATCGAAGGGGTTAAAAGACAGACTGTGTCAGCTGTTGCTTCTACTACATAGACATACCAGTCGATTGAATGGGGCTAATGAGTGAGTTATACATGAAAATTCCAAGGCATTTGAGTGACTTTTAGAAATGTATATAAACACACATCCACAGGCTGCCGCGAACGCTTGTCAGTTCGTGTTGTGAAGGCAGTGTCCATCAGGACGTTTATGGTGGAACTTGTGTGTGGAAGGAATGGGATTTGTATCTCCTATAGGGCAAGGTGTAGAACCAGTTCAGAAAATGGATGGAGAACATGTTGACTGTTCTAGACAAGTTTTTGCCTGGATACATTGATTTTGAAGTCATAGGACACAGTGGAAACATATGTTGGGATCCGTCATTGGCAGAGTGTAGATCTTTCACTCCATGCAGATTCCTCAATGGCCTGGCAAAGACTGTATCAACTCGGTCGAGACCTCAGCTTGATATACAGCCATGCATGATGTTCTCACCATCGTCAGTGGTACCTATTGACAGAGAAAGGAAAGTTTATTAAATCCCCGATGGTAGATTAAAAGGAAGTTGGAATTAATTTGACGCTCAATCCTGTGGATCTACAAACATGACCTTTGCCCTCTGGTTGTAATATTTTTGAATCTGTTATCACTGCATTTTCTTGGTGAACTTTTAATGAGCTTTTGATAGCAAAGTGGCTTATACGGTTCAGAGGAATGCCCAGACACCATGTTTGAGGGTGCTTGCTGGGCAAAACAGATCGTCCTTTTTCTCTGGGTCGATGGAAACTCTCCTTTTTCCACCGATAGGTCGTTTTAAACTATAACTTTTTCCTACTGCACTGTGACTCCCTCGAATAATACTCAGTACTGCTCTTCAGGAAGCACCCAACCTGTTGCACCCTTGATCAGGCCTCCTGAGCTCCCCTGTATAAGGGCAGCAGCTTGCACCAGGATCTAAGAGACCAGTGCAAGGAGGAGCCCAATGATGAAGCATTCCACCTAAGGATGGGTGAGGGCTTTTCGTCCTGAAAATAGCAGTACCTCTATCTGTGCTTTAGACATGGGTGAGACACCATAGTATTCTAGGTTCCTGACCAAGTGATTAGATTGAGGGTTGGGTTGAGAGGATATTCGCTAATTCCACAGGCTAGGGTTTTGGCTGAAGCTTCTCCTTTCTTTCCCTTACAGGTCTTTTTGGGAGGACCAACCATCAAGGCTCCCACTCTTAGAGGAATAGAGAACACAGAACAGGTATGGTATCCTTTTAGGGTTACAACCCTTACTTCTATTCTTTCTGGTGTGCCGCATTTCCTATTCTGGCTATCTAGCTTTCTATGAGAATTTCCCGTCTTTTCGTGTTGATGAATTTCCAGTTTAATTTTTTCTATACATATGCTCTTCTACTGCATTGCACCCAGTAGTCTCCTTCAAAAGAATCACTCTTTTACTCTTTATTACATTAATGTCTTCCACTTTCCCAGACTTTTCCCAGGCAGCAGTGTTTTTTTTCTCAAACACTATTTACAACAACTCAAATCAATTTACTATCTGTGATATCCTGTTTCTCTAATAAACTACTACTAATGGCTCTACTTTCTCATCACTAGGTTATCAACTCTATATTTTTTTTATCCGCCTTCTATTTGACTTTATTCCTTGCCTCCTTCTCCCGGCCACCCTCTCCCAGCTAGTTACTTGTACATGTTGGCATGGATGACCACCCCCATACATTGACCCCCACCTGGTTGAGTCGCATGTCGCCGTGAGCATGGCAGGTGCCTTGTGCAAGACCTGACCGCTTTTGGGTCAGGAAGTACCGGGCTACCTCTTGCATCCTCAGTTTGCTTCTGTTCTGTCCCGCTTGTGTGTTTCTCATCTTCCACTTTCGGCCGCCATCTCTCCTTTCCTGCCACTTTGTTCTGTCTACTCACTCTTCTCTCCTTCCTCTCCCCTGCATCTTCCCAGCAGTCCTTTTTCTCATCCTCTGACTCTTTCTTGGTTCAGGCTAGTTTCCTGGGGAAGAGCAGGATATCCTCTTTCTTTCATTTCTGCTGTCTAGGTTGCCTCTGTGTTTCTTTGGCCCTCTTCTGTATCTGTCCTTATTGTAATGCTTCTTTCTTGTTTATTTATGTGATGCAATGTCTCAGCCTCACGCTGAACGTGAAGAGCTCCGGATCATCGGGTAAGTCCTTTCCCCCTACATCCACCCCTTTGTTGTGGTCTCTAACGTAAAGGTAGGAGGAGCTGCTTAAAAGGCACTGAGTCCCTTGTGTATAACTGGCTCAGGGCAGACGCTGGTGGTGCCCCTAGTTAGGGAGGAGGTTCCCCTTTGCCCACCCCAAATCTCAGCATCCTAGAGTTCCACTCAAAGTCATAGTGTCCTAGAATCAGCATCACTCACCTAGTCACCTGGTGGTCCAGTCCCAGTGAGCACCAGATATCATCTGACCCAGAGGGAAGACAAAAATTGGAAGTGAACTCCCATCACTTGCTGGGGAGAAAGCTTAGAAGAGTTTCAGCAAGAGATATTGTGTGCAGTCCTTAGCTCCTCCTCCCATTTTTTCTAGACCTCGTCACTCATAAAATTATAAAATCATTCAGATGGAAGAGACGCCGGTAGTCGAATAACTGCGCTCAGTTGGAATTGTAGTGGAGTAATTCTTTAACATGTGAAGGAGCACAGAGTGGCTCACAGAGAGAATAATTTGAGGTCTGATTTTCACCCAAGACATTTGATGCACTTTTGCAGAGGATATTCACTGTCCTTCTTGAGCTTTTACTAAAAGCACTCCTATTCAGAGCCTTATGATTATGCATGATGCACTCAGGTGCTTAGACAGATGATCATTGTCCTGAAGAGACCTGCGTAATCACCGAGGGTTGAAATGGCAACACCCCTGGTTGACTTTGGATTGATTCTTTTATACTTTGAACACTGTTGTTGACAGGATTCTTTTTGTTGCTGGAATGAACAATATCAACCTTGAGCCTACTCAGTGCTTATGTATATTCATGTACATAATATCAATCTTTTGAGCACTGCGCATTCTGCACAATACTACTCATTGTACAGCACCTTTTTGAGAAAAATATTTATTTATGAGAAGTGAATAGAAGACTCGAATATTTCATTATGTTTTTTGTGTGTCTGTGACCCTTGTTTTTTGCACAAAGCTCATTTGTTCCTGATGAAGTAAAAAACACTGTGGGAAATGAGTGATTTACTTTCATACCTGTGATTGATTCGAAAGGTACAATGATAGGCTTAGTCCAGTGGGGCCAATTGTTTTCTAATATTACCAATACCCCGCCCTTGTTGTCGTATCGAGTTGTCCTTGTTTTTCAGATTAGACCTTGTCACTTGGCATTCGCAACATTCCAGTCACGATTTAGGGAGGCACAAAGAATGGTCGAAAAGGACCATCTCGGGGACAAGTTCTGTCCCTAAGGTCCGAATGAAAGCTACGTTTCTCACTCTGACTCTTGCAGACATGTCCTCAAACATGTATCCCGTAATTGATGTTGCCCGTGTTACTGTTTAATGCTGGTCCTCATCACACATGCTGTCATACATTCTTAGTGCATCATCTGTGACTAGTCGAAGCTGATTATTCCTATCCATTTCCTCCTCTGTCCCACGGTACCTTTTGGTACCCAAACCTCGCTGAATGCTTCATCTAGTCAGTGCCGTGCACCCAGCTCAATTAGTAGAAATACACCAAGGGCCCACAGTGATATTGTCTCCTTTTTTGATTCTAGACAAAGCTCCCGTCCATTCTATGTTTCTCTGTGTGATTCAGGCTCTTGCTTACTGTGAGGAGGCCCATACTATTGCATTCACCGTGCTTACGCTTGCCCCACTATGTGATGCTCTACTGTTTACTCTGTGCTAACCTGCATTTTACTCACCCTAGTCTACATTGTCCTGCATGTGTATTTCATTCTATACTAATGCATCACTTTTCACAAACCTGTTCCTTAAAGTGATGACATATCGATGTGTTCCTCTCTATACTGTATGTGTTTACCTGGACTTCCTCAATTGTGTTTGTGTCATATTCATTTATTACCCTTCTTTAACATGCCTCTTCTCCCAGATGTGTTCCCCAAAGGAAAGCTGTTCAGCAGTATTCCTTCCCAAACCAACGGTCCATTCTGTAATGCGGTACATTGATGTGCTCTGCATATGTTCCACACAAATGCATCACTTTTCTGAATTCTACTCGTCATTCATGGTTACTAGGGGTGGGCAGAATGTTTTGTTCCACCCGCAGGATTTGCAGAATTTTGGTCGCTCAACGTTACTCTTTAACGCAGAGTGCTTGCCAAATTCCACCAATTGCCGCGTGGCGGAACTATTCTCCTGCGAGGCTCCAGAAAATGCGATCAGGCATGTGCAAGCGAGATTTTGCATCCCATAGTGTAATTTTCAAATACGAGCAGTCCCTGTCAGATGACTGCTGTTCGAGTAGATTTTTTGCAAAACCAAGTAGATTTTCTACTCGAGCGGCAGCGAAATCGGCTCGAATGGCCACGTGCTCCTGTGCAACACAAGGTGCCGTACCCGCTGATTTTCAGAGCTACTAGCGCTAATTGCAGTGAGAGCAGCACAAGGTGCATATTTTCTGTCCATTGGCGGAACTCAGATGGATCTCACAGAGTTTTAATGTAACTCTGCTGAATTCTGCGGAGTCCAATCCCGCAAGTTCCACCCACCCCTTATTATTAAACGGAGTGAATTTCATCACTTATTTTCTTGCACAACATTGATGCATTGTCCTCACCGCTGTTTATAAAAGGCCCAGCAGTTGAAAGTGCTATAACAACCTTGACCAACGTGACTTGAGAGACTCCTCTATGATGTATTGTGGACCTTCTTCTCAAAATGTTAGCTATCCTTTCCATAAAAGCAGCCCATCCTTGCTTTGCATGTTGTAGGCATTATTGACAAAATTCTGGCTCCGGCGGATATAATAGTGGCCATTCTTTCAAACATTCTGAACATACTTGAATTAGTTCTGGGCATCTAGCATAATTGTGCCCTCCTTGGCATGCTCTGTTTACACTTGACACATTTTTAGCGACAATTAGCATAGTGATGCCCTTTCTTGACATTTTGGGGCATTGTGGACCTTTTGTGGAATTCTATGGCATAATAAAGGCCTTGGCCTAAAGGTGACAATCATTAACATATTATGGCATTCTGACCATAACTATGTTTTTCACCATATTTAAGTATGGCTCATGCTTAATGAGGCTCCCATTGGCATAAATATTGGATCAACTTGATAAGCTTATGGCTATCACTGGCATATAGTAGCCTTTTCTAATTGGGGGAATTCTCAATGTAAGTGTGATTAACTCTTGCAGAATGACTGCCCTGACTTAATGGTTCTCCTTGACAGATTGTGGAAATGTTATTATTTTGAGGCTATGCATAATAAGTTAGCAGTGCTGGCTTAATGGTATCCATCCTTGACATAGTGTGGGAATTACAGACATGACTGAGGCAATACATGACATAATGGTTGCCTTGGCATAATGTTTTCGTATGATATAGTAGAACGTATTGGTTGTTATATACCTGTGGGTAACCGTGCTACAATAGGTCTGTTATAATGGTACATATAACCATGCTACTGCTACAATAGGCCCTATTATAATGGCACAGTCCTTGAAATAATGTTGGCATTTTTTACGTCATTCTGGTATTCATTTACAAAAGGCATTTTTGAAACTTTTAGCAATAGACCTCTAACTCTGTCTCTCCTGTTGCTTCTGTGCAGTGTTCTTTGCCACAAGTACAAAGATCTCCACAATCTGAGAATTCTGTTTTTGAAATGAATGTGAGAAAGGCAATGGGGACTGGTTGGGTAATGGGAAATATTAACTACTTAATTGGGGAAGCTTAGAGAAATTTAAGTAGGGTGTTTAGGAAGGGAAATGGAAATACAAAACACACCCACAATGAATAAAAGAATTGCAATTCACAAAAGTTACATCAACATCTATTACAGTAGTACTATTAATAAAACGGGTTAAAATCTACTTCAGGAAAGCCTTTGAGTAAGTCAAGTATTACGCATGGCCAATCATTGGTACAAAAGCATATCCTCTTAGATATCAATGGAGCCGGAGACTAACACTAACACCAAATTGCAAATAATATAAAATAATTTACTTAAAAGTTACATTCTATCTAATTTTTGATAATGTTTTTTCTTATTTTGAATGCAAATTCATTTTAAATAGATTTTAATTTTTATTAATTTTGATTTCATTTAATGTAATAGCTAGCAATTTGTTACTCAGGAAATTCTTGACAATGTAAAGCTAACATTATACACACATTACAATCAAATTTCAAACACATTAAACACACCTGATTTTGCAAGCAGGGAGGATAAATATTTAAAACATGAAAGGTAGTGTTTTATTTTAATTCATTTGAAATAATTAAATGTACATTTTACATTGCTATTTACAGTTTAATTGATTATTTAAATCAGTTATTAATTTTGTTTTATATTTGATAAATTAAAAGTAAATAAATGAATGCATAAAATAATGTAGAAGTAATGTAATACACATATTTAGCTCAAGCTTTGGATATATTCAGCACACCTAATACGGCAAGGATTGAGAGGCATAACAGACAGAACAACATCACAGCATAAGCACCTGAAATTAATTGTGGAATATGTATTCCACTGAGGCTGTATGAAGGCAGACCATGTAGTTCCCTTTACTGATCACAAATAAAAGTAACTACAAGGCCTGTGCCCTCCTCAGTGAAGTTCTTGACTCTCTTCTTTTGGGTAGAATGCATCTTTAACTCTGGAGCTAATGAGTTGATTCATGTGAGTATGTTGTTCTAGAGGGAGAGAAGTTAGTTAGGGCATTATTCCTAGTTGTTTATCTTTTATGTTAATGTATATAAGTTGTATTCGTTTTGGACCAGATGTGTAGTGTTTCCCTTGTCCCTTGCATTCAAAGTTCTCTTCCCTTTTTGTGGAGAACTCTCCAAACAGTCATACACTTTTGTAGTAACTTTATAGTCCTAAATGTGTCAGTAGGAGGCTGCACCCTGTAATTTGAGAGGCAGAAACACATACATCTAAGCCTAGATGAAGATTTTCGCACAGAATTGTTGACTTACATTCATGCGGAGGTCTTTGCCTGCATGTAGGTATGACGTTCCGTGTGTGGTCATGTCCATACAGAAATTTCCCTTTGTGATTAGGTTCCCATAGAATATTAAACTATTGTGCCTTAGAGACCTGATACACAAAGGTAACTTACACTTTTGAGGGCATAACTGCTTTTTGCTTATTCACAAAGTTTAAGGTACCACAAACAAAAAATTGGTAAGTGCAGCACCACACCTGGCCAAGCACTGTTACTGCAGCACTGTCCCATAGAAAATAAATGTGGTATAAAATAAAATAAAAAACATAGGAAATAATGTTAGGTTAAATGACCTTGTTTTAAATAGGTAATCATAGAAATAACAATGATGTGATGTTACAAAATGTATCAAAATAATACATATTTATGATTTAATTATAAAATATTTTAATGCTTTATTTTAAATGTAAGAATTAATGGACTAATATATTTATTAAAAGTTAACTAAATTAATTTTAATTAATTACACACATCACTTTGGAATATTATCAATGCATAATATTTTTTCTTTACGTGGAAATTTATTTTTCAATTTAAACTTCAGAATTTTTTTCTTTAACATAATATATTTTAATTATTTCAAGTTATATTTCAAAAGTTAGTTAATAGTCCTGTAACATTTTTAAATTTTTGTTCTACATTTAAAATTAATGCATAACGTTAATTTACAATAATACTTCATGTAAAAATATTTGTAATACTGGTTTTAGATTTAAAGATTGTTTTTTAACTTTCTCTTTAGTTTACCATGCGGAGATCTCTGCCCCAACTGTGGAGTCTCCCTATGAAAAAGCATAATTACAATAAAAAATCTTCTATCGTTGATTTAAAATGTGAACCTCCAAAAATTCATAAACCTACAACAGGTATAGGAATAAGCCAACAAGGTACAGAGTTACTTATTATTTGTGAATTTGGCCCACAATGTGGGTGGTTGAAAAGTTTTACGTGAATTTACTGCATAACAGTGTTGAAATGTGCTTTAACGTAGAAAATGCATATCTAAATAGTGGTTAGGAAAATGTGCTTTTATTAAAAGTGCTAAAAGTGAAAATGCTGCTTATTTGTGCAGAAAACTCCCATTTCCATCGTTCATTCACTGCTAGGCCCCAATACTTTCTTGGTCCTTTCCTATCCCTTTAATAAAATAAATGCTTTTTGTAAATCCTGATTTAACGTAATAACTGAACTGTAAAACTTGACATCTTCATGAAATGTGCTGTTTTCTGCAAAATGTATTTCTTTCCTTCTTCTCACCAAATGACTTCATCTGATTCTAGATTGTTTCCTCTGCTAGATCTAACCAGGAGATGCCAGATATTAATGTTTCATTTCATAGAGCAGCTCATTGTTACACAATGAGACACTGAACAGCTAACATAGTAGGCTTGCAAAGGTTCTCATGAGAACCTTCCAAGATGTATCCTTTTGTAATACGCTGTAGCCACATTCAAATAACTACATGTTGACATAGACGTTTACCATGGGAATCGAGAAAGAAGACGACAGACCATCGGAAGATCTTTCCCTATTGGTTAGAAATTATTCAACGTTCATAGTTTGCAACATGTGTTGGGCTTTCTATATAGTATGTGTTCCTAGCTAGAGGTTTTTTTTTTTTTTTGCCATTTAAGGAACTTACAACCTTCAAGTTACAAACATCGTACATCGGTAAGCAATTATTACAAGGACTAGAACAATCCACATACAGTGTTAAACAACATTACAGTAGGCAAGTATCCTTTCCGTTACGCCAACTTGTGTTTTGTATCTAGGACAACTATATAAGTACCCAACAACCCAAATTCCACCCTCACCCATCCTCAAATTACCAGCAACTTTTCAGAGTCACCTTCCCTATTACAGTGCCCAAAGTCCTTTTGGGACTTGGTGCTCACTACATAGCTACCACACTTTCCAATGAGGTATAATGCGTCATTGTCCGTCTTGTGGGCGAGTGCTTAAAGGTGGTGTTATCGGCGGAGTTTAAAATTCCTTTATATTTGCCGGCATGGTCGCCCACGCCCGCAGATCGTCCTCCAGTTTCTCATCCCGTCTCACTCTCTTCATTCTTACTGCTTCCGCCGCTGCCCATTCACCCAAATCTTTCAACCACATCTCAATCTTCGGGGGAGCAATGCCCATCCACGATATAGCAATTTGCCTTTTGGCCAATGTCAACCCAAGCATTACAAACCACCTGCTTAGTTTCTTTTTCTTTGGGGCCGGCAGGAGACCCAGCAGCACCTCCCGTATACCTTTGGGCACAGACCATCCCGTCGCCTCCTGTATTTTCCCCAGAACTGAGGTCCAATACTGAGACAGCCTCGGGCACGTCCAAACCATATGCATAAAGTCCGAGGCAGCAGCCCCACATCTGGGGCAACTATCAGATCTGGTCGGGAAGATTCTGCTAAGTGTTTTGGGGGTGAGGTATGCCTGGTGTACAAAGTTATATTGGACTAATTTAAACCTGACATTCGAGTTGACAGCTTTGACCCCTTCGTGTACTTTTATCCAGTCTTTTTTGGACAAGGGCTCCCCCAGTATCTCCTCCCATCTACCCTGAACCGGAAGGGGTGCACTGGTCAGATCCTCTCGCAACGCTCTATACAGGTGCGTGATGAAGCGCCTCCCCTGCGCCATATATAGCATAACCTGTAACACCCTGGTTTCCGCAGGCCCATCCGGGGTGGAAGGCCATATCTCTCTTGCTACTTGATTAATCTTTCCATATTGAAGAAATTGACCTGTCCCCAGCTCGAACATTGATTCTGCATCCTCCCTAGTAATGAATTGTTTGTTATGGAACAGATCCCCGATCGTCAAACACCCGCCCTCCTTCCATCGTGGGATCGACATTGAGGCCTCTATTTTGGCGAATGGTTGTACCACCCAAAGAGGCATATCTAGGGCGTAAGGGGCGCGTCTCACCACTTTTTTAACAACTCGCTCCCATATCCCCGCCACATGTCGGATTATGTATGGGACGGTCCATGGAGTGCCAGCCCCCAACATTAGTAATGCTGCCAATGAGTGTCCTCCATATGTGCCTACCAGTAGTCTTTTCTCCCAGTTGTCATTCTCGTCTAGCCAATGAATTGCATGCTAGAGTTGGGATGCCATGTAGTATAATTCTAAGTGAGTGACCTCTAATCCACCTTTCTGCCACGTTCTCTGCAATGTCTCGAGACTTACTCTCTTTCTTTTGGACCCCCATAAGAGTTCTATTAACAATGTGTTCAGGGACTTAAAAAAGTGCGCCGGCACTTCATATAGGGAGTGCTGTAAGGCGTACAGGCAGCGAGGAAGTATTATCATTTTAATAATTGCGATTCTGCCCATGAGGGACAGCGGTAGCTGTTGCCAAAAACGAGTTGAACCTTTTATGCCCTCGATCACCTGCCCTATATTAAGAGCCACATATCGGCTGGGGTTATTGACTAGTCTGATCCCCAGATACTTCAGATCAGAGCTAACCCACGGAAGTCCCACTTCCGGGAGGGCCCCCCTTGCCCGCTTTGCCAAACAACCCACTGGCAGCAACCTGGACTTATTTGAATTTGTCCTCAAACCTGACATCTCCCCGAACTGGAACAGCACATCCAACATTGTCGGGATGGCCTGGGCTGGTTGGCGCAGATATACTAGAGTGTCGTCTGCGTACATAGACACCACGTGGTTTGTGTCTCCTAGTCGTATCCCCCATACCTCCACTCGCCGCCGCAGAGTTTCCGCCAGCAGTTCCATCGCAGCCGCGAACAATAAAGGTGACAGGGGACACCCCTGTCTGGTACCCCGTTGCAGTTCAAATGCTCGGGAGATCAGTCCCCCCTGGCGCATCCTAGCTCGTGGGGCCGTATAAATTAGCTGGAGCCAACTTAGAAACTTTGGACCCAGTCCCATTACTTTCAATGTTGCCCAGACATACCCCCAGTCCACATAATCAAACGCTTGTTCAATATCAAGCAGCGCCACCGCACAGTCCTCCTGTTCAATTCTAGGGGAGTGCCACACCAAAGCCAGCCTCCTGAGATTATTTGCAGTGCTATGTTTGGGGATAAATCCCGATTGATCGGGGTGGATCAAAAATGACATGTTGGGTAAAAGGCGTTGTGCCAGCATCCCACTCAGAATTTTCATATTAATATTGAGAAGCGAGCTTGGTCTATACGACTTTGCTATGTGGGGGTACCTATTGGTCTTGGGGATCATAATAATCACAGCCTCTCTCATAGTTTCCGGCAACATCCGTTGCTGCAGGGCTTCATTGTAGACCTCCAGCAGGTGATCAACCAGCAGGGGAGCATATATTTTATAAAATTCAGAGGGCAACCCGTCCGAACCCGGACTTTTGGCAGGCTTCAATCTGTTGATCGCACTCAGTATTTCCTCTCTAGTGATTGGCTCTTCTAGCGCATCCCCCCTCCGTCGTCCAGGCACGGCAGTTCCACCCTCGAGAGGAACTCCTTTATTCTCTCCAAAGGAGGAGAGACCCCAGAGGCATATATCTGTTCCATATGTGCAGTTAGCACCTCCAAAATTGCTGTCTGGTTATAGACCATATTCCCTCCCCGATCCAGCAGTTGAACCATGGGGGGAGTAGGCCTCTCATTTTTTAAAAGTTTCGCAAGCAATGCCACGGACCTGTCCCCCTCCATGTGAAGTCGCTGCCTATATGCCACTCGATTATATTTGGCCAGGCGTTCAAGGGATTCCATTAGAACCCTACGAGTCTCACTCCACTCTGCTATACGTTGGGGGTGTGCATGGAGCATGGGTTCCAATCTCTGTAATTCCCTTTCCTGCAATTTCACATCCCGCTCTAGCTGCTGCCTCACTCCATAGGTAGTCTTAATACACAGGCCCCGCACCACCACTTTTGTCTCCCACTCCATAGCCCTCTTGGCCACAGTCCCCCAGCTTTCCCTAAAATAATTAGTAAGCCCCTCCTCTATTGTCTTGGCAAATGGCGGGTCCGACAGTGCTTCCACCTGCAGCTTCCATAACGGTATTGCCGGTCGTGGTCACCTTAAATCCAACGTAAGGAGCCCTGGGGAATGATCTGATATATATCTGGGCAGATATGAGATATCTTGTACCTCTGTGAGTATCTCTTCAGTTAAAAAGCATTGATCTATACGACTATGTGTGTTGGAAGCGGGCATATAACAGGAAAAGATCCTCCCCAGGGGATTTCTATCCCTCCAAACATCTCGCAGCCCCAATCCCTGCAGCGTGTCTCTCAGTGTACCTGTGAGTCTTGGTTTAGTATTCTGTCTGAGGGGCTCCAGATCAAGTCCCCCATCAAGCACACAGTTAACATCCCACATCAGAAATACTCTGTCACCCAAGTAGGGGGTCGCTGCAGCTACCACCGCTGGGAAGAATGCTGGACAGTCCGAGTTCGGGGCATAAACATTAATAATACAAACCTCTCGCCCATCCAGCCTTCCATGTAAGACCACATATCGATCCTCCGGATCCACAGCATGATGTAGGTGCTGAAACGGTACCCCTGGGCCACCCAGATGAGAGCCCCCCGAGCGAACCCCGAGTAGGACGTCGCATAGAGCTGCCCCCTCCATCTTTGTTTTATACATGCTAACGTATCCCCCCACACATGAGTTTCCTGCAAACAGGCAATAGCAATTTTATATCTTTTTAAATAAGAAAACACCAGTCTCCGCTTATTGAGCATCGCACATCCCCACACGTTCCATGTAATGAGCTTAATCAAGGAGGGAGCCATTTTCGCCAAAACAATGTCATCTTAACACTTGTCCATTGTACCCATCTCCGCCTCCTCCTGAAGTGTGACGCTGACATATCAGAACCATTGCCATACTTAGATCCCCACCCCCTCCCATGAAAACCTTCCTGATTCAAACCCCAACATCTTACCCCCACCCCTTGGGCAGTGGTGCGATCCCCAGTCTTCCTTGACAAGGTGTCAGGAGCCGCCTCCGCCGCCCCACACCCTCCCACCCAATGACTTCCAAAATATTAACCAGTCCATATAGGACAAACAGTAGCATTTTCAACAATACCCACCAGCATTGTGCACTATAACTTTGAAATTGTGATTTTAAAGCAGTGAACCAGTGGTCAGGCCATTGTCGAGGTGCGAGAAGTAATTCTCTAGCTCGACGTGCCTCAACCTCTGAAAAGGGCGTGTCCCCCCAGCCAGCATTAAACATACGGTATAAGAAAACTTCCCAGAGAATCCGACCCCCGTCCCGCCCAAACCCACATGACTTATCTGTGGCTATAAAAGTCCTTTCACTTTGATCGGTAATCCTTCAGGATACATTCAGTTGGAGGTCTGATCCTGTGTAGATGTATCAGACTCCGAAGAGGGATCAGCCATACAAAGAGTTCCATCAGAGCCCACTCGGATTCGGCCCGATGCCCCATCTGAGGCCTGCTGTGTCCGGGCAACCAGGCTGCTCTGAGAGTTATGACGGTCAGCGGGCCTAACTTTGCCGGATCCCTGCAATGCCCTGTCCTTCCGAGTGACCTGCCTCCCAAGACAGTCCAACCAGTCCGCTGCTTCCGCTGCTGATAGAAAAAACATTGTTCTCCCATTGTGTTCAATTCTCAGTTTAGCAGGGAACAAAAGACTATATTTTAATCCATCTTCCCGCAATCGTCGCTTGACTGCCAGGAATGTTCGACGTTGGTCCTGCACCCGCTGCGTGTAGTCTGGGAAGATGGCAATCCTGTGACCCTCGTACTCCGGCGCCTCTTTCTGCCTGGTGGCCGGCAATATCACGTCCCTATCCCGGAAATTGAAGAAGCGTGCAATTATGGCTCGCGGGGGCACGCCAGGTCGTGGTGGAGGGACCAGCGCCCTGTGCGCTCTTTCAGTATTAAAAAACTTCAACAGTCTTTTGGTGGCCAGGGTTTTAACTATCCAATCCTCCAGGAACAGCTCTGCCGAGGGTCCCTCTGCGTGCTCCGGAAACCCCAGAAACCTCAAGTTGTTTCTCCGTGACTGGCCTTCCTGATCCTCGGCCCTTTCATCCAGTGTCACCACCCGCCTAGAGAAGTCCAGGACCATTTCCTTCAGTTGCTTAACCTCCGTCTGAAGTGCCTTGATATTCTGCTCATTAGACGTGACCCTGCCAGACACTTTCCGGAGATCACATCTCAACAGATTGACGTCAATGGCCACTGCGTCAATTTTGTTCACCATGTCATTCCTGGTAGACTGTATGGCAGCCATTATGTCCGCCAGCGATGGGTCCGGAGCCTTCGCTTGCCCGGCTCCCTCTCTCTGCATCCCCGCGTCTTCATTGTTCTTCGTCTGCTCCAGTGGGCATGGTTGCGCGTAATTGGATATTTTGTTAGCTTGTACACGATTACCTTACCCCTTCACCATGATGCAGCTTCAGTTATGTCGCCTGTCCCTCCTCCAGACAATGGAGCCACACTTCTCCCCACCTCCAGCCGTGGGCCTCCCTCCTCTATCAGCAGGGCACAGGGCCTCGCCAACCGCACCGGCAGTTCCCACGTCACAGCCGTCGAGCCGGCACTTCCTTCTGGCGTATGCGGCTCTCACAGAGTTACCGCGAACACAGGGCGTCCCCTGGGGACAAGAACCCCGGGCCCCACGTCGGCCACCACAGTATAATGGACTCCGAGTTTCTGTGCAGGGGGTGCCCTACTAGGGTTCACTTCGTGTTTCCCACTTAGATGTGTCGACAGTAGTACAGATTCACCCTTCCCGTCCTCTCTGTTCATACCCACGCCGTATTGCTTTGGGATTTCCTTTGTTTCTCCTGTTCTGTTGTATACTTCCTAGGGTGTCCATAAACGGGCTTTCCAGAATCATGTCCTTATATAAGCACAATTCGCCCTGCCCTTATATAGGCATAAAATCCCAGTCCTTATTTAGGCATAAACCGTGCACTCCAAATACAGGCATGGTCTCCGACATCCGTCCACCCTAACGTCACAACGAGTTCATGAAAAAACAGACCCTTAGGCAGCGGGACTTTCTCTAGCCCAGGACTATTGATTTCTTCAAGGACTCATATATTATGCATGAACCATTATTCCTTAGGGGTTCATTCCTGACGTCTTCCGCTGTCCGACTCACGTCAATGCTAACATTTTTCAGGTATAAATATACCTTCCCAAACCCCTGTAAATCAGAGGAGACCTCGACTTCAGAGGAGCCCGTTTCCCGGCCGGACGCACTGAGAAGACGCTGTCATTCCTGCACGCAGAGAGTCCAGCTTCCAGTGATCTAACTTCCCTTGCGGGGTGTTGGAGTTCGAGTCTGGCAAAGAGATTCCTACCTCTCTCATTCTTCAGGTATGGAGCAGACAAGAACCTAGAGAGACTCTTGGCATACTAGGCATACTAGGCTTAACATACTCTATACTATAGTAAGGAATACTTCACCTACTTCATACTTCTCCCTACACCTCGGACAGGTTAGGTACATTGGGGTAGAACTAGGTTAGAAACGCATCGTATGAGTACTCGCATTTTTAGGCTGTGTCATTTTATGTAAATGCATATATGCTAAAAAGATAATGCTAACGCAGTATTATTTATTTCTACTGCTCACTCTGTACATTATTTATCTCGCATACTGTCTTGTGATCGTAACAGCACATTTTACTTACACCAGAAACAAGACTGTTCAATAAATCTTTTATTGAAACGCCCGTCTGTTCTCTCTGTGTAACTTTGAGGAAAACTAAGCATGCACGACTGAGCTGAGTGAAATAGTTATCTATTGTTTCCACGACTCTGGGACACGTTCTGATTCTAAAGGGAAACACAGTGGTCATGTTTTGCGGCTGCCAGAAACTACTCCCTTCTTGTCGTCAAGAAGTTTCTAGTGGCCTCTGAGCTAGCTGGCACAAGTTTAATATACTCGATAGGGACATACCGACCTTAGTCCTATGTCAAACCTATAGGATATATTATTCCAATGCGCAGAGCCTATTAGGGAAATAGGAGCTACACTACATGGCGCCCAACGGTTTGGTAAGGCAGTAATTCAACGTTAGATACTGAGTAACTCAGCCGTGCTTCTTCTTTTCTCTCAGAGACCCCTACCCATATACTCCAAAAGACGTCTGGAGTGGGCAGGGTTAAGTATCCACCACGGCTACATAGGGCAGTACCCTATATATTAGCTGTTTGGTTTGCTCAACGTTGAAGGATACAGTGTCCCAAAATATTGTGCAGCTTATCTTTGTTTCCTTGAAATTTGTTCTACATTTTTCACAAAACACAATGTCCTTAACAGGGGATGAAGCCGCCGGAAACGGTGGAGCTGCGGCTGATCCAGCCCAAGCAGCATTTTATAACATCACAGGTTTAAATGAAACCGAGGAGGGTGTCATTGACATCGCTCCAAACTTAAGGAGGGCCATTACTCTAAAACTTATAAAACATGGCCTACCACCGAGAGGAGGTAGAGCAGTTTTCGTGATAGAGGCACATGAATCCTTTCAGACAGAGGTATTCTATTCATGGGTAATATTTCCTGAATCCAATCCAGTAACACACATGTTTCACTTCTACAAAGAAGATGAACCACCAGAGGAATCCATTCCTTTCGAGGATATTGAGATTCCATTAACATACCAAGAGCATCAGCTCTGGTTTAAAGGCGCCCTAAAACATCACAGAAACATTACCAGGCTCGGTCCACTAGGTAGACCAGGAGCAACATGGCCAATTCTAGCCGGCTACACACCTCATCCCGACATAGAAATAATGTCAGACGAGGAACTACTTACTCAACTCACAGAGTTAATAAAAATCTACAGACAATTGGTCCAATATGTCATGCGGACTTTCACAGTCCAACCACCATTAACAATTCCAAATCAAACCCCTCACCAGGGGAACACTCTAAAAATTACACCACAGACTCTATACGCAGTCATGGGTAAAATGCCCACTAAACGTGAGCAAATTCCATTTTGGATAGCTCAAAAAATTACTCAAATCGAAGCAGTATTTCCAAATACTAGCCCGCATGAGAAACACAGGATACTGACAATCAGTTTACCAATGGGGATCACACCACAACTGGAAGACTGCACCACTTGGGGCTCAGTCTTTGCTGCCATCTACACTAAAACACACGGCATTCCGTCAATTGCGGTAATACCCGATGTCCTAAAACAAATTCAAAACGAATACGGGGCAGAGCCTGCTTTAAATTTAGGTATGAAATTACTGAAAAATTTCGACCAGGTCTCAACAATAATATTATCTAATATTAAGGGGAGGCAGCAGCAGTGGCGATCCGACAAAAATTAAGGGAATTTGGTGTTACAGAACATCAAACAGAGCTACCCAGAATAATAGAACAATCTTATGCAGAATTAGGCAGAGATAGTTTGGGTGGGAGACCAGTTAAACCGAAACTATCTGAAAGTCCTGAGAAGGACTCAATTAAACAAACTCCTACATCTTCTAAAAAGAAGTGGGAGACTAATAAACAAAATTCACACGAGAAACGTTCTCAATCCCGAGGTAGGTCTCCTCAAAAGGAGCCCTCTGAAAGGAGGTATAACCTCAGGAATAGGGATCATTTGAGAAAACCTGATAGGTATCAAGATAATGATACACGTTCCTCTCGTCCCTTTCAGATCTCATCACAGACTTCGGAAAGAAGAGGACGAACAGAACATAGAGAAGAACGCGTGAAATTGAAAGACGACAAACACGCTCCAAAACTTAAAGCAAAACCTCAATTCTCCAAAAAGAAAGTAGCAGGTCTGAAGATAAGACATGCCGAGAATACTGAGAACACAACTCAAGAACGGAGAATGGGCTCAGACAATGCTGGACAGTGCAGCAGAAGTCACAATAGCTTGCCAGAACCTGAAGGAACTTCTGGAGATAGTGGACTTGAATGAGTATATTACAGTAGAGACTGTAGACACCAGGGTTATTACTCCACAAAAGTTATATGACATAACACTCCAGATGGAGGGAGACAAACCTAGACAGGTGAAAGCACTCTTTTGGGAAAGACTATCAAAGGGCTATGACATACTTCTAGCAGAAAAAGACTGGCCACCACAATTTGTCAGGGAGTGCCCACATGGCGAGGACATTATTATGCCTGTCTTCTCCAACCATATACGAATGCATCTGAGATATACATATGCCAGGAAATGGGCAGTGGCCCAGGCCCCAGCATTATATAAAAATCATGTAGGATGGGACAAGGACTCCCCTCACCATAAAATACATCTGAAACATGAACCAACTGCACAACGGCAGTATCCAATAAAGCAAGAAGCTAAAAAACAGGTCAGGGAGATCTTAGATCAACTTGAATATCAAGGGGTGATTGAAACATGCACCTCCTCAATGAACAATCCTTTGTTTCCTGTCTCCAAACCAGACAATACATATCGTCTAGTTTTGGACTACAGACACTTAAACACTTGTTCTAAAACTTTTGCAGTGCAAAATGCACATAGCACAGCATTAATGAATAATATTGTGCGTAAAAATACAAAACAACATTAGACATCTCAAATGGTTTCTTTTGTCAAAATATAGCACCTGAAAGCAGGTACTTAACAGCATTCTCCATAATGGGGACCCAGCGTCACTTTTGTCGACTCCCACAAGGGTTCAAGAACAGCCCAGGTTTATTCTCAGCGAGGGTAACGGAGTTACTACAAATTTATGACAATGAGGCATTGTCCTATGTCGATGACATCTATCTGACAGACAATGACCTGGAAAAACACTTGAACAGGGTGAGCACCATTATATTGGGATTCGCCTCTGAGGGCTACAAGTTCAACTTTAAAAAGTCCCGAATTGCCCATTTCAATGTCCTATTTCTAGGATATGAGCTTTCAAGTGAAGGCAAGAGCTTGGCAGCTAACTTTCTAGAGAAATGTGCGCTGCTCCAACCTCCAAAGACGCTAAAAAACTTACAATCCATTCTGGGTTTCCTCAATTTTGGCAGAACGTACATTCTAAATTACGCGGAAAGGGTTAAACCTCTCTACGCATTAATCAAACCTGATTATTTAATCAAAAACTGGACACAGGAACACACAGAAATTTTGCGTTCACTCCAAGCTAACATGTTAGCAACAAATCACTTACAAACACGCGTAAGTCAAAGAAATTTGGTGATCAGAATAATTTCGGGGCAATGTGGATTCACCTACTTAACCTTCAAAGAAGGTGAGAAAATACAAATCGCATACAAATCACATTTGTACACACAAGCGGAAATGCGCTTTAGTTCTACTGAAAAAATTCTAACAGCAGTTCAAACCGCTGTAGCAAAAGAAAGAGCCCTAGCACAAGGGAAACGCATTATTGTCGTAACCCCAGTACCAGCTTTAGAAGCGGTCACAAAAGCAAGCATTCCAAATGCTAAAGCATTACATCCGAGATGGATACAATGGGTTAATTCTCTTGCTGCAACTGATGTTGAATATGTTTTTGATCCAGATTTAAAAACTCAAGCATTCCTGCAATATGAACAAGAATGTCCTCTGCCCACTGAGATTCTGCCTCTCGATCAGTATGAATTTATAATTTACACTGACGGATCCGCACAACCCGCAACAGGGAGTAAGCAAGCTTACAGTGCAGCGTGTGCTATCGTTAAAGGTCGCATGCGAAATGGCATCTTCAGACCTATGGTCACAAAAACTCAATCCCTAGGAGATTGCACAGCTCAGCGAGCTGAACTACAGGCATTCAAACTGGCACTTGAGAGTACGGATCGAGAATTCCCCACACTGATAGTGTGCGATTCCTTTTACTGTGTTCAGTCGTATAATGACTATATACGAACCTGGCTTGAAAATGGTTTCAAAGATGCGAAAGGTGGCACAATAAAGCATAAATTGCTTTGGGAACAAGTAGTTCAGTTGAAAATCGAACTACCAAAGGCTCACGTGATTCACACACTGAGTCATCAACGTGATGGCGTTCACGTTGCAGGGAATTAATTGGCTGACGAAGCCGCAAAGGGGGCTGTTCAGACGGCTTCCGTAGCTGCGATCACTCGTTCAAAAACAAAAATAGACGGTGAGATAATGTTGGCTGTCAATGCTTCGAGCAAAGGCAGCAGTGCAGCATTACCAAAAAAGTTTCCACTCAAGTACTCTTATGTAATTGATGCGAACAACGTTCCTTTTGCTCGAATCCCTGGAGTGGGGGATAGGGTAATTCCAAACAAGGAACGCAGATTAGGACTAATCCTAGCAGCACACGAAGGGATAGCTTCTGCCCATGCAGGCGTTTCTGCAACAGTATCTTTACTCAAGCAAAGATATTGGTGGCCTGGCATTCGGAAACAAACTAAAAACTATGTTTTAGAATGTGATATTTGCCAACAGATGAAAGTCTCAACAGTGAAACGACCTGCGCAGACACCCCTGTTAATTTCAGACAAACCATTAGCTTGTGTTTACCTGGACCACTGCGGTCCCTTGCAAAGGGACGGTAACTATAAATATATCATGGTTGCAGTGGATTCATGCTCTAGGTTCCTATGGTTATGGCCTCAGCACTCGGCTGACGCTCGAACTGTTATAAAAGATTTGCGAGTCTTTATCGGCACATACGCAATAGGCACGCTACATTCTGACCAGGGTCCTGCATTTAGCTCTAGGGCTTACAAAGAAGCCATGGCCAGTCTGGGCGTTGCATTGCGGTACTCCTCTCCATTTCATCCTGAGGGAAATTCTGTTGTGGAAAGGAAAAACCGGGACATAAAGCAGTCTATAACAGCTAGGGTATTAGGTTCGGGTGATGGGTGGGTCAAACACCTCAATAGCGTACAGCGCGCACTTAACAATCTGCCAAGAAGTTCTCTAGGGGGGGTCACTCCATATGAGGTCCTATTTGGGACAAGAATGTGGGTACCAGACCTTGAACACGTAGGCACAGTGATGGAAAGTAAACCATTTGATATCAAAGATCGTTTGGCTGTTTTACAGGAACTAAATAAACTAAGAACGAAAAAAAGCAACGTATTCCTACAGCCAACCACCACTGGGGAAACATCGGCGGTCCCAGCAAGGCCTGTCTGGATTCCAAAAGTTGGGGATCTAGTCAGAGAAAAAATAGCGGATAAGAAGGAATTTGGACCTTCTTACAGACAACCAGTACCTGTTCTAGCAGTTCAAGGAACAAGAACAGTACTTCTGCCGCCCCTTGCTGGAAGAAAGGAGAAAAGATTTGTGTCCATCGACCTCATCAAACCACTGTATGTGGCCAATACTGAACAGTAGGCCTCGTGGACTCCGACCTAGTAGCAGACGCACTCCTCTCGCTACTATCCAAGAGGTTCAGACTGAAAACTATTGAGAATTCAGCTGTAACAGATGGAGGACTAAGCAACCAAGCTATGGAACTCGTCCCTCTTGACAACCAAGTAACAGTTCGTCCAAATACACCTGTCTACACCAACGTGACACATGCTGAACTGTCTCCTGTGATTTCAACAAATCCTGATGCAATTCCAACAATTGACAGAACTGCTTCTGGCTATTTCATTGACTTTGATACGTTCTCAGAGGATCCAAGCGAACCTGAAACGACGCCAGCCTCATACCAACTCAAGCAGCAAGTGCAAGACTTTATTCACTTTCTGAAAAAGACTTATCTGGTTTCTCCATGGATTGAACTCTGGATTACATCTGGACTATTTGTTTTCCTGCTCTGGCTAGCTTTGGTAACAACTGTAAGCGTGCTTATAAGTGGCAGATACATCCATGTGAACATTGAAGGAAAAGACGTGAACGTGCTTTTGAAACCACATAAATCTTCCCATCGTGAAGCAAGAGACTTGTCATCAGTGAACATCACAGCTGTTCCTATACAGGATGGTATAGTGTGGGACAAAACAGATTATGATATCTTCGGTCCGAATGAACAACTGAACATTCCACATTTGTTTAAAATTTCACTAAGTGATCTAATTAAGTCTAGTACCTATTCAGATGATTGGGACTTAGAGACTGTAAATGACATAATGTTTGATCTAGAAAAATCTGCTGCATTTTCTAAAAATGAATATTTAGAGGGTTCATCAGACTATGAACAACTGTATTGTTATAACCACTATGGTCATCATTATTTGCATATAACAGCATATCCAAGAAATGTGTTTATGTTTAACCAATGGGAACATTGTCCTACACTACCAAAAGGTAGTTCAAAAACTTTTGCCAGTAAGTTTCCATATTTTTCGGTGTTCCAATACATCTGACCCAGAAACGTTTTACTATAAAAGTGTAAACAAAACAGGTCTGAAAATTATGTTAACTAATACAAAACAGATTTACTCTGCAGCATTTATTGCCCAACTGTCTACACAGGGTTTCGACTTATGGAAAGACACAATAGACACAAAAACCGTCTGGGGTAGTAAAGATTGGCACGTACAGGGTATAGAAGCTTTATTTAGAGTCTGCATCATCCCTGAACAAATACTGTTTTTGAATGAAACCGTCCAACAAACATCTTGTCTTGGATTAGCCAAGATCAAAGACATGAATACACCTTCTGTGCCAGCACCTGCCAGTTATAATGATACAAAGGCAGTGGTGACAGTTGACAATATACTACAACTCAACAGATCTAATCCTGAATGGAAGAAATGGTTGATCTGGCCCACAGACACAAACAACTGTCAGGAAAGATTCCTGAATAAAACTCAGGGCTTTACTATTCATAGGCCAGACCCAAGATATGTCCAAAGACAACATCCGGGGGTAGTAACAACATACAGTGTAGGAAAATTATGCCTCGATTGGCTGCATAGATCTACACTACAGGATGTGAAACAACACTTATCCTTACTTGCAGATGACGCAGATCTTAGGGAATTCTTGCTTGGACCAAGAAAACCGCGTCAAAAACGTTTCATATATGCCGGCATTTATGCTGCCTATAACGAAGCATGGAAAGTGTCACAGATGGAGGCCGCAGAACGAATACGTGAACTTGATCGTATTAATTTAGAGAAAACACTCTCTGTGGTCGACAATGGGTTAACAACTTTGTCCTCCAGAATTTATTCATTGGATGGCATTGTATCCTCTGCTATCGACATTCTAGAACAAGATTTGGCGCTGTTACAACAAGGTCAATCTCAATTACGTTCTATAGTGTCATTGAGCTGGACGCTGCAATCTTTGCAAGCGGGCTATGTGCCTTGGCGTTTCATCAACACGTCGTCTCTGTTTGCAGAATACAAACTAACTGATAAACAGATCGAACTGGCACAAAGAGGAGCAAGGTATACAGTGCTGAGCATTGAAAAACTGGAGAAATTACCGTTCACAGTGGCAGAAAAACCAGCTACAGAATGGGTTATTCATGGCAAAATAACATTACCTGTGACTACTTTTCAGTTTCAGTATTGCCTCAGACAAATGCAAGCAGGCAAATATGAAAGGTTGGGTAAGGAATACATTAGGACATCTTGGGATTTACCGTATACACATAGATGTTGGAGTGGGGATCGTGAAGTGTTTTTGAGCGGTACTAACTGTAAACATGCACTTACCGGTTCACTTATATGTCAGGACATTTCTTTACACGGGGATTGTAATGGTTCTGTGGCAAATTTGTCTTGCCATCAGCAGGGAACACCAGCTGCTGTGATTAATCCAACGTTTGGACAACTTTCTAACAGGAGTTACCTCATGTTGAATGATCAGAGTTGCTGCGGAATGTTGCCAGGCATCCCATATCTAGTAACGGTCAACTCCAGGGTCACTTGTTGTATGCAAGTGTTGTTTCCCCCAATAGACACAGTCAGGGAGTCGCCTTTGTGGCCTTCGCTGAACGTCTCTTTTATAAGATTTGATACTTTGAGCAGAATGAAAGCCATGCTTTTACAGCAAACAGTGCCTTTGACCTCGGCCAAAGAAACCTATGATCTACAAGTAGCAAGGACTTCGGCTGAGATACAGAATTTAATACGTACAAACTGCCCTATACGTTTCGTAGAAATTATATCACGTATCTTTAACATGTCTGATACAACAGGGATTGTACATGTATTTAAGAGCGTCTGCTCCGGTCTGTTAGCACCTTTCCAGGCAATACTCGGAATCATCCCGAACTTTGCACATTCGGTGTTTGGTGGCATACCATTAATTCTAGCACTTGTTGCCGGAATTCTATTTCTCTTCCTGCTATTGCGCTATGGCCAGCCTATTCGCAGACATCACTCCGAGCGAAATGGAGAAAGCTCTCCTTGAAAGAAAGTGCCGTGAGCGAATAGTACAGCTATTGGGCATGACTCGTCTACGGGACCTTAATACAACTTGGTTCCTGTCATTCCGACCAATCTGGCAAGATTGCATCTTACCTGTTCTACGATGCCTGCTATGCGGTGAAGAATGCGTGTTGGACACCTGTCTAACATATCCATAAGCTACGCCAAAGGACGTCGATACTTTGCTGGTCCCGATAACGGCCCATGCTCTGTGTTGTCCCCAGAGGCTCCCAATCCTAATGCCAGCATTCATTGAGATCTCACAGACGCTTCCGGCTGCTGCTGAGGTACGAGAAAGATCTACAGGCACACAGGTAACAACGGACGCGAACATTGATGCAGCGATCTATGCTGAGAGCGATGCTTCACATCTCTGTGCAGTTAATCTTCTTCACGAGGTGTTCCAACTAACACCGACTACAGTGGATGATGTTTTGTCTATAGAAATAGATGATCTCATGTTTACACCAGACCCGCAAACTGACTCTGATTCCGCATACAGTGTTCCAGGGCTGCAGTAACAATTTGGCCTTCATTTTTTCAAAAAACTTTAAACTCTACCAAAATTGAACTTTTGTCCCATTTTTCCAAACGAAAATGGCACTTCAATCTGCTTAAAGTAGAACTAGCCTTATAATACGGACACTTAGTCATCTTGTGTGTCTAAATACAGTTCATTTAATTTTCATGACAGGAAATGACTTTGATTTTGAACAACTTATCGATCATTTTTCGTCATATGTAAATATTGCTTTTTTATTTTTTTCCAATTGCATTTATTTCGAACTTTATGCTGGAAATGAAAAGCTTTGCTTAATATTGTACAGTACCTTTTGCATTTTAATATGTTTTTTAATGCTTTTAGGAAATATTTTAATATGCAGTACTCCATTTTAATGTTTAGCATTTTAAATGTTTAGCATTTTTAGTACTATCGAACACACGAAAGAGGAGTGGGTGTTGTATACTTCCTAGGGTGTCCATAAACGGGCTTTCCAGAATCATGTCCTTATATAGGCACAATTCGCCCTGCCCTTATATAGGCATAAAATCCCAGTCCTTATTTAGGCATAAACCGTGCACTCCAAATACAGGCATGGTCTCCGACATCCGTCCACCCTAACGTCACAACGAGTTCATGAAAAAACAGACCCTTAGGCAGCGGGACTTTCCCTAGCCCAGGACTATTGATTTCTTCAAGGACTCATATATTATGCATGAACCATTATTCCTTAGGGGTTCATTCCTGACGTCTTCCGCTGTCCGACTCACGTCAATGCTAACATTTTTCAGGTATAAATATACCTTCCCAAACCCTTGTAAATCAGAGGAGACCTCGACTTCAGAGGAGCCCGTTTCCCGGCCGGACGCACTGAGAAGACGCTGTCATTCCTACACGCAGAGAGTCCAGCTTCCAGTGATCTAACTTCCCTTGCGGGGTGTTGGAGTTCGAGTCTGGCAAAGAGATTCCTACCTCTCTCATTCTTCAGGTATGGAGCAGACAAGAAACTAGAGAGACTCTTGGCATACTAGGCATACTAGGCTTAACATACTCTTAGTATACTATAGTAAGGAATACTTCACCAACTTCATACTTCTCCCTACACCTAGGACAGGTTAGGTACATTGGGGTAGAACTAGGTTAGAAACGCATCGTATGAGTACTCGCATTTTTAGGCTGTGTCATTTTATGTAAATGCATATATGCTAAAAAGATAATGCTAACGCAGTATTATTTATTTCTACTGCTCACTCTGTACATTATTTATCTCGCATACTGTCTTGTGATCGTAACAGCAGATTTTACTTACACCAGAAACAAGACTGTTCAATAAATCTTTTATTGAAACGCCCGTCTGTTCTCTCTGTGTAACTTTGAGGAAAACTAAGCATGCACGACTGAGCTGAGTGAAATAGTTATCTATTGTTTCCACGACTCTGGGACACGTTCTGATTCTAAAGGGAAACACAGTGGTCATGTTTTGCGGCTGCCAGAAACTACTCCCTTCTTGTCGTCAAGAAGTTTCTAGTGGCCTCTGAGCTAGCTGGCACAAGTAATTAAGTTTAATATACTCGATAGGGACATACCGACCTTAGTCCTATGTCAAACCTATAGGATATATTATTCCAATGCGCAGAGCCTATTAGGGAAATAGGAGCTACACTACAGTTCGACTTATTCCTGTCCTTGTGCCTCTGCCTCTTCGGTGGTCTGTGTGGGCCCAATATTTAGGGTTATCAGTAGGACATTTTTGTTTTTTAAAAATTCAGTCCCCTCTCCTCTGTATGCAGTCTCTCGCCTTTGCGCTCAATGACCGCGCTTGACCGTACCCCGGTGGGCTTCCAGTACCTGTGTTCTGTTCCGGGCCTCTGGTTTTCAGCTATCCCCCTCCTCCTCTAGTCCCATTGCCCCTTGCGAGTCCACACCCTCTCGCAGCTATGGTCGTACCACTCGCATCACTTTCTTACCGGGGCATTGGTGAGTCTCTCTGCCTTATGGGGCTCCGAATCGCCGTTAAAGTTCGTTACTTCACTTTCATTGTTCCCTCCGTCTCTGCGGGCGGCGCCGGTTCATTTTTCGTCGCATCCCCAATAGCTGCAGTGTCGGATGTCAGTTCCTCGGTCCTGCGCTCAATCTGGCAGAATTGCAGTTTACCTGGTTGGGCACCAGTACCTCGTCGCTCTTCCTCAGGTCGTTCGGCCGCGATCACTGCAGTCAAAATGGCGCAGGCCACCGAACTCCTGATGCGTGTTTTCGCCTTCTCGCAGCTTTGGATTTGCAGTGCTTGCAGCACTTTCTTACCGGATCATCGGTGAGTCTCTCTGCACCATAGGGATCTGGAGCAAGCGGTTTTACTCTCCCCGATCTGCTCGTCTTTCAGTTTGTGTACTGCGCTTTCACTAGTCGTTCTTCCCCATTCCTGTGAGCAACTCTGGTTTAACTCTTTGTCCGCATCTCCGGTAGCCGCAGCGCCAGATGTCGGTTCCTCGGCCCTGCGCCCGTTCTGGCAGGATTGTACTCTCCCAGGTGCGACACTTTTCCCCGGGCCGTCCGTCCATATTCACTGCAGTCAAGAGGGCGCCGGTTGTCGAAACCCCGGCACGCTTTTCCGTATTTCTGCTGTCAGGTGCGGCTAATTTCTCATCCTCGAGTTGTTCTCTTGTGTTCCCTGACTTGGGGGCATCTTGTTTCTGAATTCATTTTGGCGTACACTGTTCAGGATTTTGACGGATCACCCTGCAGCCGGCGGGCGCTCCGAAGAGTACGTCTATTCGGCCATCTAACCAGGCCACGCCCCCCCTCCTAGCTAGAGAGTTAAGGCATTCTATGCATCCCTACCCTGCCATGCCCCTTACCATTTTGTTGTACTAGCCCAAATTGCCATAAGCTAATGCCAACGGCGATTTCTTTGTTTCCTTTACACTTTGTGAGGAGACTTTCTATCTTTATGTTGATCATAGCTACTGCTGTGATTAATTCCTTTTACCTGCTTTAACAGTTACTGCTGCAGCCATTAGGGAACTCGGCTGAGTTTCCAGAACTACTCTTTATGGGGAGTTCGACCTTTTTAATAGTCATTAGGTTTATGCCCCATATTTTACTTGCTCTTTCCAAAAAGAACTCTTTATGGGTTCTTGTTAGAATAGGTTAGGGCCTTAAGATTAAGACGGGGACTAATGTTTGTTCTAACCAAATGGTCTTGATATTTCTGTAACTAATCTGAATAAAAATACAAAAATACTGACTAGTCTCTTAAAGAGAAAATAAACTTTTAAAACTTCATCAAACCTCTCATCATTGACTGAACTTTAAATGCTGTAAGATGGTTTAAATCTCTTATATTGCATTTCAATAATAAAACATGGTACACATGAGCATTGCATGGACGTATCAGTGCTTCAACAAGAGTCTGTGTACTCCTAGTGTAAATAGAGAACGCAAACAGAAGAACTCTTGAGAAATAAAGACTCCCGCCTCCCTTCCCCTCCGCCCCAGGGGTACTCACAATGATTGTCTTTTACCCTGTGGGATCTTGTGGTGTTCTAGAGGCTGCAAGTTAAGTGTTATTGTCCGCCAGCGGGCGTGTGCCCACTTCAGTAAAGTGCAGAAGATGGAGGTATCTAGGTCATGTGAGTTCTCTAAATTCTTGGGGCAGTAAATATACAAATGGTCTCCAGATTTTCCTATCTGTGTCACCGCTTGCAGAGAGCATAAAGGAAAGTTTCCCCATACGCAGAATGTGCCACAAGCCTTGTATCCAACCCAGCTACGTTGGGGTGTCAACCTTGCCACAGTTTGTTACTATGTTCTAATGGGCGGCCCCCAGTGCAAGTCCAATTTGCCTCCCCCTGCAGGACTTCAATAAAAGGTAAGGGCATTGGGTAATCCCAGAATAATATACGCTGTGAAGCATAGTAGTTGGGTGTTCAAATGTGTATCTATGTCAGTTAGTACTGTGTCCCAGTACCATCTAAGTATGGGGCAGTCTCATAGGAGATGAAGGAGTGTCCCTGGAGATCCACACCCCCTCCAACAGTCGGCACTTCTGGTAGGATTGCATTTGTGCAGGTGGACTTGTGTGAGGTACCAGTATGGCACAATTTCGGTAGCGGCCTTGATCATCGCAGTGTTTCATGCACTATGGTGGGCCCATTAGTAAATCTCCTCCCACTCTTTCTGCCTGAGCTGTCGCCCCAATTCCGATTTCCAGCATCTCTATCCTGCTGTTTTAGTCTGTGGGATAGTGTGTTGTAAGATGCAGCATAGTTCAGTGACGAGGCATTTATCTGAGCTTTTGTTTTCGTAACTAACCACTTCTCGAATGCGGTAAGGGGTCGTGGTGCGCCATGGCGTATGGTCGGATGTATGTGAGAGCCAGTGTCAGAGATAACGCGTTTGTTCAGTTTACGGTAGCTCATAATCTATGCGCAGCTGATCAAAGGGGAGAAGTCCCTCGTCATCAAAGATATGGCTTCTAGAGCGGCAGCCAACTTGCAGCCATTGTTGAAATTCTCGTTGGTCTAGTCCTGGCGTAAGGACAGTGTTGCTCAATATCAGTGGAAGTGTGGAAGGCACTGTCGAGAGACCGTGGCATCCTGCCACTCGGTCCCATACCTCGAGTAGGGCTTGAGTAATTAGGGAAGAGTATAGGCCCTATGGGCGCTTTTGCTTTCACAGGCACATGACCTTTCACAAATGCATCTCTGCAACCGCACAGTCCATAAATAACCAGCGCTTTTCAGATGCCTACCTGGTCCATTCCATCATGTAGCGGAGTCGGGCTGCTTGATAGTAGTGGAGAAGGTTTGCGGTACCCAAGCCCCCCCCTCACCCGAGGATCTATGCATTGGAAACTGAGATCTCCCACCCACCCACACAAAGTGATTGATTTCCCCCTGCAGTGTTTGGATCATTCCTGAGGGAGGTTCTATGGTAAGGCCTGGAACAAAAACAATATCTTCGGGAGGATGGACATCTTCAAAGCGGCTACTCGACCTAACCAGTAGAGCCAGCAGTGTTTCCACTGAGCCAGGTCATGATGTTTGTCGAAGTAGGAGACGGTAATTAAGGGCAGTGGTGTCAGCTATAGTGGTAGCCAATTGAACCCTTAAATCGGGAACAGATGTAGTAGCCCCTTGGATAGGGTACTAGCCGGCAAGTCGCTCCCTTGTCTCAGGGGGGATCGAGAGATTAAGGGTCTGAGACTTTTGAATGTTGATGCGGAATCCCGCAGTCACGCCAAAGGCCTCAAGCTCCGTCAGGAAAGCAGGGAGGGATGCAACTGGGTTGTCTAGAGCCACAATTACATAATCCATATAGAGGCTGATGGTGTGTTCTTCGCTGCCAAAGATAATAATAAATAATAATAAATCATTTTGTAAAGTGCCATGGTTACCAACCGGTGTGTCTCCATGCTGGGCTAAGAAACAGCTAGAACTTGGCAGAGAGGGAAAGAGTGAGAAACAATAAACCTGACCTCAATGAGCAAGTGAGTGAGCCCCACGCTAAGGAAGCACAAACAGCCAGGATTTCATTTTTTTTCCTGAAAAGGGGTTCCGAAGGTTCCATTCTTAGAAAGTCTGACATGGAATTCCAAAGATTTGCGGTGAGGAAGCCAAAAGAGCAGCCCCCCAAGCAGGCTCTCCGTATACAGGGAACTGTTACCAGATGAGCCCTAGAAGATCTGAGTCTAGGAACGATAGGGGAATACCAGCTAAGGCAAGTACTGTGGGCCCGTGCTCTTCAAGCTTTTAAAACAGAATCACAGAGCTTTGAAAGATATCCTCTTATGAAGAGGGAGCCAATGAAGTCTGGCAAGGGCTAAGCTGGAAGAAGCCCTCCTGGGCAGATCCAGTACTCGGGCATCAGTGTTTTGAATTCTTTGCAGTTTTATCAATCTCCCCCGAGATGGCGGGGTGATCCCTAATGCATTGGGCTAGGGGTTCGATATATAAAGCGGATAACAGGGGTGAAAGCTGGCATCCTTGTTGCGTACCTCTTCCAATTGGGAAGGAGTCTGAGGCGTGCCCGTTCACCCTGACCACCGCTTTTAGCTGTCCATAATTACTGAGAACCCAGGAGTGGAAACGTGCATCGAAGCCAAAGGGGGCGAGTGTCGCCTCCAGGTATGTCTAATGCAGTCTGTTGAATGCTTTGTCTGCATCGACGGTCAAGAGCATTATTTCTCAATTGGAATGGCAGCTTTGTCAATCAAATGCAAGATCCCCTTGGTATTGTCACTGCATTGTTTATGTGGAACGAATCCCACTTGGTCCAGGTCTATCAGCCCTGGCATTAGGGGCCCTAGACGCTTGGCAAGAATGCAGGTGAACAGTTTGATGTACACGTTAAGAAGAGATATTGGGCGGTATGAACCACATTGCTTTTTGTCTTTCCCTAGCATAGGCATGACTATGATAAATGCGTCTAGCATTGAGTGCGGTAGCATACCTGGTCCTGTTATTGAGTTAAAGAGGCGTCTCAGGATTGGGCGAGGACAGGGCAGAAGGTCTTATAAAAAGAAGCCGGAAAGCCATCTGGTCCTGTCGATTTATGGGGCTTCTGTCTAGCTATTGCAGAAATTACTTCCTCTCCGCAGATCGAGTCCGGCAGCTTGGTCTGTTATCAATTTGGGTGTATGTACCTCTTGAAGGTAGAGGCCGGGGCCTTCCGGCACTAGGGATTTTCGAGCGTAAAGATCTCTATAGAAGGCACGGAAGCTAGAGGCCTCGGTTACAAGGGAGTCCAATGCCGTTGCCTGCGTTGTGCCCTTGATCTGTTAGCTAGCAGTTGCCCACACTTATCGTTTCCTATGTAAATGGAGTAGTGGAGCCGTAGCATTGCATATTCAACTCTGTCATTGTCAATGCCCGCAAGCTGTGCTCGTGTGGCTTCCAGTTGTCTCTAACCCAGAGGGGCCTCTGTGCGTTTGTGTATTTGTTCCAGTTCCTGCACTTGTTTGCAGAGATGGTCTCTCTTCTCCCATCTAAGTCTGTTATCAGCTGCGAATATAACAATCAGTTCCCCTCTAAGGACTGCTTTTAAGGCATCCCACAAGGGTAGTGACTGGGGTATTGGGCTTGTCATTAATAGCTAGATAGTCTTGTACTGCTTGGGTGATCTGCTTCACCACTGTCAGCCTATGTAGCAGGGTCTCCCTCATTCTCCATGTGCGAGGTATGTGTCCCATGGGTGGGAGAGCCAGGGTAAGGGACACTGCTGTGTGATCTGAGAGTGAGCGCAGTTCTAGCTCTGTTTCAGAGACCATAAGTTGGAGTTCCAGAGTACCCAAAAAGTGGTCTAAATGTGCATATGTTTTGTGTGCATGTGAATAAAATATGTAGTCTCGTGTCTCGGGTTGTTGTGCGCACTGGATGCCTCTCAGGCCCATCTCACTTAGCCACCAAGCACCATTGCTAGATATTGTCCCTGTAGGGCCAAATTATTGCACTGAGCTGTCTCTATCATTGTTGAATACCAAGTTAAGGTCCCCCCGCTCCCCCCAAGAGCATGGAAGGACATCATCTCTGCAATCGCTCGCCTCAGGAATTGTTCTTGACCCTTGTTGGGTGTGTAGAGAGAACCCATCGTAAATGTGTACGTCCCCACACTCACTTAATGTGGTATTAGACGTCCCTTAATTTCTGCTAGTTTGGGGCCTAATTTACCACAGACAACCAGGATATCAATATTGCCACTCCTGCTATTTTGGTGGAGGCGGAAGAAAAGACCTGCTGTGGGAGGCCCGGCCTTAACTGATGCCAATCAGAAGGAAGCAAATGTGTCTCTTGTAAAAGACATATATCTGCCCCAGTCCCCTCAAGGTATGACAAGATGGCCCAGCGCTTGGTCGGGTTATTGGGTCTTTTTAAATTAAGGGTGGTAACCTTCAAATAGTTGTGTGTGGGCCTAAGGGAGTATGCGTATAGTTAGGGCTCCCTGGAACGAGTGTTCCTCTCTGTCTGCGATACCATATTCTGCCTTCAACGGTGACCATGTATGCCAGAGGCTAAATTGTAATGTGTATCAGAACAGCATGAGTACCCCCGTGTAACCACTAAAATAAACAGTAACAAAATCATGAGAACTTGAGGTATGAGTGTCCGACTAGAGCCAGGAATGTCCCACTGGAGAGTAAAGTGAAAAAGTGTATACGGTGGCACAAGTACTCCTCCAGCTCACCCCGTCCCTCCCAGTCCCAACACCCCACATTGTCAGGTGTTTCCAGATGCGGTGCAGGGTGCTCGTGTCATTTCGGTGCGGTCTGTTTCAACGTTTTGCCATGGTCTCTGGGTCAGATCTGAGTCCCTTCGATGAACGTTTACTCCTCTGCCAGCGGGGGTTTTGTGCAATTGGCTTTCTCCAGGGGCTATTGCATTGCTCTCCCTCTGCGGATTCTTTGAGTTTCAGCAGGCAGCAAGCCTCCGTCAGGGAGCGATCTGGTGCAGTTTGTCCTCCCATCGAAATATAATCCTGAATGGATGTCCCCAGGAGTATGACACACCCTTGTCTCGAAGATAGTTGATAACGGGACGGAAGTCTCCTCTTCTTTTCTGTAGCATAGGGGCTGATGAGTCCTGATATAGTAGCAGCGTGTGTCCTATGAACTGCAGGGGAGTTTGCTCTCTGGCCTTGCGAAGAATGTTTTCTTTGACCTGGAAGTTATGGACACAGACTAGTATATCAGCTGCACGGCCAGTTCAAGTGCGTGGGAGGCCTACTCTGTGGGCTCTATCAAGCTGTACTCCCCCGTCCTGTGGTAAGCCTAGGATCTGGGCAAAGAGGTCCTTGACATAGGTACCTATGTCTGTGCATTCTGCTGCGGTAGGGGCACCTCTAATGCATATGTTATGTCTTGACCTATTGTCATGGTCCTCAGCATGGGCCTGTAGGTCCAACTGTTGTTCCTGGAGCTGGAGGACATTTTGCTGCAGCTTTTCCACTTCTTCATCGTGACTGGACTCTCCATACTCAGAGACGAGACTCTGTTTACCATGTCCGCAAGGACACATGTGACCTCCTTTAGGTCCTGGGACAACTCCTTCTTACACGTCTGGAGGCCATCTCAAAGAGAGGCGAACTGTGTCCCTAGGAAGGAGCACGTGACTGGGGCGTCAGCATCCTCTGCATCCGAAGAGGGCTCCTGTGAAGGGGGTAGCATGAGTTCTCCCTTTTTTTGCTCCGCTGGGTATGATTAGCATGTCTTTGAGGGTGAAATCCCTCCTTGCCCGGGCCGTTGCCTTAATCACTCTGTGCTCCAAAGAGTGGTTGGAGCGTGGTTGGGTATATAAGATGGTGAACACTTTGCATGGGTTTCTCCCCATAATGGTGGAGGAGCGTCACCCCACTTCTCAAAGTCAGTCAGCAAAAGATAAAATGATAATAAAACAATATTATCACTTTATTTTCTGCTGACTTACTAACCCGATCTCAGTGTAGGATGGGGCGTGCCGGACCATGTTAGGGGGAGGAGTGATGGGCACTGTAAAGTGTGCATGTCGGTTTGGCCCGCCATCCTAGGCCAGCCAAACAGATATGGGCACTTAGATTTCTCCAACCCAGCTGTGTTGCACAGCCGGGTTGGAGAAACAACGCAGACTCCCAGGCACTGTCTCAGCAGCAAACCAGGCCACTCAGACCAATACTGGCATTGCTCTCATACTATTGAGGAGTCTGTGCCCCAGTGACTGTCGGGAGGACAGCCGAAGAAGAGCACCGAGGCTGCTGGCATCAACAGGTAAGTTTTTCTTATTTATTATTCCCCCACCACTCCACATTAGCTATGTGACAGCTGCCACTGACACTATGTGTAATAGGGGATGTAGCCAGGAGGTGAGGGCTGCAAGCTAGCTTAGGGGCCTGGGACGCTTTCCCCAGGTCTCGGGTCACTGGATCTTCTGTAGAGGGTCCTGGGTGCATCTCAGGGGTATGTTCTCACTCTGGGCTGCTAGTTGTCGCAGGTACTCTCCTCAGTCTGCACCAGGGTCCGCCCATGTGACCTATGGCCACCAGTCCCAGGTGATGTGGTCTCAGGTGCCCTCAAATCCTGGCTGACTCGAGGGTTAGGGTTCCTGCCGCGGTAGTAGCTCCCCAAGCAGGTGCGGTCCCAGGTGCCCCTGAATCTCTTGTGGAGCCTCGGTGAGTCTCAGCAGTTCTCAGGTGTCTACATCGGGTGTGCCCACCAGGCCCCAGCTCCTGAACTCACCATCTCCCCTGTCCAAGACGCTCTACTTGTGGGTAGAATACTGGTTCTAGGGCCCACAGGGTTGCTGCAAGGATGTTAGCTCATCTGTCCCATCCATCTTTATGTCTGTCTGCGGGGATGCCCTGGGTCCTCCAAGTGTGTTCAGTAGTGTCAGGCCATCAGCTGCTCCCATGTGGGCACCGGAATTAGGGAATTGCGTGGCAAGTGAAGTGCGAGCTATGTCACATTGCGATGCTCCTGAGGAGGAGTGCCGCAGAGGGGTCTCGGGTGCCTGTGCACCCCTAGGGAATTCACCCCAGGAGCTTCCCTGGATGCTGGAGTGTCAGGGGGGCCAGATCATCTAGAAATTGTCGTGGGTGCTGCCAAATAGGTTTAGGGCAGTCTGTTTAGGCTTGAATGTGTGGAGGTGTCCCAGATCGCCTATGAGTACTTAGGCTTCATAGGCCCCGGTCATCTCACTTGGCTCTAGTGAATCAGTGTGCCTCGTAACTTGTGAAGAGCTGGGCTCGGCCTGTCGTGCGGCGGCCTCAGCACTTACTTAAAGGAGGGTGGGCTGGGGCGGCAAGGTTCACGGGCGGCTCTCTGTTAGTGCTGCCATTGTGGGACTCATGCTGCAACTGCGGGTGAAGACCTCTGCACCTCCTGTAATGCTCTGCCTCCTACCTCCTGCTGCTTCGTCTCACATTGGACCTGGTCCCAGGGGGAGACAGGAGCGTGGAGTCTCTGCCGCTAAAGCACTGGCAGGAAATTTCACCTCGTGGCCCCCTTGAGCTCTGGCGTGCCCAGCAAGCCTGGTCGTTCAGGCACTGAAGTGCGGCCACCCCTCGGGACACCGCATTGCTGATGCCGCCATTTTGAGTCCTTGATCCGCACTCGCCCCAGCCAGCATCTCTGCCGCACTTATTTAGTGGGGCATGTCGGACTCCGACTACCCGCCCAGGTGCATTGAAGATTCAGACGGCGGCAGTGACTCTCTGGACCCCATACTGGATCACAGGATAGGCGAAGGGGAAGGTTCTATTGGCAGTGGGGATGGAGGGACAGGGAGACGCTTCCTATCCTTCCGCCATCTTGTCCACCTCAAGGATTATTTAGAGATGTGTTTGGGTTGTGCTCCATTCTAATACAGTAGCAAACATTCATCAACCTTAAGAGGCATGGAAATTGAAGGTTTGCTTAGTAAGTTTAAAGTGGAGCTACTTGTACCATTTTTATGAGATTTCCGCGCTCGCACCGAGACGGGCGAAACAATATGGTGGAATGATCGCCATTCTACATGATGAAAAAGAATGCACCACACTGTTGGATGCACTTGATCACAGTGATCTGTAAATATGGGGAGTTGGAGGGCCTCGTGACAAACAGTAAATGAGCCCTGTTATGTCATTTAATCCTCTTTATTTATAGGGCTGTAGTGCACATGTTTCAGAATGTATGCAATCAGAAACATATGTCTAACCACGTTCTATTTGACCACCACCCACCCACATGCATAATAGCTTGCCCCTTCTCCTCATTGAATGTTGGAACGTCAGCGAATCACTTTTGTCCAAAAGATCAGGTCTGTTTGCAGAGGCCATAAATTGGGCAATTACAGTTGCTACAGAGGAAGAACGCCGACCAAAATGATTATTTGACAATTCGGACATTATTTCATTTGTTCCTTAATGACAACTCTTTTTTGTTGTTGCTAAAAATACAGCTCCTGCTGAGTGGACAGCGAACTGAATAAGTTTATGTGGTTATGCTTGCTCGAGGCACTACACTGTGATACTGCCTTGCGTCTATTTGGTATGACGTTCACAGAATAATTATTTCCAATTTCTGCTGGAGCTGCTCTACGTGCTGTCCTTGTAACAGCCTCTCACCTTGATATATTGGAGCGGACTATCACAGCAAAGACACTGTCAAGTCCTAGGGGGCGAAGAGAGTACATAAAATTGAAATGATAATATAGAAAGAGGATTCATGAGTCGAGAGAGCATGTTACAACTATAAATTGTTTTCTATTATTTCTGAAATGATGTGCAACCAGCACAGCGAGTGGGCTGCAGTTAATTTGTTTCCCTACCAGATGCTGACCTCATTTTTCAAACAGGACGCCCTATGGCTAAATCTAATTCTCTTTACAAACTGCTCTATTTGTCTTTTCGTTGAACATGGGCAGAAGCATGGAGACTCGTGAAGTAGACGGTGTAATGTGATGTCAATGGACTGGAACATGCTCTTCTTTCAGGCCATTAATGCGGTTAGTTATAGTGGTCCATGGCAGTGGTCTTCTCTGTGGTCCTTGTTCAATGAACGTCGAGTCACAGTTTCTGCCACATATTGACAAGTGTTGAGCCCCATCTCTTATTTAGATCAATGGTCTTCAAACATGTTTATGCTGGGCGTCCACTGAGTAACAAAACATGTGTCTGCCCCCAAGTGAGGAAACTTGCTAAATGATTGGTGCACATTGACTGCATTTGGCGCAGCACATTAGAAGTTAAAGTATATTTATGAGAAAACCCACCCTTGCCCCTCCAAACATTAAAGGTAAACTGCTCCAAAGAGCCTTCCACAAAGGCAGCAGCAGAAAACCAGGCTTCCTTCAGACACACTGAACAGGTTGAGCTCGGGCAGCATGCCCAGTACAGTAGATGTAACAACAGTGTGCTACCCTCACAAAAAAATGCCAGCAGAACAAGTATAGCAGGGGCAACAGAAATGGTGCTTCTTGATTAGATCAGCTATAAGATCCTATTACTCTTCAAAAATTTCAGTGAGTCAAGGGCGCAGGCTGTGGCTGAAAAGGGCTCCACATCATCGAATAGCCGCTGGACAAGGTCTTGGTGAAGCCGCTGACTATTCGCGGGAAAGGTCAGAGAGGCAGAAATTTGAATGTCGAGCCCAGAGAAGGTCATCTGCTAGCCAGATACTTTTTGTGCCTTCACACAGGCAGATTATTTGCCTACCTTTGTTAAGGGGTGAAGGAGAGCACAAAAAACTCAGGGTGTTATAATCCAAATCTAAAAATGGAACATAAATGCATTCAAGAGGTAGGGATTACTTCTGCACTTTCACTGACCAACAAATACATCAGGACGAGGACCATTTACGAGATCTTTCGAAGAAGGCTTCATGTCTAATCCTCTCACACATTGGAAGGTAATGCTTTAACTTTTCATTATCGAAAGAGGAAATAATGAATGCCATGTGTTCAATGGGAAAAGGAAGTTGGTGACCTGGATTGACAGCTGGTAGAATTGTATTCCTTATTACTAGCACCTAGATTCTTAATGGAATTTGAAGCAGCACTGATTGAGAAGTCACTGGCTGCAGACATGAGGTTCTGGTAGTATTGTTTCCTAAAATGGATAAAGTCCCCATGAAGAGTTGTTCCGGTAGGCTGCTGTCGTTAACGAACAATGAAGCTAAGGTACTCGCCAAAGAAATAGCATCCTGATTGGCTCCTGTGATGTCCAGACTGGTACAGCGCGGACAGACAGGTTTATACTGGACAGGAATACAGTGATGCGCCACTGCAATAACATTAGTTTGGAGTCACAGAAGGTTTTTGATACACGGGACTAGCAGTTCACGGAGGCGGACCTGACTGACACCTCGTGATGACATGTATTAACCGGATTAAATTGCTATAGACCCATCTGACAGCACACGGTAGAACTAACAAAATGATGTAAGTCGGTAGCTATTCACTGAGGGACTCCACAGGAGTGTTCCCTCTCTCTGTTAATATCTGCTCAGGCGGCCGAACCTCTAACCAATAGAGTTAAATGCAGACTTCAGTTGCATATTCTTACTTATGCGGATATTCTGCATATAGAAGTAAAGCAAGTGATCTATTGGCTATATGTAGGAAAATTCAGTCCTAGTGTCGTCTGAGATGCTGGTGTTAATTGAGGACTTTGGAATGGTGCTTGTGTAAAGGTTTATCCCGTGCATGTCTGTGCTATATCTGTTACATATATGGCTTTCGGGTGGAGCCATTGAGGGAATTACTTATCAGGGTTTAACATAGTGAACAGCGATCCGTTTACTTGCCTTGGTATCTGGATCAGCTTGATAATGGGGAGATTTATGAGAAGAATGTTGCTGGTGCGACAAACGGCATAGGTCACCAACTCTCTTCTAGTGGAATTAAGGTTCTGCAAAGAACACGCAGCATAAATTGGACTGCCATGCTCTGCGGGTGACTAAAGGCTCGTGACTCAAAACCTTGCCACCGTACTACAGCAGGTAATGGATTGAGACAGTTCTGAAATCTAGAAACATTTTACATATATGACAAGACTGGCATGTGGGGCAGGAGCATAAAACAAATATTGATATCTCTGGGAAGTGATGAAAAGGTTTTAAAAATAATAATAATAGATTGTGCAAAGTTTTGTAATGGTATCAAACCTCACACTTTATAAAAATGGTTCTTGAAGAGAAGAGCTTTCCTTCAACGTCTGCTGTGAAAGAGAATTATCATGCTAAAAGTGTTTTTACAGAATTTCGCAACGTTTGTACTTTTCATTAAGTTTGCAACGTTTTTATGAAACTTCATAAACGTTTTGTAAGAAATTCTTCTTAACTTTGCAAACCCCTAGTATAATTTTGCCTCTTGAAATACATGTCGGAAGGGACTGGAGCTGTTATTACTGTTCACTGTGGAGGTAAAGAGAAATTTCGGAGAACTTAAAAAACGTAACACAAACTTAGATGAAAAAACAAACTATAGGTGAAATACACCGGACAATGTTACTACTATGTTTTGGAACCACAAATATCACAATCACTTAATGTCTAACATGTGGCATTGAAGAAAGTAAGATAAATGGCTTGAAGCAATAACATTATCGATTCTGATTTGGAGCACAGGTTGTATCGACACTTGTCCATGCTACGTGGGAACCAAAAAAAGTCCTATGCCTTTTATTATCTCCATTCCACAGAAATAAGTTTATGCACTCCCACGGGACCCATGTAGCCAATTACATAGTGCAGTGTCACTGACGGAGTATCACAAAACCCGAAACTCTTTAAAAATAAAAGTTGTGTTTGCTATTAAGGGGTCATTTTATTTTACGTTTGAGGCTAGGGGGTCCCCACAGGCACAAATAACCAATAATCTTTTCAATTTTTATTACAATGTCTGCATTTTAAGGTGTCTCGGGGCCTAAACATTGTACAGTGGTCCCTGTGACTCACAGTAAAAGTATATCGGATTGGCTAAAATCACTGCACTGATGCATTATGGGCACATTCCATCCCAATCACCCTCAGATTTGCACTTAGGTATGTCAACATTCTGTGGTGTGGCCGGACCATTTTTCTGAGTTTTCCTTTTTTTAGGGGGTATGCAGAAAAAAATAAAATATGGCTTCGAGAGGAGATACTACAGAAAGAGCCTTGGGAGCAGATGAGTATGACACCAGAGTCTATCGCATGGCAATTCTTCTCAATTCCGACTGAAGAGAACAAAGTCTCAGCAAAGGTCGTCACATGTTATCTGTGCTGCAAAGATTTTAGTCAGGAGTACTGGAAGGAAGTATTCATTTGACATGTCCAGTATGATCAAACTCCTGAACATGTGGCACATTCACTAAACGAATGTTGCCAAAAGAAGACCTCAAGAGGAAGAGGCGGCTTCAACCACAGTGCAGGGTTATCTGCGCAACCTGGAGGGTCCAAGCCAACAGAAGTCCTGGCAAGACAGAGGGATCTCAGTTCTCTGTATTCCCATATCTGGACATAGTGCACCAAGTGCTCCAAAGCCATTTCCATTAGGGAGTAAGCTTGAGGCTACAATCATATATATATATATTTTTATTGAATCCAAGTTCAGAGCCCATTTTTTGTTTTTAATTGAAACACGCCCTCCAATAATCTAAAATTACAAAAAAAACATTGTTTGTTATGTCTATGTTTTAATCTTAAACTGTTAGTATATTTTAAAGGGCAATGTTGTGCAGTGCACAAACATGAGTCAGATTTACTAACAGTATGCACAAGCTTTGTGTTACTTTTGTAATACAAACCCAGTACAAAATGTTGTCGTCATATTTGCTTTCAAATCAAGATTTTTTGGCCATGCACAGCAGGGGGTGGTCAGGACCTGTCCCCAACCCCATGGAGGCGCCCCTCTACCCCGCTGCTCACTTTGTTTTTCTATTATTTTCAGAACTTTGGTACTCCTACAATACTGCAGTATTGCTGGACTACCACTGTACCACACGGGGGCTGCACTGACGTATGGCGGGAGCACGAGCTATAGTTACCTTCAGGCAGGAATTATAGTTACTTGAGGTAACTAACTATAACTGCTAAATTTCTATGGTTATGTGTGTGTAAAATCTGAACCTAACTTTAGTGTCCCTGTAACCTTTGTTATTTTGTGAATTTTAAAGTTTGTTTAAAAATTCTATATCCTAACTATAACGTCCCTGTAAACTTTGTTTTTTTCAGTGAATTTCTACGTTTGTTAATGCTATTTCCTTACTTTAATATCCCTGTAACATGGATGAGTGAGTAGTTGTGTTACTAGATGTGTGGGTGTGTCAGTGGATGCGTGACTGTGTGGGTCTCTGAGTGGGTGTGTGAGTAGTTGTTTGGGTCGCAGAGTGGGTGTGTGAGTGGCTGTATGATTGCGTAAGTGGGTATGTGAGTGGTTTTGTGGGTCTGTGAGTGGGTGTGTGAGTGGTTTTGTGGGTCTCTGAGTGGGTGTGAGTGGCTATGCGGGTGTGTGTGTGTGTGAGTAGTTGAGTGGGTGTGTAAGTTCCTGTGTGGGTCTCTGAGTGGGTGTGTGAGTGGCTATGGGGATTTGTAAGTGGGTGTGTGAGTGGTTGAGTGGGTGTGAGTGAGTGTTCAAGTGGGTCTGTGATTGGGTGCATTTTTTTTAAAATTGGGATCTGCCGCAGATTCACATGGAATGCCAAATTGAACACTGTGGTGGATCCGTTGAGCGTCGCATGCCCCAAAAAAATCATTTCAGGACAATTTCTTGCCAATGAAGGGTCCCTCACAGACTCCTCCATCAGTCTCATGGGGTCAGGATACCTCATTCTGACACCATATATCCTATTTACACTTTATTCCCCCACTCCCGGGAACCATGTCCCGATTGACAAAATGGTGGCCGCAACTTATCTCTCAGGTTGCGGCCAGCCAATCACGGCATTGCTGTTTGCTCCTGGAACCAAAGATCCACTACAATGGACCCACGTCTCTAGCCATACATCTTTTTTTCTTTCTTAACTCCAAAACTACTGAACAGATGTACACCAAATTACAAAAAGCACTCTTTCTGGACCAAGATCTAGCTTTCTGCCAAATTTTGTGTAATTCCGTTTATTGGATTGGGCTGTAGTCGAGTCTAAAATCCCTAAGGGAAATTGCATGGGGAAAACACGCTTTATGACCCGCCCTTTTTCTCAGCCCCTGCTTGATGAATCCCCCTAAAACTTTCCAGACATCAGCTGACGTGAGTGGCTAACTAGTCTCTTAACATTTTGTGAAGATTTGTCAAATGGCGCCAGAGTTATAAACAAAACAAAAACACTTTTCCTATGGAAACTATATATAATAATAATAATTAATATATATATATATTTAATATATATATACACATATATATATATATATATATATATATATACATGCATGGCAAAAGGCTATGCACTCTGCACAGTTCAAGGCTACGCACAGCAGGAGACTGGACACCCATGGGGGCTTAGGTGCCCATGGGCAGTTGGGTGCAGATTCTGGCTGTGCGGAGCAAGGGTTGGCCGCAGATTGACGAAGGTGGCTGTGAGTATGCTCAACTTTGAATTTGAGCAAATAAACAACGAAAAGTTCTAGTTTACGGTAAAACAAAAAACAGAAAAAACTAGGCTTCGGCATAATTTTAATTATACTGGAGTAATTCGGCAATTTTGCATTACTCATGTGACGCAGAAATACCGATTTTTGCGCGATGATGCAACATTGTGTAACCTATTCCTCCGTTTGGGGAAAATCGTATCGCGAGAAGCACTGAAACAAAGCTAGGGCATGAACTTAAAGAAACTGTGTTAAGTTCCTATACAACACAAGAAAAGTCCCAAACCAATTTAGAAAGAGGCAGTTGTATAGTGAAAGCTGTGGCAGACTGTAAATATTTCCTGTGTTTAATTAGATATTTCATGTCTTCAGAGCATTGCAACAATCTAATCGTGAAGGGCTTTCTCAAAAAAGAAGAGATAATCATCAACATATTGGTCACCTGTTGAGGACTATGCACTCATTTCAGTCATTCGAAGATGGGAAGCATTTAAGGATCATCCAGTCAGCTAATAAACCACCTGTGAAAGCCCTTGTACTGTAGGTGCCAACACATTGGAACTCATCCTACTATATGCTGGAACATATGTTTGAGCAGTAAAATTCTATCAACGATTATGTAATTAAAAGAAGAGGGGATGCAACTGCCAAAGCAATGACAATGGAGATGGGCAAATGGGGGCTACTGTAGTACCTGATACACATTCTACTTCCTTTCAAGAGTATGACACAGGAAGTCAGCAAGGAAGACATTACCATGAGCCAAGCAATCCCATTGTAGCATATGCAACAGGATCAGTGTCCATGAAGAAGCAGCTTCTTCAGTGGATAGCTTAATCCTTTGCTTAAACACTAATCAAAGGCTACAAAAAGAGATTTTGTCCTCCAAATACTACATATGTGGCACAATATTCGATCAAGGATACAAAAAAGCCTTGGCCACTTTCTTACTGAAACTGATATCTTAGTTTACAAGACTTGGGCTGTCAGCAAAGTGACTGATCTAGAAGAACAACATCAAATTTGAGGCCTGGGCAGACGTTCTGAAGTACAGCTAAAACCTCCACACAGGGCGGTGCTGTTGACTCAGTCTCTGCAGCAGCAGCCAGCACTATCGTCCGCTACTCCAAAGTAGGCCTGGGTGGAGTTCGCAGAGTTCCGCTAAGCAGAACTCTGCAAAGTGACAAAAAAACTCCACCAAACTACGCGAGGTTCCGCGAGAGGCAGAGTGCATTACCTTACGCTGTTTGCTCAGATTTTTATCGCTGGGTGTTTGTCCCAGCGCGAACGGCATCATGCACAGCTCAAGAGGGTGCTGCTTCTTTCTGCCAGTCGAGTAGGAATTCTACTTGAGTGGCAGCTTCCTCAACGCGAACGGAAGGTTTCTCAGCGCAAACAGTAGTGACCATCTGCGACCGCCCGCATTGAGAAATCTTGCTGGGAAGCAGTCTAGCGTTGGATTTTCCTCGCTCACACTCGGCAACTTACCGGTGGCGAGCGCGAGTAGGGAAAAAACTCGGCTCCTGCGAGCTCCACAGAGTGCGAAAAACTCTGCAAACTCCGCAAACAGAGCGGAGTTCACCGCCTAGGCCTACTCCAAAGCCAGCAGCAACAAATGCTTCAAGTTCAGAGCCAGATTCTGCAATGAATTGGTTTTATTCAACAGGACTTAAGTCAAGTACAGAGGTGCAGGCACAGTAAGTGACAGACCCCATAACAATTCAGAAGATGGTCGAAGACTATCTGGATGACCCAACAAAGGTGTGATCAAGACCCATTGAGCTATTGATCTATTGGTACGGCAAGAGGACCCAGTGGCCAGAGCTTAGAGCTTAGCAGTCTTGCAATAAAGTATCTTGCATTTCCATTAGCCAGTGTTCTTCAGAGTGTGTTTTAAGTGCAGCTAGCACAGTCAGAAAGACCAGTCTCTTGCCCCAAAATGTTGTGAGGCTGGTGACGATTAAAATGAATAAAAACGTAATTTAAAAGTATTATAGTGCTCGTGAAACAACCGAGGATGAATTGGTCAGTTGGTCTGACATCTCAAGTTTGGTCAGCGATTATCCTCCGGATGACGCTCCCTGAGTTTGAGGATGAACTGCACTTTCCAAACTAATGCAACAAAAGTTACATATAGGAGGACTGCTTGGAAAAAAAAGATTTTTGTTTATATATTATAGTTGGCCTGTGGCTTACTTACACCGCCTAATGTGAATAGTAAGCTGAATAGAGTTTACCAGTGTGCAGATAGCCAATTAAGGAGGACACAGAAATTATTTGGCCCAGGCTGGCTAAGCGTTCAACCATTGACTTTGAAATTAGCAAATGGTGACAGTCTGCTGAAATAGAAGCCTTCCGTTTCCTAAAAAGAAGTTTAAGAACAAGATGTGTCCCATCCCTATCCTTCATTCCCTTGCTGGACTGCCAGTGGAGAATTAAAAACTGAGATAAGACTGCCCTATATTGTGTATTGCTTCCATAGAGAAGGCAGAGACATAGGGACACCACACATTTGGAACAGGTACCTTACTTGTAATAATTTATTTACCAATACTAAACTAATATTACTAATCACAAAATTCATTTCATTTTCTTGTCAACTCTACAGGTCTATCTCTTTTGGCTGAAATAAATGTTAAAGTACCGTTGACAACGGCCAGAGGTGCATTGATTAGGAAAATGCAGTGCAGTTGCTCAAATGGCAAACTCGAATTAAGTGATCAAGTTGTGGTCTGCTTACTAAACGCATCAAAATGTTTTTATTCCTAGAGTAATCAGCCTGATAAATGTAACTAGTTGTATGTAATTGGTGGTACAAGATTGGTTCTTCTCAAAGTTTTCATTATTGGTACACCACAGCAACAGCTTATGCCCTCTTGCTCCTCAGGCACCATCATCGGGCATTTTATTTTTGCACTCTGCAGGCCATCTTGTGTGCAAGAAGACTGCTTTAGAGCATTCCAACTGTAGCCAAGATACACAATACCAGAAGAATGCAAATGCATCATCCATTTGTATGCAGTATAATTTTTCTTTTTCATCATAATAACTATTTTTTTTACTGTGTGGGTCCTCCATATTTTGCATTTTTCAAGCCGTAGGAAACAAATAGATTAGATTACTTGGCAGTTTGGGGGCTGATGGACTGTTTGCTTTTGGTAACTGAACTGTCATCATCCTTCCACAACCGATGTGATGGACTAATCGAATTGATGTTATTTTTGTATCAATCACCTTTCCACCATCAGCAGATCTCACACTTGGTGGGGTAGGTGTGGTTAAAGCGATGCCAACTGTTACAAGAGGTGGTTAGTACCAAAATTTACATTTTTCCACGCAACCCCTCCTACCTGGGCTTAGAAGTGATATCATAGTGCATGAACTCAATAACAACAATGTATATCAAACAATAGCGTGCACATTTTTCCACAATCTACACCCCATGTATTCTTCTACTCTTATAGTGAGTCCTTCTGTCTCCTCCTGAGACTTGAGGGGTTCATTATGCCTACTTAAGTAACTCAACACTATGGGGCTGATTACGATGGTGGAAGGATCGTCACCGCCAGCCCGGCGGTGGCGATCCTTCCATCAATTGACAGCAATTTTCCCACTGCCGAATTACGATGGTGGTGGGAATCGCTTTAGGACCGCAGCGGTCGCAAAGACCGTCCACCACGGAACCGTCACAGGCAATCGTTACAATTGCCTGGCGGAGCGGTCAGCATGCTTAAAATGGTGGCGGAGCCTAGCAGGCTCCGTCCGCCGAATTACGATGCTGGCGGAAACTAGCCTTTCCGTGGCAGGTAAACTGCCATTGAAAGGCTGGCAGGGATTGGTTTTGGGGGCCCGTTGCGGGCCCCCTTTGTGTTGGGGGGAGGTGTATGTGCAGTGGGGGGGTACCCATGGTACCCCCCTGCATTTCAGTGCACTCAGTGGCAGGCACCGTGTGGTGCCTGCCACGTAGTGCAGTGAAATGCACAACATGCATTTTCAACACTGCGGCGGGTGCTGCTGTCAGAAGCAACCACCGCAATGTTAAAATGCAAGATGCGTCCGCCACAGTGGCGGTCGCATCATGATTTGGTGTGTGGAACCGCCACATGTATTGCGTACGGTCCCGGTTACCACCACGATGGCGGACGGACTCCAGTACGTCCGCTATCGTAATCGGCCCCTATGTTCCTAATTGTTGTTTTATCATGAGTCTCAATCTTGGATTTCCCACTCGTTCTGTTGTCTTTCAGTCAAGTTGGTGGTTGTGATGCACTAGTTTACCTCACCAGATTAATTTATTATTCGGCGTTGCAATCCAATCCCTGTAATGTCGTCCCTGTTAGCATCGTTTGTCCACCGCTACTTGAATTAAGAAGGCCCTTTGGAAAACGCTGCATAAAGGTATGGACCGATTACAGGATAGGTAGCATGTATCACTTTATCTATTTAGGCAAGAAAAGATCCTCTTGGGAAAGAGGGCTTGTTATTTTTGCTGTATGTTGACCGACCCCATTAGTGGTCACTAGTTGCAGAGGGTAGGGCAAGGGCAGTAATTAGTATACACATATTACTGACACTGGGAGGGTGGGTGCTGCTCAGCCTCATTAAGCAAGGGTGGAGAGTTGTGTATGGTCTTTACAACACTTTTTTAAAGAGGGATTCTGGACTGGAAGAGGTAAGGTAAGTAGAGTGGTTAACACATCGAAAGGGAGATCGGGTAGGGAAATATTACACATTTGAAAGGGGAAGGTGATGGGTACAGTGGGACATTTGAATTGATTTATGATGGGGCAGTTGTAAAGAAGAGCAGCCTTTATTGTTACTTTGTTGGTAGATGTGTGTGATGCTATTCTTTTAACCGGTAATGCAAAGGCAGATATGCATGATGATAAAAATTGATTTAATTTAACAAAAATGTATAAATATTCTACCCTCTGCTCCCACAACAGGACCACCCACTCACCCAAACCAAACATTCCCGAAAAACGCTCTATCCCCCAACTGTCCTTCTCACCCTGGCCTCCCACAACAAGTACCACCCCTCATAAAAGGATACATGCCTCCACAGCCTCCACCTGGCACAAAAGTTCCTACTAGCCACGCTTTATCTCCTCCAGGTTCCGCACGATTTACTGAAGACAGCCAGAGTCATTGGTGGAGATGCTGGTGGCTGGGGACCTTGGCTGCTTGCAGTAGCAGTGATGTTTTTGCCGGTGACCCTCTGGCTGGTGGCCCCAGGTAGGGGCAACTGCCTCCTCCAACTGCTTGTTCTTGAGCACCACCAGCCAGTGGTACTCCATGCAATTCCCTTTATTTTCAGGAGGTGCGGTCAAGCGACTGAGTCCTGCCCGGAGGGGACTCCAGGGCAGGGCCTCCGTTAGGAGTAGCTAGATGATCGGAAAAAAAAGAAAAGAACATGAATTGTAGAATTCAACGCATTGTATCATAGCCATGACACTGTTGTTCCCCTAGGGCCATTGGAATTTGGTTGATGTGATTCTTGGTCAAAGGGCAAATTATACCCATACATACTTCCCACAATGCAGTAGCACTGTTTGGTATGAATTAATCCATGATCACCACCATAATCAAAAATAGATGTTATTACTAAAAAGGAAAAATTGTTGACATTTTTTCATGTGGTGACACCTACAACAGATGTTTAATGTGTGGTAATTAATGAATGAGCTGCCAAGTATTAATATATATTGCCATTGATGATTATGGCACATATAACTAATGCTGCACAATTTACTTGACTATAACGTGTAACATTAATGGAGACTTCATATCAGGGCACCATGCTAGTGACATGTCATCATAAATTCCAGTGGCCTGCTCTGATTTTTCCAGTTCCCTCCTGAGTCCCAATCTGAGTACGACTCTAGACTGAGTTCCACACTACACCCTCCACCCAAAATAATGCTCTACAAATTCATTTTCCCTTGGCTATAGGGCAAGTAACTGACAGTGTAGGGAAAGAATAGGTAAGTTAAACAGCGGGCCTTGGGCTAGGTTTATGTTTGACTTTGGACTGGTTGAGTGTCATATACTAGTAGATTTAGTCACATGGTTATTGAAAGGTAGAACATGGAACTGTAATGAAGGCCATGAAAGTAGTCACTTAGGCAGAAATTATTGGACAAATATGCCACATGCTGAGGTGGGATTACAATTTATGGTCTGGGTAGGACAGGAAGAATGGAGTGATTTATTGCCAAGTGGGCAGTTGACACTGCACCTTTTCTTCTAACAACTGAATGGTAGGGAGGATGAGAGAAAAACATAGGAGGCTGGATAATTTATAAAATCATTGCTAAGTGGGCTTGGAAGAAAGGGAGGAATAGCTTACCAAATGCAGTAGTTGTCATTGAGAAGGAAAGTGACTTAACACTTCTTACCCCTCCACAGGATGGTGGTGTCTCCCATTCTCCACAGGAGCCAGTAGTGCTACATGTCCTAGAGAAAAACATAACACACATTTATATACTGGTAAACATCACATAATTTGAAAGCAATACATCACTAATGTTGGCTTATATACTAGTCAAAGTATCACGTTGAAAGGTTTAATGGACCAAGTAAGTAGTCAATCACTCGATGCTATATAATACTTTTTTTCATAATCTAGGGACATGGCTCCTAAAGTACTGAAAAAACAATGAAGGGGTGGAAGGGAATAGAAAGGATATACTGGGGTATAATTATATAGTAGAAATAGCAGCATGATTTTGTAAAAACACTAACTTCAATACAAAGTATCTATTTACTAATCTCATAAAAATTAAGGCATTCCAAAAAGTGCTTCTATTTTAAAATACTAGACAACCCACTCATTGCATTGGGTTAAAACCATCCTTAAAATCTTAAAAACATCTTGTAAGAGATTTCTAATACTCTTCCTGAAGAAAATTAATATAAAGTACAATTTCATGGTACACATAGAAAAATCAAAAACACAGCCTTATATTTTGTTTTAATAGCTTACCTCTCAATCACCAGGCAGATAGTAAAAAGCTAGAAAGTGCAAAAACTAACCATTCAGTGTTGTCACTTGTAAGGATCCTAATTGTATCGTTCATATGCCACGTGGCTAAAATTCAACATATTGGAATTAACCAAGTCCTTCTGACTGCAACATAGGCAGTGCAAAAGAACAGAAAATGCCTCTTCCATTTCAGAACTAACCAAACAAGAAGAGCAAGTTGGCACAATGTGTCAAGCATTCCACATACTGCAAAAATCATTTACGAGTAAAATGCCATATCTAAATTCTAATATAACGATTATGCTTGTGGGGGCTAAATTTGTTTTAAAAAAAAAAAACACTTCAAACTCGCAATTAGTGTGTGTTAATGACTGGGTGTTCGGAGACAGGGCAGAACCGGCCTATCGAGCCGACAGACTAAGCATGGGAGAGAGAGGTTATCCTTCCCTCCTTTACAGGAAAGGAGGGATTAGGGATCTCCTGCCACATACACAAACAGTAGTTAAGGCATGGAATGCAACTACCAGATACCTGGGATGGGAAGGGACGTTAACGGAGATGACCCCGTTGTGGGACAGCAAGCAGCTCCACAAAATAAACACTCTGCAAAACGTCAATAAATGAAAGTTACTGGGTCTTGAAAAACTGGGGGATGTATGGAGAGGCAGGGCCTACATAACATTTGCAACTATGCAAACAGAGTATGAGTTGACACAAGGAGAATGGCTGAGGTACCTCCAGCTAGGACATGTCCTTAAAAACTACGTACAAGAGGGGACCACACTTCCATCAGCATCTCCACTAGAGGACAGACTGTTGACTGACCCACTGATCACCGGCGCCATTTCATGTATATACAGAAAACTCCTCAATAACTCGCCAGACCCCGAGAGGACATTGAGAGCTCGCTGGGAAAATGACCTAGGGCAGATAGATGATGAAGAATGGACAGAGTCTATACAGGGACCGCAGGAAGTAGCAATTTGTGCCCGGTTCCGACTTATCTAGCTTAAAGTCCTGCAAAGGGTATATTATCACCGAACCACATTACATCACATGGGGCACACCGGGAGTAGTCAATGCCATAGGCGGTGTGGGCAGGAGGGGTCCTTTTTTCATCTGTTGTGGGAGTGCCCAGTGCTACAAACTTATTGGCAAAATATTGGGAAAATAATGACGGAGGTGGTTGGGACAAAGGTTTTACATGACTCCAGGTGGTTCCTACTGCTGATATCGAATGAACAGACTTGGCCCACCTACACAAACGTATGGCTAAGATTAGCCGCAGTAGTCGCAAAACGAAATATTGCTAAACACTGGGGGGCGGTCGCCCCTCCTGAAGTTGCAAACTGTATCTCTGACCTAGACTGGTATCAACAAGCAGAACACATGATTTACCAGAGCAGAGGGTGCCATAAGAAATGGGAAAAAGTTTGGGGACCCTGGGGGACCTACCGAGGCAAATAATGTATAAGCATAGGAAGTAGAGAGGGTAGGGGAGGGATGGGACTGTAGCTTCATGTGTGCACTGTCTAAGAAACGCCAAACTAAATAGCATGCAACTTGTAATATACTGTACTAAATAGCTACTTGAATTGTTGAATTCTGAGCATGTTAATAAAAATATTTTTTTTAAAAACACTTCAAACTGCATATTACCCTCAAAATCTAAAAACCTCCCTGTTAGCACCCCACCAGTATTACTACATAATCATTTTCCATTAACGTAGCTCCAGAATCTCTTTTTAGGCATGTCAGTGTATTTTCCTGTATATACTCAGGATTGAGCCAAAATTCACTCATCCCTAGCCTATATAGCCAAGTTTTAATGAACTTAAACTAGGGTATTCTCCCGTTTGTGTCAAGTTCTCGTACGTCATAGAATTATTGCCTCAAGGGAAGTTACTGATCCATATCCTTAGCTAGTAGGCCAAAGTTGTAAAAGCAGCAACATGCACAATATTCTTTAAGCCTAGATCGGGATGAATGGGGTTAGTGGCACTTTTCGGGGGACTGCAAGTACAGATCTCATAAAATTGTTCACTACCTTCTCCAGGCCCACTACATTGTTTAGACCCCATATCTCTGCTCCGTACAAGGCAGCGCCAAGACCTCTTGTACAGTACATTTCTCTTAGGTGGAGTAACAGGCCTACAGCTAGAGCTTTTTAACTTTTTAATTATAGTGGAACCTGAGTGCTGTAATGTGAGCTGACTCTTGTTTAACTGGGAAGTCCATGTAATTGTATTTGCAATCCTGACCCCTAGATAATCAAACATTTTGACTTGATCAAAAAGGTTAACCCCTAACTTAACCCTACCTCTAAATGTCCTATGGTGGTTAAATGTTTTATCACTGTTAACTTGCAATCTATATCTTTCACATGAGGACATCAATTGGTTGAGTAACTTTTGAAACCCCCAATGGGTCTCTAATACCAATAGGATATCATCTGCAAATAGCAAGATGGTCCTAGATGATCTGTAAACTTTAATAGATCTCTATTGCAGTATAATAGTGTCTCTATCAACCCATTTATATATAGGGTGAACAGAGTCAGGCCCAGTACACATCCTTGGCGAACTCCTCTATTCACCCCAATATGCTCGGTCAACCCTCATTCCTCCTCCACCTCACTTGGGCATCATTATTGCTGTGAAGTCTCATTAAAATTTTTGTATTAAATTCATTGGCACCCCCATCTTTTTAAATGATGCCCACACATTACCTCTTGGGATGAGATCAAAGGCAGCACGTAGGTCCACGAACATTACACATGCGTTCCCTCTTAATGGCCACGTATCCATTGTTGTCTACACTAAAAATAATCCGATGAACCTCCCTCACCGCCCGCTTTTATCATTAAACACCAAATCACTTGCATCAGTCGCTAAATCATCCTGTTGAGAATAAAGAGCACTACATTTATTGACCCAAGTGAGTGGCTGAATATGGAAGTCTTCTACCTTAACCTGGCAGGTTGTCTCTTTCGATATCAGATGCCAAAACTGCCTGCTATTCTTTAGTATTGCTACCTCAGTCAAGTCTCTCCACAGCCCCTCTTCCCATTTCCTTTTAGCTTCTAATTGGGCTGTTTTGTATATTTTCCTCTTCTCAACTATTGATCCCCTGCAGCCTATTTTAATAGCAGCCATTACATATTCCCTCAATGCCTTACATTGTTGATTATACCATAATGTACTGTTAGTACTGATTGCCTTACTCTTCCCCTCCCTATAAAAGACGTTTTAATCTTTCCTATTGATTCAGTAAGAATACCTGCAACTGCTTGAGTCTCATACCCGTACAGTTCAATGTCAATTAATGTATGCATTATAATTGTATAGATCTGGGATAAAGTTTCTTCATTCCTCTCAACCACAGGCAACTTTACTCTCCTATTATTACTAAGCATGATAGGGGTATCAGATTTTTGCTCTATTTGGTCAAAGGGAAAGGTAGGCCTTTGGGCCTGATCAAGGACCAGGACATTGTGATCACTGTTTAGCCTTTCAATTACAGCTATATCCTTCACATGGGGCCATAGAGACACATCCAAAAGAATATAGTCAATCCTAGTTTTACTATGAGCCCTTTCAAATGTATGACTCAATCCCTTATCATGCTTGAAGGCCATACTTAAGTGTGAGGGAGGCAACCTGCATTGCTACTTTAGCATTCCTAACAAAGCAAGTATTATTCAAACTGGGAATTCTCCTTTTCTCGTCCTCTTCCTCAGTTAGGTTTAACATTACTTCAAGAGGCTCAAATGTTATGTTTAAATTGCCTGCCAAAATGAAGTAACTTGCCCTCTCTGCCTGACCAGATAGTCATCTAGACCAAGCAAGGTAGGCAAGTCCTGTTGTAAATATTAATAAAAAGGATTGACTGATTCCCATTATTTCATGTGAGTCTCATGACTAATGACTCAGATGATCTGATATCAAGCTTTTTGATGGTACAATCCATGGATGTTCTAACCCAAATAATAAGACCTCCAGATGGACACCCTGCTGAGGAGGGAGATGCTTCTACACTGTAGTTTGAAAGCCCCACTCTATGGAATGCCGTAGTGGCCTACGTCTCCTGTAGGAGACAAATATGAAAGGTATCAATAAAGTTACCCGATTCCACACTATTCAATTAGGCCTGCTATATTCCAAGAAATTATTTTCAACTTGCTATTATTCTCTGTTACCCTGGATCCCGGAGTTACTAGTGATTGCACCCCTTATCACTAATCACATTAGAGTTGATATGTGGCTCTAAGCATTCAATGACACAAAAACTTGAGCCTTAATCCTCTGAGTTAGAGTTCAGATTTTAGGGTGACAATCCCTCATCCCGTCAAACCCTTCCTCTGGCTTCAACTCTCACAACATTCCGATCAGAACAACCCTTGAGCAGTTTCTGGCTGGTGAGCCGAGGGTCTATTATCGCAACTAGTTTGTATACTGCTCTTATCTGGTAGCTTAAAATTAAGCTGGATATTGGACCCATTAGAGGGTAAAGTACGCTGATCCAAAGTCACCAATCCAGTGCCAAGTATATCATCAGCTAGTTCAAAGATAATATAATCATCATTATTATGACATTCCCTCGCAGTTAGAATATCTGATTCAGTAAATGAACCACAATGTCTAACCTGCCTGATCCAGTATGTGACTTTATTGATCAGCGTTTCATTGTTCTCTCTAGCTCTGGTCGATATTTTAGGGATTTTACCATATATAGTTTGCTTCCAGCACCTCTTTGTGGTCTCTTAATTCCCATTTGGGTAAGATTTCTCCTGTTGTTAGTATCCACCTCTGGGTTTTGCCTTGCAGCATAAGAATTCCTTGGTTTTCACCCACCTCGATTATCAATTATATATGATGTTGACATTTCATTCCTATGGTTGATCCTCAAGTCAGCAAAATATATTTGGGTTAACCATTTAAAAGTCTACATTGGCCTCTGTCAGAAAGCTTGGACCTCCCTATTCCTTTTCCGTGAATAATCATTTCTTGTAGGTAATAACATCCATAACATGGATGTTGGGCTGCCTTCGGCGGGGTCCACTGGAGTGACTGCAAGGTCCAGGGAGCGGGGAATCACCACTCCTTTCAGGGCTGGTGCACCTGTCTCCCGCTGGGTCCTGGCTCGCCTGCTCCCGACATATCCATGGGACTGAGGCAGGCCCCAGCCTGACTTGGCCCGTCCCGCTGCAGCCGTGCCCTCGTGGATGACCACTGGTCTTGGCCCACAGCAGCCTCACCCCCGCGACCTCAGGCACTCAGCCTTCCGCTAGCCTACCGGGGGGCGGCTGCTTGTTCGCCTTACCTGGGCTGTTTCCCTGCTGTGTCTCCTCAATCCGGGGTTTGAGGCATGTGGCCGAATCCGCCCCGGCCTGCTGCAGCCTCGCCACCGCTGACACCCACCAGACTTTCCCGCCGCTGCCTAAACCCCTGCCCTTTGCCTCTGTGGGCTCTGACTCTGTCTACAGCTGCTGCGGGTTCTGGAAGCCGCCACATCTGATCCGGGGTGGGCACGAGCGGAGCTTTACCATGGCCTACACATGGATCTACAGAGGCCTGGTCATGTCGAGCCTGACCCTAAAATGGCGGCTGCATCTGCCTTCGTTTTTCCTTGGCGGCCTAAATGGCAGCCCCCAGCTCCTTCTCTGGTTTGGTTTTTATTCCCCCCTCCCCTTTTGTTTACCTCTGCCCTCTAGTGGGGACTTGTTCTTCTACTTCTTGTCTATGAAACTGTAGCCCATGTATCTATTCTTACCTATAATGGCGACCGCCTCTGCCTTCTTTTCCTCGGCGGCCTAAATGGCAGCCCCCAGCTCCTTACTATCTTTCCCGAACGCTGAGACTTGTGCAACATGGCTGATGCCCGGTGGAGCTGCTAGACAGCTATAGAGGAGATTGGCCCTGGTTTCCCCCTCAACCGTCACCTACCCAGCCGGACATTGGACACAGTTCCTCCTCGTCTCCCTCTTACGAATTCTCGTAACATTGTTTTTGTTTACTGTACCCTACTTTGCTCTTGTAACTGATGTAACCTGTAACGCAACAATCCTAAATGTAAAGTGCTCTGATACCCTCTGGGGTCTAGTTCGCGCTATATAAAACTTTATAAAATAAAAAATAAAAAATAAAATAATATAACATCTGATCCTGACAATGTTGCAATCGTAACCCATGATCACCCTGGTGTAACTTGGTATTCCCATCTATCTTTATACCAGCATTATCCATCCTATTTATAGCTAGTCCTCTCTCAGATCTCTGACAAGCAGCTTTCTCACCCCTTTTTTCTAGTAAATGCAATATTTCAACTTTTTCTACAAGCTTTCAAATTTGTACGCTCATTTGAAATACTTCATTCACAAACTGCTTAATGGTTGTTTTGATTCATTCTGGCAAATACAGCAAGAACATACTTTAAAACCAATGACCCCAGTCTGATCCCTTTGTTGAACAGGGCTACACACATTACCATTCTCATTCCTCATTGATAATAACCACTCCCGATACATCCCCACCTACATCACTTGCAGGAACATTATTTTGCAAAACTGGGTCAAGCAAGCAGGATCTGGCTTCAGCACCCTCTTTTTGTAAAGAGTCCACAACCACACAGGGCTGCGAACCAGTTGGTGCTGACAATGGTTTCCTTCTATCAGATATTGCAGAAATTTTCTTTTATATATTTTTTAAATATTGGGTACTTTTGGGCCCAGCTCAGAATGGTTAGACAAGTTCCCATTGTTCAATAGTGTTTCCACCTCTACTATAAGATTGTCAATGGCATTGATCTTACAATTTTTTGCTGCATTTGGGGTTACTTTTTTGGCAGTCTTAACCACCTCCTGAGGACTCCCTCTTGCCTTCCTTTTTCCTACTGTAAAAGGGAGTGTTAACAAGACAGCTCTGTGCCGCCATAGTTCAGGTCAACTTACAGTTCAGCCAAGGAATCCAGAGCAGTAAAGGTCAGAGGTATGGCCCTGCCCTACCTCTTTCTGTCTCAGATGGGCTGCGACCGGCCTGTCTTGGCCTGGTCTTCACCCGAGCACATGCCTGGGTGCTTCCTGCATGTGTCCCGCGTGCGCCCCATGCTGTGGGATGACTCTGGCACTTAAGAGCACGTCAGGGCTTGTGGCTCTTCTTCTTCCCTGTGCAGGCTGGGGGACATAGTCCTTCCACCAGCTCCAGGGACAGCAATGCGGCGTGATGGCAAAAGGAAAGTGCCTGTCAGCAGGATCCATGTTGAGGGATGACTCTAGCGCTTAAGAGTGTGTCGGGCGAAGTGGCCCGTTCTCGCCCCTGTGCAGGTTGGGGGACTAAGTCTCACCCCAGCTCCAGGGACAGCAGTGTGGCATGCAGGCAAAAGGAAACCATCATTCATATTATTCTCAAACATCCCTCCTGCATACCAGCTACATCCACCTGACAGCGACAGTGATGTATGTGGGTGGCCGGTCCCATACTTAATCACAAAGGGAATGTTGTTTTCCTTGATACCAAAAGAATGTACAGATGGCACCCCAGTTTGTCAAAATAATTAACTGCTTTACTTAATCATGTGGTGCAAATGGTGACACGTTTTGATATTTCGCCTTCCTCAAACCCATAAACAAATGAGCACTGCCACATCTATTTTGCTTAAAATGCAGCTGAGCGTCACCCCCTTGCACCACCGTATGCCACTGGGGTGTGGGAGTCTTCAACGCTGCCTGTTTCTGCCATAGCTAAGGCGCGGTTGGATGGGAGGAGTACCAAAAAACTAAAACAGACTAACTGGGGAACAAAAATGTAAAATATACACAGTAGGAAACTAATAGCAAAGCAAAATATATTTTAAAAAAGGGTGACGGATGGAGCAGAATGGAGTGGGTTAGGTTGGATGGGGCTTGGGGATCAGGAAACATGAGGGGATGGCTAGGCAGGAGCAGGCCTAAGAAAACAAAATGGTTGCACGACTGCGCACTGCGACATACTGTTCGCGCTGTTTTTTAGCACGAATGCCATCACTGGCATCATTTTTCTGAAGCGACATGCACAAAATGCATGTAATCTTGCAGGCTTTTTGGTAATTCTGCATGATTGAGCTACACGGAATTACGCCCATCCCCTAGAAAAAAACTGAGTTTAAACTGAGGTTATAGTTAAGTGTCAAAATGTGGTAAGTTCAAACCTTTCAAAAATCAAAAACCACTGAAAATTCTCACTTATAATTTAGTGGACTAATTATAAATTGTGTCCCGTCATGCACTGTTTATGACCTCACATATTACATCACTCAGGACATGCTAAGTGACATCATTAATGATATCTCAAATGACATCATGAAGACATCACTGAAGATATCTTAAATTACATAATCCATGATACTGCTATTCACACTACTCCATAAATCCTTACATCATTTTTATAAAAGAAAGTTGTTAGTAAAGGGCCTATAGTAAAAATTATTCCCACTGCTTTATCATTAAAATTAATAATTTGTAATTGCACAATTTAAATTTTTATAAATATGTTGAAAACGAATTTTCTAACATTAATTTTTAAATTGACTTTATTTTTATTGTACATTAATTAGAAAATCCAAAACACATTAGATAACTGTAAAATAATTATATAAATATTTTGAAAATATAACTTTAAATAACTTAAAATTATTTCCTGTGAAATAAATAGTTGCATTAACAATAAACACACATCTTCAAATTGTAAGGATGTGGATTGTTGATTGACTGGGGTGTGAGCCCTTGCAAGCAGCTACCACAATCCTTGTCTGGGTAAGGCACAAGCAAACCCCAAATTAACCTGTGCTCAACCCCCTGGTAGCGTGGCACAGAGCAGTCAGGCTTAACTTAAAGGCAATGTGTAAAGTATTTGTGCAACACTTCAACTAGCAACACAGTAAAAGCACACCACAACAGGAACCCACAACAGTATTAGAAAAATTGAGTGATCTTTAATAAATAAAACAAGACCAAAATGACAAAAATTCAATTAGTAGAACTGGGCATGTTAGATTTTAAAGTTTTTAGGAAAATTGCACCAAAAGGCGTAAAGTGCCAACTGTGGAGATCTGGTCACGCCGAAGCAATGCCTCAGTACCGAGATACAGCCAGGCTGCGATGCGAGGTCCTGTTGCGTCGATGTCAAGGATCCCATTGACGTGGGCCTGCGATGCGGAGTCCTGAGTTGGGAATGCATCGTGCAGTCAGGGCGATGCAAGGGTTCCGAGGAGCTGTGAGGCTGCAGCACGGAGTTCATTATCGAGACTGCCATTGACGAGAGATGCGAGTACCTGCGGCGAGGATGCGTTGCACAATGCTGGCTCTGAAGGCGATACAGGCTGTGGTGGCGATGCAAGTTTTGCGATTGGTCCTATCCACGCAGCAGTAGGGATACGTCGGTTTTGCTCGGGGTTGCGCTGCACAGCAGATGAGATGCTTCGGTTCTGCTGGATCCACAGAGGCTGGCATAACACTTTAAGCCCACTTCCAAGGGTTCAGGACTGTAGTGTCATGGTAGACTCACAGATGGTAGAGTCTAGGTGCAGATGCAAGGTTGTTGGAAGACTGTTATGTCCCTCAGGCTTCAGATCAGGAGGCCAGTCAACTAGCCCTTGGAGTCACTCTGGATTATGGACTCAAGAGGTACAGGTCCAGTCCTTCTCACCCAGGCAAGAGAGCAGCAGAATAGCACAGCAAAGCAGGAGTCCAGCATAGTGGCAGTCCTTCAGCAGCACAGCAGTCCTTCCTAGCAGAGTATCCCCAGGTCCAGAAGTGTACTGAAGAGCTGGTGTCTGAGGCCCAGTACTTATACCCAGTTGTGCCTTTGAAGTGTGCGAGAAGCTTCTAGAGGTTTCCCTTCGAAGTCAAATAACCTCATCCCTCTCCTAGAACAGTCAATTATCACAAGGAGGATAAATGAGCCATGCCTAGACCCCATCTCTTGGAGGTGGGAAAAAGCGAAAAGATTCAATTTTGTATATAACCTTCACCCACTCTAGTAGTGGCATGCTTCATCATCGTAAAGGACAACAGGAGTATGACCCATAGATCAGGTTGAGATCTGGGTAAGTATACGTAATTAACAACAATGTCTCAACCGTATTCAATGAGGCAGGCAGATAAAGGTGTATGTACACGACATTACAAAGCAGAAGCAAAAAGGGGAGACTCCCAGTATTCTTTCAAAAGTGCTCATGGCATCATATATTTAAATTCACAGTTTATACAAAACAGTTATAGCAGCACTGTGGGCATAAATTGCGAAGGCAACCCAAGAGAACTTTGTGCACGTTGTGCTCGTGAAACAATGAGTGGCGGCGCAAGTGACAAGTGGAAAAACACAGCGAAAGACGCAAGGTGACAAGGTGATGAAAAAATATATGTACAAGAATCAATGGTTCAGTAGATTTAGTTCTTATCAGTGATTAGAAGGTATATAACTTTTTATGAACCAAGGTTGAGTATGCACCGTGAGTTGCGCTGTACGGTTGGTCGACGGCGTTTCGATCCTATTTAGTCAGGATCATCTTCAGGACCGGGTTGCCAAATCTATTTGGGGTGTTGTACAGTGACAAGGAGAGGCTAGCCAGTAAGTCCACTGGTAAGTCAAAGGATCAGTATGGAAGGTGTCAGCGTGGAAATGTATAGCCTGGGCGTGTGGAGGCTGTGTGCAATCACGGAAGGGAGAAAGGTTCGCCGGTGTGCGGAGGAATCACACGTCCGGGGCAGCGTCGAGTGGCGTCTGCTAAGTAGAATCAATGATCGTTGGGGCCGCCGTTTTGGCGAGGAGGAAGGAAGGTAGCAGGGTCGGAGCCCCGATCCACTGTGCGGGTCACGGTGAGGCTACCTAGGAGGCGGGGTAATCGGTCCACGGAATGAATCCAGAGGCCGTAGCGACGTTACGAATTGGTCCTGGCCGCCACGGTCGTGTGCGGTCTAGCCTGCTTCATCATCGGGCTCACCCTGATGCCTAAAGGTCAGGGTGGGCTCAACTGTATTCCAGGGAGCTCTTTGAATATTTCTGTCCAGGGGGTGATACAAAATAGATACAATTCCTTATCCAACCCCAAGGTATCCCTTTATTAATAGGGAGGATGGGAAAGATTAAAATATATTAAGGGGCATTCAGGATATTGTGGTCCTATGACCCTATTAAAACGCCAACATGTTTCTGCCCTACACTATTGACCTAAAAAGGTCCTGGGCATTCGTGGGAGATTGTATTGTCTCCTATGAGGATAATATTTGCCATGCAGACAAAAATTATTTGTGCATGCAATAACTATGCTCACTTGCCTTATCGGGAGTATCCTACTGATAGGTATATTTTACCCTTTGAGGGGCGGTGGGGTTAGGCCCTGTAGTCAAACAATCGTCAAGGGTCCCTGCCTGCTGTGAACCTTCTCAGTCTCCACTCTCCCAGTCTTCCCTTCGAAGTCCCCAGGCATCCTGCCTTCCCTGTCCTGCCTCCAGGCTAACTACAGGGGCTATGCAGCCCTTTGTGTGGAGGTAGGGCACAGTCTATTAAGGTGTACGTGGGCCTGTGCCCAGCTCATACCTCTCATCCTCCCATTGATGGCCCTTCCAGGCACACCTAAGCTACCTATTGTGTGTGGCTGTCTAGAAGGAATACATGAAGCCCAACTGTCAGGTGTGACCAGAGACAGGCTACAGGCACTAGATGAATAAGACAAGAACATGGCAACTTTCTAAAAGTGTCATTGTGATTACAGAGACACCAAACATGAACTGGTTATTTGTTCCCATTATAGAATGTATTAAGTCACCTCCAATGTTTTCTTGCGGGAGAGATATGCCTTGCAGTGGTGAAAAACGAATTTAAGAGTTTTTGACTACCAGGACATGTAAAACTTAAAAGTACATGTCCTATGTTTTAAATACATTGCACCCTGCCCTCCGGTCTGTTCAGAGCCTACCCTAGGGGTGACATGTATGTATCAAAAAGGAAGGTTTGGGCCTGGCAAATGGTTTATTTTGCCAATTTGAGTTGGCAGTTTAAAACTGCATACACAGGCTCTGCAATGGCAGGCCTGAGACATGTTTAAAGGGCTACTTAAGTGGTGGTACAACCAGTGCTTCAGGCCCACTAGAAGCATTTAATGTACAGGCCTAGGGTATATTGAGTACCACTTTATTAGGGACTTATAAGTACATTAAATATGCCAATTCAGGATAAGTCAATATTTGCATATTTAGAGGAGAGAGCAGAAGCCCTTCAGCACTGGTCAGCAGTGGTAAGGCGCATAGAGTCCTAATGCCAGCAAAAACGAGATCGGAAAAAACAGAGGAGGAAGGCAAACATTTTAAGGGAAGAACCCCTAAGGCTGAGAGGTCTAACACAAATATTTAAATATTAGTATTAAAATATAAACCCACTCAGTAATGTACATTTTAACAATTTAATCCTTTCTTACCTGTGATGTAAATAGCCACAATGTAAACCCAGGAAATCTTACCTTCGATGTAGAGAATTACGAAGTAACAGTTGCACACACCAATGATGATCCATCCACTTCCTTGGCTATACTGTTCAGGTCAAGGGTTGAGATCGGGCTCCAGTTCTTTACTGGTAGACCGGTATTGGAGGGGTTTGGGGAAGTGTGACTAGATGCTGAACAGTAGTTTTGTTTCCAAGAAATGCAATAACAGTGGAACTGCTAATTTAATTTGTTTTATTTACCAACTACTTGGAATATTACTTACTGTTTACATCAATATGACTATATATTTATCCGTTATCTAAATGTATTTCACTGTTTTTAAAGGGTGCACTTATTTCCGTCTTTATTACACATTGAAAAACCTAGGATTTTATTCATTCAATATTTAAAATGTATTTCAATACTTGTAATTTGGCATAGTCAGTTCATCTTTACTGCGCATGGTGCTCGCTCTTTTATGTCTGTGAATTTTCCTCATCCTAGGCTGAAGAGAAATCATTTCCTCCGGTCCTCTCATCTTGGGTGCAGTAGGCAGTGCCTTTGATCATATATAATAAAGTACTTTGCTAAAAATAGCAAGAGCTTGAAATATGGCAAAGAGCGAAATTGAAACACATTGACATAAAGCGTTTTCTTAAATTCCTATAATAGGGTGAGAAACACTTCCTACATCACTTCCATTGATGCAAGTATAGTTAGGGTGGCGTTCTGTGCCAGAGTGCGCCTCAGATGCAACTCAAACACCAATCATTCCCCTCGAGTTGCACTGCTGTATCCTATCCCACCAATGGGGCCTGAGATAAAGTGTAGCAAACTAACACCCCTCCCTCTGCCTGATAATGCAAACCTAAAATGGTTGTCTTGTGGGTTGGTTCAAAATATGATTGATACTATCTATAAAGGGAAATGCAGAAGGAGGCAGACCAATTGCCAAACTGTATGTATGCTGAAGCAAACATTTGAATAACACTCCAACATGTAATGGCTGAAGGAGGCTAGCCCAAAGGCCTTTCACATATAAATATCATTTTTAATGTATCTATTACTTTGTGATAGAAAAAGGCTGGTGAACTGTTAAAGCTATCTTCAGGCTAGGCCTAACAAGGTAACTGGATTGTCAGTGCAACTGTTGTGTGACCTTATGTGATTGACACAAAAGGAGCTTTAAGAAGCAGTGCTGTTAGAAATGGGGGTCTCTAGTAGGCAATGGTTTGCACCTTTGTCCAAATTGGGCCCTTCCTTCTAGTCAGGATAAGGGGGATACACTCCTAAAAATAACCCCTGCTCACCACCTTGGTAGCTTGGCACAAGCAGTCAGGCTTATCTCAGAGGCAGTGTGTGAAGCATTTGCACATAACCAACAATAATACAGTGAAAACACTACAAAGGGACACCACACCAGTTTTAGAGAAATAACCAATATTTATCTGTGCAAACAAGACCAAAACGATAAAAGACCAACATATAGTAATCAAAAATAGGCACTTTGCACGTATGACTTAAAAATGCAGTTCCTTGAAGTCGGTTGCTTTGTCCGTTGCTATCCCAGTGCTGAAAACAACAGAATTCAACAGTTCTGACTGACCGCGGCAGTGCGGAAACTGCGTTTGTGTCAGCAGACTCGTAAACAGTACCTTTGGTTCTGGCTGACCGTGTCAGTGTGGGCCGGTTGTGGCAACCATCACGGTTGCGATGTGAAGCGTAGCGGTGCAGCGTGCGGTGCCCTCAAGTTGTGGTGCAGACAACGGCTCGGTGACCGTCGTCCAGCGGCATCGGTGAGACTAGCGCTGCGGTGCAGAGTGAGGTGGTGCTCGTGGCGGTGCTGACAGGTCACAGTGCAAGCAACAGTGCCGGTTGATGGGAGCTGGCGTCGGTTGGCCCAGACTGCGTTGTGGGACGGGGCGGTGCATTGTGTAACTTATGAGCGGTGCCCCCCAATTCACGGTGCGGTCAAGGGTGTCCCGTTCAGCGAAGTCGTCGGCAGAGTGAAGCGAGGCGGTGTGGAGTGCGGTGCCCACAAGTCGGTGAAGCCAGGGTTGTGGTGCAAAGCGCGACGGTGCCTTCTGCGGTGCCTTCAGGGCACGAAGCCAGCAGCGGTGTTGGTGACGGTGACGGCTGCTTTCCCACTCTGTGGCAACTGAAACTCATGGTTCCAGAGGCGGTACCCAGAAGAAAGAGAAGTCTTTGCTGTCCCTGAGACTTTGTGAACAGGGGGCAAGCTCTATTTCAAGCCTTTGGAGATACTCAGCAGCAAGTAGAGAAAATTCAGTCCAGTCCTTTAACTGCCCAAGGCAGAAGCAGCAACTGCATGCCAACCCAGCAAAGCACCAACACAGCAAAGGGCCAGTACTCCTCCTGGCAGTTCTTCCAGCTCTTCTTCTCGGCAGGTTCCTTGATCAAAGCGAGTTCTCTGAAGTCTTTTATCTCCCTGAGACTTCCAACAGGAGGCAAGCTCTACTTCAAGCCCTTGGAGAAACCTCTAACAGCAGGATGATGAAAGTACAATCCCGTCCTTCCCCAGCCCAAGACAGAAGCAGCAAGCAGCAGGGCAACACAGCAGAGCACGCAGCAAAGTGGCAGTTCCTCCTGACAGCTTTTCCAGCTCTTCTTCCTGGCAGGTTCCTTAGTTCAGCAGTAATCTAAGGTTCTGGGGCCTGGGCCCCAATAGTTATGCCATATTTCCCTTTGTTGTCTTGTGGAAAAAAAAGTCTCGTAGCTCAGTCCAAACCAGTTCTGTCCTCTCTGGCCCAACTTCCTGGCAGGAAGTGGAGACAGCATTGTGCAAGGGAGACCAGGCCTATTCAGGTGCAAGGGAAATCTCCTCCCACCACTCTAAATGCAGACCAGGCCTATTCAGCTGCTAGTGAATCTCCTCCAACTACTCTGAATGCAGCCCAGGTCTATTTATCCCAGCCCTGACTCATCCAGGAAAGGCAGGACACACCTCAACCTCCCCAGTGGCTGTCTACAGTGAATGCACATCACCAGCCCCTGTCACTCCAAAGCCAGACAGTCAATCCACAACCCAGCAGAGTCACACAGGATGGCTAAGCAAGAAAATAAACACTTTCTAAAAGTGGTATTTTCAAACACACAACATAAAAATCATCTTTACTAAAAGATGCATTTTTACATTCTGAGTTTAGGCATACTAAACTCCATTTCTCCATCTTGTCCCAATGGGAAGTTATACTTATAAGATGTTACAAAGTATCCCCATTCTATCCTATGGGACAGATAGCCTTTCAATAGTGAAAAACGAAATAGACTGTATTTCACTATCAGGCCATGTCACACACACCAGTACATGTCCTACCTTTCACATACACTGCACCCGGCCCACAGGGGTACCTTGGGCATACCTTAGGGGTGCCTTGCATGTAAGAAAAGGGAAGGTTAGGGCCTGGCAAGTGGGTGTACCTGCCAAGTCTACATGGCAGTAAAAACTGCGTGCAAACACTGCAGTGGAAGGTCTGAGAACCCTTTGAAAGGCTGCTTGTGTGGGTGGCACAATCAGTGCTGCAGGCCCACTAGCAACATTTGATTTACAGGCCCGGGCACTCTCAGTGCACTTTACTAGGGACTTACCAGTAAATCAAATATGCCAAACATGGAAACACCAATCCATAAACATGATTTACCTGGAGAGCATATGCACTTTAGCAATGAATAGCAGTGGCAAAGTGCCCAGAATCTTAAAACCAACAGAAGCAGGGTAAAAAACAGGAGGCCAAAAATCAAAAAGTCTGGGGGTAAACCAGCTGAAAAAGCCAAGTCTAACAAGTGCTGAAAGAGGGCTTTGCCTCCATCCATGTCAGTCTTTCTACTGCATTTTATTGAGCAAATGTTGTGTGATTCTGGTGAAAAAGAGTGCTTGTATTGCACTTTATGCCCCATGAGCTTATGATTAAGACAGTAGGTCTGAATTGGGTATGGTGGCAAGCCAAGAATGCCATATGTCAGATGCCATTGCTCTGATCTGTTTATTATGAAACATCATGACAAAGATAGTACATGTGAACTCTGAAAATCTAATGTTAAAACCAATGGGCTTTTAAGGATGTATTGTTGCTACACTGTGTTAAAGCTTGTAGATAGGTATTTTTGTTACATGTGATCCTAGGGCTCACCATATTAGGTAAGGGCTTTGGTTGTTAATTCCCCCTCTGACTACCCTGAGGTCAGACGATTTGCACATTGATAATCCTTGTTATGACCGCTAATGAGCATTTGTATATTGTTTTGCCAATTATATTTGTGCACATATTTATAATTTTCTCACGTAATCATGTGAAGGCAAATTACTCACCCCTTATGGTTACCTTGTGGGAAAGCATATGTTCAATACGCTAGTTCTCAGGTGGTGATGATAACAAGACCATGATAAAGGCCTGATTCATTCACTGGGAAAAGATGCCACGTCTGATGAGGTTATTATTAAGAGCTACAAAAAAGGCAACATGGCTGACTTATTTATAGTGAAACAAATACATGAAAGCCAATAGGCCTTCAAGGGTGGTTTGTTATTACACTCCCTTAAATACTGCATTATTGTTTACCATCCTAAGATGGATGACAAGGCACTTCTAAATGTGGCGGCCATGTTGAATCTTTAAAACAATGCTATACTATGCACAATACCATACTAGGATTGTCTCCCACTGTTCTGTTCAATGTTTTACTTAAGCTATACTTCAAGCAAAATTCCACTGTTTCTACTGCAGCATTTTTTCTTCTTTCTCCGTTTTTTTTTTAGTTTGTCTCGTAAATACTTGTTGAGTGTTTGTGTTTTTGTGCTTGTGTGTTTTATTGTCGTTGGGTGAGTGTGAGAATTCAAGAATGATTCAGTAGATGGATGGAAGAATTCATGTGTGCAAGAATGAGTGGCAGGGTGCACGTATGATGAATTGATGAGTGCCTAAACTTATTTATGCCTCAGTGACTGAAAATGCACTTTCAGCTATAAGTAAGACTTATTGGCAATGCAAATACTGTTTTTATTGGCATCTATCTGCCATTTTTAGGTCTCGCGCCTAACGTTGCAGTGCGCAGCACTGCTCGCGCAGCGCGAGACCTTTAGAAAGGGCTTCTGAAAACGACCCACACGCTCGTGCGTGTGGTTTTGTTTTCAGAAGCCCTCATTAGCTGTAGCGTGCGTTTTTGAGAAAAACGGCACGCGATTGGGCAAAGGCGGGCGCATGTCCCGCCTTCGCTCCTCCCATTCCCGACGGTGGCCAGAACGCGCAGCAGCGCGCGTTCGCCTCGCTGCCGCGCTCCCTGGCCCCCGCTCCTCTGTAGTGCGTGCGCACCACTGGTTTTCTTTAATTTGCCTCTGCCCGCCACGCCGCATTCATTATTTTGGTGCTCCCTCAATAATGCGCACCGGCGTTCACTGGACGGATCAGTCATGGCAGGAGCAGATTATTATTATAAAAGGTCCGGGGCAGCTGAGGTGATGAGCACGCCACCGCTCGCACCACCACGGGCCTGCCTCGGCCTCTCTGAAGCTCACCTGACCCCTCCAGCGTTAGCTGCTGCTGACCCGCCGTTGTGAGCCTGCTGCTGCCCTGAAGCACCGCAGAGAATACTGCTCGCAAGTGCACTTTCGGCCCGCTGCTCTGTGCAGAATGCGTAGTGTGGTATATTCATGATCCCTCCATATTAGGTGTCAGTGACTCGGGCCGGGCTGCTGCCTGCAGCTGGGAGATCATGTACCAGCCTGCCTCAAATCCAAGTAAGTAAGTGCAACATTAAGCATTACTTATAACATGTGAACTCGTAAAACTATCAGTGCTCTTAATAAAATGTAACGTTTGTCAGAGCAGAATAAATTAAAGAGGAACACCTGCTCAAAATTTCGGTAGTGGAGTGTGCGCCTTGGATACATTCAGTGCCCCAGTGAACGATGATGTGTGCTTTCAAGTGATGAGACCCAATCTGGAAAACAGTCCTCATCGCCTTCTTTTCTTTTTCCCCCTCTCTATAACAGTCATTTTGTTATTCTGTACTTGATGTGAGCAAGTGGCAGGCACATTGCGCCGGTTTCGCAACAGATAATCTGACCCTACTACAATAACTCCCTTTGCTGAAATGTACAGAAACCTTTTGTTTGCAGTGGCGCAGCACACACTGTCAATGAGGGATGCAGATCTGGGTCCAACAGTATGGTCAGCTTAGAAGGGCACTAGGTGCTTCAGTTTCTGGTTATTTCCAACAGTTTTAACATCTTCTTAGAGAGTTTTGTTGCTCAAATGGGTGCAATTGCCGATATTTATATGTTTGCCCCGTCTTCAATGCTTGATTTTGCTTGCGAGAAAGTGTCACTCATAGTCATTGAAATGTCACTCATAATTTCACTGGAATTATGAAAATGTCACACATAGCAATCTGAAACCTTGGCAGCTATGTGGTAGCTCCGTTTGATTTTGGTTGATATCTAGTGCACTTTTGCTTCATTAAAGGAGAGCCTTGTTTTGACTTGTTTGAGTTGGGTCCCATACACGTACTGCTGCTGCTTGCATGATACCTCGTGTTTCAGATGCTCCTGCTGCAATAAAAATGTTCTCCGTTCGTTCCTTAGGGTTGGCTTTTAGTTTACGATTTTATGATGGGTCTTATGTTACGATATACCTAAAAGAAGTACAAAAATGCATGGCGTTATGATGGCGGTGTCTGCGCGTTAGGATTTCCTGGGTTTACCATACCTTATGCCCAGAGGCAGCTCCTCCACTTGGGTGGAGGAGCGTCGCCCCACTGCTTTCTCACAGTGCGAGAAAGCCAAAACATAAAAAGGTAATAACTTTCATTTATTACCATTTTATGTTTGCTTTGCACATTGCGGGAGGGCGGGGCTGCTCTGCTCTCCGAGCAGGGAGGTAGAGCAGTGGATGCCCACTCCATCGCGAAGTTCTGTTTACTCCTTTTCCCCTTGTGGAGTCTATACTTCCTCCCAGACTCTCCTTTCCCTAGGTCACAGCCACAGTTCTGAAAACATGTATCCCTCCTTAGGGGTGCATTCGCCCCCTACGCTGTCCAGTTGAAAAGGATTTTCATTATAAAACTGTTTTCCTGCCCCTCCTATGAAAGGCGTGCATTGCTCATACGTCCCATCACAAATTGTGAACCTAGTACTAAGTGCTATTTTACCCTAAAGGATACTTGTCTTTTTTGTTGTACAGTTAATATAGATTTATGTTTTTCAGTCTCTCCTTCTAGCACCTCCATTTTTAGATCTCGCCTAGGCAGCACTTGCACTATCTCTTATAGACATGCTGTATTCAGGTATTGACTTGAACCTCTGCCCATTTTCCACACATCTTTTCAATTGGCTCCAGTTACTCGCCTTTCTAAATGGTTACTTTTGATTCGTGAATAGCCTTAGTAGTCCCTCCTTACTACCGCCTTTTCTCCTTTTGTAACCTCCAATGAGGACTGGCCCTCTTACGTCTGTTATGTGCTCTTCCGATTGTCTTGTGTTATCACTCCACTGCAAAAAAATTATTAAAAAATTGCGGTGCAATAGATCTCGCGTCACTGAAAGTTTGAGCTATTGGTGTTGCAAATAATAATGCAACGACAATAGCTCAAACTTTAAGTAATGCGAGACCTATTGCATTGCAAATGCTTGTTTTAAAGAAGAAATTATTTTCCATCTTTATCTTGTAATGTTCATGAACAAATGCATCCACTGCTTTCAGTCCCAACTTCTAGTCAGTGCTACTTAACACCCACAACATGTTTATTTGGCTCCTATCATTAAGAAGAACAGGCATGATATAAGCTGCTTGGAAACTCCAAACCCTAGCATGCTATGAGGCGGAGAAGGATTTTTATTTTTTTTAAAAGGTGGGCAAAGTAAAGATTGAACTGGAGTCTAGCTGCTCCCTGTGTCGTCAAGCTCCTTTGGTGCAGCATCTATTGGAAAAAGAGAGCGCCAGCTAAAATAAATGCGAGAAATTCAAAAACAGCGAACTTGAATTATAAACTATAATAAAAAGGTGCACATATTCAGTAGCTAATACAACAAAGTAATGCAGTAAATTGGAGCAGGTGGAGCCAAGAACTTCAAAACCCACAAGAAAAATAAATAGACATTGAAAAAGCCAATAGGTCTGGCTTTAAGGTAAACACAAGCACGCACATATACAAATAACATTTGTTTGGTTGTATTGTTTTCACATGTATGCATCCAATAAGACCTTTGTAGCTACTGCTGAGAAATACATGCTATTCCACATTTGACAACCAATATGGGGGCAGATTTACAAGCCCCTTGCGTGACTTTTGCGCTGCAGTTGCGTCACTTTTGTGACGCAGCCGTGGCGTAAATGTTGTGACCCATTTACAATGTGACGCATCTAGGGAGATGAGTCACGTTGTAAAGCCCTGCATCACATTATACCTGCGTCAGGTATAATGTATGCAGGGTGGGCGTTCCCACGCAGGAAGGCCTCGTAAAAGTGACACAGTGAAATCTACAAGATTTCACTGCGCCACTTTTAGGACGACACTGCGTCAAAACCTTACGCCTGCTTGAAGCAGGCGTAAGTAGTGACGCAGTGTAGTGGGAATAGGCCTCAACACGCATTGCTGGAGTTGCGTCGTGCTTGCGACACGACTCCAGCAATGCGTGACTTTTCCGCCAACAGATGCGTCAGAATTCCTGACGCATCTGTCAATCCTTGCGCCATAGTGCGCCGTATTGTAAATACGGCGCATTTATGGTGGCGCAAGTGTTTCTAAGGGTGGTGCAGGGAAAGTGACGCATCTATACAGATGCGTCACTTTCTTGTAAATCTGCCCCATGATATATAATGATCTCGTAATAATCGGCAGCCAATAAGCAATGGACTAGCAAAGGAAAATTAAGATGCTTGTATGTACGGATATCAACTGAAAATCAATAAAATACATGTTGGGAAAAAAAAATCATGAACTTAATGAGGGTAATGAAGATGGTAGTGATAATAGTTTCTTGGCCATGGTGGAAATGTAAATGGTGGTGACAGAAGCATTAAAAGCTAAATGCATTAGAAAAAAATACTAAAAGGGCATGCATGTCTCAGATTAAGATATAAATGCTGCAATGATTGACTACATGTTTCAGCGGCAAAATAGTCCCTCATGCATTGTAATGCAAGCTGTTCATAGAAGTGGAATGATACAAGAAACAGCCAAATGAGAGAGTAGAGAGAATGGGTGTAGCCAACGTCCACTCTATGCATATTTTAAAGAGTTGGTAGCAATAGGTCAGCAGACAGAGCATTGTCCCGCCAGCCTTATACAAGCATTGGCAATGCCAATAGGTCTCGCTGATGGGAGACCTATTGGATTTGTCAATGGGGTGTGGGTGGTGCATGGAGATCGCCTGAGTGATGGTAGGCAGTAGTGGGCTCTCAGTGGAGGAGGCAGTGAAGAACTTGGTAAGACGAAGACAAGGCAGCAGGAAACAGTGGAGGGTTTTGAGAGGAACAGAGAGAGAAGGGCTCCGAGAAGGGCATGCAATGAAGGTCAACACAAAGGGCACCGGTGCAGCAAGTATTGCAGCGGAATCCAGGACTCCTGTGCAGCCTCCCTAGTCTCACAGGGCTCCAAGGAGGCCATACAATGAAGGTCGCCACGAACGGCACCAGTGCAGCGCAGAAGGCAGCGGAACCCTGGACTACTGTGCAGCCTTCCTAGAAGGGCAGTTCACTGAGGTCCATGAGTGGCTCGTGTGCCTCAGACAGGGAGGAGGAGTTGCAGCCAGAGCAGAGGGAGGAGACACCGAAAGCGTCGGACATCTTAAAAGGGAAACATAGGATGTGATACAAGCACTAGAAGAGGGTCTTGTAAGTAGGTAAGAGGAGGTGAGAAAAGGTGTTCAATGAGCGGTGGCCATAGTAAAACAGTAGATCTAGTGTAGGATACACGGCAGTACGCAGCAGTGTCGCTGTTTCCAGAGTTGCATACCTGTTTGCAGCAGTCTTTACTTTTTAGTTTAACTTGTGTTTGAAATTGAACGCGTCCACACCACCAAGCACCGGCAAGTTTATAACCCTACTCTGCGATGCTCTTCGAATCCCATGCTATTGTTCACCATTTGAGTGACATCATAACCCCGCCTCCCGAGGGGGGTAAGAAATGCTGTTCACAAGCGCAGTTGTAGCTGTCTGGGCAGTTAAATATGTTGCAGCTGCCACGTTACTTAAATACATTGTGAGAACCAAAGTAAAACTAGAGAGTGAATTATTGCAGTGCATTTTGTGTACAGCCCTAATGCTGCTGCCAGCAGAATGCTGCCATGTCCTGGAAATACCATAACAGAGACATGAGCGTCTGTAAAAGATAAAGTGCGGTGCCCATGAAGCGGGTGCCACGATGAGCCAGGGAAACGCTCACAGGCAGAGGACAGCGAGTATCTGTGAAAGACAAAGCGCAGTGCCCGTGAATCGGGCGCCTCGCTGAGCCAGGGAAACACTCAAATAAAAAATAAAAAAGTCCCTGAACAGAAAGTAACATAGAAAAAAGCAGAAGCCTCTAAGTCCTGCAGCGATACTCCAGGGGAGTGAACAACTTGGAAAAGCAAGGATTTTTTACAAGACAACCAACTAGGCAAATCCAAAGCGATGGGAGGAGTCAAACCCCACAAAGTATATATAACAGATCATCCTGCAGCACAAGCGCTGTAGGCCCCGACCTAAAAAGGGGTAACAGAAAGTTTAAAAAGCAGACGTTTCAATGAAAGTTACACTCACAGCATTCACATTTTTCAAAAAGTGAAGGCTGAAATCATTATCCATTCCATTACTCTTCCTCTCAAACAGCCACTGGTATGCATGCATTTCTCTAGAAGTCAAAGTGTGTGTAATATGTTGATGTCATTATTAGCACATAAAGTGGTTTTCATTGTGGACTGAGATTTAATTTGATCTTATTGTTCATTTTTTATTAGGTGTAAGGTATTAGTTTTCTGTCTGATAATTAGTCTAAATATATTCACTGATAACAATCAATGAAAAATAATGATGGCTTGAATCCAGTGCCTGTATTTTTTCAGGTGTTTCATCGCAAAATGTTCAGAATTTTGAATTATTGAGCTTTACAAAATAAAGACACATGATCTCCTTTTAGGGCATTTAGTTTTACCATTTCACAGTTGTCTCGTATAATGCCAGTTATTTAATTCAATGTTTCTATGGCTTTCAAAGTGTCAATGTTTATATGGAGGCGCAGGTAGTTGCTGAATAAAGTATAATAAAGACTCAGAAGGTGCCTCATTGTATTCCAGCATTGACCCCTGCAAGATGAGGTGGAGAAAATATTAGCACAAATGATAAAATGATATGGCATGCACAATAGAGAAGTGCGGACAGAATGTAAATGTAATTGCTGGCCCATTTTCCGTGGTTTCTCTGTAATAAAACAACCCGTGTGCTCTATGTTGTAGGACAGACTGTTCTAACTGAGAGAGAGGGAGGGAAATTATTGTTGAGTGGCTTATCGTGAAAAAGAGAAGTGCCAAGACTAGAAGCAATAACATTTTATTTCTGGGCATTCTGTCAACTATTTAGATTACAATGCACTTGCAAACAAATGAGACGGAGTGCTTCGCAGGCCATTTATCCTAGGTATGTGCCACTGTTAGATGCTTAGGATCACTCTGTCACGCTCGTCTACAGCATGATAAAAAGTTCATTGGTATTCACTAAAGAGTGAATTAGCACCTGGTTCGGATTAGTGATTAATAACTAAACCATGAGCACATTCCTGTTTGTGCCTATTAGAAATTGGGTTGTTGGTTGAGGGAAGTTTGAACATTTCTCAAGAAATAGACACCATCCTTGTGAGTGTGAACCTCAAAAGTCCCTAAATTAACCTGCGTTTATCCCTCTGGTAGCATGGCACAAAAGTAGTCAGGCTTAACATTATGGCAATATGTAAAGTTTTTATGCAGCACTCAGACAGTAATAAAGTGAAAACACAACACAAGAAAACTCCCAAACCAATTTAGAAAAATTGAGAAAAGTGTATCAATTTATTTGACACCATAACAACAAAAATCCAATGAGTAGAAGCAGAGTTATTAATTTTTAAAGTTTAAAGTGAAAAATAGTGCCTAAAAGTTCAAAGTGTCAACTGAGGACATCTAGTTGCACAAGACTGGGGCAAAGTCGAAAGTTATGGATGAACTTGATGGAGCACAGTTCAGATACACAAAGTGGATTGAGCCAGGTCACCACTTACCTTTGGACTTAAAACAATTTTTAAAGAAAAATATCTGAAAGGTAAATTTCAGAAGGGCAAAGCAGCCAGCAGTGTCTGAGGAGGAGGCGTCATCCTCGGGGAGCAGCTGGACAAAGCCGCAATGAAGATTTCTTCATTCGGACATAGTCTCTTTTATTATTAAAAGTCGCAAATCTCCAGTGGGACAAAGCTGCAAGCTGTAGCCGACAAGGGCTACCCCCTTCTGCAAGGAGCCACTGAATATGATTTGCTGTGGAGAAGAATATGGCAGAAGCTACCACTAAGTCAGGCTGACCAGTGATGCATCTCAGGCAGATCGGCGAGCAGGTTGGTCCCAGTCTCTTCTCGGTTCCCAGGGCACTTTTTGGCTGAAAATGGACCAAGTCCCAAGTTTTGGATATGGGCTATCTGGGCACATATAGCACCACTGGTATGGAAATGGGTGGGCACCACTTGGATGGTCAGGAATCACTCAGGGCAGACCCAGGTATGGGTGCAAGGTGTTTGAGGACTTTTCTGTCCCTGAGGCTCTGAACAAGAAGCCAGCCAATGAGCCCTTGGAGTTACTCTGGTGGCCCTAGGTTCAAGAAGAAAATCAGGTCTCGAGCAGCAGGTCAGTCCTCTGAGGGCACTGAGCAGGCTTCAGGCAGTCCTCTTGGAGCAGCAGGGTAATTCTCTGAAGTACACAGCAGGCCTTAGGCAGCAGGGCAGTCCTCTGAGAGTCCTCCATAGATCCAGAAGTGAATTGAAGAGTGTGTCTGAGGGTACTATTCTTATAGCTGGTGCCAGTTTGAAGTGGAAGAAACCTCTAGAGTTTTCACCTCACAGATGGTTCAATAATTTCCTGCCTCCCTGCCCTGGTTCCAGGATGCCTGGAGTCACAAACGAGTAGTGTGAAGTTCTTTGTATGTGTGTGGAGAAAGCTCCTTTGCAGTGCAAGTGGGGCTGTACAAAGCTACACACCTCCCATTCTGCCAGGATGGCCCATCCTGCAACACCTAGTCCCCCTTTGTGCTAGTATCTGAGCGGAATACACAAAGGCCAACTGCACCTTGTCATGTGACCCAGGATACAGGCTGTACACTCCAAATGGTTAGGCCAAGAAAATGCCAGCTTTCTAAAAGTGTAATTTTCAGAATTGTGACTTAAAATCTGGCTTTACCATTAAAGAGGATTGTAAATTACAATTTAGACTCCAAAAATGATGTTTCTACCTGTTCTCAAACAAAGGTTATCACTTATTAAATGTAATAAAATAACCCAATGTTATTGTTAGACCTGGCATCATTGGCATGGGTTTCCCCTGTATGTTTGCCTGTGCCTCCTGTGTTTTTGCTGTGTGTCGGACTTTGTTTTTGCTGGTCTAGATGCTTTGGGCACTTTGCCACTGCTGTTCAGTGCCAAAGTGTAAGTGCTCCCTTTGTCAATTGTTGTTATGGATTGGTGTTTCCATGATTGGTCTATTTGGTTTACTGCTAAGTCCATAGTACAATGCACTGTGTGTGCCCAGGGCCTGTAAACCAAATGCTGCTAGTAGGCTTGCAGCACTGATTGTGCCACCAACACAAGCAGCCTTGCAACAAGGCCTCAGGCCTGTGTGCAGCCTAGTACTGCCATGTCGACCTGGCAAGTGCACCCACTTGCCAGGCCCTAAGCTTCCCTTTTCTTACATGTTAGTCGCCCCTAAGGGAGGCCCAGCGTACTCCCGTGGGCAGGGTGCAGTGTGTGTGAAAGGTAGGACATGCCCTGGTGTGTGTGGCATGTCCTGATAGTGAAATACAGCCAATTTCGATTTTCACTACTGTATGGCTATCTGTCCCCATTGGATAGAATGGGCAGTTTGCTCATAACATCTTATGAGTATTACTGCCCATGGGAACAAGATAGGAAAATAAAGTTTGATATGCCTGAACTCAGAATGTTAAGATGCTACTTTTAGTGAGAATGATTTTTACATTCTGGGTTTGAAAATACCACTTTTGGAAAGTAGGTATTTTCTTGCCTAACCATCCAGTCTGCCTCTGCTAGGTTGTGTATTGACTGTCTGGCTTTGGAGTGACAGGGGCTGGGGATGTGCTACTCTGTTCAGACAGCCACTTGGGGGGTTGAGGTGTGTCCAGCCTTTCAAGGGTGAGTCAGGGCTGGGCTGAATAGACCTGGCCTGCATTCAGAGTAGGGGGAGGAGGTTTCTTTCGCACATGCATGGGCCTGGTCTGCCAAGGACAATGCGGTCTCCACCTCCTGCCAGGAAGCTGCAAAAGAGAGGACAGAACTGGTTTTGGCTGGGCAAAGAGCTTCTCTGCCACAGAGAACAAAGGATTTTGTATAATAAAAAGAGGGGCCCAGACCCCAGACTTTTCGATCACTTCTGGGAATCAAGAGAAACCTTTGCCAAGGAGAAGAGCTGGAAAAACTGAGGAGGAATACTGCCCCTGTGCTGTTTGCTGTCTGGGGTTGGCCTGCAGTGACTACTTTCTGCCAAGGAAAGGAGAAGGACGTTGCTGTTTGCTGTGTCCCCTGCTTGAGGAAGATTTCCAAGGGCTTGAAATTGAGCTTGCCTCCTGCTCTGAAGTCTCAGGGACACAAAGACTTCACCCCCAGCTCCCCTGAACTTCCTTGCTGGGAGTTCTGACCTGCCAAGAGGTGCCTGTAGCTGTTCTGGGCCTCTGGAGGTTGTTCTGGCTGTTGGGAGCTGGAAAAGCAATGCAATGACGAGAAGCGCAACGCAACCGTACGTGTTTCCGGCGCATCGCTGTAGAAACCGACGCAGCGCCTGCCTGTGGCTCGAGAAATCGCCGCACGCTGCATCGAGTGCACTGGTCTCTAAAGCCCGAGATCACCACACCGATTCCAACACAACCCCTGCTGAGCGGCTGCAAGAACCCACGCATCGTCCCAAATCGTCGCATTGAGGCACCTGGTCTGTCGCATCGTTGGGGGACGCAGTAAGGAACCAACGCATCACCTCCCCATGCAGTAAGAAACCGACGCATCACCTCCTCTCCGGTAAGGAACCGACGCATCATCTCTCCTGCGCAGCAGTAAGGAACCGACGCATCACCTCCCCTGGAGCAAGGAACCAACGCATCCCCTTCCCTGAGTGTAAGGAACCGACTCATCACCTTCCCTGCAACCCTTTTTGTTTGTGTGCGTGACGCATCCAAGGTACTTTGTGTGAGAAGTCTTTCATCTGCAATTTGCTTTGAACTGAACTATTTCTACCATTTGAAAGACATATTTTTATTACTGTATTGTGGATTTTTGTCATTTTGGTCTTGTTTTGGTTTACATAAAGATTACTTATTTTCTAAACTGGTGTGGTGTTCATTTGTAGTGTTTTCACTGTATTACTGTATGTGTTCACAAATGCTTTGCACACTGCATCTGAGATAAGCCTGCCTGCTCGTGCAAAGCTACCAAGGGGGTGAGCAGGTTTTTTTTTTAGAAGTGTATCCCCCTTATCCTGACTAGGAAGAAGGGTCCTTACTTGGTCAAAGGTACCTAGCTCTGCCAACTAGAGACCCCCATTTCTAACCGTTATCCTCTTGGGGAGATAGGCCTCATCGTAGTAAACAATGGATTTGTGGTTTTTTCACTACCAGGACATGTAGAACTTGAAAGTACATGTTCAACCTTGTAGATAGAGTGCATCCTGCCCTATGGGCTGTTTAGGGCCTACCCTAGGGGTGACTTATATGTATTAAAAAGGGAGTTTTGGGCTTGGCAAAAGGTTTTCTTGCCAAGTTGAATTGGCAGTTTAAAACTACACACAGGCTGCAATGGCAGGCCTGTGACATGTTTTAAAGGGCTATTTAAGTGGGTGATACAATACGTGCAGCAGGCCTAATAGTAGCATTTAATTTACCAATCCTGGGTATATTGTATTTCACTTTACTAGAAACTTATAAGTAAATTGAATATGCCAATCAGGTGTAAGCCAATTTTACCATATTTTAGAGAGGGAGTACAAGCTCTATAGCACTGGGTAGCTGTGGTAAAGGCCAACAAAAACGAATCGAGCAAAGCAGGAGAGGAGAATCTAAAATGTTTGGGGGAAGACCACCCAAAGACCGACAGGTCTAACAGTGCTCGAGTCAGTAGTACAATTTCACACACAGAGGGTTTCTGCTTTTCACTAGTCAAGTGTGCAACTCGTGCAAATGTGCTGCTTGCACACTATGGAATGGCGAGTAACGTGCTGTTAGCATCATATCCCCCACTGCTTTGTGCACAAGGAGGAAGGAGGTACAAGTTTTGGACTCAGCAAACACTAAACCCCATGCAATCTTTATTTATTATCTGCTCCACTGGTGCCTTAGAGACCGTACTGTTTTCGACCCTGTCATAAGCAGAGCAGTAAACTGGTACACCAGAAAAGTATGATGGAGCATATAATATACAGTACTATGTGCCTGTTCTGAAGTTTTGTTTTCGCTCCCTTAACATTTTTTAAAATCCGATTGCAAGATCAAATACAAAACGCTAGAGACTGCACTTTTTCAGTTATAAAATTGAACTGGGGGAAAATCAGAACTGATCATCCACAAGTAAATCTAGAAGTAGTTCATTGTGCAGTGGCGTCCTGAACCCCCTGCTGTAGCAGCTTAAGTGGGGGGTAACCACTATAAGTCTCATTAAAAGATGTTCAATTATACATTTGTCTCTTCGGTCTGCATGGCTGCAGACAAAAACGATCTCTGATAATAGCAGGACAGGGCTGAGGGGTCGGGGTCAAGTGCTGATATGTAAACAAAGTTCAGTAAAGCAGAAAGAGAAAGACATGATGTAACTAGGAAAAAACACAGAGTGAAGCAAATAGTGGGAGAGAGAAAGGCAAGTAAGGATAAGTGCTAGAAAATAAATACCTGTGATAGAAACTAGAAAGAGGAAAGAGTAGACGGAAGAAAGGGTGAAAGTAAGCAAAGGTGGAAGGCAATATGAAAAGAAGTAAGGAAAGGTGACGTGGACGGAAGGCTAGGTGAAAAGAAAAAGGAAGGATGAATGCAAGGACAGATGGTTGAAAGGATGTAAAGATAAATAGATGGAAGGGTGAAAATATTAGATGTGAAAGGATGGAAGGAAGTGGGAAAACTAGAAGAGGGGATGGATAGACATGTGGAAGAAGGGACAGAAGAGTGAAAGGATGAATGGTTAGAAGTGTGAAAGTATAAATACATATATGCATGAAGAAAATGGTCATTGGATGAATGGATGGACAGACGGATGGAAACATGGAAAGGATGGATGGAATATCAGTGGATGGGTAAAATAATGGAAGAATGGATGGAAGGATGGAAAGATATGGATGAATGGATAAATGAACAACAAAAATAACCCTGCACCCATAGTACAATGGTCTGTCAATTGTAACCGCACTAGTGCATCATGTCAAAAAAATATAGAGCAAAATACAATACAGAAAACTTCCCAGATGAAAAGACCAAACAATAATGTTTTTGATTGTAGAAAGCGTTGTCTCTTTATTCCAAAAACGTCATTCTTTAAAATACACGACACAGTTGATAGCCAACGCGTTTCGTCCCGCTTGGGACTTCCTCAGGGCTAAAAACAATTACAAAACACTATTTACAATATGAACAATTTAAAAACAAAAAATGCTTAAAAATCAGACATTTCATTTATCAAGACAAAAATCACAATACTGCTTATTATCATAGGAAAGTTTCATATACATCATTGTTCTAAGTTAAACTTTGGGAAGCCAGTCTGAACTATACAAAATAATAAATGCTTTTTAAGACAGGGAGGAAAACAAATCGACAATTTTTTAATTGTGTTCCCAGCGGAATTGTAACTAATTTTCACAGAATTTCTGAATAGTAATCTTTCTAGAGAAGCATGATACATGGGTCAAGCCACTTGGTCCTATACAAAGTATTTGGAGCAATAAATACGCTCATAAGATCCAATATATATTTATAATGTACAAATAGAACGGTATGGGCACATGTATGATATACACATCATGTCTATTGAGATACAAGTATTGTATCTAATCATAGTATTCTAGTATTATCTAAATCAATTAGTAAAATTTTATTTATAATTCATACCTCAAAGACTTCTTTAGTAGTTGTATTGATTTAAAGGCTGAAAAGTGCCATTTGGATCAAAGAATTAGCAATGCAGTCTCTCTGTAAATAAAAACAATATAAATACACCTTTAATGATCAGCTAGGGCTCAAATCATCCAAAGAATGAGTATTCTAATAGTTGTTGTTTGTTTTAATAGAACTCTATTATTGTAAGATTATCAATTATTTCCTGATGTTGCTGTTATATCTTTACATATGCACAGCATCCATTGTTCATCATATGGTCAATCAATCAGATTAAATGAGTTCTGTAAAAAACATTGAAAGACTCGAAATGAGTTCGAGATCAATTGCCTATTTTCACTAAACAGTGATAATATTATCAACCATGATCAAACTGTCATTACAACCACAGATGTAAAACAAGCCTCCAGAATATAATACCAATGCAAGATGGCTCGAACACAATCTTACTAATGACTCCCATCAAGAGTCACATAGTAGCATGGAATAGATTGGGTTCAATAATTTCTATAACGAACATTGAAAGACTCGGAATAGGTTCATGATCAATTGCCTGTTATCACTGAACAATAATAATATTGTCAACCATGATCAAACTGTCATTACAGCCACTAATGTGAACCTGGCCTGTAATTGTGTCCTTTACTCAATGAAAATAATTCACCGATATTCATAAGTTTTAATGACTCACATTAAGAGTCACGTAGCAGCACAGAATAGATTAACAGCTGCTACTCACAATTTGAACAAAATACCTCCTTATAATGTCGACGAGTGATTTATATGTGTATTGAGGCCGCCATATTTAAATCTCATGCATTGCAGAGGTTTCAATATATATTCCTATTATAAAAGGGGAAACACCCTATAAATTCCAGGCCACACGCCTGCAAAACAGTCTGTTATGTGGTCAAATTGACGCAGATCACAATATTTATTTACAAACCAGTTTAAAGTTTCAAAAGCCTATATCTATGTACTCACCGGGAAATGTATTTCCCTCCACGCATATACGAACGTCCGATTCAATAAAGTTAAAAGAACCGAACAAATCCACACAGCGTTATTTATAGCCCCTCTCAACACCAAACACCTGAGTTAGCCGTAAGAACGCGATATAGGTCGGTATCGTTAGTCACGTGATATGTCCCTAAAAAAGACACGCCATTTTGAAGCGTTTAAATGTGCCCCTTTCTAGTAAGGCTCGACTATTCACCAATCCATATCGCTATATACATTACGTTTCCACGAAATTCCTGTTGTATAATTATTTCTAACATAATACTGCATACGTTATTTACGTTCGTTTTTTTTCAACAAGCACATGAATTGACAGCCCAGAGAACGCGGTACAAAACAACATTACAGGTCACATGACATGCCCATAAAAAGAATCCGCCATCTTAAAACATAAAATGTCCAACTTTCTGAATAGAGCAGACTATTATATGTTCAATGCCACTATACACAAGACGGTCCTAGGGAATGTCTCCTATGTAACTGTGTTAACCGCATTGCTGCGAGCGTTTTGTATGCCTAATCTTAAAACCCAACACTTAGATCAGTCAAATAGCGCAGTATAAGAGAGTATACCAGATCACATGATATACCCTCACAATAAATGCGCCATATTGAAACATACAAAAATCCACCTTTCTAGTCAAGAAACACTATCACCTGAGCAGTCTCACAGAACGTAATACCAACAAATATTTCAAGTCTGGCGGATCACATAATATACCCTCACGATGAATGCGTCATCTTAAGACATGAAAATATCCATCTTTTTGATCAAATATTTAATGAGCAGTCTCATGGAGCGCAATACCGACAAATATTTCAAGTCACATAGCTATTCCAATAAAAGAGTGCACCCTCGTGAAGCATAAAAGTATCCGCCAGACAAATCAAAATTGACTGTCACATAGTTAGTGATGATACATGTAGAACAGTCACAGGAAGTTACCTTTGTATAATTTTAAAATACAGATTGCAGCCAAACATAGTCCAATGATATTGCATTGTATGTTTACCGATATTACCAAAATACACAAAACAAAACACATGACTTGTCAAAAGTACACAAACCATCTTCAAAAGTGCAAATCATGCTAGTTTTACACAGTGCATTTGATCCAATGATTAAACTTGAAAAAACGTCCTATCAAGCATAATCTGTCTATTTTACTTAATCGGTTTACTAATGTGCAAGAGAGAGAACTTAACAAGCATATATTTGGCTATACTATAAAATACAACATCACTCTCTTTATTTCTAATTGACTGCTCATGATATTTACATTAGAAGTGAGCTGAACATAACTGTGATGCTCTATTTTTGATATTGACTAGTATTCCGGTCAGAGGGTCCTAAACAATTACATAATCACAAAAAATGATGAAATTCATTATTGTGGTTAAGGCCTGATGACACTGCCCTCAAACGACAAATCCACAGCGCCTCAGTCTGTCTCAGCAAGATAGTCCTGTCCCCACCTCTTTCACTAAATTTCACTTGGTCTAAAGCATGAAATTTAATATCCAATCTCTCAGGATGGTCTGTGTGTATGTGTTGTGCTACTGGAGAAAAATCATCTCTATTTTTTATACTCCTGACATGTTCTTGTATCCTGATTTTCAAACTTCGGCTGCTACTGCCTATGTAGATTTTATCACATGCACATCTCAATAAATATACTGCGTGTGTGGTATTGCAATTTATAAACGATGCGATCTTAAATTCTTTAGAATTGTTGTATTGGAATTTAATACATTTGTTAACCCCTAGCTTGCAAACACAACAATTTCCACACGTAAAAAAACCATGCGGTTTTTCAGGCAGCCAAGATTGGGACATGATTTTCGGTTCTCTAACATGACTTGGGCACAGCATATCCCTCAAGGAACACAATTAAAAAATTGTCGATTTGTTTTCCTCCCTGTCTTAAAAAGCATTTATTATTTTGTATAGTTCAGACTGGCTTCCCAAAGTTTAACTTAGAACAATGATGTATATGAAACTTTCCTATGATAATAAGCAGTATTGTGATTTTTGTCTTGATAAATGAAATGTCTGATTTTTAAGCATTTTTTGTTTTTAAATTGTTCATATTGTAAATAGTGTTTTGTAATTGTTTTTAGCCCTGAGGAAGTCCCAAGCGGGACGAAACGCGTTGGCTATCAACTGTGTCGTGTATTTTAAAGAATGACGTTTTTGGAATAAAGAGACAACGCTTTCTACAATCAAAAACATTATTGTTTGGTCTTTTCATCTGGGAAGTTTTCTGTATTGTATTTTGCTCTATATTTTTTTGACATGATGCACTAGTGCGGTTACAATTGACAGACCATTGTACTATGGGTGCAGGGTTATTTTTGTTGTTCTGTTAGTGGCGGTTTTTGTACTGCTTTGTGGGGTGTATGTGGATCACATCCCAGACCCATTGCACCGTTTTGTTGTGGATACTTAGAGGCTACTATACGTAATAACGTTTGGTGCTGGATTCTTCTGCTCTGATCCTTTCCTGTCTATGTATATGAATGGATAAATGAGTGTATGTAAGGGTAATGAGAACTATTCTACTTGCTTTGCATCACTTGGAGGTTTGGTCCAAAGTCAGGGGTATTTTTCTTTTCTGGCTACTCCCTTGTCATTGTGCCAGAAACAGAACAGGGCTAATCTCACACAGCAAAGGAAGCCACATACCCTGACCATTTCATTCCATACTGTTCTGAGTTGGCAGCTCTTACAAAAGCACATGCACTCATGCATATACATACTCACACAAATATACAAGTGTCTGGAAGACCACATAAACAGGGTGGATGCAGGGGAAGTCCTACATGAGGTGGTCCAGCGCTTTGACTTCCTTGTGTTAAGGACCTTACAATATTGCCCATATAATGTAATCAAGAGTTATGACTTTTTAATAACAGTCCTTCGTAATTTTTTTATGTGTGGTTGTGTGGTTTGACTAGTTTGTGCATGGAACGTTTCTATGTGATCTGTCAAGCAGGGGCCAAAAAGAAAGGGGGTGTTCCAAAACTCAAAATCCTCTTGCATTTTCCATAGGTTTCTTTAGGCAGGGCTACAGCAAAAACTGCTGAACGAAATTACACCAAATTTGGCAGGAAGCTAGATCTTGACACACACATTGTGCTTTTTAGGTCAGATGTAGAAAGCATTTTAATGGTCACAAAAATCCTAAATTGCAGAATTGGACCATTCGCAATCAGAAAAATGTGTTTTCATATGTACAAAATGCACAATGTGATTCTGTAACTTGTTACCGAATCTCAATTTGCATTTATGATTCAGTATTTGGAAGGGGTGCTTTTTTTGGTGTGCCTTCCAAAAACCGAACCGGTATGGTATGTATTACTGTTTTGTGATCGAATTCTGGTAATAAAATAGTAATACTTTACCATCATTTTAAAAGTTGTGGTAACCCACTTGCAAACCGGGAGGGGTCCACTTGATGCCACTTCCCCTTTGAGAATGTTGAATAAATATTTTTAAGAGCAGGCAGTGGTCCCATTGACCACTGCCTGCTCCTAAGAAATGAAATTTCAAAGTTTCATTATTTTCTTTATAAACAAATCCAATTTTTCTTTAAGGAAAACAGGCTACATTAAAAAAAAATTGATTTATAAAAAAGCAGTCACAGACACCATCTCTGTAAACGTCTGGGATTAGATGCCGTGCTTCAGGCCTCTGAGTTCTTGTGGACCCGAACCTCCAGGTCTTCACAGTCCTGGTCTGCCAGACATAAGGGTGACCCCTTGCACTAGCCACGTTGCCACTGATGTGGAAAAGTGCCCTCCAGAATAGTCCCTAGGAATAGGAGGAAATATCCCTGGGGCAAAAAACCTCCTGAAGACAAGGATCAGACGCAGGCTGGAGGATAGCCAGGCATAGTTAAAGAAGTTTGCTGATAAAGATGAATGGAGAATTAGCAAGGGCAGGGACAACCACAGGCTAGAGAAGTAGTGAGAACAATACTAATGGGATAATTGAAGCGTTGTGATGCAATGAGTAACCAGTAAAAGCAGGAAGTACTTAATATGCCATCTTAGATTGTGAATCTTCAAGCCTCAATGGAACGCCGCTATCTTGGATTGGGGAGTTATAGCTTTTCCCAAAGGCATGAGCAAGGAACCCTGGGAAGAGGAAGCTCTGAGGAGGGAAACCAGTCTCCGACCATGGCCCCAGAGAGAGAAATGCCAAACTAGACTGCAGCACCGGCAGGCCAGCCGCTGTAAGGTACATTTTATTGGAGGTGGTGGCAGCTTGCCGATGTGCTCGCTCTCCCTGTGTAACCCAAGACCCAGAGCCAGCCGTGCGCCCTGCCTGCAGCAGGTATCTCCCGCCGATAGCAATAAGCAGAGCAAGAAAGGCTTCTGCAAAATACCCTACCCATGGCCAGCGTTTGTTGCTGGTGCCGACAGGCGGGCAGGGAAGTGCTGCAGTGGTGCAACAGATCAACCTCATTAATATGCAGGAGGTAGGTCTATTTGCAACCCAGTAGGAGTCCCTAATGAAACTCAAGAGTTTCATACATTAGGAATAGTGCTTTCCTAATTGCGATTTGCAGGAAATCTCAATAAGGAAATCACTATTTCTATCTTTGCATATTTAGCCCTATGTGATTTGGTGTAAATACATTCAGGAGTTTTTGAGAAATTAAGGATTAAAAACATTTGTACATCTAGATGGCTGGTTTGGAGAGACTCTCACGAGAGTCCCTTGAATCCGATTTAAAAAAATAGAGCTTTCTAATTGGAACAGGGAGCTTTTTTCCCTTGGGCCTCCACGTTGCTACAGGAGTCAGACTCCCACAGGAGCGCATGCTCTGATTGGCAGCCAGCAACAAGGGGAAAATATTCCTAGCAGCCATTACAGGAGTCTGGGACTTAGTCCCCTGTCCTGAAGTTATTAAAAAGAATAATATAAGGGGGCATTGTAGAGGTACCTTGCCGCCTAGGTCCCATGGGGACAACCAGAGGGACCCCCCTTGGGCCATAATTGAAAAGAAAAATGTCAATTTTTGCTGCAAATCTGCTAGACTCCCCCGGGAACAACAAAAAACTTGGCAGCCAGAGGCCACATTCTTCAGTTAAGGGGAGGGGGCACGTGCCCCCTCTACCCGAGCCGGTTTTGGCCCCAGGGTCCCCATCCCCTGGGGCCTAAAACCTTTGTTAAGGGGAGGGAGGCGCATGATCCATCAAAGTCGTATTCAGCCCTGGGCACCCCATCCCCCGGGCCTGATTTTAATTATTAGTGGGGCGCACAGCCCTTTTCCCTAAGCAACATTCAGCCCTGGGGACCTCATACCCCAGGGCTTACAGCATTTAAAAAGGGGAGGGGGGGATGCATTGCCCACCCTCCCTGAGTCTCAAAAAGACCCTGGGAACCCCATCCCTCAGGGCTGTAAATTAAAAGGGAGAAGGCCATGTGGCCCCCTTCCAGAGCCTTTAATGGCCCTGGGGACCCCATCCCCTATGGTTGGCTCACTTGCTTTGTCCCAGGGAGCCCATCCCTGGGATGCATCATTTTCCCTGCCTGCTCTGGAGTGGGCAGGGAAACTTGTGTTTGCTCCCACTTGGTGGGAGCATTTTTTAAACTCTGGGGACAGAGACAGGGGACAGAGAACCAAATCAAGATATTGCACCCACCCCAAGGGTGCAGCATAAATAGTTGCTCCCTGTGGGAGGAAGCAGTGCCCGCTACTGCAGCAAGTGGGGAGCCAGCTGGGGTTGCGGGGCCCTGGGATTTCCCCCACAGCCCCCAACATGTAAATGTAAGTAAGTCCGTTTTTATATAGCGCAGCTACTCACCCTTACGGGTCTCAAGGCGCTGGGGGCCATCGTGGAAATTAAGTGAGCTATTGCCCAGAGTCACATGGTGCTGAGCTGAGCTGCCGCCGGAGCCGGGGATTGAACCGTGAACCCTGTGCTCTGAAGTCAGCTGCACCACACCTCTCCACTGTGTATGGTGGGTACCCTCAGTGGGCACCGGGGCACCCACCTATTATAAGGATGGGGTCCCTAGGGCCAAAATAGGCTCACGGAGGGGGACCGCACAGCCCCCCTCCCCTTTAAAGCAAACACAGCCCTGTCTATGTGTATATATCCATCTATCTTCCATCTTCAGGTGGCTCGCTGGTGCTCAACTAAAATGCAACGAGGAGAAGTCGGAGATTCTCCTGTTTGGAAAATTCCCCCCCAGGTTCCGGGAAGCTTTGTGGCCACCTGATTTTCCCCTGCCCTCCTCTGAAGGGAAGCCGGCAAAGAACCTGGGGGTATGGTTTGATGAGTCTTTCTTTCTCTTTTCACATTACGAAGCTGGCCGGTACCTGCTTTGGCCTTCTCAAGACATTAAGAAAATTCTTTCCTCTCTTGCCTCAAGCAGCTAGAGAAACGGTCATAAGTGCCCTCATCCTGTCACGGCTGGATTATGCCAATGCACTTTACATTGGCATTCCTGGCTATCTGATTAAAAAGCTTCAGGTAGTCCAGAACTCGGCAGCCAGACTTCTGCTGGGTATTTCCACCAGACATAGCGTGCGGCTCCATTTGCGCTCCCTTCACTGGCTTCCCGTAGCGGAACGGGTAAAGTTCAAATCGCTGGACCTAGCCCATCGTGCCCTACATGGCATTGGTCCATCTTCTCTGCAAAAGCGCTTTACCTTCTACGTGCCCACTAGACGGTTGCGATCGGCATCCCACCGACTCGCAATGGTTCCCCGATTTCAGTTCCAGAGGTTGGGAGGCAGGTCTCTGACTCGGAGGGCTGCGGCAGCGTGGAATGCACTTCCCCTGGTTTTACCCAATATTGAAGACCTGTCAGCATTCAAGAAAAATCTTAAAACGTATCTTTTCGTCTGCTAGTCTCCTGCTCTCCTTAAGACATCGCGCCGGGACACTCATGAGTAGCCGTGCGCATTATAAATCCAAATAACATAACCTATATGTATATATATATATATATATATATATATATATATATATATATATGTATAGGTATGTATATATGGGCCCGATTCACAGAACTAACTTAAGACAAAATCCTAAACTTACTACCATTTTGGTATTGACAGAAGGCACTTACTCATTTTGGTATTCACAGAAGGCACTTACTCATTTTGGTATTCACAGAAGGCACTTACTCATCAATGAGTAAGTGCCTTCTGTGAATACCAAAATGAGTAAGTTACTCAAAATGAGTAAGTTACTCATTTTGGTATTCACAGAAGGCACTTACTCATCAATTATATATATTATATTATATTATATTATATATATATATGTACAACAAAAACGCCCGAAAGCTTAGGAATGCACTCTCAGCAAATAGAACCATTTGGTTTATTTTCAAAACGGGAACTTGCAACAGTATTCCATGGTCATCCTTTCTTAGACCTGATGTGTTTCAAGGCTGCTGCCTCTTCTTCAAAGGTCGCTTTAATTATGAAAGTCTTGCAGGAATTTCCAATCAGCATTCTTTTATCCTGCCCCCAGTGGGCTTGCATGCTGGGACTTGTGGTCCCATTGAAAACAAGTGTCCACCTCTAGTAGGCCCTGCGCGCACATTCGTTTTTTAAAAAGCATTTTGCTGAATTCAATTTACCCTCCGTGGGCCCCAGAAAAATGTGCGAGTTCAATTTACCATATTTGCTGCGCCGCATATTGCGTCTGGATACAGTTCCTCGCGCGGCCTCCTGACATTATTAGGATGGTGCTACTCCTCACGGCAGGGCAGCCGTGCAATCCATTTTTTAAAAAGCACAGCGCTTCATATGCAAATTAAAGCCTGCTTGATGGTCTGTAAACCTACTATAGGATATAAATAAGCCTCAAATGTGCAAATTAACATCTGAACTTACCAGAAGTAAACAATGATACTCGCATTAAGAACTCTCTGTTCCAGCATGCATCAAGAATCTGCACTGAGCACACGCCCACTGTGATGGAAACAAATAAAGCTGAAAATCAAATTGAATGCGAGGCTCAGGTGTTTTGTATGTGGCAGCCCAGGAAGAAGGGGTTTTTAACCTTGGGGAAAAAAAAAAAGGCAAAGACAATTACGAAAAGGAGCATCAAGACAGGCTGCAACAGGGAGCCGTATGGCGAAGCTCTGTCGAGTGACCTCCCAATGCTCAAGGGCACTTTGTTGTACAATATATATATATATATATATATATATATATATATATATATGTATGTATGTATACAAGATCGCAAGATCGAAACGCGTCTGTTTCTATTTGCCAAATAAAATGCCCGATAACGACAGTACTACGTTGGTATGGCTGTTTCCTTCGATGTGCGCTTGACGAGGATTTCATTGGACTATGTATATGTATGTATATGTATATGTATATATCCTTAGGGGCTAAGGCGCACAGGGCCTAATGAGGCGCAGGGAGTGGGGCCACGTGACCCCCCTCCCCTTTAAATAATTAACTCCCTGGGGGATGGGATCGTCAGGGCCTAATGAGGCTCGGGCCCCCTCTCACATGGGCCACACAGTCCCCCTCCCCTTTAAAAAAAATACGGTCCTGGGATCTCCAAGGCCTAATGAGGTTTTGGGAGGGGAGGCCATGGTGACCCCCCCTGGTCCCTATGAAGGCTCGGGAGGTGGCCACAGGTTCCACCTCCCCTTTTTTTTTTGACTGGCCCTGGGGAATGGGATGTCTGTGGCCTAATAAGGCTCGGGTAGGGGGGGTTGCTCGCCCCTCCCCTTTTTTAGGGTCGAGCTTGCGACAATGCATAAACATCTGCTCTCACTAGCGAGACTCTAGTGTATACAATAAAGGGCTTGCAACCTGCCCATTGCTTACCATTTGTTGGAGTCAGTGTCACTCTGCTTTGCTACATTCTAAATGGCTAGCGAAGCCATGCGTCACTTCCGTTTCTTTCTCTGGCGCATGGACCAAGCATAGATTGAATACATTTAATTGGTGTCATTCCACTACTCTTGCCTTGATTGAAGGGTATTTTTTAACCTGTGTTGGTGCTTTAGCCTCCCACCCAGCACTTCTCCATGTTGTCTTTCCTTTTCCCCTCACCCCTCCGTTCTTGTTTGCCCATTCCCCACGCCCTTACTTGCCTGTTCCGTTCTTCCACCCAAAAAAAAAAAGCGCTATATTGCGGCGCCAGCGCTGGCAATGTCATAGTGTTTTTTTGATAACTTTCATTTTAGCCATGATGCAGAGCCATGCTGCTGTACAACATGTCTAAAAGGCATTGGCAAATCCAATAGCTCTTGCATAGCTAAGACCTATTGGCTTTACCCATGCTTGTTGGAGCCAAGCGTCTGGTTTATCAGGAAGATTCCGAAGCAGACATGTCATTCTCCAGAATTTCAACGAACACGCCGGTGAATATCACTGTAAACTCTGTTTTCAAGGGAAAGAAAGTGGAGGTTTTTATTTGGTGAACAAGGGGGATGTTAACTAATTAATTTTGCTATGAACCCGTAGTTTGTTTCTGGTAAAATAAAAGCTCTGTCTGTCAACCTTAAAGATAAGGGCATATGAGGGCTCAGTTTTAAGGAGCAGCAGACTGTTGTCTTGAAATGCTTTTTACCCAATGTTGGATCTGGCCCTTTTTGCAGGATTATCCCCAAACTTTTTCCCTTACTCCACCTAGTTTTCTGACCTTTTTATGCTTGACTCTGGACACTTTTCCACTGCTGACCAGTGCTAAAGTGCATGTGCGCTATGTCTAAAATGTAATGACAGTTGGTTTCTCCAAGATTGGCATATTAGGTTAGACTAATAAGTCCCTAGTACAGTGCACTACATGAACCCAGGGCCTGTAAATCAAATGCTACTAGTGAAGCTGCAGCACAGATTGTGCCACCCACATGAGTAGCCCTTCAAGCATGTCTCAGGCCTGCCACTGCAGAGCCTGTGTGTGCAGTTTTAAACTGCCATGTCAACCTGGCAAGTTCACCAACTTACCAGGCCCAAACCTTCCATTTTATTACATATAAGGCACCCCTAAATTAGGCCCTAGGTAGCCCCATGGGCAGGGTGCAGTGTATGTAAAAGGTAGGAGGTGCTTTTAAGTTTCCCATTTCCTGATAGTGAAAAACTGCTAAATTTAGTTTTCCACAACAGCAAGGCATATCTCTCTCCTAGGTTAGCAGTGGAACTGCCTTGTAACGCAGATAGAAAATTGGCATCTGGTGTCTCTGGTCTCACAATTTAAAAACACATTCTTTTGTAAAGGTCATTTTTAAATTGCAGGTCTGAAAATGCCACTTTTAGAAAGTTGGCCTTTTCTTACTTTAACCATTCTATGCTCTCTGCCTGTCCCTAGAATGCATGTCTGGCTTGGATGACAATTGGGTTTTGTGAATTCTCTCTAGACAGTCACACACAAAGGGAGCTGACGTGTGCCCTGTATATCCTGATGGCCCATCACAAGGCTGATGGGTCTTCCTGAGCTAGAGTGATGGAGGAATTGACACTTGCTCCTGAATAGGGCTGTGCCTGTCCCCACATAAAGAGCTGTATACCCCTTGCAGTGCGCCTGGAGCCAGGAATGGCAGGCTCTTGTGCACTACAAATACCTTTCTTTGAAGTCTCCCTACTCTACATGCTGAAAAGGATAAGTACTGGGCCTCTGATTTCATATATTCAGAACCCTTCTGGACAGAGGACATTCTGCCAGCAAGAAGAGCTGTTGTGCTGCCAGGAGGGACTGCCACTTTGCTGCTTGCTTTGCTGTGTTGGCCTGCTGCTTCTTCCCTGGGAGTGAGAGGACTGGACTTTGCTCTCTGCATCCTGATTTCTACAGGTTCTCCAAGGGCTTGACCAAGCCTGAAGTGTCAGGGATATCAAAGACTTCATCTGCATCCTGCAACCAGCACCTGGGCTCCTCTGCTGTGAGTCCTGACCTGCCAAGTGGTGTCAAACCCAGTCCTGGGCCCTTGGAGGTGAATTTGGTGCTGCAAATCAAGAAAATCGCTGCCTCGCGTCAGTTGGAACCAGTGCCTTTCTGTTAAATCGGCGCATCACCACTGCCTGCACTGAAGCCATGGACACCACTAGCCAGACATGTGACGCCACGACCGCGACTTCAACACAGCCTGACCTTGCCACAGTACCTCTGAAGAACTGCTGCTGTGTGAGTCTCGACACTGCACCACCGACATCCGTGGTGCCCCATCCCAACCGGCGCCTCCCCGCTCCTGTGTGACTCCCGAGCGACACAGCGCCTTGGGCCCAGCAGTTTGACTCCAATGACGAAGAATCGACGCTTCGCGCTCTCGACACCACATCGCCTTTTGAAACCGATGTCTCGCACTTGCAACCGATGCATCACTTCCTTTATGCAATGCATCATCCCAGAGCGGCCTAAGCTTCTTTGAATCTGCACCGCCTTAAGGAACCGACACCTCATGTGCAACCACGATGCCTCACCTCCACTGTGCGACGTCACACCCTTGGTTTCCGACACCATATTCTTGGTCCAACGCCGTGCTTTTGGTTTTTGACGCAGCCAAGGTAGTGAACCACGACCAGATAGCCCCAGTTGGAGCTATAGACTTTTAAAAAATTCATATCTTGACTTGTGTATATTGGATTTTTGTCATTTTGGTCTTGTTTTACCCAGATAAATGTTGCCTGCTTCTAAACTGGTGTGGAGTGCTTTTGCGGTGTTTTCACTGTGTTACCGTGTGTGCGCACAAATACTTTACACATTGCCTCTTTAGGTGGGCCGCTCTGTCCTAAGCTACAGAGGGTGAGCATAGGTAAACCTTTAGTGTGTACTTCACTCACCCTGACTACTGTGGGTCCCTACTCGGACACGGTGCATACCTTTGTCAACTAGAGACCCCATTTCTAACACAGAATCATTCTGAGCCATTCAGGTTTTATTTAGCATGCATGTTGAAGGCTACATCTAGCTTCTGTCAGGCACTGTATTGTTTGGAGCCTGTTATGTTTCCACAGTTGTTAGTCATTCCATTTAACCTCTCATTTAACCTGTGGTGTTAAGTCAATTAGAAAAAAGTGTTCAAGCTCTGAGTGTGCCCTTATGCACTACTTCTGTAGACTTCTGCGAGCCAAACTAAGACTAAGGTGGGACACTAAATGTGTTACACTTGTGTCAATGCCTTTTTATGGGCTTTTTATTAAACACATAGTTTATGCAGCGGTCAAAGTGCATGGAAAAAAGCATTGGCAAATCCCATAGGTCTCACTGATGCGAAATCAATCAGCTTTGTTTTTAGGGCATGCTGCAAAGCAGCACGGCTGTTGTGCAACATGTCTGAAAGTTATTTTAAAAGCACCATGAGGAAGCAGTGCTATGCACCATAGCACTTTTTTAAACTTTCAGCTATGTTGTACCGCAGATGCTGGGCAACATGGCTGAAAGTTAAAAAAAATGCTGTGACGCAGTACGCTGCTATGTCATAGTGCTGTTTTAAAATTTACTTTCAGACATGCTGCCCAGCAGCCGTGCAACATGGCTAAAAAAATAATTGACAATGTCAATAACTCTCATAAGTGAGACCTATTGGCTTTGCCAGTGCTTATTAATATATGTGGTCCCAAGGGATGGATCCTTGGGGCCTATTAAGGCCTGGGGAGGGTGGATGCATGATCCCTCCCTTTAGATTTTGGCCCCGGGGATGGTGTCCCCGAGGACAAAGAAGGCTTTTGGAGGAGGGGGTATGCTGCCCCTCTCCCCTTTTTCATTATATTTGGCCCCACGGATTTGGTCCCTGCGACCTATTAAGGCCCTGGGAGGGGGGCTGAATGCCATCCTCCCCAGTCTAATTGTATTTGGCCCCAAGTGATGGGGGGAAAATTAAGGGTTGAGGAGGGGACAGCACGTCTCTCCCCTTTATATATATGTTTTGGCCTCAGTGGATGGGGTCCCTGACTTCTGAAGGCCAGACCTATGCAGCCTGCTAGGGGTTTGGCCACAGGGCCTGGCAGCAGACCAAATCCTGTGACCAAACCTTGCTGCACACGGGCAAAGGCTGTGTGCAGCGTGTGGTTGGCTGTCTGTGGGGAGTTTGAAGCAGGGCCTGGCTGGAACACTGGCCCTGCGGCTAACGCCATGTCATTTACGAAAGAAAAGCTATGAGTGATGTGGGTTTGGCTGTTTGTGGGAGTGTGCCACAGGCCAAGTCCTGCGGACAACCCCACCGCTGAGCATGGCGAATGGCTGTGCGTAGTGGAGGTTGGCTTTATTGTATGGTAATAAAATATTACTTGTTGTAAAAATAACTTGAAATTCACTGAAAAAACAAAAGGATAAAGTTATGTTATGTTAGCAGTGATTTATAACGCGCGCAGCTACTCGGAAGAGTGTCCCGGCGCGAGCCCAAGAGAAAACAGAACAGGGTACAGAAATGATGGCAAAGGAGAAAAACTAGCTTAATTGAATAGGAAAGTTTTGAGTTCTTTCCTAAACTGAGTGGAATTTTGAAGGCTACGCAGATCAAGTGGAAGAAAGGTCCAAGACTTCGCAGCCAAATAAGCCAAGGAGCTGCCCCCGTTTCTTTTCAGATGAATTCTGGGGGTGGAAGCCAAGTACGTGTTCAAGGAGCACAAGAGTCTGCCCGGGATATAAAACGAGAAACGGTTCCTCAGATAAACCGGGCCATACTCGTAAAGCACGGCATGGGCCGTAACCAGGGCCTTGAACATGACCCTAGCTTTTACCGGCAGCCAATGCAAGTTGCGCAGATGCTGCTTAACACTGGTGTGTTTAGGTAAGTCCAACAACAGCCGAGTAGCGGCATTCTGCACTACCTGCAACTTATCCATAAGGTAGCCAGGGAGTCCAACATACAATGCATTATCATAATCGAGACTGGAGGTAACCAAAGCCCGAACGATCGTTTCTTTGGCAGAAAGAGGCAGCAAGGGCAAACATTTTCTGAGAAGCTTCAGGATACCAAAGCAGGGGCCTGTCAGTTTGCTAATCTGGTTACCAAAACTGAGTTTTTCGTCAAACCAGATTCCAAGATTTTTTTACTGGGAGGCCCGAAGGAGAAGGCCGAGGGGCATCATCAGGCCAGAAATTGTGCCAAAACAAAGAGGGGAACTCCCCAAAGAACAGGATCTCTGTTTTGTCCTCGTTACATTTCAGCTGTGCAGACGTGAACCAATTGAACACAGCATACAAGCAGGCTCTGACATGGGTGGCAGCGATCTCATGCTTCTTCCAGGTGAATAAGAGCGGAGTATTGTCAGCGTAAGCAACCACTTTTGCACCAAGGTCCTCAGCTAGCTGGATTAGAGGGGTCATATAAATATTGAACAACAAAAGGCTCAGTATAGATCCCTGCGGGACCCCTGTCTGGAGGGCTTGGGTAGTTGACACAAAAGGGGGAATCCATACTTGTTGGGTTCTACCATCAAGAAAGGATTTTAACCACTCCCATGCGGCACCAATGATACCTAACCTCTGCAATCGGACCAGGAGAAGTGCGTGGGGGACAGTATCAAAAGCGGCAGATAGGTCCAACAGGACCAAAACTGCCCTGCCCCCAGCTTCTAAGGTCTCCCGGATGGCCTCCGTGATTTCCACCAGTGCTGTATGAAGCTCTAAACCCAGATTGAGCCGGATGCAGCAGACCCTGCTGTTCAATGTAAGAGGTCATCTGTTTATTAACCAATTTCTCACATACTTTGGCAATACCCGGAAGTAGAGAAATAGGACGATAACTGGACGGGATGTGGGGGTCCAGAGTCGGCTTTTTGATAAGAGGGACCGGCAGAGCCTGCTTCCAGGCAGAAGGAACAGAGGCCAAAGCCAGCGATGCGTTGATCAAATGGTTCACCAGAGGATTGATAGCAACAGCTGCGCTAGCCATGAGTTTGGCAGGACAAGGATCGAGAGGGATCTCAAAGTAACATAGTTTACTGTGATAAAGATATCTGTTTTTGATTAAAAAAAGAATCCTTAGAAATTCACTGAAAAAACAATGATTAAAGTAAAGTTATCGTTAGATGAATATGTCAAGGATAACATTAACATTTTCAACTCAAAAAAACCACAGAAATTCCCCAGTTATAGTTAACAGAGCTAACTATAATGTGTGCCTCTGCCATGCACTGCTTATGACTTCCCATATTACATCACTCATGACCTGTTCTATGATATCACTGATGACATCTCAAATAACATCATTCATGACATCACTGATGACCTCATCCAATGAGTGTGTTATTTTATTTTATAATTTATATAGTGGACGGTGCCTACCATATTACTTTTCTACCTCATTTTGTACATCCTGTGTCCAGCTAATGGGTGTAAGTGTATACAAAACGCATGTGCTCCCAATCCATCATAGGTGTGTAGAGGCATTGAAAATGTTATAAATGTTTGTATTAGTGTATGCCACCTTGGGCGGTATTAGTGTATGCCACCTTGGGAGGCATAGAACAGAACGGAGTTAACGCTGCTTCACAGTTACCGGAAGCTCTTACAGTTCCGGTTACTATTGGTCCTGTTGTCACTGTGTATGACACAAGCTCAGTGGGAAACCTTAGTCAGAGTCAGCCCATATAGATTAAAGAGACTGGATTGGGAGGAACAGGGAGCACGAGCTGGAATTGTCCATCTTAAGTGCCTAGGGAATCTAGTACCCCTTTGGCAGCTACTGCCGATCCTTTGGGACTACACTTTGGTTCCAGTATTATACGGTCTATACCTATGGCAAGCATTAGTTCAGACCTACGGATGTGGGAAACTCCAGTGACAGGACCAATTGGTCAGGCCTTGGAACCAAGTACGAGTCAGGGAGCCGCTGGAAGTCCGCATGTCTGAGATGTTTCAGACTTGGCATCCTGGTTGGAAGACCACAACAATAGCAAGGAGAGTCAGAATAATTCATCAAGTCAGGGTACCATCAAGGCTGTAGTGAAGGCAAATCTATGGATGTGGTGAGGCTGAAGGCTGAGGTAGACTAAATCATCGGCAGGAATTTACCTTTGGATAGGGTAGAGACCTATGAGCCAGATGACCTGTTGTTTGTAGCGAAGGATGTCACCCGCAGGGCAAGACAAGTGCATGAGAAATTATCAGAGTTGGCTCAGAGATATGGAGTAGACTTGTCCCGAACGAAAATGTTACAGGGGAATCGTAGGCTTAAGTACAGTGACCAGGAGCTTGAGGAAAAGAGAGTGACTGGATTGAAGCCACACATCCAAGAGTTGGTTATAGAGTATGCTGGATAGGTGGGAAGAAAGATAGTCAAAGAAGAAGAGTGTGAGAAAGGCGACAAGGGAAACACTACCTCCAGGAGGGGGAACACAAGGCGTCGAGGCATATCCATTGCGGGAGGTGCCTGGTGGAGAGGATTTGCATGTCCCTTGGAGTAGAGGTGACCTTGCTGCATTTACGAATGATTTCCCCAGGCTGAGGGAGAAGCTTGTTGAATGGTGCATACAAGTCGAATGCTTTAAGATCTCAAAGGTGTTGTGGATTGACGTAAATATCTTGTTTGAAATTGTGGTTTCTAGTGATCTGTGGTCAACTTATAAAATAGCTATTGAGTGGCCTGCTGCGGAGCTAGAGAGGGATCCAGTAACCCATGGTCCTTCACCAGCAGTTATGAAAAAGTACGATCAGGTGATCACATGGTTGCAGTCCAAAATAGCCCCTCAAGACATCGATTGGGTTAAGATAGATCGAACCACCCAGGAACCCAAATAGTCAGTGCATGTTTATTATGAAAGGCAATTGCAAGCCTTTAAGCAGTACAGTGGTTTAGACACACTCAAACCCTAAAGATATGGGACGATTTGTATAAAAATTTGTGACAGGGTTGAGGCCCGAAAACCAGCCTCATGATCCAGCAACACTTAATTTGCTGGCAAAATAAGTCTGTGGATGAAATTCTATGGTACGCCAGGTACTGCAGTGATGAGGTGGATTCCAAGCATAGGAGGATAAAAGAGAAGTTGATACTGGTTCGAATGCAAAATGCATAGGAGTGAGAGCAGGTTCAGGCAACAGCAGGAATGGTAGTTTGCAGTCAAAGAATGTTCCAGGAGGTGTTCAAGTTACATCAGTCGCAGGACAGATGGGACAGGGAAGAGAAAGAGGTGTCCCCATAGATCCTAAAACAGGGATAGATATTGCGACCCTGAAAAAGACCACTGCTTGTCTTTTTTGTCACAAAATCGGGCAGTGGAAGAGCGTGTGTCGTCTAAATCCTGTGAATCAGGTGCAGGAAGGAGAACTTGTGCAAGTGGAAGATGGGGTAAATCAGTTACCGACAGTGACTAGACCGAGATCTCTTAATGCGGGTGGGAATCAGAACCAGTTAGTACAAGTGCCCCAACCTCCGAGGATCTCGCAGGGCAATTGAACCTATCATAAGATGTCCTTACTCGAGGCGCTGGATGGATTTGTGCAGGACCCGTCCTTATAACGGTGCCTGAGGGAGGACGAAGACTGTACACTTGGCACAGTCTTAGAGGTAGACCATAGTGGACCTTACATAAAGGCAGGCATAGATGGTCAGCCCATTACATACTTGATTGATACTGGTGCTACCAGTTCTACTGTGAGATCTGCAGTTGTCCCAAACCTGCCCCTCTTGGGAAAATCGATCCAAGTTGTAGGAGTTTCTAACAAAAGAATGACCAATCCTCTGACAGAAAAAAGTGCAGATAAAAATCGGAACCTTTTAGGATCACCATCAGTTCGAGGTGTGTGATTCGAGTCCAGTCTGTTTGCTAGGGCGTGACCTCTTGTGCAAATTGAATTGCACCATCTATTGTGCGCCGATAGGAATCGAATTGCAGGCAAATGATGAGGCTATTGCCTTCAAGTTGGATAATCAGAACCATTACACAGCCATGTCTCCTTTACTGACAGTGGAAGACATGCTGTTGGATTTGAGAGACACCGTCTCTTCAGTGTTAATTGATTTCTCTGGGGAGGAAATCGGACTGAATCGAGGAGTCGAGCCAGTCCGCATATGGATTAAGCCTAACGAAGAGTTTCCGAGAACATCTCAATACAATCCGACCCCAGAAACAGTGACAGGGATTTGAGTCCATGATTGTGCAGGGCATTCTAAAGGAGATCATGGGAAGTCCATGCAACTCACCCTTCATGGGATTACAGAAACCGAGCGGTTAATATTGCATTGTTCAACACCATAGAAAGGTCAATAACATTGTGATTCCATGTTGTCCCGTGGTTCTGAACCCATCTGTGATCTTGCGTGGTTAAATGGTTCACAGTGATTCACCTCCGTCAGGCATTTTTCTCCATTCCATTGCACGAGGAAAGCCAGTGTAGATTCTCCAAGTTAGTGTAGAGAGAATCTGGATTTCATTAAAGAAACGGAGGCTAGCATTATGCTTAACACTTTTATTGCCAGCTCCATGCAGCACTTCAAAGTAAAACATCTTCAACGCATCAAATTCCAGAACTTAGAGTGTCCAGATAACACATAAAACCTCTGTCACAGCAGCCATATTCCTCTTTTAAGCTGCTCTGGATGCAAAAATTGCAACTGAAAACTCAGCGAAATGAAGAACCTAATTCTTCAGAACATCTTTATTGGTTATCTGCAAACAAAAAGATGAACAAAATAACACAATAAATCTTTTCTCTCAAAAATATTTCTTATTTATAACTAAAACATAACACTAAAATAATTACTTCCCTCATAATGCTAGCCTCTGTGTCTGTAATGAAATCCAGATTCTCTCTACACTAACTTGGAGGATCTACATTTCATGACAAGACTGGAGGCTAGCATTATGCTTGTTCAAAGCAGTGATAAAACCACAGACGAAACATAACTCATTGGTTTTAAGTAAAATTTAGCAAACACATCAGCATTTGACCAATCTGCTGCATGCAAAATTTCTTCCAAATGTCCACCTGACATGAAAACCTTACTTGCCATTGCTCCTCTTACCGAATGAGCTCCATACTCCTGCAAACTAATACCTGCCTCAGACATACAAAATCTCACCAATTTTGCAATAGATGCAGAAGTAACTGGCCTAAATGGCTTTCTGTAAGAAATTATCAACTGATTATCACCATGTCTTCTGAATTCACAAAATCTATTCTCATATTCTCTCAAACATCTCACCACGCACAACTTTGGATGCTCCTCAAATTTCGGATAAAAAATTGTAGAAGACATACACTTCGTTCTCTTAGTAATTTTAAAAATTACCCCGTCTGGATTATAACATCTATTACTAACATCCATCGCTTTAACATAAGAAACTCTTCTGAATGAAATCAGGCACAACAAAGTTGTCGGCTTCCCTGACAACTGCTTCAAACTCAAAAACGTATTCTCCTGCCACCCAAATTAAGCAGCTTATTGACATCCCACAAACAATTGTACCTAGGCTTTGACGGTCTGCGTAATTCAACTCCCTTCATAACCCTACAAATTAGAGGTTCCCTAACTATGAAGCAACCTGCTAGTAAATCATGACCTGCAGCAATCGCAGACCTATAACAATTAATAGTCCTGTAACTCAAGCCTTTATGAAACAGAAAAGATAAATAATTGGCAACTCTATGGCAGATGCCTCTATGGGATCCAGACCCCTTTTCATGCACCAACAAACCCATTTCTTCCATGTTCCAACATACCTCTTCCTAGGTCCTGGCGCCCAAGACTCCCTGAGCAACTCCTGAGCCTGCTCTGAAAGCCCTCTGAACTGCACTCCTCTCCTGAAATCCTCAAAACAAGAAGGGTCAATGCCCCTTCTAAAACCAAAGGATGAGAAACCCTGTCTGCTCCTAGAAGCATGTCCTCTGACTCCGGTATTAAGAATGGCTCCTCTATCACCATTTCCAACAGGCCTGGAAACCAAGCCTGACCTGCCCAAAAAGGTGTCACAAGAACCAACTGACAACTCTGTCTCCTCACCATCAAAAACACCCTCTGAATCATTGGAAATGGGGGAAAAGCATACCCCCGTACTTTTCTCTAATCCTGTTGAAACGCATTCACCTCCTCTGCCAACGGATCCGGTCTCCAACTGTAATAATGTTCTAACTGGAACGTCAACCTTGACGCAAACAAATCCACCTCCAGAGGTCCCCAAACTTGAAGTATCCTCTGAAAATATTGAACATGCAGTTTCCAATCGCTGAAGTTCCTGAGATGCCTCGAGTTCCAATCTGCCACAACGTTGTCCTAACCAGGAAAGTATTCTGCTTGCAACCCTATTTTTTGTTTTAGACAAAAAGACCAAATCTTCTTCGCTTACTGGGTCAGATTCCTCGACCTGCTTCCACCCAATCTGTTTATATAATGAACTGCCGAAACATTTTCAACAAAACATTGAAATTCCTCAACTTCCTTCCAAAACTCTTCAAAGCATATAGCCCTTCCCTCATTTCTAAACCATTTATGTGTTCCAACCTCTCTTCCATAGACCATATTCCACCGGCTTCCTGGTCCTCCAAACATGCACCCCATGCAAACATGCTTGCGTCTGTCTCTAATACAAAATCTGCACAAATTCCAGAAATTGCCCTGCCATTCCATGTCTCTAGGTTCTCTAACCACCAAACCAGCTCCTCCCGAGCCTCTTCCAAGAGGAAAACAAGATCTCCATACCAAAAACCTTTCCTCAGCGTTTCTGCTTTCAGTCTCTGCAAAGCTCTGTAATGATGCGGACGAGGAAAAACCGCCTGAATCAAACTTGAAAACAAGCCAATCACCCTTGCTAAACCCCTTAGAAAAACACTCTCTCTCTTCAACAAACCTCTCACTTCTGATCTTATCTTTACCACTTTCTTCTCTGGTAAGCTTAAAGTCTTCTCTCCTGTGTTCAGCACAAAACCCAAAAACTCTAAACTTCGGCTGGGTTTCAAAACCGACTTCTCTTTGTTGATCAAGAAACCCAATCCTTCCAAAAGATCCATAGTCAAACTTAACTGTCTCTCCAGCTCTTCTAAACTTTGTGACATTAACAAAAAATCGCCTAAATACATTATCAAATGTATTCCTCTCTCCCTGAGGAACTTGGCCACTGGTCTCAACACCTTTGTAAAACACCAAGGTGCCGACGCCAGACCAAATGGGAGACATGAAAACTGATACAGTTCCCCCAACCATCTGAACAGAAGGAATCTGCGACTTTCCTCCGCAATTGGAATAGTGAAATAAGCATCCTTCAGGTCCAATTTCACTAACCAATCGTTCTCTTGCAGAATATCCCTCAAAAGATGGATCCCCACCATCTTGAAATGCCTGTAAACAACAAACTGATTCATACTTCTCAAATTTATCACGGGTCTCCAACCCTTTTCCTTTTTCTTCACCAAAAATATAGTACTCATAAAACCCCGATCTTTTTCAAAATACCTTCTCTATTGCTCCCTTCTGAAACATCTCCAAAACCTCTTTTTCTATTACCTCTTGTAAATCTTGTTGAAAAACCAGTTGATTTGGTTCTTTCAATTGGTTTGGCTCCTCCATGAACTCTATAACATAACCTTTTATCGTTTGAATAACCCATCTGTCTCTGGTTAACTTCTCCCAATTCTTCACAAACCACTTCAACCTTCCCCCTACCCCGCTTGGGATAGAACCAAAATCTGTCCTCGTACTCACCTTGAGAACCTTGAGTGAACTGAGCTCTTCCCCTTGCTTTGCAAACTCTCCCTGGTCTTCCTCTTTGTGGGTAAAACCAAGTTGCTGACTGGAATCCCCTAAATGCAGCTCGTCCCTTGGACTGATAATGTGCCCTCGAGAAAAAGACAATTGTTGCCTTGAGCCACATTGGAAGATCAGGGGGTCCTTTTAATCGGATCCAATTGGATTTTGGTGAGATGTCTGTGTGTAATGGGTTGAGATACATCTTGGTTGTTGTGTGCATTTTTTCTCAATGGGTGGAAGCTTATCCAACTAGAAGGTGTGATAGTCTCACAGTAGCAAAGTTATTGCTGAGGAAACTCATTCCTAGGTTCGGACTTCCAACTACATTGGAGTCGGATAGTGGAACGCACTTCCATAACGAAGTCATGAAATTGTTGTGTACCTCCTTGAGTGTGGATCAGAGACTGCATTGTAGTTACAGGCCGGAGGCATCTGGCATAGTGGAGCAGATTAACGGGACCTGAAAGGCAAGACTGGCTAAAGCATGTGCCTCAACATCTTTGAAATGGCCCGATGCTTTGCTTTTGGTTCTGATGAGTTTGCGCAGCATTCCTGACAGGAGAACTGGGTTATAACCACATGAAATCTTGATGGGAAGAGTGATGCGCTTGCCCGCTGTGCCTGCCACTGCATTGATCAATATCACAGATGACTTGATCCTTGACTACTGTAAAAGATTGGCTGATGTGGTTCGTTCTGTGTCTCATCAGGTTGAAGCAGCAACTGCACAAACTTTGAAAGATCTCTGCCATGACCTGAGCCCAGGTAATTGGGTGCTTGTCCGAAAGCACGTGAGGAAAAACTGTCTTGACTCTCGGTGGTGTGGACCATATCAGGTGATATTGGTGATGAATACTGCTGTGAAGTGTGGAGGAGTACCGAACTGGATCCATGCTTCCAATACCCGCTGAGTCACAAGTCTCTCCAATGAAACAGCTCCTCTCCCAGAGTAGTTTCAGTTGTGACTGAGAAGCCACTGGAGAGGGCAAGTCAAACTGTGGAGGTTCCTGAAAAGGCTGGGCACCCACCAGATCAGGCTGAGGGGGGTCAAGCTACACAAGACCCTGGTATAGACTCTGAAGGTGATGGTAACGTTGCGAGTGGTATAGAGTCTGACTCCGCAGAAGAGACTGGTGTGGAAATTGGTCATGTGCAGTCAAGAAAGATATATCATGTGGAAGATCTGGAAGGTTTGGAGGGAAAATGGAACCATAGAGAAAGACGTGGACTGAATGCTGGTGAAGTTGTGGGAGACATATTTGGAGCAATGATATTGTTCCTATGGGATTAAGAGCTTCCCCAGAACTACAGGGATCTCACATCAAATATTGTGAAATGATTAAATTCTCTCCCATTAACATGACAGGAGGTTTGGATTCTATTAAAGACACAGTGGCAAAGATTATGGCTAAATCTTCATTAGTGTAACTCTAGCACTAATAAGTAACATACATAAGCCAACATGGATGAAGAAAGAAATAACCTGTGTAGATCGAGGTCAGCGATCAAATGACTGCAGCCTATGGGCACCAATCAGCAGGCACCCCACAGCATAATCTTCTCTGCAGAGCAACAAATCCTCCTATTATTTGCCAATCATGTGGACAACTGGTTGAACTACAGAAAATTAACATAGTTGCGTGTAACAACTATGAAGATTAAACTGAAGATAATGAAACTCACGCAGAATCATTCATCATGCAGAGTAGGGAAAACACATTCTCTTTGCTTTGGGTATGAGATCCAGGTCAAACTGAAAAAGAGAAACCAAATTTAACAACAGGGTGAGGAGGGTGGGATACTGCTTGCCTCAGTGTCTTTAAAAGAATCCAAACGTCCTGTCACATTAGTGGGGGAAATTTTCATTTTCTTACAAGACTGGAGGCTCAATTATGACATTGCAAGATACATGATCAATAGGTTTGTAATAGAAAGTTATGAAGGTAGATTCTTTTGACCAATCTACTACTTTAGGAATATCCTCTTGATGTCCAGAGGAAACAACAGCTCTGGACAGCGTAGCCCCTCTAGTTGAGTGAGCATCAAAGAAGGAAATATCATTATCAACCACCGCCATAATCTAACTGACCAATCTAGCCCAAGTGGAAGGAGATACAAGCTTGAAAAGGTTTTTGTAATAAATGACTAACTGGGAAGCAGAGGAAACTCGAAAAACAGCAGTTGGGGCTTCATAGTAATGAAGGCATGAGCCAAAACACAACGTTTGCAATCCTGAATAGCAGGGTAAAAAAATTGATAAAGATATTGTTTTGGTGTACCTTGTGATGTAGAAGGTAACTCCCTGTGGGGAAAAAGACTTGTTATCAATGTCTAAAGGTTTAACCTCAGACACTCTTCTAAATAATGATAAACACAACTGCATGGCCAATTTAGCTGATACTTGATTCAGTGAGTGTAATTCATTATTTGGCCATGACAAAATTAAATCCAATACCACCTTTCCATACCGGAGAGAAGAGTATTTAGGTTTTGGAGGAATTTTGAAACAAATTGATCTCAAAGCTCTGCAAACCAAGAAATAGTTGTCAATAGGCAACCTTTTGACCGGATTCTGAACTGTGGAAATAGCTGATCTGTATGAGTTAAGTGTTCTGTGGGCTTTTCTCAAGAGAAAAAAAGGATAATAAAAAATAAACTACATCTACAGGCGGTGTAGATATTGGATCAATTTCCTGTTCCACATACCAGCCAACACAAGCTGACCAGGCTTATCTATAACTGGATGGAGTGGAAGGAGCCTACGAATCTTTGATGATTGACAATGCTTCTCCTGAAAGTCCCCGGACATGCCATGCTGACTTGAATTCTTCCATACCATTAGAGAAAGATAGGCTTGGGGAATCAAGTCATGAGGATGACCTTAGAGGGCTGTTAGTAAGAGCAGAAATATTGGAAAAATCCTTAGAAAATCTACAGATAACTTTAGAAGCTGTGGGAAACATGCCTGAGATGGCCAGAATGGTGTCACTTATACCAATGAGGCTAAGTCCCTTTTGACATGTATTAGACTCCTGAGAATCATTGTGAAGAGGGGAAAGGCATATCATCAATTTCATCCCCGTTCTTGCAGGAAAGCATCTACCCCTTCTGCTGGATCTGGTCTCCAGCTGGAGAACCGAGAAACTTTGCGATATAGGTGAGAGGCAAATAGATCTACTTGAATTTGACCCTCTAGGTGTTAAATATTTTGGAACACATTGGGATGAAGAGACCAATCACTGGTGTCCTGGAAAAAATCTGGACCCCTAGTCTGCCACTGAATTGGATAGCCCTGGAATGTTCTCTGCCTGAATTCTAATTCCTCTGTCTAGGCAGTGATGCCAAATGTTTTCGCTAAATCTTCTATGCCTTTGGATCAGACTGCTCCTAGTCTGCTTATAGAAGAAGCATTGAATAAGTTGTCCATTTTGAGGATAATGCATCAATTTATCTGAGCAGGAGCTAAACATTTTACTGCAAATGAACCTGTAAGCAGTTTTAAGCAATTTATATGAAACTGTGTTTCGTCTAAAAACACTTTCCCCCTTAGCACATCTCCACACCTTGTTTCCCAGTCTAATCGGAAGGCATCCGACATGATAGAAATTGGGTTTCTGGTTGGCAGAGGTATGCACCCTGCCCAAGCAGGAACCACAATCCTAGTCAGGGTAAGTTACAACACACCCTAAATTACCCTGTGCTCACCCTCTGGTAGCTTGGCATAGAGCAGTCAGGCTTAACTTAAGAGAGACTGTGTAAACTATTTGTGCAACACTTCAAACAGTAACACAGTGAAAACTCCACAAAAAGACTCCACCCCAAGTTAGAAAAATAGAGCTTAATTTTATAAAGAAAACAAGATGAAAATAATAAAAATCCTACAAGTATAAGTCGAGATATGAATTTTTAAAGAATAAATGTAAAAAAGGCTTAGAAGCAATAATCGCTTAAATGGGTTATCTGGTCGCGCTGGACCGGGGCTAAGTTGAAAGTTCAGGCTCACTGCGATGGAGCACAGGCTGGCAGGGACCCACCTGGGCCCGCTGAACCAAAGTACCTTGATCCGGGCTTGCATCGTAATCAAAGATCTGAGGTGCAGCCGAAGCGATCCATCAGAGTTAAGCCATGCAGTAGGCGAGATGCATCGAGATTCTCCACACAATGGCGGCGATGCGTTGGTTCAGAGTGCATGGCACAGGTTCTGAAGGCAATGCATGGCTTCTTCTTCCGCAGCAGGCGATGCGTCAACTCCAAAAGCGATGCGCTGGTTCCGAATGTGAGGTGCCCGGCTCCATTTCACACTTTGATGATGATGCGCCAGTTCTGATCCACGCAAATGCGAAGATGCGACAATTCCGTCGCACGCCAAGGACGAAGATGCACTGGTTCCAATGAGGATGCATGGGTTCTGGTTGTAGAAGCACCTTAGACCTAATTTTCAAGGGTCCAGGACTGGGGTGGCACCACTTGGCACGGCTGACTCACAGCTTGTAGAGTCCAGATGCAGGATGTTCAAGTCTTTGATATCCCTAAGACTTAGAACAGGAGGCAAGCCAACAAGCCCTTGGAGTCACTTTGGGCTCAAGTGATGCAGGTCCAGTCCTTCTCACCCAGGCAGGAGAACAGCAGACAATAGGACAGCTCAGCAAGGCAAGAGCACAGCAAGACAGAAGTTCAGCACAGCAGCGGTCCAGCTGAGTGGCAGTCCTTTCAGCAGCACAGCAGCTCTTCTTCATGGCAAAGTAGTCACAGGTACAGAAGAGTACTAAGGTTATGGTGTCAGAAGTCTAGTAAGCTTTGAAGTGCACAGAAGTCCGCCCTTCCTTCCTTCCTTCCCCGGCTTCGGACTCACTACAGGGGGTATGCAGTCCTTTGTGTTGGGCAGGGCACAGCCTATTCATGTGTAGGTGTGAGGATGTGCCCATCTCCTCCCTCCCATCCTCCCAGGAAGATCCATCAAACACACCTAAGGTTCCTTTGTGTGTGGCTGTTTAGAGGGAATACACAAAGCCCCGCAGTCACCCAACCAAGACTGAACAGAGACAGGCAGTAGGAACCAAATGGCTAAAGTAAGTGAATGCCAACTTTCTAAAAGTGGCATTTGCTAAACTGAAATTTAAAATCCAACTTCACTATAAGTTGTGATTTTAAATTGTGAGTCCAGTGACACCAAACTTGAAAAGTCTATTTTTTCATAATTGGGATCTACACTTAAAAGAGGTAGTTAAGGTAATCCCAATGTTATACTATGGGAGAGATAGGTCTTGTTGTAGTGAAAAACTAATTTAAGAGTTCTTCACTACCAGGACATGTAAAACTTAAAAGTACATGTCCTAATTTTTAAATACATTGCAACCTGCCTTCTGGGCTGGCCAGGGCCTACCTTAGGAGTGACCTATATGTATTAAAAAGGAAGGTTTAGGCTTGGCAAAAGGTTTAACTTGCCAGGTTGACATGGCATTTTAAAACTGCACACACAGGCTCTGCAGTGGCAGGCCTGAGGCATGGTTTTGGGGGTACGTAAATGGGTGGCACAATCAGCGCTGCAGGCCCACTAGTAGCATTCAATTTACAGGCTCTGGACACATGTAGTGCACCTTACTAGGGACTTATAAGTACATTAAATATGCCAATTGGATATAAGCCAATGTTGCCATGCTTAGAGTGGAGAGCACATGCACCTTAGCACTGGTTGGCAGTGGTAAAGTGCTCAGAGTCCTAAAGCCAACAAAAACAAGGTAAGAAAAAGAGGAGTAGGAAGGCAAACAATTTGGGGTGACCCTTCAGAGACAGACATTTTTCAACATGATTCTAACGTGATGTCTGGAGCCGAGCCAAAAATGGATTTTCCATGTGGGAGAGCCACCATTGCAACTCCTCCCTTGCCTCTGGACAGAGGGAAATTAATGCAAAATAATCGAGGCCTCTGGGAAGATGAAGAGCCTTGAGCTGTTGAGTAGCCAATAGTGTATGGGAGCTGGGAAGATTGCTTTGATGGATGCAGACAAAATGCCAGCTATCCGTGCATGTCTTCAAAAGGAAGATTTGTTCAGTTTGAGGAGAGATTGAATCTCCCCTTTTTTCAATCTGATTTTCTTTTTACGGAATCTATCAAAAGCCGAGAAACTGAATTGTTTATTTCTTCTGATTTATCATGAAACTCGAGTTCTGGAGGAAGGGTTCTACCAACTCACTCTGAGTTATTAAAAGTTGTTTGGATAGAGAAATTAGTAACATGTTGTCAAAATAAAAAAGGCCGACACTGTGTAATGTGAGCAGTGCCAGCACTGGCTTTAGAAGTTTGGTGAAGCAAAAATGGGCTGACAAAAGGTCGAAAGGGAGTGATTTGAATTGGAACTTTGCATTGTTCCACAGAAATTGAAGAAAATGTCTGTGAAACTGGTGATAGGTAAGCAACCTTCAGACATATTTTTGCCAAACAGTCCCTTCTTGTATGCAATCTCTTAAACAATGTATCCCTTCCATTTTGATGTGTCTGTAGAGTACAAGCGTTTTCAAAAGTCAAATTTATGACTGTGTAATATCCGTTGGCCACTATTTGCACCAAGAAAATGTTGCTGAGGAAGCCCGGAGACGATGGAGACATATTCTTAATGGCATCCTTGCAAATTAACTGTTGAGCTTCTTGTGATAACTCTATTTCAACAGCGTTTTAAAGGATAGGACAAGGAGGTATTAACTGTATTGGGTGTGAATAGAATTCTGTTTTGCACCCCTGGGTGGTTTTCGTTGGTCTGATGTAACTATCCTCCAATTATGGAGAAAAAGGGTAAGTCTGCTACCTAACCTTCTCGGGGTGAGGTGGGCAGAATGTTTTAAGATTAATTGACCTACCTGAAGTGGCACACACTCATACTCTGCCACGTTGAAATCTTCCTCTGTAGTGCGAACCTCTCTATGCAGGAAAAAAATGGGGTATAGCCTTTTCTGTCACTGAAGCCAGTGGAATGGGCTCTTCAAGGGAAATAAAAGAGGATAGCTTGAATGAGCGCAGCCAGGGAATTATAGAAGTAAGAGCTCTTCCTCCACCTGCTTGTCCAAAAACATGTTGAGACTTATCCAGAGTTGTGAATGTTTGATAAGAGGAAATGTCGTTGACAAAATGATCTCCAAATAGATAATCACCTGCCTCTGAACCCAATTCCGTATTAGCCATGTCTGCCAATTTGGGGTTGATTCTCATGAGGAGTCTTTTGTCTTTCTGACAAATTTGTCACATTGGTATTTTCAGAAAGGTAAATAGATCTTTGACTCCAACCTCTGAGAACCGGTATGTTAAGTGTAGACCCAGTAAGAGCTATGTTTTAAATAATTTCCATAATTTACGTTAGAGGACACAACATATTGAGGTGTTTATCTTGACAGATGGAGAGCTTTGTCAATTCCCTTCTTAGGGTCTTTGCCTTTTTTTCTCAAAGAAAATCAATAATGGCCAGATCTATGTCTGGGACAATGGCAAGCTTATTGGGAAGAAGGGATATAGGGCATTCCGCACAGTTTGTTTACATTAACCATGTGGATTTTCCAATCCATTGGGAAACCAATTAAGATATAGTGGTTGATAAGGCCCATTCCCTGGATCTGGGATGGGATGTTAGATCCGGGTAAAAATAAGGGCTTCTCAGGGCATGTAATATTGCATCACTAAGTATGGAACTGGTGTTGGGTGTAGCTTGTGGAGCTATGAGGTTACTTAAAATATTATCAACCATATCACCTTTGTGAACGGAAGGTGAGGAGACTGAGTCAGAATCTGAAGGAATGAATTCTAAATTGTGCTTGTCCCCCTGACATCTAAGGAAAGGGTCCCCAAGAAATGAAACTTGTTTAGATTTTGAATGGGGTACGACATTGGGGTATTTGTCATGAGACAAAAAATTACCTTTAGCTTCCATGTGCACCTGAGACTCCTCAGTGTGCTTTCTTAAAATGGCATGCTTAGAAATAGAACAGTGATGCCTAGGAGGTAGGAGGCTGGTCTCTAGGGCAAGATGGAAGACGATCAATTAATTTATCAAAGGAAGCTGTAATTGAACGATGAATGCATCGATAATATAGAACCAGAAACAGCATACTGTATAACCTCCCTTAAAATCACTTGCTTATCACTGAAAGACACCTGTTTATTGAGCCTTTCCTGGCCATCCTCTTCCAAAGAGGAATCGGAGCCATGAATCTCGGAATTCAATTGAGGTTTTGAAATAGGAAGCCTTTGAAGGCCAATCTTATCAGTCCCCTTAATGATATTCTTATTAAAGCTTCATTTCAAATATACTCAAGCAGTCTATTAAAAGGAGAGGAAGGGACAGAATTTATATGAATTTTAAAATATTATTTTAATAATATTGTTATTAAGATATTAGATTATATACATATACGAAATAAATAAATGAAGCAAGTCTAAAACAGGGGTCTGCTAATATTTTTTTTGCAGAAGAAACAGGGAAAAGATACAGAGTTTCCTTCAAAATACTTGCTAAACTAATGGCGTGTAAGAACAAGCATCGGGAAAGCCAATAGGACTCGCCTATGCGAGAGCTATCAGCTTTTGCCAATGTGTTTAAGCCATGTTGTAGAGCAGTGTGGCTGCTATGCCGCATTACTAAAAGTTATTAACAAAATGTTTTATAAAATTTCTAAAAAAATAGGTGCAGGAAGGTAACAAAAGTGTGTAGAAGGTTTTTTTTTAAATAACTTTTAGACATGCTGCTCTACAACTTGGCAAAAAGACATTGACAAAGCTAATAGTCCTCACGTAGGTGAGACCTATGGGCATTTGCAATGCTTGTTTTAAGTTTGAAAACTCATTATGTCCCATCTGGATAACTTCTCAACCATCATGCCGCGTCCCCCACAGGGCACTCGGCAGGCTTTGTGAACCCTCATTGGTATCTGAATTTACCCTGGGGGCATTGTTTTCAAATGATTAACATAGTATCACCTCAAACATGCAAACAGAAATTGCAGAATGTTTTATACAACCGTCAACAGCCTTCTGCAGCACCAGCAAACACCTCTGGAAAGCTTATATGTAAAACCAAAAATGCGTCGCTGTGCATAAGCGCTGGTTTCCTGGGTTGTAAATCAAGGCATGGGCCGTGAGAAGGGATCTTTCTTTCCCCTGTGGTGGCTTCATCTTCTGAGGAAATGTAAACGATTCAGTGAGTGTAATAAAAATGTTAATTTAATAATCACTGAATATATTCCTGGCCTCGTCTGCAGGTCTGCTGCTATGTCAACTCTGTCCTCTGCCCCCCTGTTGTTGCATTTGAATGCCACTTTGGTTATCTGATTAACACAGAACAAAAGGCAATTGGGAGTCAGAGGGAGTGTTGGAGGTGAAGCAGTCAGATGCGAAACAGTAAAAGGCTCTTCTTGGCACATTGGCAGCACCTTATGGGAATGGGCAACTGGAAACTGGAGTTTAATGATATTGAGTAGGCTGTTGAGCAAAAGAATATACTTATTTACCCCTAAACATTCAGGCTCTGACCCGCAAACATTTTACTGGAGAAGTCCAAGATAGAACTACAGATGAACAAGCCTGTGGAGAGATGAAATGCAGCAGGGGCTGGAAAAGTGGAATCTGAATGAGCGCACATTAATCCAGAGAGGACAGTGTGTTTGAAAAACCAGAACTACAGTTCAGCTACTGGTAGCAATTATAGTGTAAAGAAGGATATACAGGGAACATTCATGCACACATGAAAAATGAGACATTAAACCAGCGCTATTTAGATGGTGACAAGAAAATTAATCCATCCAGCTTAGAGACATGTTGTGCAAGTATGATAAAGTTCTCGTGCGGTAACATCGATTACAACGAAGTCGATACAACGCATGCCATTACAGCAACTGCTTTGTTACATCACATACCATTACAATGCAAGTCGTTACAACGACTTGCTGTAGGGGCAGAAAGTGTTGGATTTAAAATCTAACACCTACCCTACTGTTGCACAGACTGGAGTTGGAATAGTAAATTATACTATTATACTCCAGCGCCCCCCCTACAGCAAGTCGTTGTAATGGTATGCGTCGTAACAACGCGGTCATTGTAATGATGGCGTTGTAATGGTATGCGTTGTAATGGCGTGCGTTGTAATGTGTCCTATTTTTCTCATGCTGTCCAAGTCTTCACATTGGCATGGGACTGAAAATTACTTAATCTCTCTGTGTCTACAACATAATAAAATAAATAAAATGAATGTGTCCTTGTGTAATGCAACTGGTTCTTATGCAATTTCCTGTAATACCTTCGGGTTGAGCTATACACAAACTGCAAAAAATAAATAAATCAAGGACCCAAGGGGGGGCTGTCTGACACTTGCCAGGGAGGGAGGGTACATGCTCGGTGCAAGCATTTCTGCATAGTGCCCTTGTGCAGCTCAGCTTTGTTATGCCAGGAGGTGAATAGAGAGTAAAGGGAAACAGATGGCACATTTCAGTGTGTCCTGTTTCCAGACTGGTTAAGCTAGAGACTAAACATGGTGTGCAAGTATGTCAAAGTTCTCTGTGCTGTCCCAGTCTTCACGTTGGCATGGGACTGCAATTCAAAAACTTGAGGGAGCATCAGCTCTAACCTGTCAGTGTGTTCATGCATACCAATATTGAAAAGAAAAAGCCTGGAATGGATGAGCTGCTTTGACGGATGGGAGGCAACATGGGATCTTTCTGTGACATGGACACATTTTAAATGTGCTTCTTTTAGTTATAGCATACATGTTCAAAATCTACATATTTTATTGCTCAGAAAATAAACGAAATCATTCCCAAAAAACTTCAAAGAGTCTCCAATGTAGATTTATCTGTCTCATTCATATTGCTAGTGAGTTTCAAATTTATAACTAACTGGGTCATATTGTAGTTTTAGCATAAGGTTTAAAGGCACAGTGTAACGTAGATGTGACGAAAGACTGTACCTTAGCGATAATTTGTGTTCCGCTTCGAAGCACATAGAAAGAGTTGTTCCTTCTTGCGACAACAGTATTCACTCGAGCCGACAGGAAATTCCCACACTTTCCTCTGGAGGAGGAGGAGGCGGTGCTGTGCTGTCCTGTGCTGCTTTGGACACCATTTTGGCAGACGGCTTAGAGTGCCGGGGCTGAACAGCACTTCAAAGTTAACAAATCAAGAAGGAAACAGAAGATGACGACCTGAAAAGATATCTCCTGCCAAAAAAGGCTGTGTGACGGTGAGCTACCCACCCCATAAATCTTAACCGCTAATTACTGTATTGCCGATTAAAAAAAAAAATATATATATATATATATACATATATGCACTACAAAGAAAAACAAATGAAATAATAAGTTGTTTACAAATTGCATAATGCCGATCAAAATAAAATATACAACAGCAAAAAATCAAATGAATGCAACCAAAACATTAAACATTCAATGGGTGCACTTTCAAAGGGGCATGTAACGCAACACCAAAATAAAAATAAAAAGTGACCTCAAAAGAAAGAAACCGGACTGATTTGTGTTAATTCCCTTTAAAGCAAAAAAAAAGTTGTTTGAAAAACACATGCTATTATGGTACCTAGTGGAGTGATATTGTACTTGGTCCCTGCTCTCGGAGAGGGCTAAACACTGAAAGAAATATGACAAATGCATGCCATAAATCGATGGGAAGAAGGAATAGAAGAGTGACAATGGAGCAAGCAAATAGCAAGCCTATGGGTGGGCTGAAGGCCCACAAAAGGAATACAGCATGGCTCGAAGAGACAGCATATGCTCTGCCTAGGCTGGACCAAAAAAAAGGCTTAAGGTGGTAAAAATACAAAGCTGAAGAAGTGCAGTACCAAGAACCACCCCACACACACTAGACTGGAGAGTGAAACCGCTGAAGAAAAGCTTGCTGCTGACAAAGCGTGTGTGCAATACAAAGTACCAGCTCACTCCCCAAATAAAGGTCTTTGAAATAAATACGGGCATTCATGGCTGTTAAAAAGTCAACGCAGGTGCTTAGTGTGATAAAGAAAGTGTGCACTAGTAAAATTTGACTAGGGAATGTAACACTCTAAGCAGTAGGAGAGAATAAAGAAATAAATGCATGCAAGCGCTATGGGTTCAAAATCCCACATTCCCAAAAAGGGAGTGAGTGAATATGTGAGTTCAGAAACCAGACTCATTTAGGTGGTATTCAACATCAGCATCCTGAAAGTCTTGCCTTGTCAATTGGAGACATGTCTGTATCCATTCCTTGGTTTTGCTTGTATTGATATGTAGCTCCTATCAAAGTAGGTCATTGCACCTGATGTACCTAAGGGCTTCTTTTTTACCTATTCTAAGTCTATGGAGAAATGCTTGAATACATTTGGACCATTGTTTGTTTCGGAGCAGCCGAAGTAACTATCCTCCAGAGAGGGGCACAGGTGCCAACCTCTTCAAACAGGTTTGGAATGCGCACATACAAGCTTTGTGCAATCCCAGCTTTGGTGCTGCACCTTTTCAAAATGTTGAGGTCCACCAGTGGTTTTCTGCATAAACAAAGGGCTACCAATCCATTTCAAACTGCAGTGTACAGATTGTCTTTGGCCAAAGGTGACTTGGGGGCAGCCGACCACAGGGATATCTTTCCCCCGGGCAGATTGGGATGGCGGGTGGTATGGGTTTTGGTCTTTACTGGCAAGGTAGATGGTGCACTGAGCCATGGCCAGAACAGTGGGCACATGGGGGCAGGAGTATCGCCTTTTTGATATTCCTGGGCTGAGTTCGCAGAGTTATGTGGAACTCCACAAAGTGACCAAAAATCTCTGCCACGCTATGCGGAGTTTCGCAAGCTGCAGAGTGCATTCGGTCACACCACCCATGCTGATTTTCAGCACCAGGTTTTTGTCCTGCACTGGAAAATCAGTGTGAAAGACACCATGCACATCGCAAGAGGGCGCTGCTTCTCTCTGCCACTCGAGTAGATGTTCTACTCAAGCGGCAGCTTCCTCAACAAGAATGGAAGGTTTCTCAGCGCAAGCGGTTGAGGCCATCCGCGACCGCCCGGGTTGAGAAATCTCACCGGGAGGTGGTCTGGAGTAAGATTTTCCTCGCTCATTCTTTCCAACTTAACGTTGGCGAGCACAAGCGTGGAAAAAACTCTGCAACGTGGAGCGCAGTTTTAGGAACCCCATGCGCTATGCGGAGCACGGAGCGGGGAAAACTCCACAAACTCCACGAGCGAAGCGGAATTTCATGCCCAGGCCTTCTTTTAGGAGTTGCTTCCCTTGGTGATCACAGTAACATTGTGGTGAGAATAGCTGGCACACAGGAGTGTGCTTTTCAGAGTTGACAACATGTCTGTAGTGGAGGTGGTGAATAGGTAGTCAGCTAGGGATGTTCAGGTGTTAAAATTGCTGTGTGTATAAGTCTTGGGTTGCTTGCGTCATGATATTTCTTTTAGAGCACAGCATGTACCAGGTGTGGACAATGCCATTGCGGCTGCTCTGTCTCGTTCACAGAGGGGGAGATTCCATGGGTTGGTCAAGGATGCCGACAGAGACCCGACGCTCATGCCACAGAAGTTGTGGTTGGTAGGCAACGCAGGATGGTGCAACTGGTGGTAAGGTCCCTTGCTGAACCCACATGGAGAGCTTGCGGTCAAGCATGGTTGGAGTTCTTGACATTGGGAGGGCATCGCAGGGAGGAAGGCTGGTTACGGGTGGTGGACCTAATTAATTTTATATTGGATTTGATTGATAAAGGCCTGTCTCAAGTTACAATCACAGGAAAGTTGGCAGAAGTGGCGTTCATGGGTAAATTGTTGTGGGGATATGCACCTTCAGAGGGTACAGGATGCTGTAAGGGTGGGCGAGAGAACTGGGACGTGGGGGGCCCATTAGGAGACCAATAACATGGCAGTTGTTATGTAGCGTGTTGGGGCAGTTACCTCGGGTGTGCAAGGATGTGTCAGATATTGCTTGTTCTCTGCCTTTATGGCGTGGATGTTTTTGGGCACTTTTCGGGTGTCAGAGTTGTTGAGAGGCAGGGAGCGGGGAGGAGTACTGTGGGAGGATGTTTCTAGGCAGGAGAGTAGATGGGTGGTCTGGCTTCGGAGTTCAAAAACAGACCAAAGAGCGCAGAGTAGGAGCTTGGCGTTGCATGCGGTGGTGTCATCTTGCCAAATTCCATTGGTATGGAGGGAGTGCTTCGCGTTATGCTGTGGAGATGACAACAAGTAATCTTTGGAACAAGTGTTCACATGGAGCTCATTTCAGAAAAAAAAATCAATATTTGCACAGACCTTTCTGTGTAGAATCAATATTTAAGACAACATTCTTAATTTAATCTTCATTGACATTTCAATAAAGAAGCATCATAGCCAGTATTTCATGAGGGCCATGAAAAAAGATTTGCGTCAAATAAAGGCTAGTTGGCCTGTCTACTTTGTCTTATGGACACAGTTTATCCCGGGGAGGTGTTCGAAGGGTGCGCCCAAGCTCGCCACCATCGACAGAGCATGCAGGAAGGTCAATCGGGAGGTATCCCATTTTTGCAGGGTGGCAGGTTTTGGGACAATATGTCATTCTAACATAAAATTTGAGGAAAAGGAGTTTTTCCGTGGTGATGGGGTGCATCTGTTGCGCGTCGGCAAGGACCTTTACTTGTTTGTATTGAGGGAGGTCTTGTCTAGGACTCTGAACATAAGGAGGTGAGGCACATAAAGCAGGGGTCTAGAGGAGGGGAAGAAAAAGTTAGCAGGCTTTCCTTTTTCTGGGTGGCTGGGGTCTCAAACATTTTGCAGGACTTATTTGAATTTTGGTTGGCTTTGACAGTTGGTGAACATGTCCATTTGGAGGGTAGGCAGGTAGTTCAAGGTTCATTCTAGGACATTTGGTTCCTTAGGGGTTCATACATGCAGTCATAGGCTGTAGGGGAAATATAAAGTTGGAAATGTTGAAATACACGACCATTAAAGAAGATAACTGCGAGCTGGGCTTGCGAGGGGGTACTATAGGGGTGTGGGTGGGGGACATTGGTCAGTTACATTTGATGTTAAGCTAGGTTTTAGTTTTGTGAGGCGGTTTGCCAGGAAAGGTTTGTGATGTACACGTTTTTCAATAAAGCAGCCTTTTTCACACAAAAAAAGTGGTCAGTGATATGTGGTGCGCCACTCTCTCCCAAAGGGGACTTGCGGGGCAGCTGACCAAAGGGGGGGCTGCCCCACGGGCATATAGGGAGGGTGGTGCAGTCTATGAACTTCCATTTTGTGTTGGGCTTCTTTTATAGTCCAAAATAGCCCAAGGTATAAACAGGGTTTTTTTTGGGCTCCCTCTCACCATTTTAGGTTTTAGGTGACCTGATGGCTGGTGACAGGGTGCGAGTAAGGTGTTTCTCCCCGCCCGCTCGTCCCTTTAACTAGGTTTTTTCCTGGGATTTTGAGAGGTCAGTGTTCTTTTTTTTTTTTGTCTTTATGGGCCCCATTGTTGAGATAGGTGCACAGGGGGCTTGTGTTGTACGTTGTTGCTTGGAGCAGTTGATTGCAGGGATCTCAAACGTTTTGCAGGACTTGTCAGAAGTTTGGTTGGTGTTGCCTGTTGGTGAACATGTCCAAAGGGAGGGTAGGCCGGTAATTCAAGGTTCATTTTAAGACGCTTGGTTGCTTAGGGGTTCATACATGCAGTCATAGGCTGTAGGGGAATTATAATGTTGGCAATGTTGAAATGCACTACAGTTAAATGAGATAGCTGCAGGGTGGGCTTGTGGGGGGTGCTTGGGCTGGGTGTGAAGGACATTGGTTAGTTACATTTGATGTTTAGCTAGGTTTTCGTTTTGTAAGCTGGTTTGCCAGTAAAAGTTTGTGAGGTGCATCTGTTTCAATAAAGCAGCCTTTTTCGCACAACAAAGTGGTCAGTGATATGTGCTGCGCCCCCCTCTCCCAAACCTTTAACCTACACATGCTCGCTGCACAGCAGGGACATTTCACATCAATTATTTGATACAGTAGCGTCTGTGTTTTGGTTGCGATTTCAGTTTGTTACATATGTTTCTTACTAATTACTTCATTAATCTAGTGGCCTGGTTAATTAAACACATGAGAAGGATTTATTATAACTTCCATGTCAGTGGAGTAGGAAGCGGTTGAGCTCTTCCGCCGTATAATTTCTTTTAGAATGATGCTTACAAAAGCCACGCTTGTCAATCATTCATTTACTGGATCTATCTGGCGTCAGCTGTCGAAGGAGACTGACAATGTTCTATGCTGTCAACGTGTTTTCTTAAATGAGCCAGTAAGCGACATTTAACGCGTATTTACTGCTGAGCACATGGATCACCCTTCGAGTGCGAAAACCGGAGCAGGCAATCTACTGTGTGTTTCATGTCAAAGTCTGCGAACCTAGACCACGTCACTCTGCCGCTCTCAGCTGAGATTTGTTTTATTGATTAATTGCTTTCTGCTGAGTAAGTGGCCTGGTCTGGAGTGCCCTGTGCTGCAACTGTCACTGTGCACAGCAGCGTGAGTTGAATGGATTGATGCAGGTTTAAGTGCTGTGAAAAACTTCCCTTTAGCTACCAGGTTAATGCTCATGGAGTTTTAGAAAGTCATTCAATGCTGGAAATTAATACAGAAAGTGTATTAAGAAAATCTTTGGTGCATATTTTAACTCGAAATATCTCTGAGTTAACACGCGTTATGCTGACAGCAGTGCTCGCAAACAGAAAGAGTAAAGAACAACAGGAGTATAACCCGTAGACCAGGTTGAGAACCGGGTAAGTAAGTAAAAACTAACAACAATGTCTCAACTGGATTCAATGAGGGATGCAAATACATCAGCATGTACACGACATTGCAAGGGAAAGAAAGAGAGACTCCTGGTTGTTTGTATAAAGGTGATCATGGCATCATATATTTAAAGTACACAGTTTATCATAGCAGATTCAGCAGCACTGGGAACATAAGTTGTGATGGCAATCAAGGTGGCAAAGTGCACGTTGTGCTCGTGGCAAGAGAATAAACGGCGCAAGTCACTAGTGCAGAACACAGTGGGCGGCGCAAAGTGACAAGGTGGTAAAGAAGCTATATACAGTGATCAAGGGTTCGACACAATTAGGTATATACGACTGTACAAAATTTTTGATTTGGAAGAACCAAAGCAAGAGATGCGCCGTAAGTTGCGCTGAAAGAGAGGTCGACGGCGTTTCGGTCCTATTCATTCAGGACCATCATCAGGACCAGATTGCCCAATTTTTAAGAAGTGCTGCGTACCGGCCAGGGTTCAGCAAGGCTGAAAGAAACCCAGTGGTAATACAGCCGAAATCTCGCTCAATTGATATCAAGGAGTCCTAGGTGGCTAGGTGTGCAGTGTCGGAGCCCCGATCGACTGCAAGGGTCAGTTCAGAAGAACCAATGATAGAACTGTACAATTGGTAGTCGCGAAGGTCCAACAGGAACGTAAAGGCAGGGTCGGGTCCCCGATCCGCTGCAACGGCCCAAGCAATGGTACCGTGTTGGAGATTGAAGAGCCTAGCTCGAATGAATCTGAGGTCTGGCAGGAACCGCCACCACCGTGTGAAAGAGGCACTTGCCGCTCTCTGGGGGATATTCACAAGAACGTGCGATAATCATCGCCAAAATAGGTTAATGCAATTCTTCATATCGCCGTCTATCGCTGGAAAATAACGCCGCGTCAACGTCACATTCTCAACACGGCGGTAACATGCGATAGTTTCCCGATAACGCGTCAAATGTCCGCGATAAAATCACCGGGACAGCGATAAAAATCCCAAGCCGAACGTGAAAAAAGTTGCGATGGGCCCAACCGCGATAAAAAAATCAGCGATAAGCTGCGCCAGGCCTGCAATTCACACGTCAGGCAAGAAAAATCACCATAAATGCAGAAACAAAAAAAAACAAAAAAACAGCGAAGCACAATGGAGGTAGCCGGAGCAAGTACAGAGGACAACCAGAACCCCACAAGCCCCACGGAGGACCAGCCTGGGACCTCGGGGTCAGGGAAGGGCAAGGAGAAGAAGAAGAGGAAGACGCGGTTCAGTCCGCAGGAAAACGGGATCCTGATAACGGAGGTGATAGAACACCATCAACAACTGTTAGTCACCTCCACTGTGTCATTGGCAACAAAAAGTGCAATATGGCAGTCCATCGTGGACTAGGTGAATGCAGTCGGAGTGCTGAGGAGGACAATGGAAGAGCTCAAGAGGCGCTGGAATGATGTGAAGCGCAAAACCAAGCAGAAACTCGGCAACAACCAGAAGGCAGCAATGCAGACTGGAGGTGGGAGTCCAGCGCCACAGCAGGAGCTGGATGAGATGGAGGAAATGGTGTCCACAGTCATCAGTGTGGAGACGGCAGGAGTTGGGGGACCGGACACTGCTCAACATGACCTGACACAACAGCAACAGGGTGAGTAACGACCAGGGACTGGGGGGACGGGGGCAGATGGGCACAATGGCACACATGCACAATTAACTATAGCACAGTGCACACCCACAATGACTCTGGGTCATGTCCCTGATCCCCTTGGCACACTGCAGCACACATTGAAACAGCAAGTAGGCCCCCGTCGACTATGTGCCCAGAGGGGGCCCTTCCCACACATCACCAATCTCACAACCAACCCATGCACATGTGCCAACCCCAGCAAAGCAGCGTGTCTGTGAGCCACACTGACAATGCAAGTGACACTGCATGACGAATAGCATGGCTGCAGTCAATATATCATGACATGTTGCACCCCACAACACTGAGGAGGCTGAGTGTGGACCACATCTGTAAAGGAGCAGGTCACACACTGACACATCCACGTGCACAAACAACCCCTGATGTCAACAACACATCTGCGGACAAACCATGCCCCAGAGTCCCAACTCCCACCAAGAGCCCAATTTACCCAAGTATGCAACATCTAAGCACTGTATAAGCACAGAAGTCAAAGGCACACCACCTGAAAGGGATAAGGGGCAACAAAATCAGAGCTGCAGGGGCGACCCTCCCAAAATGCAGCACACACACATAACATTCAGAGCACATCAACTGTGACAACAATGTGATACAAACTGCAACACGTTCACAGCAGAACAGAGGACACAACTGGTGCCGCTTGTGTGTAGAAACTGGCCAATCACATTTGGCATGGCAGGGAAATGTGAGATGATAATGTACAAGTACAAACACACATTCGTGATGTTGTCGAAATGTCCACTGTCCCGCATCAAATAGGCAGCTCCTCCCAAACAGTCACAATGTACATTGTCATGCAGTCTGTATGTAAACTTGTACAATGCGTCAACATACATGTGAACACAATGTTAAACTGCATCTCCCCTTCACATTGCAGAGGGAGAATCAACACCTCCTGCAGAGCAGACCGAACATCTCTACACTGATGACGAAGAGGACCTCCCCACCTTCGACACCGACACCCTCCAAGAGCTCATGGACAGCTTCGGCACCTCACCTCCAGGAGCAGGACAGCCCAGCTGCATCAAGGAGACCCCACCCCCTGCACAGACCACACAGCAGGAAGCACCCACCACCCCGGCTGTCTCCCAGGACCCCCACGAACAACACATGGCCTTCCAACGCCGTGTGTTAGGGGGCCAGGAGAAGATGGCTGAACAGGTGCAGGTGGGGTTCAACCTCATGGCAGCCAAACTAGATGCCATACATGGGTGTCTAAGTCCCATCAGAGACCACTTACAGTCCCTAACGGACACCCACAGTCCACTCCATGCTCTCCAACGATCCATGGCTGACATCGCTGGAGTCCTAACTCGGAGACAAGAACAACTGTCTAGTCAGAGTGGCTCCAGCGATGTCAGCCGGGAGTTGGAACACATGCAGAGGATCATGGAGAACAGGGAGCGGATGCAGGCGGAAAGAATGGCTGCCACGGCTGCACACCAGCGAGATGTAGCTGGGATTTTCCATGCCCTGCAGACCCTCATCATGGCATTGCTGCCACAAGGCCTGGCGCCGATGAATGCTGCTGCTGCTTCTACATCCACATCTCCACCCCCTGATGTGTCAGTGCCTCAAAGTGCGGCAGACAATCCACCTCTGGCCCCTGATGTGTCACTGCCACACAGTGCAGCAGAGATTCCACCTCCGGCCCCTGATGTGTCAGTGCCACACAGTGATTCAGGCAAAACACCACCACCCACATGTGAGGCACATGAAACATCAGAGGACGAAGATGCGGATGATTCTGCCTTAGTGGTAAGGAGGAAGCGGTAGCATTCATCTCCGCCATATGGCCTGTTTCTGCTTGGTTCTGCCCTCTGCATCATCACCTTCCACTGTCCCCCGATACACTCTGCGACACTCACCTTGGACCTCGACATGGACTGCCATATTCTGTTTGGTTACCAATGACACAGTAATAAGACTGCAGACTGAACTCTTCCTCTTCCGATGAACTTGTCATTCCTTGAAGGACTCTGGCTGGCCCTCCACGGGGCAACAATGTAAAGTGGGGTTTGCATGGCCCTGTACTGCTCCAGCTTCAACACTCCACTGAATGTGAATAAAACATTCAAATTCACACAGATGTGTCATGTCTATGATCGTTCAAGTATGAAAGTATGGATGAATGTAGGGTCAGTGATTCCCCCTTACGTCCATGTTGCTCATGTTGTGGGACTCGAGTCACAGGGTGCAACATTGCCGATTGTGGTCCAGGTGGCGCCGACACTACGACAGAGACACACGCATTAGTTACTTTCTTGTCCAGCCCAGAACTGAACCACTCCTAGAGCCCCGGGCTATTTATTCACGACATACGCCGGCCAAGGCCACTCCGCTCATGCTTACAGGGGGGGACAACAAAGCTACATGTCCAAGGTCTTCCACACTGCCTGGGAAGTTTGCGACAACATTTGTGAACAGGCCTCGGTGGTCCACTTTTGCCTGACAATTGATGGAATGCGTGTGGTTTCTGTTGCGGTTATTGTGTGCAGTGTCGGCAGGGGGCACAAGTAGTACATGTGTGCAGTAAATTGCACTCCAACACGTGCGGGAAGCCAGCTATGGCGTAGTTCCCTTGCTTGGTCTCCAGCTGTTCCTGCGCAGTGTGGGGGAAGTGAAGGTGCAGGGGTATCAAGCTGATACAAACCGTGATGCTTACAGGTACGATTAATCCTGCATAATAAGACTGTAACAGAAGTTCGTGTGGTCGTAACCTTCCTATTCTTTCCTATGAAGGTTACGACCACACAAACTTCTGTTACGGTCTTTTTGTGCAGGATTTATCATGCCTGTCAGCATTCCGGTTTGTCCAAGTGCAATGCACTGTGCCAGATTACGTTTGTGACTATGCGGACGCTTGACCATTGTCACCATTTATCCAACAGGTTTCTGAATACTGACTTTCGGAATATGGAATTGTATTGGGGAGTTTCCTCAGCATATGCAGTTAATTGAATCCACAAGTTGCCCTGATGAAGTTCCCCGTTGGGAATGGAACGCGTTGGCTGAGCTTTTCGTATTGTTGATTTATGTATTCGTAATAAAGAACTGTTTTTACACTACTGGACTTCATGACCTGGCGCACCCCCATTTCAGTGACTACAATCTTGGATCTGGGGCACAGAGGCGTCAAGCAACGGCTGGCATTGGGGTTGGTTGCGCAGGAACACTACGAATTGGAACTAGCGTGTGGTGCGGATACAGGGGCCCGCCGTTGTTCTTGTGGACATGCATCCAAGACCGGTGTGAGGAACTTCGATAGGACTGGCTGTGAGACTCCTCCAACTCTGGCAGTTGTTGGTTGGAATGTACCAGGGGCCAAAAGGTGCAGCACAGCCAGCAGCTTTGTCTGCGGAGGGATGTTGGTTCTCCGTTATGTTGGTACTGTCAGCCTGTGGGCAATGTGGGTCAGGATGCGGAGGATGGTTGTCCTTTTGAGCCTGTAGTGGGCAATGGCATCCTCTGGCGTTGAGTGTCTGAAGCTGGTGCGTTTTAGGAACGTCCACTGTCTTCTTCTGCGCTGCCTAGGTGGTAGTCCGGGGGGTTCCTGGGGGTGGTGGCGGCGGGTGTTGTGGCCCTCTTGGGTCACCAAGCTGCATGTTCATTGGCTCCATGGCATCTGTTGGTCTTCAGATGTGGCTCTGGGCTGGGCTCCCTTTCTACTGCAGGTTGTCGTCCTGCTTAGCACCAGTAATAGGCAGGTGTTAAATCCCTGCTGCTAACGTGCCTTATCGCCTGTTTTTGGCTTGCTTCGCCGATCTGGCTGGTCGTTGAGAATATCGCAAAGTGGTGTTTTCGTGTGTTTTTGCACGGGAACGCCTACTCTGCATATCATTAGCGTTAGTTGTCGCTCTCATCCGTGGCGATGTTTTTTGCGGCAGCTATCGCTGGAAAACTGGCGATTTCGGCAGTTTGCACCAGCTTGAGAATAGGGCGAAAAATCTATCGCCACTTTTGCGGCGCTAAAGTGCCGATAAATCGGCTATATGTCCTTGAGAATATGCCCCTCTGTTTTATAGCTTTGTCAGTAAAACGTGAGAAACTGGAGAAATTGCGAGTTAATGTATGCACAGAACAGGGAATAAATGGGGTGTTATGCAGCCTCCTGCAGCCCCTGTGGTGTAGGGGGGACGGGGGCAACCCTTCAGGGCGAGGGGGCCTGCTATTCAACTGAAGGTCAATGAATACCTGTAAGAAACAGGAAACTCAAGGCTCCTCATCCCATACTTCAGGGAGGCCCCGTCATTATGGGTTACCCCACTGAGAATATACTGATCAGTAAAGGAAATAGACTAACACTCGAACAAGGATTATAGAACTCTGGAAACAGATTATACTAGAACAGGGAACGCGCTAGCACAGGTGCAGGGAGAGGTTCTAGTTGGGAGAGGGAGGCTCAGACAGTGATTTTAAGGGAGACGGATTGGAGCAGAGCATCTCATAAACTGAAATCATGAATTCACTCGAACTGAGGAAGGGAATTAATTTGTAATGTGACAGGAGGCACCGAAATCACAGTACAGGGAGTCAAGGGCACTTTCGCAAAGCGATACACTTATTGTGATAAGAAGGCACAATCACTGGCGACAGGAAATAAACTGGCATGGTGACTGAGTATATTTTGGCAGCGGATCAGGTATGTAAAGGCAATGCAACACGGAAAATACCGATAAAGTTTCAGGTAGTACAATGGAAGTGGAACAGGAAGTAAACAAATCAGGACAGGGAAATACTAACACTGGAACAGGAAATGAACTATGACCGATGCAGTTACCACACGGACAAAGGGTCAAGGAGACATCTTAACTCTTAATATACCTACTCTGGAGCAGAGGATAGACTGGCACTAGAGCAAGGAGGCGTTTGCTGGTTCCAAGAATATTCTAACCACAACATGGGAAAAATATTGTCTCTGGGACAGGGATTACCCTGTTGGTATTCCCTGTAGGTATTGACCGCTATCTCGGTTTACCAGTGTCTGTAAGGGAAAAAACTACCTAGTCTCTTGCCCTTTTGGGAAGTTGCATTCGTGCATCTGCCAAAACCACATTTCAAAGTTTAGAAATCGACTTTAAAATTACCAACTGTTTGGAGTGGGTGACCTTAGACCAAAGGATTGCAGGGCAAAAAAACAGACAACATCCCCAACAGAGTAAACCAGCTCCAATTGATGATACTGTACTCTCAAGAAAGACACCACTGTATTTCTGTTCGGATAATATTGATACAGACATAGGTCCCTGACCACTGCAAATAAACACTGCAGACAGCTGACGCCCTTAAGCTATAAAGCAATAACCATAACTTAATCTAACAACTAAAGACTTATAAAACATTTAATTCCTCCATATCGGGGCGTTCCACACAAAATATTGCCAAGAAAGTGCCCTTCAGCGATATTTGTGTGTGCATGCAGTACCAGTCTTCTTCATAATTCTTGGCTTCCTGTGTTCCTTGAGTTACAGCCTGCGGTAGTGGTGTTTACATGGCTGGCTTGCTTCACAGTTAATTTACTCTTTTCTACCCTTCCTTCACCTCAGCTCATTCTGTTGTATTGTAATCTATTTAGCCTCATTTTGTTTTGAAAATCTGGTGTACTAGGTACTGTAGTATCTTGTGAGTTACAGATGACGGGACCCTTTTGGTTCCTGGTGGACTCAATAGAACAGTGACATAAATGCTTGGGTGTGGCTGACGGAGTTCATGATGTAGAATGTTCAGTTAACAGTTACACACTGAGGAATAGACGTGTAATACCAAGCTCAGTGTGTGGCGTAATCATTTACGTGCACCGAGCCTGGGAAGGACGCTACAACTGGCTATGATATGGGGGATACATAACCCGAAGAACTGACAGTGCTCTCTAAGAGAGTTTGCAGTGGTACAGCATGTGGAAGTGAAGATCGCAAGAGCAGCTCGTATCGGGGAAAATAGGCGGGGCAGGGGGGTATAGAACAGGGGACGACTGAGACAAAAAGACAAAAAAAAAGAATAAAACAAAACGTACCTGCTGCCGTCCAGCATCGCGACGCTCTCTTGTGCTCATCTTCACTGCAAGCAGGCACAGGCTTCCAGCCTGCCCTGGGGCCAATACTGAAGCTGCTCTCATATGAGAGCAGCTTCAGGATTGGCCTGAGTGCCGAGGATTTGCGCTCCAGGACAGACTAGGAGTCTGTGCCTGCTCTCTCTCCAACCCAGCAATGCAGCTGGGTTGGAGAGAGCTTCACTGCGCACGTGGGTTTGGTCGGCCTCGGACAGCCGGCCAAACCCACATGCCCAGTGAAGGCAGTGCCCAGCACTCCCCACCCAGCCTGTCACCATCCTGGCCCCGCCCCCAAGCCTCGGCACAAGGAAAATTAAAACGGTGATAAAACGTTTTTTAAACGCATTTTATTATTGTTTTATTTTTCAAATTTTTTGAAGTGCTAGTGGGGGGTGCAACGCCGCTGGAAAATCAATGGTTGACATATGTGGAGTCAAAGAGCCACTCCAGCCATTTGAAAGCTTTCGAAGAAGAGAAAGGCCTAACAGATACATTTGTGGATTATCAGCCAGTAACCTGCTGGTGAGGCCGTGAAAGAGATACTGCACCACCACAACACAACACAGAGCCATAAGCCATATGGAACGATAAGGATAAAGGCAGAGACAACCAGGTACAGAGAAACGCTAAAGGTAGCAAAAGCCAGGTGCTAGAAGAGAAATGGCCAGATCCAGAGAAGCCCTAAAGGCAGTGGAAACCAGGTACAATGCAGTAGACTGAAGAGGTGATGAACACATGGAAGAGACAAAATGAGTACTTGCCGTAAATGTGGAAGAAGATGCAGCATATCTGGTGAGTAGGCCAGAAGACCTGCGTTCAAGTACTGAGCAAGTGTTTCCAAAAGGCACAGAATTAGGTGCCCATCCAGCGTTGTTTGAACAGCACATGCTCTGTACGTCAGTAAGTTTCACAACTAGTTATAACGCCACTGTTTTCCTGAAACCACCGCTTTCCTTCCGTACCGCCAAAATGCAGAATATTGGCACTAGAAGGACTGCCTGGATCTAAACTTTTGATGATTTCATTGATGCACTTGAAGAAGCAGATAACAAAAACATCATCAATATCTCAAGAATCTTGCGGTGAAGGAGTAAAGTAAGTAATAAAGAAAATACCACATGCTGATGAAGTCTTGTACCGTCAAATCAAAGAGGCCCTAAATATCAAGTTCAATCCAATGCCGAATCTTAATTACGGATGATACATTTTCAACCAAGAAAGGCAGAAAGCTGGTGAAATGATTGATGAGTTTGTTGAAAGACTTCATACATCATCAAACATTGTAAGCTCAATGAATTCAACGATGAAGAAGCCATCCGCCTGAGTAATAGATGGTTGCCTCTCTGATTCATTCAGACGATAAATACTGAGAGAAATGCTCAGTTTGGAGTGAGTACTCATGGCAGCAAGAGCTGAAGAACAAGCTGAACGACAAGCTGCCAACATGGAGGTTGGAGGGGGCCCAGAGGGAGTCAGCCTTGAATGTGAAAAGTAAGTAGAGACACAAGGTTGAGGGGCACAAAGTGATGTCTCCAAAGAAAAAGAAACTGTGCTTCAGAGGCAGATTTTCATTTCCACATGAAAGTAAATGTGCCACCATTGGAAAAGTTTGCAAGCGCTGTGGGAAAGAGAATTATTTTGTAATGGTTTGCAAAGCGAAGGAAAAACTAAGTGCATCACGTCGAGAAAACAAAATGGACGCCCGCACATTCCATAAGCGACATTCTTCTCACGCCCACAAGGCCAATTGGCCACATCAGTTGAGGCAAATGGAAACTAAACGAAGTCAATCGGCATCTAAATCTGCTTCAAAAAGTTCTACAATGTCATTGTCAAGTGACAGTGAAGAACATTGATGTGCGATGTCAACTAAAGAGAAATGTGCACATATCGGATTGGCCGCATGCAAGGACGAGTGGAAGTTGAAGAAAGAGCGACAAGTGAAGTCACGAAATTAATGAGATACTGTCCTAAAATCACACTAAAGGTGAATGGTTATTCCAAACTTTTTATCATAGACAGTAGTGCGTCGATAAACATCATGCATGAGAAGAAATGCAACAAACTGTCTCCAGTGCCCCATCTCACACCATCGAAGACTAAAGTGTATACATAGACTGCATCGATGCCATTAAAAAATATCAAGGTTAATTTGTATCAACCATGAAGCACAAAAAGTCGAAAGTGAAGTCCTTACACTGCCGGGAACGTGGAACGCGTTCCCGGCAGTGTAAGGACTTCACAGCGTACTCGCTTAAGACTTTTCGTGGCTCACATCGGCCTACTTTGATTAACTTTTAAGTTTCTGTACTGATGCCATAACTTAAAGGCTCGTGGCACAATTAACTAGTTATTGGATCGGATAGTTTGGATTACTCTTGACCAGCCGGGTCGGAATTATAACCGGTGTTTAGGTTAGGAATACCGTATTTTTCACGTTACAGCCCTGAAGAAGTCGAGGGTTAACTCCATAATGGCGAAACACGTTTTGGCTGGACCTTGTGTTGTTGTTTTGAATAAAGACAAAGAAAACTCATCAAGAGACATTACTTGCCTCCATCTATTCTACCATGTTTGGTGAACTTTCGCATTACTTGAATGCGTGTGCACAGGAATTGACACAGAAAGGTTAGTTATACTCTTGAAATTTAGTGGTTAGGTTTTGAGTAACTTGATTAACAAAGGTGTTAACACATTAGCAGATGTGGTGTGTAATCACTACTGCTGTCTGAAAAGAGCTGGACTACAAAAATACAGCATTTGCTCATGACTTTTCAAACCAAATACGAATTGACTGCCTTTGCTGAAGCAGCTGCCACATGGTTCCTCACTAAGGTAGACAGGTCAGCTCCTTTATTTCAAACATGTAGCCAGGTTTTACTTAGCCCTCTTTGTTTAACTTGTATGAACGTAAAAACTATGGCATGTCATTGCATCTTTCTTCAATAGTTAACCCTCAAATTCAACATCATTTTACTTTTAAAGGGACTAGTGGCCAGATGTACGACCCACCAATTTGCGACTCGCAAATTGCGTCGCATTAGCGACTCGCAATTTGCGATCCGCAAATTGGGATGCACAACAGTGTCTCAGACACTGTTTGCGATTCCTAATGGGGTTGCAAATTGCAAGCCTCATTAATATTCAAGAGGCAGGCGCAATTTGTGACCCCATTAGGAATGGCTAGCACTCACAGGGATGGTGGCCTGCTGGGGTCAGCAGACCACCATGTCTGGGACTGCTTTTTACATAAAGCATTTTTCTTTAAATGCAGCCCGTTTTCCTTAAAGCAAAACGGGATGCATTTATAAAAGAAAAATGAAACTTTTCAGTTTCATTTTTCCCTGAGACCACTGCCTGCTCTTAAAAAACCACTGCCTGCTCTTAAAAAACATTTCCTCACATACTCACAAAGGGGAAGGGTCCCCTGGGGGCCCCTTCCTGTTTGCGAGTGGTTTACCACCTACTTGAAGTAGGTGGTAAACTGCGAGTGTTTTGCGGCCGCAAAACACTTGTACATGGCATGGTGACTCACTATTAGGACGGGACGCCCCTTCCTAATAGCGGGAGTCGCAAATGCTATTTTGGGAGTCTGTGACTCGCAAAATAGCATTTGTACATGCCATTATCCTTTTTTGCGGTCGCAAGCGGGAGGATCTCCCGTTTGCGGCCGCAAAAAAGGGTAGTACATCTGGACCTATGTGTACTGGATCTTCACATCAAACCTAGCTTCATGAAGAATCGTTGTTCTCATTGTCTTGGTCATATTGAGCCAGCAGGTCCTTTGTTTCACATTATAATGTTTTGTCTAGAATATAGCATGGAGAGAGAGCGTTGTATAACTCCAGTCCATGAGCAATATGGGCTTAACTTGGACGTAAACCATTTTATATTTCTGTTTCACCTATCATTTTTGGATGTTTTGATTGCTATTGGTTTGTTTTTAATGGCACTTTGCAATCCATTGAGGATTGATTTTGCAAATAATACTTAATATAGTGCATGTTTTAAAATAATTGTATGTGTATTAATTTACCTAATAAACGTTTTCTTGAATGATTGATTTTAAAAGTCATTTTAGAAAGATTTTGTGATTTAATTGCCTAGCTTTACAATCGTGTTCATGGGACAGGTAATATACTGTGGATGGAATCTAGTGGCTCATATTTAAGTGTTTCTGCTACTTTCTACTCCAGTTTTAGTTACAAGAATGAAATTGGGTGATCAATTCCATAGTGTAAACGATTGAGTTTACCACCCCTTACATCAATCGTGCTCAATGAAAGTGTTGTAATCATACAAATGTTAAATAATCCCTATGGCTGCCCTTTTTAAAATGGGTCATCTGACCTGGAGGAGAGGAGGTTATGGGGCAACTGAATACAGCATTAGCTCTAATCACTGAAGATTTAAAAAAAAAATTGTGATCATCACTGTCAAATAGTAATGGTAAGAAAAGCTACCAGATCCTTGAGAGGTAGCCAATCTCTCCTGCTTTTGAATTGCAATCCAGCACAGAAAGCTAGGTAGTTTAATGTAAAAGCTGTGTCAATATTCTTGAATATCTAAGAATGATTAGGATGCAGCATAAGTGGAGATTGTGACATAGAATTTTTGATTTATATCTGCAATTTCCATGTTGGCATTTGGGTGATAATTATAAGGTCCTGTGGTGCCTTGGAGCGGTATCTTAACTTATCTTAGTTGGTTAGGATAATTGAATAACAGGTTTGATAGGGGTGCATTAAAGATTGGGAAGACCATAATGGCCAAAGTCATGACACTTATGGCCTTATTACGACTTTGGCGGTCCTATCCGCTGTAGTGTCATGTGTCCCGTGCAGGCCCATTGTCATTTTCCCTATGTTAGCATGAGCAAGTTGCAGACTGCTCTCTGCTTTGTGCATGTTACTATACAAACGGATTTTGGTTTTGCCACACCGTACTTTCACACAGAACCTGCCGTTGTTTTTGCATTCTGTTCTTTCCTGGGATTTAGTCTGAACGCCGTTGACAAGGTCAAACAACAATGCCCCTTGTTATTTTGTTTTGGCCGGGCTCTAGCACCTAGGCAAAAAGACACGAAAGCATCTATTGTTTGGGAACACGTACTCTTTGTCATATAGGTATGCACAGACATGCAAATACACACTTGAGAGAGATTTTTCAGAGAAGAGATCGCCACTACACCTGAGATGTAGAACTTTCATCTGTGCATGTTAATGTACGGGATCCGCTGCAAACACTCAAAGATCTTGGGATAAATAATCACTTTGCTTCTGTAGAAGGGGACGGGGATTAGTCTACCCTGTCTAATACGAGAGCTCCTTTTATGACTTATGGACTACTTACTATGCTGACTGTATTTGTGTTAAGCATTTTCTTACTTATCGTGGCATGTATTCTGCATACTAGACCACAATAGTTAAAATAAATATTTTAAACTTTTCTCGTGTCTCTGTCAGATCTTATTGTGGACAAGTACGTGTGTGAGAGTGAAAGGGTGTGTCCTGTCACCGCGATTCCTAAGGGGGCGGGACTGTTGTGTACTGGGGTGTCTAATCACTTGTTCCTCTGTGAGTGAGTAGGAGGGCAAGTGAAACACTATAGCTAGTCGGTTCCAGGCTCATTGGTACTAAGGTGGTAGGATGTCTCAGTCCCTGCCTACTAAGGTTCGATGGTCCCAAGCATAGCTCTGTGACTCCGCAGAATCCCTGCAATAGTAGGACCGCCAAAGCCATGGTGCTGCCGCCCGCCAGATTAAATCCTAGTCTGGCAGGCGATGCTGCAGCGGCCTGTCAGGCTCATTGAAGAGACTGACATGCAGACCACTGTTCTCAGAGCGCCAACTGCACCTTCCTGCATGGGGACCTGGGGGTGCAAAACCAGGGGGGCACTGCGTGTGTCCCCCCCCCATGCACCCCCAGGTCCAGGAGCGGTAGGGGGTCCTGTTAGGGCCCCCTTTGTCGCCTCTCCACCATCCTTTTCATGGCGGGCTTACCGCCATAGAAAGGGCAGTGGACAGGCAACTCCTAATGCACCGCCAGCACATTAGTGCTCCTCATTGCTGTGTGACCGCAGCGGGATCCTTGAGCCCCAGTGGTTGCAGCGCTCCTGTGGTCATCCAACCGCCACACTCCTAATACTGCATCTGGGCCCGAAGAGTGACAGTGGTTGAACCGCAACCATGGGTTTGGCGGTCCTATGGACCACTGAACTCTTAATAAGTCCCTTCACCTATTACTAGCAGTAATAGGGACATTGTTTTCAAGATCTCAATAATGTTGTTTTCAATATCTCAATAATCTGATTAATGTTAATAATAATGCATGTTTAGGCTACAATTGAAATGATGATGTTAATATATTGTCATAGAGAGTTTCACTTTTTAATTTTATCAATAATAATTCATAAATTGCCCCTTCAAGATTGTAAATGTGAAAAATGCTATTGGTTCTTTGAATTTTATTTTTGTTTTTTAGTTACCATTTCTCCCCCAGTACCACTGCATAGTAATGAGACGACTTTCGACAACTCAAGACTAAAGTATGGGAAAACTTTGTACCACACATTTCCATCCTATCAAATCAAAAGATTATAAAAGGCACACACTTCAGCTTTAAAAATGATCTTTGGTCAAACAAAAATAAAACACAAATCTGTAGCAGGTCATCCAGAAAGTCTTCACTGGCTTCCAGTAAATACAGAATCACATTCAAGATTCACGGTCTCATGTAGAAATGCAGGGCTGAGCTCTTCAATACCTACAAAATAAAATTTAACATACACTCATTCAAGAAACGTACAGTCAGCAGAAGAGCTGTTTCTGATCTTCCATAAGTAGATGATAACTCAGATGTGACTGAGAACTTTTCTCTGGCAGCTTTGCACCCTTGGAGTCTACCTGCCCAGACAGATCCGCCACACCAAATCTATTATACAGTTCAGATTGAGATTCAAGACTTTCCAGTTCTAACACTTTGATTAGCCTCCTTCCCAAACATCTGTGCTTCTTTTATGTATGTTTGCATATTTTTGTTATGGATGCCTTGCCATTGTGAATGATGCACAGTAGGCCTTACTTATGCTGCACATGGTCATTCTTTCCTTGACTTCTCAGACATGACGCATTTTCTCTTGCGAAAATGTAACAATTTTGTTCTCTACCTACACTTGCTTTTTTGCAATACTTGCTACTTTACTAAGTAGTTAAGCCATGCCTATTCTACATTATGAGAAATGTTGTCATGAAAGTCCCAGAACAATCGGAAGTTACTGCGACCCAGTTGTCTCAATGTGGCAGTCTGTGTTCTGAGGCCTTCCTACTGCAGACCCGCAAAACTGGGAACTAATTATCAGTTGTAGCACTTGACTCTGAGTGCAGCAGGGCAGACCAAGGCTAACTCGGGGAGGTAATCTGGGCTTGAAAATCGGAACTCAGCACCACACAAAAATAATATTGTCAGTGTCCAGCCTTTTCTTTAAAATGAAAAACATTAAAACACATACAGCTAAACACTACACACCCACACAAATGCAATATTTGGTGTGTATATCAGTTAGGAACTCCTCCTATGTGGTTACGAGGTTGCAAATCAAGTAACATAAAGAGTTTTTAGTAGGAGTAACCAGTCCCACAAACCTTGTCTGTGTCTGATTTATCTAGGAGATCCCATGTGACGCTTTGTACACCTTCAGGCCTTAACATAGTTAAACAGCGATTCATTTCCTAAAGATCTATTCCCTTCAACATATGTTTTTGAGTAACAAAAATAGAGACCTATAGGCTTTGTCAAACTCTTCATCAAAAATAGGCTCATGCTTTTACAATTAATATATGGCTTACAGGGTGAATAAAATATACCCCATACATTATTCATCACATAGCCCTATCCAATTAGTATAAAACCTTCATTCGCCTTGCGTCATTAAATTGTTATTATTAGAACATTGGAATGTTGGGAGCTCCATTGAAAACAATGGAGTAGCTCCGGGCTTATAATGGCTGGTATAAGCCCGGAGCTCCAACATTCCAATATTTCTTTGTTCGTGGATGTGAACAAAGGCTTCAGGGAGCCTGAGGGGATCGCTCCCTGAAGCCTTTGTTTTATTTGTTAGAACATCCTGCCCTCTAGTGGCAGAATGTTCTAATAGCCTTATACCCCTTCGTAGCTGGGCTATACCGGCTATTAAAGTCCCGCTCCCTTGTTAAAGGCCCTCGCCTTCGGCTCTGGCCTTTAACGCTGCAGCAGGCCTTTAATAGCCGGTATAGCCCGCTGCGGTGGGCTATAAGGCTATATTATTATTACTCACAACTGTTGCTAAGCCTTGTGCTACCCCTGCATTTCTGTAGACAAGAGAGCTGGCAGTAAATTATACCAACAGACAACACGCTTTCCAATGGCCAGTTTCTCTCTGGTCTCTTCCCAATCAGGACCGTTTATATGCGTTTTCCTTCATTGTAGTTGTGGGTGCTCACTTATTTGGAACCCCTTGTTTGCAACAAAGCCAGAAGATTTTACTAGAAACATGTCCTAAACCATGGAAGCATTAGTCCTGACTACTTCTTTTGCACCCCATTAGTGCAGCGGCACCCGCCTCTTACAAGGTCATTCTGCAGAGCAGGCTTTCCCTCATACCCACAGCTAATATTTAGCAAGAAAATGCAACATTTTCCTTATGACAGGCAGTGCAACAGAGAATATGGAAATGTTGTACACTCAATACGTTCAGTCATCTTACACAAAAATAAAGCAAGAAATCTCACACTTATTTTCATGCCTGAGTTTCTGAATTAGTGCACTCAAGCTAAGTAAGAACCATGAATACACCATTTAATGCATACATAACTACCATAGTAGTATGAACGAGGGCCTGTAATGCATACTAACCATGTCAAACACATATAAAAAGTACTTCGAATTATACCTTCTTTTGGGGCATAACAGAAGGTCCACTTTCCACTTGGACTCAGAGAGAGGTATCGAGCTGATGCTACCAGCCCTAGGTAAACTTCCCAAAGAGTACAGGAAAATACGCCATGACTCAGTGCATCCCAAAGGCTCTAGATGGGGGCCAACAACTGTACTACTCCTTTCGCCTTTTCTTCCAATGCTTGTTCCCGGTTCATCCTCCCTGTGCATGCCCTTTAAAAGTAAGCTGGAGAGTCCTGCATTGGACAACTGCAGTTTGTAAAATTCCAATGTCAAGGATAGTGTCTTTAATAGATGTCAATGTGTTGATGTACTTTGCAATAAAATCATATGAATGAATACACTTTTGATATAGCAAAGTGATTTGGATGATTAGGGGATGGACGATTTGCTAAATCAACATGCTTAAGTATTATGTAAATCTATGAATGTGCAATGTTAGTAAAACATACGAAGCTCGAGCTTCATTGTTCATTCAAGTTCGCCTGGTCAATATTAATTTATTGCATTATTGTTAACGGATTACCAGCTGGGCTGATTGATCCCTTAGAGAACCCTGTATGTCAGTATAGGAGTATGCCCAGGCTCGGTTGGGGTTATACTGGCTTCTCTTGTGTTTGTAAAGCACCATTACCTCCTCGTCCCTATCGCTTATCTCCATTAGATAATGAGGTCCCTGTCCCTCATAGACACACCCCCTACCAATATAAAAAAGCCCCGCCCCCTTCACAATCCCTGTTCTTTGTGTCTGTAGACACTGACGGGTGGGTGTCGGCCTGTTTGGAGTGCTTGGCTTGTGGTGTGGGTGCGGTGTGCCTGGTGGACTTGTTACGACACCGGCACTTCTTAATGCAGTTTTGTTTCTTTCCTTTGGTGCTGCTTCCCCCGGTTGGAGGTCTGCGGTGCCCTCCTCCGGCCGGGGTTGGGCACGTCCTGTCGGCCAGGGACTGAGTTCACCCAGCTGGAGGGCTACTGTGCTTTCCTCTGGCCTAGGTGGGTCTGGCTGTGTTGCCGGGGCGGCCTGTTGATTGGCGTACTTCTCTTGGGGGCTTTCCAGCTGCATAATGGCGCCTCTCTGTTCCTGCTTGCAGTGTAGCGGGATTAGTCAGTGGTATTTCAGTGTCCCCTGGGCTGCAGGGTGCCTGGGAGGGCGCAATGGGGGGATGCTTGGGAGGCCTGGCTCCGGGGCTCTCCTTGGACTGTGGCAATGCCTGTGCTTGTCAGGGCGGTTCAGAGCAGTGCTCTGACTGTTGCTCTGCCAGATTAGCGCAGAGGCAATGTAGTAATGCACTCTTTTCGGCCTTTTCTTTCTGCAATGCTTGTGGGAGTGCTGTGCCTTTCGGTGAATGCGGAATGTGACAGCCTTTTGGGTGGTGGTGCTCCTTTCTACTGGCAAACCAGTCACTGACGGTGGGATGCTATTTTTAATCAAAGGTATGGTTGTGCTGTGCTTTTTAGGTCTCACAGACCTGTGTTGCAGCGCGCATGCGCTGCTTGCTCTGCGAGGCTTCTTGTAATCGAGCAGATTTCAGAAGTGGAGTGTAGGCTCTGCCCCCTCTTTCCATTGGCTTGCGTCATCGTGCATGCTAAACGCTGGCTTTCCATTGTAAGTGAGGCTTTTTAGTCACTCCTTGTTACCGCCCTGTCTCCTTTTGGCCCCGCCCACCAGGACTGGATCTTTTACTTGTGGCGTTACACGGTGTCCTTTAAAAGTCGGTAAGCACTCTTTTAATTTACTTTCAGCGCAATCCGCTTTGAGTGCGGTCTGCCTCGGGCGCGCTTCTTTATTAATTTTGCCTCGTCCGCGGTTGTCTGCGTTTGAAATAAGTTTATAATGCAGTCGAGGTTGTCTTCTTTCTTCCGGCATCCCTATGGGGTGCAATGCGTTTACACGTTTCAGCTCCCTGCAGCGTTCACCTATGGCTCTTCTGGTGTCAGGAGCATGCCCTGGCTTCCGCGTGGGATACTCACGAACAGCTCTATCTGCTTGCGTAGAGGCTTGCATTGGAAAAAGTAATCTCTCACTAACCTGAGAAGTAACATCAGCTTTCTTTAAACAGTCAATTTTGGGTTGGAGTCCGAAGGCTTGATGACAGACGCGACCACGGCTGTTCTTTAACCATTTATTAATGTCATTTGTTGTAGAACGTCTTAGCTTCCGGAAACGTGGGCTTTCGAACAGTTATTTCCCCTTAGGTTTTAGTTTGCATAGATGTGAGGCGAGTTTTGCTGCCATTAGGCCTAGCATACAAGGAAGACCATGTTACTGTAAATTAACTTGCCCGGGGAAGAACTACCGCAAGCGCATCAGGGAATGTTGCATCTAGGATACGGGTGCAGGGGGCCCATTCCACCTCGATTACATTTGTCTTTTACTACTTAAGAGGAAGGGAGAGTCCACTTGTTATGCCTGCGCCCCCTACTGCGTACCACCTTGTATCATATTTGCGTCACCTCGTTTGGTTTCGTCATAGCCACTTCTTGGGGCAGCTTGTCTGGGCGTTAGCGGGAACTTCACCCCTTTCCTCTGTGTCTAATCTAGATGAAAATGTCGATATCTTTAAACCAAACAAGCATTTGCAACGCAATAGGTCTCGCATTTACGCAACTTTAAGCTATTGGCATTGTAAATGACTATGCCTTTTATTTATGTTTTAAAAACAAAAACAAAAATAAAAGGCATTATCATTTGCAATGTCAATAGCTCAAACTCGCGTAAATGTGAGACCTATTGCATAGCAAATGCTTGTTTGATTTGGTTGTTCCTGGCAGGCAGACAGTCAGTTTTCTCTTTGGCTGTTGGTTTCTTCCCAGGGGGCTGTGTTTGCCCTGCCGGGGGTTTGCGGGGCCTTTCTCCGGCAAGGGGGTATGTTCCTGGTTTGCCATGCATCCGGCTGCTCTTCATTCTACGACTGGGGGACTTTCTATCTCTGCAGTGCAACAGCTGTGTTAGTTCTTGGCTGTTCTGTCTGCTGAACTCCTGTTTCGGTGTTTCTCCGCAGGCTTAGTTGCTTGTGGGTATGTGCCAATGGAGTCGCTCCGGAATTGTGTTTTAGGTCTTCGACTTTCACTCTGGCGGTTCTGGGTTTGCCTCCTGGTGTTTCAATGGTTGTGTGTGCCCAGTTACATTGTTTATGTATGGTTTTTCCTCTGTTCTGTTTGCCCGGCCAGAGGTCCACTGTGCCTTTCTCAGGCTGGGGTGTGACTATTTCAGTTGCCATGGCTCCCTGCCTTGTCCAGAGGCTGGTGCTCTGGGTCGTGGTTTTGGGACTCTGGTGTTGGGGTCGCCACTGTTGCAGGAGTTAGCTCCTGTCTGTCCCCTCATGGGGCGTTTAGGGATCCTGTTCTCTCTTAGACCAGTGATGTGGCCTGTTGGTCAGGGCTGCCGACTTTGGACCTGGGATTAGGGAGTTTGAGTCCATGCATCTACTCTGAATCCAGTGTTTGTGGGCTACTCATTTTTTCCCTGTCTATCAGGACAATGGGTCTACCCTCAGGTTGCTTGTGTGGTCTGGTGCTCTTGGCCCCATTCCAATGCCCTTGGGCCATGTTTCACTCCCATATCATATTGGCATAGTGGTTAAGGTCTTCGACTCGCACGGTGGAGATGCGTGGTCTTGCTTTGCATCTCTGCAGCCCTCTGCCAGGTGCATTGCTCAGCGCCTCGTAGGGTGTTTCAGTTTTGGAGTCCAGGCTTTGTTTGGGGTTGCTAGTGCCTTGTCTTCCATGCCTCCGCTTTGTGGGCTTTGGATCCGGCTGCGTCCATCCCTGTGTGATGCCTCTTGGGTTCTTTCCGGGATTGTTCTGGCGGGCCTTGTTCCTCATGTTGGCGTCATTCCGGGCTTGTTGTGGCCTCCAGTGGGGGTGGCTGCTGCTGTCCTTTTCCCGCATTTTGCTAGGCTGACTCCTGGGTGGAGTCTGTGCCTTGCATGCTTACCTGTTTTCTTCCTCAGTCCTATCCGTGGGTCAGTGGGATCTCACTGTTGCTCCATTCTGTCTCAATTACTTCTGTCTTGGCCCCTCATTTTTGCAGGTCCTCTTTGTCCGGGTGCCTGTTTGTACTCTGTTTGCGCTGTTGGTTGGGGGCCTGTAGATGTCTTTATTGGCCTGTTTGGTGCCCGGGCTGCATCGTGTGGGGCTGTGTAGGCTCAATCCTTGATGCTGTTTTTTTGTGGCTCAGCGGTGTTCTTGCCAGTGGGGTCAAGGGTGTTGGATGTCCTGGTCCTGGTGAAGCTCCTGGCTACTCTGTCGGCGGCTATTCTTCACCAGCGCCTATTCTTCAGGGCCAGACGATTCCTCTGGTAGTGGACTTGGATGGCATTCTTCCAGAATAGGATAGTCCCCTGGTCCTGCGAGTCCTCTTCAGCACTTCTTCTCTGCCTTAGATTCACTTGCAAATGCAAAAAGAACAATTGATGGACAGAATGCTGCACAACGTCAAACACTCACCCCAGTACAGACATCTGGACCTAAATCCATAGTTTTTTTTGCTCTCCATACCTTTTCAGTTCAGATCCAGATTCACTTACATGCCTGGTGGGCCCAGGTTTTCCCTTGTGAGGACTTCTGTTCCTGTTCTTTCCATGTGTTACGGTTTTTGGCCCTGCTGGGTTGGTTGCTGGTTGTCCCGCCTGGGCGGGGCCCTCGGGTCGGCGCTCCTGTCTATGGGTGTCCTGTGGCCACAAGTTCTGTGGTTGGTTGGTTGCCAATTCCTGTTGCGGTATGTGTCTGGGGTTTCGGCCTGTGTTGGTTGTTTTTTGGCTTGGTATGTCTCACTATGTAATGGAGATAAGCGAGAGGGACGAGGAGGTAAGGCTTCTATTACTTACTGGTAATTGCGCTACTCCGTGTCCTTCTCTCGCTTATCTCCATTATGGCCCTCCCAGTTTGTCAGGCCAACTGTGTCTACTGCGGCTTGGTATGTACAGGGATTGTGGAGGGGGCAGGGCTTTTTTTTATATTGGTAGGGGGTGTGTCTACGAGGCACAGGGGCCTCATTATGTAATGGAGATAAGCGAGAGTAGGACACGAAGAAATGCACTTACCGTTAAGAAATGGAAGCAATAACAAAACTCAGTCATTCAATAATAGTTTATTTCAGTTAAAGTCAACCATAAAAACAAATCACATTATTATGACAAACATGCCACTGGAATCAAGCTATCCTGGCTGATGAGGGGTGAAACCCCGAAACCGGTCCTAGGACGCTTGTTTCTGGTCCAGGGAGGATCTGGCTTGGCAGTTCGGGCTGGACTGTTCCCATGAGGCACAGGGTCAAGACTGATTTGCATATGGCCAGGTCTAAACTGGGGTGGCATGGCGAGCAAAAGAATGATGGATTTAACCCAGATATCTTGACTGGGGTGAATGTTTTGATTTGTTCTGCATTCCGTCCATCAATTGTGTGTCTTTTGCTTCCTCACCCTAAGTGCACTGGGTATGCCCAGACATGGGTCCCGGGCTCACTGTGCCACTGGAATCAAGCTATCCTGGCTGATGAGGGGTGAGACCCCGAAACCAGTCCTAGGATGCTTGTTTCCGGTCCAGGGAGGACCTGGCTTGGCAGTTCGGGCTGGACTGTTCCCATGAGGCACAGGGTCAAGACTGATTTGCATATGGCCAGGTCTAAACTAGGGTGGCATGGTGAGCAAAAGAATGAAGGATTTAACCCAGATCTCTTGACTTGGGGTGAATGTTTTGATTTGTTCTGCATTCTGTCCATCAATTGTGTGTCTTTTAAGGTATGTTTCATGGCATGCAGCAGAGTTAAAAATCAGATGGTTCTGCAATAGACAAGCAAAGGTCGAAAAACAGATGGTCAAATGTTTTCACTGGGGTTTTTTAACAGGTACAACTCACTTCCTTATATACCTGTACTATGCTTCCTCTATGAGTCACCACCATCACCTTCTTAAGCTGGTACTCCCTCAACTACATTCCTTACTGCAACTCAATTTCTTGGTGCCAACAAAGTCAGGGTCTTATTTTGATTCTAGAGAACACTTAGGTCACAAACGTGGCATATTCTCATTTCGCTGTATTACACGTATATTATAGTGATGGGTACTTGCAATACGTCAGACGAGAGATCTGCCACGCTTGAGACTCCCGGTCTGGCAAACTCTATATAAAACGTAAATAAAACCCTTAATTTTGTAACATGCACAATATAAACAAAATAAATAAACATTATATGGTAATAACCTGCGAATTAAGTTTTGATTAGCTTGTTGGCTTACTTTGTAAAACTGTTTTATAAACTCTCATAATTTTTACAGGGTCTGATGTTTCCTTCATTTCCTTTCCATCGCACTTGCTTTCTGTTTTGCTGTCTGAGTTCTGCGTGAACTCGGGTACACTCCTGTGTTTAGTTTTTACACTTTATCTAATTTATTCAGAAGTGTGACAAGTGTTAAAATGAGATTTAAGATCTTCTGACTGTGAATCTTATGACAGTCAGCAGAAGACTTATTCGTAAAGATATACACCAGCTTCACACAGAACAGTGAAAGTTCAACAGCTTCATCGACAACCCACCTGTCCACAAGCTTAACCTGGCACTTTAACTCTTAGGGGCCGATTCCGATCTCGGCCGGTAGTGCTCCGAATCGGATTCGGATTCACCGGATCCGATTCGGAGCCCTGTTTCCCGACCGAATCGTACGCGGGTCCGGCCAAGCGAGTACGATGCAAGCACCCGCGAAATCGCCGACCGACTCGAACGCGGCTTCAACACGCTCCGACCGACTCGCATGGACACGACTCGCACCGCGCTATGGAGACGTTTCCCGGCCGGGTAAGTACGATGCGCGCCGCGAGCAGTCCGACCGACTCGCGCCGTCCGGCTCGAAAAAGCTGTCGGAGCCGGACTTTGGGGGTCCGCGTCGGACCCCCTGTGCAGCGTAGGCGCGCGAGTCGCACACAGGGGGACCCGTGGGTCCCCCTACCTGTGCATGTACGCCGCGTTGCGCATGGACCCGTACACGCTGTAGGGGGCGCCCTTGTCTGCCTCGCACCCATTGAGTCAATGGGAGCCCGCGTACGCGTTGTACGACAGGCTCCCATTGACTTCAATGGGAGTCCGACCGACTCGAGTCCGATAGCATGCGTGCGCATCGTACTCGTTCGGTCAGACTGCTAGGGTCCGATTCGGTCGGAATTCTCTCCGGGTCCGGCTCGGTCGGAGAGATTTCCGGCCGGAATCGGAATCGGCCCCTTAGTCTTAATAAAGAAACAATTACTGTTGTCTACTTGGTGTGTATGTAATGACTTTAAAATGTTGTTGAAAACAGACAATTTTGTTTCTGTTTTCAAGCACCTTATTAAAAGATGATTGATGCAAACAGTAGATTTCTATGAATCACTGTTGACAAGTTCTCTGAAAAAGGCTGTTGTCGATTTAAAATGAAACTCCCACCCCTCATGAGTACTTCGTTTACTCTAGAATCTTTAGGCCTATGTAGGGAAGTGTAAAAGGAGAAAGAAGGAAAGAGATAGGGTTATTATCTATACCGACCTGTGCAGATTATCAACGCTGCAGAGTAGTTCTTTTTTTTGTGTCCTCTTTTTGCAGTTTTAAGTTTGCCTTGCTTCCTTCAAAACGCAGAGCAACTTACAAATGATCTAACTCAATACCCACTAGCAAAGCAGCATTCCACTTCTGTTTTTGCCAATTGCAGAAAATCCTTCTCTTTTCCATTGTCATGTTGTCAGTCCCAGTAGAAACAAATTGGATTCCACAAAAGAGCCCACAGAAAATAGATGCTAAGTTGGTATTTCTATCTGTGTAGAAAAAAGAAGCATATGCGAGTTAATGAAAAGTCAATAAGACAAGTCATAGAATGACAGACAAAAACAGGAAATGAGAAAAAAGTTAGAAGGGAAGTGAGGTAAATAAGTGGTGAGAAATGAGATGGCGAACAACCCCATTTGTGGTGTACATTAAATTTGTAAGTGTACAACTGGCCAACATGGCCTAGCTGCTATTGAGTTCATGGCAGATAATGGCATGTGGTAAACATTGACTTGTGGTAGAATTTTAGTCTAGATAGAGCCAGTTATTTGGTGTTAAATAATCCAATCGTTTATGCAACTCAAAAGATACATTTATTTCAAAGATGACCCACCGATAATCAGAAAGCTCTTCCCTCTAACCATATTTTACTAAAACACAGAATAGTAGAGCACATAGAGTGTTTCGGCAAAGTGACCTACTTGGATAGTAATTCGTAAATTTGTGATGCTGGGGTTCGAGGAGGGGTTGAGCCACGTTTCAGTGATGAAGGCAATGTCTGTGGAGAGGGTGGTAATAGTGTCCCAGATTTCCGTGGCATGTTTGGAGAGTGAGCGGGAGTTGAGCAGGATGCAATGGAGCGGTCATGGGGTGGTCTTGTGGGCAGGAGTGGTGCAGGATCTTTCCTAGGTGTGCCGCAGGAGAAGTGGCAGTGTTGGCAGGTGAATGGTACTTTGGTGGATCATGGGGAGGAGGAGACACAGCTGTTCTGACATCTGGGGTCCAGGAGTTCCTTGGCGGTGTATAGTCAGGTGGCGGGAGGGGCAGGGGTCCTGACGCTGGGCGTTGTACAACCGGCGATGCATTGGCAGTGCACTCGCTGCATGGTAGTGCTGTAGCCTCCATTGGTGGTCCCGGTGGTGGTCCTAGTGCAGGCGGCACAGGGACATCAGGCAGTGCAGGGACAGCAGGCAGGATAGGGGCAGGAACTGAAGGTGGCGCAGACAGAACAGGTGGCGCAGGGGCGGGGACAGAAGGTGGTGCAGGGACAGAAGGCACCGCAGGCAGCACAGGGGCTGGGACAAAAGGCAGCGCAGGGACAGCTGGTGGTGGAGGGACAGCAGGCAGCACAGGGGCAGGGACAGCAGTGGCGCAGCAACAGGGGTACAGTACCTTCAGCTAGGTTCAGGCAAAAGAGGGGTGTCCCAGCCCAGCCTCCTCCGTGCCCAGGCACCGCCCACATGTTTGCCACGGTGCAGAAGCCACAGGATTATAAATCCTGCATCGGGAGGCATTAAAAAAGGTAATCCCAGCTGGCCCTGCCTCCAGGGATGCTGGGAAATGTAGTGTGGTCAGCCGGTCTGGTCATGGCCCGCCGGCATGGTCGGAAGGAGATAGGGGCACTTAGGCGATGTCAGGAGACAGGAGGGTAGAAACCTCTTACAAGAGTGCAGAAGGTGGCTTCCCGTGATGCCGGAGCCACAGGCTCACTAAATCCTGCACCACAGGAGGCGCGAGAGGAGGTAATCCCAACTGACTTCGCCTTTGGGGCTGCTGGTAAATGTAGTGTGGTCAACTGGTCTGGACACGGCCGGCATGGCCGGAAGTAGGGAGGGGGTCCTAGGCGGTGGTATGAGACCGGACGGGAGGGCAGACACTTCCTCCAAGAGTGCAGAAGGTGGCTGAGGATGAGCTAATCAAAACTATCCAACAGGACACTAAGATAGTAGTGGCAGGTGACTTTAATACATCTTTTGAATCTTCACCCAACATTAGCGAACTCACAAAATAAGAGGACGAGCAGTGGACCATCCCCCAATTAGAAGGGAAGCAGTTGCGCAACCTTTCCTACACTGCCCTGCAATTAACCTCAATAATTGGTGGCCAGAGAATTTGGGCCTTTAATGGATGGACACAATCAGACCCCTTTAGAGCACCCATATTTAAGCTAGGTTTCACTACTAGTGTCATTGATTATTTTTTGCTTGATGTTAGGCTTTGGCCATTACTGGTGGACATGAAGGTGGATACTCACTTTGATAGTGATCATAACTCCCTGCTTCTATTTCTTTCTGGGGAGGTGTTGAGGAGGGATAACACTGTCACATGCTCCATTGTGCCCTATCCATTGTTGGCAAATAACCATAGGAGAGTCACCTGCCCGCTTTAACTTTAAGAGCAGCTCTTAAAAGATGTGTTTAAGTAGAGATTAAAGAGGCCAGGGTAAACTTTAGGACAGCCCTTGAAAAAGTTAGGAAATCCTGGGACAACAATATTTGGCAAGACTTACTCCTTACTGTCACAGGACAACAGTGAAAGTGCTAGATTGTTTCATCACCATATACAACCAGAGAGCTGGATAATCCATTTACCCCGAGCTGTATGCCATCAGGGTTCCTGATTACGACAAAGACATTTCCCCATGTCCTGGGCTTGCAACATCTATCAGTGCTGGAGCAGCTGCTGAGGCTGAGACAACTGATCCAGTGCAGTTCACCCTTAAAGAAACCATTGATGCCATATGCCTCCTCAAATCAGCAAAAGTGCCTGGTCCTGACAAAATCCCTGGGGACCTACTTAAGTCAGAGCCTCTGATGTGGTCAAGCTATGTCAATGTTTCATCTAATTCTATAGCAGATGGGGGGGATATTCCCGACTCATGGAGTGGTGCAGAGATTGTCCCTTTTTACAAGAAAGGAGACCCTTGCTCTCTGTCTGACTACAGGCCCATAAGCCTTATAGATAATTTACAGAAAATCTTTGCAATAAGCCTCAGCAAAACTACTCTTATGGGTTGAGGAACAACAGGTCCTGTCCCCACTTCAAGCAGGCTTCCGCCCAAAGATGAACACTCGCAATCAGGTCTTTAAGCTGTCCATTTTATATTGGAAATATGTAATGCTGATGAAACAAAAACCCTTTGTGGACTTTGTGGAGCTCTGTGATGTGTTTGACTTCATCCCCAGAGAGAGCCTGTAGAGAGTTTTGCTAAAGATGGGCACTCCTGGGAACTTGGTAAGGCTCATTGCTAGGCTACATGTGAGGAATTACACTCGGGTCCGATGGGGGACTAGGGGAAACTCACGGACCGTATTCCAGTTTTGCACGGCATACACCAGGGGTGCGTCCTTGCTCCTACTTTGTTCGCTTTGTACATCAATGACGTTGTCCAGTTACTTTTGAACTGTCGGAATGATTCCCCTAGCCTGAATAACATGAAGGTCCCCTTCCTGCTTTTCGCGGATGACTCCCATCTTATTTCCAAGACCCCAACGGGACTGCAGACCCTAATTAACAATTTTATGAGGTTCTGTAAATCTAGAGATCTTGAACTGAACACAACAAAAACCAAATGTATGGTGTTCTGACTGGAGGCTGTCAAGACCTGCACAATTAGAGCTGGGAATGACTTTTCAAGAAAGAATCCACAGTATTGATCCCTTAAGTGTCAGGATATCAAACAACCTTAAGTGTGAACCCCAATTTACCAAGAGTTCATTTCTCATCCAGCAAAGATCTAAAGCCATTCTTCCACTACATCAGAAGACGCACTCTTGCTCACTGTCTCCTGCACTGGAGATCTATTGAGCGAAAGCCCAGAGCCTCACACTTAATGGTATGGAGGTCTGGGGGTTCACTAACAGACGGCGGAGAACACCTTTGCGAGATCGCTCATAGTATGTCCGGTTAGTACACCCTTAATTCCACTCTTTCTTGATCTGGGCATTAAACGGATCTCCAACTTAACAGCATTAAAATCACTATTATATTGGATTTGTCTCTGGGCAACGCCCGAGCTTAAAGAGTTTAGGGACTCTCTCAGGAAACTAGCAGGCATGAACAATGCCAGGCAGCTTCCCTGGCTCAAATTTGTATTCAATTGGTTCCAGAGGTTAGGAATCCAGAGGCTCTGGAAGATCCTAATACAATACGTAAGACTGACGCTACTGTTCTGAAGTCTCACTTCTGGACCTGTGTATCTGAACAACTTCCTCTGCCCACAACTAAGGGGCTTTTAACTGACCAGTTCCTTGCAGTCAAGCTTATTGCATCCTTCGAGCTGTTTTTAGATGTTATCACACCACCGCTAGCCAAAAGCCTATATGTGCGATTTTGGCTCTGTAGCCTACGACTGAAATCCTTCACAAGTCAGTGGAAATGAGACTCAGGCTGTAGTCTGTGCCCGGCCTGTGGATTGGCTGCAGAGACTGAGGAAAACATCCTGTTTTATGTCCTCAATATACAGGCGCTCGATGCAAGTGGATATGCCCTGGTTTCCTGAATCTACGGGTGACCAGATATCTTATTGTGCAATGGATACTGAAATATGATACTTCAATTGCAATTGTGTTTGGTGTTAGCCGCTATTTGGCAAACTTTTGGTCTAGATGCGAATACATTCTTTCTGAGACAGTCAATCGATAAGGGGAACACTTATATGTTATTCATGTATTCCCAAGTCGGGAAATTTTTTATTGTGCTACGAGTTTAGTATTTTGCATAATAGATTTTTTTACCTTTGCACTATGGACCTGATTTATTCTTTTTAGAATTCTTTTTTTCTGGGACCTTGATTATTCGGCAACCATTTGGCAGATGGAATATTTTAATGACATTGCTTAAGCTTATTTGACCTTTTGTGTTTTTATTGTTGTTAAAAGGCTAGCTTGTATTATGCCCATTGCAATTTTTGCACTTTTAAAAATCCCACTACATGAATTTTCAACCATATGTATTTTTATAGATCAGTATTGGTAACCTGGATGGACATGTTTTAATATTTGTATTATTGAAATTAATGCTTTTATACTATGATGTTTTACTTCTACATTTTTTTTCATATGTATTCACATGTTTGCTTAGATGGTTCTTTGGACCAAATAAAGTCTTTTTGATGATGAACAAAGTAAGTAAGGCAACTTGAATTTTCTGAGATAAGTGGAAAAAGGGAGAGAGAGATTGTTAGGCCTGGCCCTCTCTGCAGGGTCACACCCAAACTTTTTGCATTCACCCTTCCTGTTTTCTGAACCCCTTTTTGTTGGCTTTAAGACTCTGTGCACTATACCACTGCCAACCAGTGCTAATGTGCTTGTGCTTACTCCTGTGAACATAGAAAAATTGGTTTACACCCAATTGGCATATTTAATTTACGTGTACATCCCTAGTAAAGTGGTATATCATATACCCAGGGCAGGTAAATTAAGTGCTACTAGTGGGCCTTTAGCACTCATTGTGCCACCCACTTAAGTAGCCCTTTAAAACACGTATAAGCCCTGCCATTGCAGACTGTGTGTTTGCAGTTTCAAACTGCCATTTTGACCTGACAAAATAAACCTTTTGCTAGTCCTAAACCTCCCTTTTTAATGCCTATCAGTCACCCCAGTGTAGGCACGAAATAGCCCATAGGGCAGGGTGCGCTGTATTTAACAAGCTGGATGTGTACTTTTAAGTTTTACATGTCCTGTTAGTGAAGAACCCTTAAATTAGTTTTCGTATTTCTCCCATAGGTTAACATTGGGTTACCTGATTACATTTAATAAGTGATAACCTTTGTTTGGGAGCAGGTGGGAATGTCATGTTTGGTATCTGCGAAACTGTAATTTAAAACCTCTTTAATGATAAAGTCAGATTTGTAAGTTACAGTTTTGAAAATGCCACTTTTGGAAAGTTTAAATTTTCATGTTCTGACCATTTGCTGCATACCGTCTGTTTCCAGGTCACAAGACTAGATGTAGTTGTCAGATGGCCTTTGTGTATTCCTCCCAGATGGCCAAACAGTAGAGGGCCTTGGTGTTGACAAGATGGGCCATCCAATGCAGGGTGGAGGGGCGGAGCTGTGCACAGACCTACTTGCACTTCAAAGACACTGCCTCTGCTCACACACAAAGAACTTCACACTAGCCTGTTGTGACTGCAGACCAGGAACAGGGCAGGGAGACTGGAAATTACAAACACCTCTGTTGAGTTAAAACTGCAGAAGCTTCTCCCATTTCAAAGCTAGCACCTTTTATAAAATAAGGACTCCCAGACAGTTTTCAGTACACTGTGGATACTACAGAAGGACTGCCCTGCTGCCATAGGACTGCCCTGCTGCTTGAAGCCTGCTCTGATGTCTGAGAATGAAGACTGGACTTGCTCCCTTCATCCCAGACTACCTGCAGGACTCCAAGGGGGGATAGTTAGCTGGCCTCCTGTTCCAAACTGCATGAATACAACAAGGTCCAGAGGACTCCCTGCAACTCCCCAGGTGACCTGTTGCGCTGGATCCACAATTGGTCCTGCCTGAGTCCCGCTGGCCTCTGCTGGAGTTAGTTCCTGAGCCCCAAGAGGCACCTACCAGGTCCTGGACACTTGGTTTGGCTTCGGTTGAGCTCCTTCTGGAAGATAAGGAGAAATCCTGAAGCTTTGGGCACTACACGACTGTGAACAGGCCCATATGCACCAAGGTCTTGTAGCTTGCTCTGACCACCAATGCAAAGCTCCAGTGAACCCGACTCTTCGCACTGCAGCAGCCATCAGTAATGACCGGCAACGTGAGATCTATACTTTGAACTACAGATTGACAGCCCTCAGTGATCGTAAACGCAAAGCACCAGCTGTAACAATACGCAACATCCAACAGGATCTTCGTACTACAGCGACTACCGTCCGCGTTGGGCAGACTGCTCTTCACGCTACAGCGATGTCCATCTGCTACTCTCTCCCTGTTCCTCACGTCCTCCTCCACAGGAAATTAGACTCTTCTCGCTGGTCCCTGTATTCAGCTGATGCTCCATCGCAGTCGGCCTGAATTTGTCACTTTCACTCAGTCTTGCCCAACCAGATGACCGCATGTGGCAATTTGTGCTTTTAGGCGCTATGCCTATCTTAAATCTAAGAAATTGCATATCTCTGGTTCTCCTGATTGGATGTTCGTGGTTTTGGTGTCAAATTATTTATTACATTTTACTCTATTTTTTGAATTGGTATGGATTTTTTTTCTTGTGTTGTGATTTAATTGGTTTGCTGTTTTTGCACTGCATAATTACTTTACACATTGCCTCTAGGTTAAGCCTGACTGCTTTTGTGCCAAGCTACCAGAGGGTTAAACACAGGTTTATTTTAGTGACTTTTTGTAGTTTATGCTGACAAGGATTGTGGCTGTTGCTTGAGAAGGGCTTACGCCATCCTCAACCAACAACCCAATTTCTCTCAGAGTTGGAGCTCTAAGGGGGGAGATGGAGACAAAATCAGAGTAAAAAAAAGGCAGAAGTGAAAGCATATGGCTGAAGAGGGTGAGATATAGGCAATGCTTAATTTGTGTGAAAAAGAAAATAACAGGGCCGTCGTCAAACGAGCTACCCCAGCTTGCACGACCCATTGCCCCGGCCAGAGCTGCCAATGACAGTACCAACATAAGTACTAACCATCATATTCCTTCAAGTGTGACAGTTCAGACTATTCCAGGCCCCCAAAGCTATATGAATTGCTTGGACAGCAGGTTTTATTCGTTGTTATTGTTCATTGAATTAATAAACAACTGTTGTTGTACTCATCCCTAAATCAGACAAACAGCGTTGCCATATGTCAGACTGTCATAAGTACCGATGTTGATAAGTGCTGGTGCACATCTCTGGAAAACACAGTCTCAAATTATTCACTGGATACAGGAAGTGTTATTAGAAAGGGAGGATGAACATGCAGATGGAAGGCAGAGAAAAATGAAAGGGAAGGAGGACATAGAAGACTGGGGTGTGGGAGAGAGGGAGTGAAGGACAGCCTACATGCCACCATTATCAATCACCCATTTCTTACTTCTCTATACCCACAACTCAACTAGTTCCCTAGTTTGCTCTTTCAAACAATATGACTCCCTCAATGCTTCCCACATCGCCTCCTAATTCTATCTGCCATTTTCATCATCCCTCCACCTTCTACATTTCCCAGTTTCAAAGTATTAACCACTTTCCCACTACCAGTATTGATGGAGCAGAGAAAATAAAAAAGTTTAACCCCTAACAAAATTTATAAATAATTAATAAAATGTTCGTTTAATGTATTAATCAACACTGTACGTGTGGGAAGGGTAACATGCAAATGTATGTGCTAAATAATCTATTAATGGATGTCCGTGTGGCTAATTATAACGTAAAAGTAAAATGCGTACTAATTTAAAATAAATGCATGTTTTTGTGCTTCATAGAAATAAAATGTGTCGTTGCAAAAACAATAGTGATGGTAAGTAAGGAACAGCTTAAATGTTGCTTTCTGCTAGGTAATAACTAATTGGGGTACGTAGATGACGGGAGGGAAACGAAAAGGCTATTTTTCTCTATTTTAATTATGTTTTGTTTACTTCAAATTAGTGCTTCTAAAGTATAACCGAGTGGCGATATAAAATGGCTGCCAGTGGGTGATGTGCGCAGGCGCAAGGGAGACATGTGACACGGGAGAGAAGTCGGAGAAAACTAACCTCGTGATGTTGCTGAGAGGCTAGGATGCGAGAAATGGTCAAGGCTGATGTGACCTAATTGAACTGATAGTGTGCCGTGGTGATCAGCAGAGACCCGTGGGAAACCAGTTTAAGAGAAAGGACAATGCCTGCAGAGTTCTCGAATGTATCGAAAGAAGTTACAAATGTACTGATCGAAGCGGATGGAAACATGTCTTGAACGTGTGGGAAAGGAAATGATCCAAGGACCATTGGATCCAAGAGAACTTGATTAAAAGAATGAATAAGATGACATGTATGGACCAATGAAAGAAAAGCGTGTTAGTAATGTTGCAACAATTAGTTAGCAAAGTTAGAATTAGGGTATAAGAGGGCCTACTCTTAGTGAGTCGCAGTCAGAGTCGCAGTCAGAGTCGCAGTCACAGTCAGGAGCGGTGTTGGAGAGTCGTGTTGGTGTTGGTGTCTTCCAGTGCTGGGTGGTCCTGATCGATCCCTTACTGAGCGGGAGATGCTGAAAGACTGTTAGATGAGACGGGTTGCAGGTAGCTGATGCTGACGAGCTGAAGTTGCTGTTGCTGTCTTAATTTTCCAGTTGAGTATGAGAATCAGGTTATTTCTAATTCTTAAACTTAGGTTAGAAATCATTAGGCTAAATTAGGAAGGTAGGCAGGTAATTAGGGTTTTGTTTCATGACAACAATTTCCTTTCTGCAATAAATTGATTATGCTTAATAAATATTTGAATTAATAATGAATGAATAATTGAATAAAGGTTTAAAATTCTTTCTCATGCTTTTAAAATTATATAAAATTTAAGATTCTTTAAACCAAATGACTCAGTGGTTATTTTCTTAAATGATTGTGACATCAGTAATTGGTTATTGTGATTTAGCTGGTCTTAATCACTATGAACTAATTTCTTACATGAATGATTCATCGACAAAACAATGAGCAGGAATATCTTAGGAAATAGCTAAAAGAAAGCGATAAGTTAAGGTAATAAGATATCCCGGCTCCTTCCAGCGGTACATAAATGGTGTTTTCCATTTAGTTCTCATGCTTCTCCTAGGAGTACAGAATTTCATAAAGGTGTAAAGGGAAATCCAGGTGTATGTGTGTATGTTAGGCGATGTCTATGGGCCCCATCGTCATGTGGATGTGAGAAAATATAGTTTGCCCCTGGATGACCTATAAGTGACCTAGTAGGAGAATAGTTTTTATTGTACGCGCTGCATCAGATTTCTTGGTAGCAGAGTTATGGTTTTCTATAGATTAGTTTAGTGATTATTGTTTATTGATTATTGATTATTTTTATGACTAACAGTATATGTTGAGTCGCGTTATGTTATATGTGAGTTTTCACGCTTCTGGGATGTAGGAAGTGGAACACGTGTGGCAAGAGAAGTCACATGGAATTTGGTACATGGTCTGAATTCATTTTGGTAATAACACAGGTTGTGTTATGTTAGGGATTTTCTGTACGAAAGGTGTGTAACTGAAATAGCAAATCACGTTTTCTTGTGAAACTTTGGCCTTAATTCTCAGGAGCCTAGTCTCCACATGTGTCTTATCCCCAGAGAAACGAGTTAATTGTTTGCTTGAAAGAAGGGTAAGGTAGAGGGAAGTGCTACTTTATCGGCGAGAGTAAAAAATTCTGTGGTAGGGTAGAGGTAAGCGCTGCCTACTGGAAATACAGGGTTCTTGTGTAAAAGGACAAAGCTGTCACTTTTGTTTAGCGAATCAGACTATGGAATTGTTTAATTGTTGTAACTAACGAAGAAAACAGTGAAAAGAAAATTGCCGATAAATTTTGTAAAGGAGGGGTAAAAGAGCAGAAGTGACGTAGAACAGTGCCGCGCTAGGATTGGATAGTGCGCTAGTCACGTGAACCCAGAGCAGGAGTGACGTAGAAAAGTGCCGCGCTAGGATTGGTTGGTTCGCGGACGGAGGGAATTGTTCTGATTGGTACGTTAGTGTGAGTCGCGCTGTAATTGGTCGAAGTTCCGTACACAGAACAGCGTTAGCGTAAAGAGAAAAACAAATAGAAAACATGCCGTATTACGAGTATGAAAGGGAGAGAACGTCATGGACGACGAAATTAAAGAATTTCTTTAAGAAAGACAAAAAGGTCGTGACTAGAGAGGGACAAGTAATTCCTCCGCCGAAATCAGCAGCTTCACATATGATGCTAAAATATGGATATCATACGTGCATATGGTTGGAAAATTGGACAAAGTATACGAAGAATGATGGTGCTTTAGCTTTCCCTGAGAATGGTTCATTTAGTGTAGCGGTTTTGCGAAATTTGCGAGAATAGATGACAAATCTAGAACCTAGACCTAGACCGACACAGTTTGAAGCATTGACGGAATGGGAGGATGAGATGTATGAGCGAGAAAGATTCAGAGGTTTAAGAGATCATGAGTTTATGCCTGGAAGAATGTGGGGAATAAATCATGAGGATAGAATAAAACGATGGAGATGTGCTAACATGACAGGAGGTTTGTTTCCAGCTTTTACAGTTGAGGAAGGGACTAAGAAAAAACGGACTGAGAAAAAGAAACATATAGAGAGGGAAAAATATATGCATGAGAGCGAAACGGATGATGAATTGCTGGAAGATATTTTAAATAGAAATCCACCTCCGTATCAGCAGAGTTCTACAGTGGTGACACCAAATGCGCCGCTAATAGAGACTATGCGAAATAAAAGTCCGGAGAAAAGAATTGAAATAAATAGGTCACAAGAACAAATGAGAACTTCACAAAATGAAGGAATAGAAAGTGACAATGCCAGCTAATTAGCAAGGACAACCAAAGAACTAACTGAAAAGATTAGAGAGTTAACGAAAATATGGAAGCAGTTACTGTGCCTGTAACAATAGGTCCAGTAATACCAGTTTTTGAGAATCAGAAAATTGATGAAAGATCTTTAGTGATTCCCATGAGTTCACAATTTCAGAGAGAAAAGGAAAGGATGGAACAAAGTACAAGTACAAGTAATTTGGCTAGTACTTACAGACCAAGTCCACCTACAAATTTGACTGTAAATGAGTGCAATGGTAGGAAAATGCATATGGTAACAGAATCTGCAACAGAGACTCCTGAAAAGAGTGGTAATTGGATAGAACTAAATAATACACCCATAGGTCCGACTCCTGATGAGTTAAATGAGTGGATGAAGGCATTTAAAATAAAAGAACCAGAAGAAAAACCATTAGATGTAATTAGATTAAAAATCGACATGGAAGAATTAATTCTAGGAACGATTGGTACCGAAAAGATAAAAAATTACCAGGATGATGAAATAATGTTTCTGTGCAAAAGTATTACATGGAGGGCAAAGAATTTACATGACAAACTAGAAGAAGTAGCCAGTGAAATTGGAATAGACTTTGCGAAAGTGAAAACGTTGCAGAAACCATATAGAGTAGACTTTTGTGAAAAGGATATTGAAAATTTGAACACGGCAGGAAGGCTGACACAGATAAAAGAGTTAATTGTGTTGTTGAGAAAATGGGGTGATGTAGACAGATGGAAGGTTAGATGGACGAAGAAGAATGAGAAAACTACAGACAAAGGTTCATTGGCTTTTATGATAACTGAAAAAGAATCTGTTGCTAAAGAATACCCCATGAGAGAAACTCCAGGTGGTAGTTACGTGCATGTTCCCTGGACTAGGCAGGACATACTGTCATTTACCAATGACTTTCCAAAGCTAAGAGAGAAGCCAGTTGAGTGGTATCGACAAGCAGAGAGGTTTGTAAAGGTCTCAAAAGTGTTGTGGATAGATTTAGATGGATTATTTGACATAGTGGTACCAACAGATTTGTGGTCAGAATGTAAGATTACAGTTGACTGGCCAACTACAGAATATCCAAGAGATCCTAAGACAGGAGCTCCAGGTCCTGATGTAATGAAGAAGTATGATAAGGTGATTACCTTTTTGAAGAATAAGATTCCTCCTAAAGAGACAGATTGGGTAAAAATCGATAGAACTACACAAGAAAGTAAGGAGTCTGTACATGCCTATTATGAAAGGTTGTTGTTGGTTTTCAAGCAGTATAGTGGATATGAGGAATTAAGTGAAAAGGATATGAGTCATTTTGTGTACAGATTTGTGTTTGGATTGAAACCAGAGATTAGTGAAATGATTAAACAGCATATGATTAATTGGCAGAATGGCACGGTCGATGATGTGCGGAGGTATGCTAAGTATTGCAGTGATGATATTGAGAGTAGACAGCGTAAATTGAAAGAGAAGGCAATGTGGGCACAGGTGAAGGTGGCAGAAAAACAAGAAGCTCAATTGGACAATAATAATGGGAATGAAACAGGACAGAATAAAATGCGACCTAACATAGGTAAAGGGAAAGGTCAAGTGAGTCTAGAGGAAGCAAAGAAAAATGGCCCTGTCATAATTGCGGAAAATTAGGGCATTGGAGAAACGAGTGTAAATTCCCACCTAAACCTAATCCGGAAAATCAATCATTGACTCCACAGGTGCAGAATGAGGTAGTTGTTCAACAAAGTCAGGTGCCGCAACCACCACTTCCCAACACTGTTAACCAGCAAAGATACAGTACAGAAACAGGATTCTACGGAGGAGAGCAGGTAACACAGTTGCCGCGAGCAGCTAACATTTCTCAGTATTGGTTGCGTCAGAGTGAGGATGACCCGGATGAAAGATTCTGACGGTGCCCAGGAGAGGGGAAAGAGTGCGTACTTGGCGCAACTCTAGAGGTAGATCAGTCTGGTCCCTTTGTGGATGGAGAAGTGAATGGTGCAAATGTAACATTCCTTGTCGATACTGGAGCTACCCGTTCTACTGTTAGATCAGTGGAAATTCCAAACCTTCCTCTCTCAGGTGAATACATCCAAGTAGTAGGAGTAGCCAATCAGCAGATTAAAACACCACTTACTGAATTAGTGGAAGTAAAAATTGGTTCTTTTAGCAAAATGCATAAATTTGTAGTGTGCGATTGTAGTCCTGTAAATCTTTTAGGTCGTGACCTCTTGTGCAAGATGAATTGCACAATTTATTGTACGCCAGATGGAATTGGATTTCAGACCTCAGATGAAGATGTCTTGTATAAAGTAACTTTGATGAATCAGGAACCTGAAATGAATGGTTTGTTTCCTGCATTTGATGCAGAAAAACTTCCAGAAGAACTAAAAATTGCAGTGAAAGAAAGTGTGTGGGATTTTACAGGAGAAGACATTGGATTAATGAAAGAAGTTGATCCCGTAAAAGTAACAGTAAAAGAAGGAACAACTTACCCAAATACGCCACAGTACAAATTAACTCCAGAAATAATTGAAGGAATAACTCCTGTAATAAATAAAATGATTGAACAGGGAATTCTAAAAGAAATAATGAGCAGTCCATGTAATTCACCTATTATGGGACTGAAAAAGCCAAATGGAACATATAGAATAGTACAGGATTTGAGAAAGATCAACAAAATAGTTGTGCCCTGTTGTCCAATAGTGCCAAACCCTGCAGTAATTCTATATCAAATTCCACACGAAGCTGAGTGGTACACAGTGATAGATTTGTGTCACGCATTTTTCTCTATTTCTTTGCATCCAGATAGCCAGCCATTATTTGCGTTCCGGTTCGGAGAGCGTATTTTGGCATGGTGCCGAATTCCTCAGGGGTATACAGAAAGCCCCTCAATCTTTAATCAGATTCTAAAGAAATCTCTGGAAGATTTGAAAATGCCAGAAAAATCAGTGATGGTGCAGTACATCGATGACCTATTGGTGGCATCGAAAACAAAAGAAGCATGTGTAAGTGATACAATTGCTTTACTGAACCATCTAGAGAAAAGAGGACATAAAGTGTCCCCTTCAAAATTGCAATTTTGTCAAAAAGAAGTCCAGTATTTAGGCCATAAAATTGAGAAAGGAGTGCGAAAGATAGCGACAGAAAGAGTAAGAATGATTCAAGGAATGAGATCACCAATGACGCAAAGAGAGGTAAGAATGTTTCTGGGAATGGTTGGATATTGCCGACAATGGATAAGTGGTTTCTCTTTGATTGCAAAACCATTACAAAAGTTGACCAAGAAAGATGTAAAAGACCCTTTTGAGTTAAACAATGAAGAAATGAAATCTTTCAAACAATTGAAAAAGAAATTGTGTGAGGCACCTGCATTAGGCATGCCTGATTATGAGAAGGATTTTGAGTTGTACTGCAGTGAAAGAGATGGATGTGCGTTTTCAGTACTGGTACAAAAACATGGAACAATGAAAAGACCAATTGCTTATTTTTCAGCTGTTTTAGATCCTATAGCAAAAGCATTGCCTGGATGTCTGAAAGCAGTTGCTGCTACTTGTGTAAGTCTGGAACAAAGTGAAGGTATAGTGATGGGGTATCCACTGAGAGTATATGTCCCCCATTCAGTAGAAATTCTTCTGACAAGAACAAAAACACAGTACATGACACATAGTCGGCTGACTAAGTACGAAAAAGTCATCTTGAGTGCTGAAAATGTGACCATAGATAGATGCATGAATGTGAATCCTGCAACATCATTGCCAGATGAGGAGAGTATAATTGAACAAGACGAAGTAGATCATGATTGTCTGAACGTGCTGGAATATTGCACGAAACCAAGAGCTGACATAAAAGATGAACCGTTAAAGGAATCTGATTATGTCATGTTTGTAGATGGTTCATGTTTGAGAACAAAAGAAGGAGTTTTAAGCGCAGCTTACGCAGTATGCACAGTGGCAACTGTGATGGAAGCGTCTTGTCTGAAAGGAATAAGGTCTGCACAAGTTGCGGAACTGATTGCTTTGATTCAAGCATGTAAATTAGGAAGAAATGTACGAGTCACGATTGTGACCGATAGCCAATATGGTTTCGGTATCGTACATGACTTCGGTCAGATTTGGTCACAAAGAGGTTTCTTGACGTCTGCAGGAACACCTATCAGAAATGGAGATTTTGTTAAAAAGCTGCTTGAGGCGATACAGTTGCCTAAACAAATCGCTGTAGTGAAGTGCAAGGCGCATAAGAAAAGCGAAGATTACATAGCCGTCGGCAATAATTATGCCGATGAGATAGCCAAATATTGTGCAGAGAACATGGTGTCCATGAACAAAAATAGAGAAAGGGAGCATATCTCTTCTCCTTTGCTTTTTACTAATACTGTTGAGACATGGGATGAAGTAAGACAGTTACAAGAAACTGAAAGTGATGAGGAAAAAGATTACTGGATAAAAGCAGGATGTAGAAGACAGGAAAATAATGGTGTGTGGGTATACAGAGACGAAAGGCCAGTTATGCCTGATAGCATGATTGCAGACATGGCACGGATGTACCATGGACAAGCTCATATTGAGAGAGATGCAATGATCAGACTTTTTAGACAAACCTGGTATAACCCAAAATTCAGAGCCATTGCTGAAAGTCTTTGTCAAAGATGTCTTATTTGTCAGCAGTTTAACCCAGGAAGAAAAACAGTAGTGAGTCTAGGAACAATAGGACGAGAAGGAGGTCCGTTCACTAGAATGCAGTTAGACTTTATAGAAATGCCCCCTAGTAACAGACTAAAATATGTTCTAGTGGTCGTCTGTTTGTTTTCTCGTTGGGTGGAGGCATACCCCACTAGAAGGAATGATGGAACAACAGTGGCAAAACTTATGCTACGAGAGTTCATTCCAAGGTATGGTTTTCCAGTCACGGTTGAGACAGATAGAGGAACACATTTTCAAAATGAGTTGATCCAATTGATTTGCGAAGCATTGAGTATTAAACAAAAACTACATTGTGCTTACAGACCAGAGGCTTCTGGGGTAGTGGAGCAAATTAATGGAACAATTAAGAACAGACTAGGAAAAATGTGTCAAGCTACAGGACTCAAATGGCCAGATGCACTGCCTCTTGTTCTGATGACCATCAGAAGCATCCCTGAAAAGAAAACTGGACTTAGTCCTCATGAGATGATCATGGGACGAGCAATGAGACAAGCACACGTACCTGTCAACAAGTTATTGACTATAACTGATGATCTAGTACTGGATTATTGCAAGGGACTGGCTGATGTGGTGCGTTCTGTGTTTCATCAGGTTGGACCGGATGCGACCACTCTTGAAAGAAAACCAGCCCACGACTTGAATCCAGGAGACTGGGTCCGTATAAAAATCCACAGGAGAAGAAACTGTCTAGTTCCTCGCTGGGACGAACCACGACAGGTAATCCTAGTGACAACAACTGCAGTCAAGTGTGCAGGAGTGAAGAACTGGGTCCATGCAAGCCACACAATCAGAGTTCAAGAGCCTACTGATCGACATGTGAGTCGACGTTTGGAAGTGTGGGATAAAAGTTTAACGGCTGGGACAACAAGGATAAGAGAAAGGGTGCCAGAACTTGAAGATCGACCTGAAAGTCGACATCTGGAAACCCCAACTGAAAACACCTCTAGAGAAGAAGAGGAAGAAGAAGAAGAAGAAGAAAGAAATTCAGAAGTTCCAGAACCTGAAGATCGACCTGTAAGTCGACATCTGGAAATATCTGACACAAGTTCAGGATCTGATGATTCAGTTGCAAACTGTGAAGAATTCCGAAGGAGAACTTGGGGGTATAAACCAATTAGAGAAGAAAATGAGCAAGAAAATGATCTAGATGAACAACCAAGTACAAGTTATGGTGGAAATCCTTCAGAAATAATATTAATAGATGAAGTAGGGAAAGAAGTACACAAAAAGTTAGAGAATCGAGAAGAACCCCGAGGAGCCTGGAAGAATGTGGGGAATAAATCATGAGGATAGAATAAAACGATGGAGATGTGCTAACATGACAGGAAGTTTGTTTCCAGCTTTTACAGTTGAGGAAGGGACTAAGAAAAAACGGACTGAGAAAAAGAAACATATAGAGAGGGAAAATATATGCATGAGAGCGAAACGGATGATGAATTGCTGGAAGATATTTTAAATAGAAATCCACCTCCGTATCAGCAGAGTTCTACAGTGGTGACACCAAATGCGCCGCTAATAGAGACTATGCGAAATAAAAGTCCGGAGAAAAGAATTGAAATAAATAGGTCACAAGAACAAATGAGAACTTCACAAAATGAAGGAATAGAAAGTGACAATGCCAGCGAATTAGCAAGGACAACCAAAGAACTAACTGAAAAGATTAGAGAGTTAACGAAAAATATGGAAGCAGTTACTGTGCCTGTAACAATAGGTCCAGTAATACCAGTTTTTGAGAATCAGAAAATTGATGAAAGATCTTTAGTGATTCCCATGAGTTCACAATTTCAGAGAGAAAAGGAAAGGATGGAACAAAGTACAAGTACAAGTAATTTGGCTAGTACTTACAGACCAGAATCCACCTACAAATTTGACTGTAAATGAGTGCAATGGTAGGAAAATGCATATGGTAACAGAATCTGCAACAGAGACTCCTGAAAAGAGTGGTAATTGGATAGAACTAAATAATACACCCATAGGTCCGACTCCTGATGAGTTAAATGAGTGGATGAAGGCATTTAAAATAAAAGAACCAGAAGAAAAACCATTAGATGTAATTAGATTAAAAATCGACATGGAAGAATTAATTCTAGGAACGATTGGTACCGAAAAGATAAAAAATTACCAGGATGATGAAATAATGTTTCTGTGCAAAAGTATTACATGGAGGGCAAAGAATTTACATGACAAACTAGAAGAAGTAGCCAGTGAAATTGGAATAGACTTTGCGAAAGTGAAAACGTTGCAGAAACCATATAGAGTAGACTTTTGTGAAAAGGATATTGAAAATTTGAACACGGCAGGAAGGCTGACACAGATAAAAGAGTTAATTGTGTTGTTGAGAAAATGGGGTGATGTGGACAGATGGAAGGTTAGATGGACGAAGAAGAATGAGAAAACTACAGACAAAGGTTCATTGGCTTTTATGATAACTGAAAAAGAATCTGTTGCTAAAGAATACCCCATGAGAGAAACTCCAGGTGGTAGTTATGTGCATGTTCCCTGGACTAGGCAGGACATACTGTCATTTACCAATGACTTTCCAAAGCTAAGAGAGAAGCCAGTTGAGTGGTATCGACAAGCAGAGAGGTTTGTAAAGGTCTCAAAAGTGTTGTGGATAGATTTAGATGGATTATTTGACATAGTGGTACCAACAGATTTGTGGTCAGAATGTAAGATTACAGTTGACTGGCCAACTACAGAATATCCAAGAGATCCTAAGACAGGAGCTCCAGGTCCTGATGTAATGAAGAAGTATGATAAGGTGATTACCTTTTTGAAGAATAAGATTCCTCCTAAAGAGACAGATTGGGTAAAAATCGATAGAACTACACAAGAAAGTAAGGAGTCTGTACATGCCTATTATGAAAGGTTGTTGTTGGTTTTCAAGCAGTATAGTGGATATGAGGAATTAAGTGAAAAGGATATGAGTCATTTTGTGTACAGATTTGTGTTTGGATTGAAACCAGAGATTAGTGAAATGATTAAACAGCATATGATTAATTGGCAGAATGGCACGGTCGATGATGTGCTGAGGTATGCTAAGTATTGCAGTGATGATATTGAGAGTAGACAGCGTAAATTGAAAGAGAAGGCAATGTGGGCACAGGTGAAGGTGGCAGAAAAACAAGAAGCTCAATTGGACAATAATAATGGGAATGAAACAGGACAGAATAAAATGCGACCTAACATAGGTAAAGGGAAAGGTCAAGTGAGTCTAGAGGAAGCAAAGAAAAAATGGCCCTGTCATAATTGCGGAAAATTAGGGCATTGGAGAAACGAGTGTAAATTCCCACCTAAACCTAATGCGGAAAATCAATCATTGACTCCACAGGTGCAGAATGAGGTAGTTGTTCAACAAAGTCAGGTGCCGCAACCACCACTTCCCAACACTGTTAACCAGCAAAGATACAGTACAGAAACAGGATTCTACGGAGGAGAGCAGGTAACACAGTTGCCGCGAGCAGCTAACATTTCTCAGTATTGGTTGCGTCAGAGTGAGGATGACCCGGATGAAAGATTCTGACGGTGCCCAGGAGAGGGGAAAGAGTGCGTACTTGGCGCAACTCTAGAGGTAGATCAGTCTGGTCCCTTTGTGGATGGAGAAGTGAATGGTGCAAATGTAACATTCCTTGTCGATACTGGAGCTACCCGTTCTACTGTTAGATCAGTGGAAATTCCAAACCTTCCTCTCTCAGGTGAATACATCCAAGTAGTAGGAGTAGCCAATCAGCAGATTAAAACACCACTTACTGAATTAGTGGAAGTAAAAATTGGTTCTTTTAGCAAAATGCATAAATTTGTAGTGTGCGATTGTAGTCCTGTAAATCTTTTAGGTCGTGACCTCTTGTGCAAGATGAATTGCACAATTTATTGTACGCCAGATGGAATTGGATTTCAGACCTCAGATGAAGATGTCTTGTATAAAGTAACTTTGATGAATCAGGAACCTGAAATGAATGGTTTGTTTCCTGCATTTGATGCAGAAAAACTTCCAGAAGAACTAAAAATTGCAGTGAAAGAAAGTGTGTGGGATTTTACAGGAGAAGACATTGGATTAATGAAAGAAGTTGATCCCGTAAAAGTAACAGTAAAAGAAGGAACAACTTACCCAAATACGCCACAGTACAAATTAACTCCAGAAATAATTGAAGGAATAACTCCTGTAATAAATAAAATGATTGAACAGGGAATTCTAAAAGAAATAATGAGCAGTCCATGTAATTCACCTATTATGGGACTGAAAAAGCCAAATGGAACATATAGAATAGTACAGGATTTGAGAAAGATCAACAAAATAGTTGTGCCCTGTTGTCCAATAGTGCCAAACCCTGCAGTAATTCTATATCAAATTCCACACGAAGTTGAGTGGTACACAGTGATAGATTTGTGTCACGCATTTTTCTCTATTTCTTTGCATCCAGATAGCCAGCCATTATTTGCGTTCCGGTTCGGAGAGCGTATTTTGGCATGGTGCCAAATTCCTCAGGGGTATACAGAAAGCCCCTCAATCTTTAATCAGATTCTAAAGAAATCTCTGGAAGATTTGAAAATGCCAGAAAAATCAGTGATGGTGCAGTACATCGATGACCTATTGGTGGCATCGAAAACAAAAGAAGCATGTGTAAGTGATACAATTGCTTTACTGAACCATCTAGAGAAAAGAGGACATAAAGTGTCCCCTTCAAAATTGCAATTTTGTCAAAAAGAAGTCCAGTATTTAGGCCATAAAATTGAGAAAGGAGTGCGAAAGATAGCGACAGAAAGAGTAAGAATGATTCAAGGAATGAGAGCACCAATGACGCAAAGAGAGGTAAGAATGTTTCTGGGAATGGTTGGATATTGCCGACAATGGATAAGTGGTTTCTCTTTGATTGCAAAACCATTACAAAAGTTGACCAAGAAAGATGTAAAAGACCCTTTTGAGTTAAACAATGAAGAAATGAAATCTTTCAAAGAATTGAAAAAGAAATTGTGTGAGGCACCTGCATTAGGCATGCCTGATTATGAGAAGGATTTTGAGTTGTACTGCAGTGAAAGAGATGGATGTGCGTTTTCAGTACTGGTACAAAAACATGGAACAATGAAAAGACCAATTGCTTATTTTTCAGCTGTTTTAGATCCTATAGCAAAAGCATTGCCTGGATGTCTGAAAGCAGTTGCTGCTACTTGTGTAAGTCTGGAACAAAGTGAAGGTATAGTGATGGGGTATCCACTGAGAGTATATGTCCCCCATTCAGTAGAAATTCTTCTGACAAGAACAAAAACACAGTACATGACACATAGTCGGCTGACTAAGTACGAAAAAGTCATCTTGAGTGCTGAAAATGTGACCATAGATAGATGCATGAATGTGAATCCTGCAACATCATTGCCAGATGAGGAGAGTATAATTGAACAAGACGAAGTAGATCATGATTGTCTGAACATGCTGGAATATTGCACGAAACCAAGAGCTGACATAAAAGATGAACCGTTAAAGGAATCTGATTATGTCATGTTTGTAGATGGTTCATGTTTGAGAACAAAAGAAGGAGTTTTAAGCGCAGCTTACGCAGTATGCACAGTGGCAACTGTGATGGAAGCGTCTTGTCTGAAAGGAATAAGGTCTGCACAAGTTGCGGAACTGATTGCTTTGATTCAAGCATGTAAATTAGGAAGAAATGTACGAGTCACAATTGTGACCGATAGCCAATATGGTTTCGGTATCGTACATGACTTCGGTCAGATTTGGTCACAAAGAGATTTCTTGACGTCTGCAGGAACACCTATCAGAAATGGAGATTTTGTTAAAAAGCTGCTTGAGGCGATACAGTTGCCTAAACAAATCGCTGTAGTGAAGTGCAAGGCGCATAAGAAAACGAAGATTACATAGCCGTCGGCAATAATTATGCCGATGAGATAGCCAAATATTGTGCAGAGAACATGGTGTCCATGAACAAAAATAGAGAAAGGGAGCATATCTCTTCTCCTTTGCTTTTTACTAATACTGTTGAGACATGGGATGAAGTAAGACAGTTACAAGAAACTGCAAGTGATGAGGAAAAGATTACTGGATAAAAGCAGGATGTAGAAGACAGGAAAATAATGGTGTGTGGGTATACAGAGACGAAAGACCAGTTATGCCTGTTAGCATGATTGCAGACATGGCACGGATGTACCATGGACAAGCTCATATTGGGAGAGATGCAATGATCAGACTTTTTAGACAAACATGGTATAACCCAAAATTCAGAGCCATTGCTGAAAGTCTTTGTCAAAGATGTCTTATTTGTCAGCAGTTTAACCCAGGAAGAAAAACAGTAGTGAGTCTAGGAACAATAGGACGAGAAGGAGGTCCGTTCACTAGAATGCAGTTAGACTTTATAGAAATGCCCCCTAGTAACAGACTAAAATATGTTCTAGTGGTCGTCTGTTTGTTTTCTCGTTGGGTGGAGGCATACCCCACTAGAAGGAATGATGGAACAACAGTGGCAAAACTTATGCTACGAGAGTTCATTCCAAGGTATGGTTTTCCAGTCACGGTTGAGACAGATAGAGGAACACATTTTCAAAATGAGTTGATCCAATTGATTTGCGAAGCATTGAGTATTAAACAAAAACTACATTGTGCTTACAGACCAGAGGCTTCTGGGGTAGTGGAGCAAATTAATGGAACAATTAAGAACAGACTAGGAAAAATGTGTCAAGCTACAGGACTCAAATGGCCAGATGCACTGCCTCTTGTTCTGATGACCATCAGAAGCATCCCTGAAAAGAAAACTGGACTTAGTCCTCATGAGATGATCATGGGACGAGCAATGAGACAAGCACACGTACCTGTCAACAAGTTATTGACTATAACTGATGATCTAGTACTGGATTATTGCAAGGGACTGGCTGATGTGGTGCGTTCTGTGTTTCATCAGGTTGGACCGGATGCGACCACTCTTGAAAGAAAACCAGCCCACGACTTGAATCCAGGAGACTGGGTCCGTATAAAAATCCACAGGAGAAGAAACTGTCTAGTTCCTCGCTGGGACGAACCACGACAGGTAATCCTAGTGACAACAACTGCAGTCAAGTGTGCAGGAGTGAAGAACTGGGTCCATGCAAGCCACACAATCAGAGTTCAAGAGCCTACTGATCGACATGTGAGTCGACGTTTGGAAGTGTGGGATAAAAGTTTAACGGCTGGGACAACAAGGATAAGAGAAAGGGTGCCAGAACTTGAAGATCGACCTGAAAGTCGACATCTGGAAACCCCAACTGAAAACACCTCTAGAGAAGAAGAGGAAGAAGAAGAAGAAAGAAATTCAGAAGTTCCAGAACCTGAAGATCGACCTGTAAGTCGACATCTGGAAATATCTGACACAAGTTCAGGATCTGATGATTCAGTTGCAAACTGTGAAGAATTCCGAAGGAGAACTTGGGGGTATAAACCAATTAGAGAAGAAAATGAGCAAGAAAATGATCTAGATGAACAACCAAGTACAAGTTATGGTGGAAATCCTTCAGAAATAATATTAATAGATGAAGTAGGGAAAGAAGTACACAAAAAGTTAGAGAATCGAGAAGAACCCCGAGGAGCCTGGAAGAATGTGGGGAATAAATCATGAGGATAGAATAAAACGATGGAGATGTGCTAACATGACAGGAAGTTTGTTTCCAGCTTTTACAGTTGAGGAAGGGACTAAGAAAAACGGACTGAGAAAAAGAAACATATAGAGAGGGAAAAATATATGCATGAGAGCGAAACGGATGATGAATTGCTGGAAGATATTTTAAATAGAAATCCACCTCCGTATCAGCAGAGTTCTACAGTGGTGACACCAAATGCGCCGCTAATAGAGACTATGCGAAATAAAAGTCCGGAGAAAAGAATTGAAATAAATAGGTCACAAGAACAAATGAGAACTTCACAAAATGAAGGAATAGAAAGTGACAATGCCAGCGAATTAGCAAGGACAACCAAAGAACTAACTGAAAAGATTAGAGAGTTAACGAAAAATATGGAAGCAGTTACTGTGCCTGTAACAATAGGTCCAGTAATACCAGTTTTTGAGAATCAGAAAATTGATGAAAGATCTTTAGTGATTCCCATGAGTTCACAATTTCAGAGAGAAAAGGAAAGGATGGAACAAAGTACAAGTACAAGTAATTTGGCTAGTACTTACAGACCAAGTCCACCTACAAATTTGACTGTAAATGAGTGCAATGGTAGGAAAATGCATATGGTAACAGAATCTGCAACAGAGACTCCTGAAAAGAGTGGTAATTGGATAGAACTAAATAATACACCCATAGGTCCGACTCCTGATGAGTTAAATGAGTGGATGAAGGCATTTAAAATAAAAGAACCAGAAGAAAAACCATTAGATGTAATTAGATTAAAAATCGACATGGAAGAATTAATTCTAGGAACGATTGGTACCGAAAAGATAAAAAATTACCAGGATGATGAAATGATGTTTCTGTGCAAAAGTATTACATGGAGGGCAAAGAATTTACATGACAAACTAGAAGAAGTAGCCAGTGAAATTGGAATAGACTTTGCGAAAGTGAAAACGTTGCAGAAACCATATAGAGTAGACTTTTGTGAAAAGGATATTGAAAATTTGAACACGGCAGGAAGGCTGACACAGATAAAAGAGTTAATTGTGTTGTTGAGAAAATGGGGTGATGTGGACAGATGGAAGGTTAGATGGACGAAGAAGAATGAGAAAACTACAGACAAAGGTTCATTGGCTTTTATGATAACTGAAAAAGAATCTGTTGCTAAAGAATACCCCATGAGAGAAACTCCAGGTGGTAGTTACGTGCAAGTTCCCTGGACTAGGCAGGACATACTGTCATTTACCAATGACTTTCCAAAGCTAAGAGAGAAGCCAGTTGAGTGGTATCGACAAGTAGAGAGGTTTGTAAAGGTCTCAAAAGTGTTGTGGATAGATTTAGATGGATTATTTGACATAGTGGTACCAACAGATTTGTGGTCAGAATGTAAGATTACAGTTGACTGGCCAACTACAGAATATCCAAGAGATCCTAAGACAGGAGCTCCAGGTCCTGATGTAATGAAGAAGTATGATAAGGTGATTACCTTTTTGAAGAATAAGATTCCTCCTAAAGAGACAGATTGGGTAAAAATCGATAGAACTACACAAGAAAGTAAGGAGTCTGTACATGCCTATTATGAAAGGTTGTTGTTGGTTTTCAAGCAGTGTAGTGGATATGAGGAATTAAGTGAAAAGGATATGAGTCATTTTGTGTACAGATTTGTGTTTGGATTGAAACCAGAGATTAGTGAAATGATTAAACAGCATATGATTAATTGGCAGAATGGCACGGTCGATGATGTGCTGAGGTATGCTAAGTATTGCAGTGATGATATTGAGAGTAGACAGCGTAAATTGAAAGAGAAGGCAATGTGGGCACAGGTGAAGGTGGCAGAAAAACAAGAAGCTCAATTGGACAATAATAATGGGAATGAAACAGGACAGAATAAAATGCGACCTAACATAGGTAAAGGGAAAGGTCAAGTGAGTCTAGAGGAAGCAAAGAAAAAATGGCCCTGTCATAATTGTGGAAAATTAGGGCATTGGAGAAACGAGTGTAAATTCCCACCTAAACCTAATGCGGAAAATCAATCATTGACTCCACAGGTGCAGAATGAGGTAGTTGTTCAACAAAGTCAGGTGCCGCAACCACCACTTCCCAACACTGTTAACCAGCAAAGATACAGTACAGAAACAGGATTCTACGGAGGAGAGCAGGTAACACAGTTGCCGCGAGCAGCTAACATTTCTCAGTATTGGTTGCGTCAGAGTGAGGATGACCCGGATGAAAGATTCTGACGGTGCCCAGGAGAGGGGAAAGAGTGCGTACTTGGCGCAACTCTAGAGGTAGATCAGTCTGGTCCCTTTGTGGATGGAGAAGTGAATGGTGCAAATGTAACATTCCTTGTCGATACTGGAGCTACCCGTTCTACTGTTAGATCAGTGGAAATTCCAAACCTTCCTCTCTCAGGTGAATACATCCAAGTAGTAGGAGTAGCCAATCAGCAGATTAAAACACCACTTACTGAATTAGTGGAAGTAAAAATTGGTTCTTTTAGCAAAATGTATAAATTTGTTGTGTGCGATTGTAGTCCTGTAAATCTTTTAGGTCGTGACCTCTTGTGCAAGATGAATTGCACAATTTATTGTACGCCAGATGGAATTGGATTTCAGACCTCAGATGAAGATGTCTTGTATAAAGTAACTTTGATGAATCAGGAACCTGAAATGAATGGTTTGTTTCCTGCATTTGATGCAGAAAAACTTCCAGAAGAACTAAAAATTGCAGTGAAAGAAAGTGTGTGGGATTTTACAGGAGAAGACATTGGATTAATGAAAGAAGTTGATCCCGTAAAAGTAACAGTAAAAGAAGGAACAACTTACCCAAATACGCCACAGTACAAATTAACTCCAGAAATAATTGAAGGAATAACTCCTGTAATAAATAAAATGATTGAACAGGGAATTCTAAAAGAAATAATGAGCAGTCCATGTAATTCACCTATTATGGGACTGAAAAAGCCAAATGGAACATATAGAATAGTACAGGATTTGAGAAAGATCAACAAAATAGTTGTGCCCTGTTGTCCAATAGTGCCAAACCCTGCAGTAATTCTATATCAAATTCCACACGAAGCTGAGTGGTACACAGTGATAGATTTGTGTCACGCATTTTCTCTATTTCTTTGCATCCAGATAGCCAGCCATTATTTGCGTTCCGGTTCGGAGAGCGTATTTTGGCATGGTGCCGAATTCCTCAGGGGTATACAGAAAGCCCCTCAATCTTTAATCAGATTCTAAAGAAATCTCTGGAAGATTTGAAAATGCCAGAAAAATCAGTGATGGTGCAGTACATCGATGACCTATTGGTGGCATCGAAAACAAAAGAAGCATGTGTAAGTGATACAATTGCTTTACTGAACCATCTAGAGAAAAGAGGACATAAAGTGTCCCCTTCAAAATTGCAATTTTGTCAGAAAGAAGTCCAGTATTTAGGCCATAAAATTGAGAAAGGAGTGCGAAAGATAGCGACAGAAAGAGTAAGAATGATTCAAGGAATGAGAGCACCAATGACGCAAAGAGAGGTAAGAATGTTTCTGGGAATGGTTGGATATTGCCGACAATGGATAAGTGGTTTCTCTTTGATTGCAAAACCATTACAAAAGTTGACCAAGAAAGATGTAAAAACCCTTTTGAGTTAAACAATGAAGAAATGAAATCTTTCAAAGAATTGAAAAAGAAATTGTGTGAGGCACCTGCATTAGGCATGCCTGATTATGAGAAGGATTTTGAGTTGTACTGCAGTGAAAGAGATGGATGTGCGTTTTCAGTACTGGTACATAAACATGGAACAATGAAAAGACCAATTGCTTATTTTTCAGCTGTTTTAGATCCTATAGCAAAAGCATTGCCTGGATGTCTGAAAGCAGTTGCTGCTACTTGTGTAAGTCTGGAACAAAGTGAAGGTATAGTGATGGGGTATCCACTGAGAGTATATGTCCCCCATTCAGTAGAAATTCTTCTGACAAGAACAAAAACACAGTACATGACACATAGTCGGCTGACTAAGTACGAAAAAGTCATCTTGAGTGCTGAAAATGTGACCATAGATAGATGCATGAATGTGAATCCTGCAACATCATTGCCAGATGAGGAGAGTATAATTGAACAAGACGAAGTAGATCATGATTGTCTGAACGTGCTGGAATATTGCACGAAACCAAGAGCTGACATAAAAGATGAACCGTTAAAGGAATCTGATTATGTCATGTTTGTAGATGGTTCATGTTTGAGAACAAAAGAAGGAGTTTTAAGCGCAGCTTACGCAGTATGCACAGTGGCAACTGTGATGGAAGCGTCTTGTCTGAAAGGAATAAGGTCTGCACAAGTTGCGGAACTGATTGCTTTGATTCAAGCATGTCAATTAGGAAGAAATGTACGAGTCACGATTGTGACCGATAGCCAATATGGTTTCGGTATCGTACATGACTTCGGTCAGATTTGGTCACAAAGAGGTTTCTTGACGTCTGCAGGAACACCTATCAGAAATGGAGATTTTGTTAAAAAGCTGCTTGAGGCGATACAGTTGCCTAAACAAATCGCTGTAGTGAAGTGCAAGGCGCATAAGAAAAACGAAGATTACATAGCCGTCGGCAATAATTATGCCGATGAGATAGCCAAATATTGTGCAGAGAACATGGTGTCCATGAACAAAAATAGAGAAAGGGAGCAAATCTCTTCTCCTTTGCTTTTTACTAATACTGTTGAGACATGGGATGAAGTAAGACAGTTACAAGAAACTGCAAGTGATGAGGAAAAAGATTACTGGATAAAAGCAGGATGTAGAAGACAGGAAAATAATGGTGTGTGGGTATACAGAGACGAAAGACCAGTTATGCCTGTTAGCATGATTGCAGACATGGCACGGATGTACCATGGACAAGCTCATATTGGGAGAGATGCAATGATCAGACTTTTTAGACAAACATGGTATAACCCAAAATTCAGAGCCATTGCTGAAAGTCTTTGTCAAAGATGTCTTATTTGTCAGCAGTTTAACCCAGGAAGAAAAACAGTAGTGAGTCTAGGAACAATAGGACGAGAAGGAGGTCCGTTCACTAGAATGCAGTTAGACTTTATAGAAATGCCCCCTAGTAACAGACTAAAATATGTTCTAGTGGTCGTCTGTTTGTTTTCTCGTTGGGTGGAGGCATACCCCACTAGAAGGAATGATGGAACAACAGTGGCAAAACTTATGCTACGAGAGTTCATTCCAAGGTATGGTTTTCCAGTCACGGTTGAGACAGATAGAGGAACACATTTTCAAAATGAGTTGATCCAATTGATTTGCGAAGCATTGAGTATTAAACAAAAACTACATTGTGCTTACAGACCAGAGGCTTCTGGGGTAGTGGAGCAAATTAATGGAACAATTAAGAACAGACTAGGAAAAATGTGTCAAGCTACAGGACTCAAATGGCCAGATGCACTGCCTCTTGTTCTGATGACCATCAGAAGCATCCCTGAAAAGAAAACTGGACTTAGTCCTCATGAGATGATCATGGGACGAGCAATGAGACAAGCACACGTACCTGTCAACAAGTTATTGACTATAACTGATGATCTAGTACTGGATTATTACAAGGGACTGGCTGATGTGGTGCGTTCTGTGTTTCATCAGGTTGGACCGGATGCGACCACTCTTGAAAGAAAACCAGCCCACGACTTGAATCCAGGAGACTGGGTCCGTATAAAAATCCACAGGAGAAGAAACTGTCTAGTTCCTCGCTGGGACGAACCACGACAGGTAATCCTAGTGACAACAACTGCAGTCAAGTGTGCAGGAGTGAAGAACTGGGTCCATGCAAGCCACACAATCAGAGTTCAAGAGCCTACTGATCGACATGTGAGTCGACGTTTGGAAGTGTGGGATAAAAGTTTAACGGCTGGGACAACAAGGATAAGAGAAAGGGTGCCAGAACTTGAAGATCGACCTGAAAGTCGACATCTGGAAACCCCAACTGAAAACACCTCTAGAGAAGAAGAGGAAGAAGAAGAAGAAGAAAGAAATTCAGAAGTTCCAGAACCTGAAGATCGACCTGTAAGTCGACATCTGGAAATATCTGACACAAGTTCAGGATCTGATGATTCAGTTGCAAACTGTGAAGAATTCCGAAGGAGAACTTGGGGGTATAAACCAATTAGAGAAGAAAATGAGCAAGAAAATGATCTAGATGAACAACCAAGTACAAGTTATGGTGGAAATCCTTCAGAAATAATATTAATAGATGAAGTAGGGAAAGAAGTACACAAAAAGTTAGAGAATCGAGAAGAACCCCGAGGAGCAATAGGGACAGATAGAGAAACAGAAGAACAGGGAAATTTAGAAGCAGAAAGGGAGGAAAACACCAAATCGGAAGAACACCGAGGAGGGACAGTAATAAGGGAAAAGAAGAAGGAGAAGACAGATCCACCAGTAGGAGATGACGAGATCATAAGTTTCAAAATAAGAGACAATAGTGAAACAGTTGAAACAGAAACTGAAGAGAGTGGAGAAGAGGAGAAGGCAAAAACTGAATCAAGAAAAAGAAATTGGAAATCAGAAAGAGAAGAAAAAGAAGGTGAAGCCAAAAGGCCAAGAAAAGGAGATAATTGGCCCAACAGCTATATAAGAAAATTGCGATATAGAATAATAAGAGCTGGAGACGAAAGTGCTGAACAAGTGAATGAAATAACAAGTCAAAAGGGACAAGAAAAACAAAGTGGAAAACGATTGCAAAAGTCCAAAAGAACGAAGAAGGTGAATGCAAAGTATAAATCACCTGAGTGGCTGTATATCGCACTGACAGATTACAAAGAAGAAGAAAACACTCACGAGAACCAGAGACTAAGAAGTCGAATGGGAAAAGGTGAGATGCAACAAACCTGAAGTGAAGACTTATAGTGCTTCTGCCGGACATGACAATTTTACTGGATGTGACAAATCACCGGATGTGACAACGAAAGAATTCTGGAGAGAATTAAAAGAAAGTACCAAGCAAAGACTTTTGAAAGCAGAGTGGCATCTAAGTCATTTCTGAGGTGTAGTGACACAATTTTCTGAAACTTAACAAATAAATAAAAGAAAAATGGAAAATACTAGGGATAGAAGAGATAAATGTGAGTTTATAAAAAGATGGTGTAAAATGTGCTGCTTTTGTACAGGGTTATTAATGACCATATGGATAGTTTTAGCAATCACAATTCCTATTAGTTTAGCTGTAATAGAAGCGAAGAATGATACTAAACCAGAAAAAGAAACTAATATTAAAGAACCAGTTATTTTAAGAAGTAGTGCAGAATTACATAAGGATAAGTCAGTAACAGACTTTTCTAAAAATGTTTTTACAAAATTGTTGTACGAATATGTAGAGACAATGGATGTGAGAGATTGTTATGTTTGTATGCAGTTGCCTGCATCAGTGTCAGAAGGTGTGACTTATCATCACCTACCTCTAACTTATGGAATAACATGTAGTGTAATAGCAAGTTTATTTTATAAAACAGGTAGATTAGAATCTTATTATACTGACATAGATAAGATTTTTGCAAACATTCCAGTAGTACCAGAACTTAACAAAGTAAAACCAGCAAAAGTTTTAGGAGAATTCTTTTAGAACATAGAAAATTAACGTTAGAAGAAATAGTTAGTAACAACCTTACCTGTGAGTTAAAGAAAGAAGAAAAGGTATTTTTAGAAATGGTTGAAGAAAGAAGAATGAAATTTCAAAAAGAAGCAATAAAAGAGGGAGGAACACATCTATGGACATTTGAGGAAGGAAATCATGAAGGGAAAAAGATAATTGCAGCAATGACATTAGATTGCCACAAACAGGAAAGTTGTGTATTAGGAGAAATAAGACAGTCTATGACAATTACTTTGTAGGTTCCAGTATCTGCCATGACAATTATCAAATTCTGGGAGGTTGGGGATTCAAAGGTGGAAAAGATCCAATATTTCCAGGTATATATTATATTTGTGGGAATAGAGCTTATTACAGGTTACCGGACCATTGGTATGGAACTTGCTATGTAGGCCTGGTCTTTCCAAAAATCTTTCATATGGACAGAGAAGAAAAAGGAACATACAAGATGATTAATAGCTTTACACGTAGAAAGAGGGAAAGTTTTTCAGAAATTGTAGGTGATATTTTTGGAGCATTAATACCAGCAGTGGGAATATCTCTGAATGCATTTAAAATTCGGAAGTAATCCACAGTAGTAGATCGTTTGTCTACAGATACTGCGGGAGGGTTCTTAATGGTAAATACCGAAATGGTTGCCATGAGAGCTATGGTGATGCAAAATCGGCTTGCCCTTGATATTCTTTTGGCAAAAGAGGGTGGAGTCTGTGGAATGTTGAAAGTCCAACATTGTTGCACTTACATTCCTGATAAAAGTGAAAATATACAGAAGTATATTACAAATATTACAAATTTGCACAAAGAACTAGTTCCACTGGAGGTTGAAAATGTTTTGGGAAAACTTGGTAGAGGGTTTTCTTCAGTAGCAAATTGGTTGACCAGAATGAGTAGACTAATGATAGGGAAAGTTATAATAATAGCAACTGTAGTAATACTGTTAGCCATGGTGTTGAAAATAGTAATAACGTGTATAAAAAGAAAAGTAAGACAAAATAAGATAAAAAGAAATAACAGAATAATGAAAGAGAGAGAGAGAGAAATGGGTGAAATTGAGTTGGAGAAAATGAAAGAAAACATGTATAAGGAGACAAAAAGACAAGATGAAGAAGAAACAGATGTGTAAATAACAAAAGCAAAGGATAAAAGACATACTGCCTGAAAAGAAGTATAACTTGGTTTTATGTGGTGATTTAAAAATCACCAAAGGGGGAGTTGATGGAGCAGAGAAAATAAAAAATGTAACCCCTAACAAAATTTATAAATAATTAATAAAATGTTCGTTTAATGTATTAATCAACACTGTACGTGTGGGAAGGGTAACATGCAAATGTATGTGCTAAATAATCTATTAATGGATGTCCGTGTGGCTAATTATAACGTAAAAGTAAAATGCGTACTAATTTAAAATAAATGCATGTTTTTGTGCTTCATAGAAATAAAACGTGTCGTTGCAAAAACAATAGTGATGGTAAGTAAGGAACAGCTTAAATGTTGCTTTCTGCTAGGTAATAACTAATTGGGGTACGTAGATGACGGGAGGGAAACGAAAAGGCTATTTTTCTCTATTTTAATTATGTTTTGTTTACTTCAAATTAGTGCTTCTAAAGTATAACCGAGTGGCGATATAAAATGGCTGCCAGTGGGTGATGTGCGCAGGCGCAAGGGAGACATGTGACACGGGAGAGAAGTCGGAGAAAACTAACCTCGTGATGTTGCTGAGAGGCTAGGATGCGAGAAATGTTCAAGGCTGATGTGACCTAATTGAACTGATAGTGTGCCGTGGTGATCAGCAGAGACCCGTGGGAAACCAGTTTAAGAGAAAGGACAATGCCTGCAGAGTTCTCGAATGTATCGAAAGAAGTTACAAATGTACTGATCGAAGCGGATGGAAACATGTCTTGAACGTGTGGGAAAGGAAATGATCCAAGGACCATTGGATCCAAGAGAACTTGATTAAAAGAATGAATAAGATGACATGTATGGACCAATGAAAGAAAAGCGTGTTAGTAATGTTGCGACAATTAGTTAGCAAAGTTAGAATTAGGGTATAAGAGGGCCTACTCTTAGTGAGTCGCAGTCAGAGTCGCAGTCACAGTCAGGAGCGGAGTTGGAGAGTCGTGTTGGTGGCTTCCAGTGCTGGATGGTCCTGATCGATCCCTTACTGAGCGGGAGATGCTGAAAGACTGTTAGATGAGACGGGTTGCAGGTAGCTGATGCTGACGAGCTGAAGTTGCTGTTGCTGTCTTAATTTTCCAGTTGAGTATGAGAATCAGGTTATTTCTAATTCTTAAACTTAGGTTAGAAATCATTAGGCTAAATTAGGAAGGTAGGCAGGTAATTAGGGGTTTGTTTCATGACAACAATTTCCTTTCTGCAATAAATTGATTATGCTTAATAAATATTTGAATTAATAATGAATGAATAATTGAATAAAGGTTTAAAATTCTTTCTCATGCTTTTAAAATTATATAAAATTTAAGATTCTTTAAACCAAATGACTCAGTGGTTATTTTCTTAAATGATTGTGACATCAGTAATTGGTTATTGTGATTTAGCTGGTCTTAATCACTATGAACTAATTTCTTACATGAATGATTCATCGACAAAACAATGAGCAGGAATATCTTAGGAAATAGCTAAAAGAAAGCGATAAGTTAAGGTAATAAGATATCCCGGCTCCTTCCAGCGGTACATAAATGGTGTATTCCATTTAGTTCTCATGCTTCTCCTAGGAGTACAGAATTTCATAAAGGTGTAAAGGGAAATCCAGGTGTGTGTGTGTATGTTAGGCGATGTCTATGGGCCCCATCGTCATGTGGATGTGAGAAAATATAGGGGCATATTAGCAAGACCCACGTTAAAATTATCGCCGTTTTAGCGGCAGGAAACTGCCGCTAAAACGGCGATGATGGGCTTGCTAATATGCGTTATGGAATTCCAATAGAAGCCCATGTTAGATGTCCTGCACATCTAACCTGGGCTTCTATTGGAATTCTATAACGCATATTAGCAAGCCCATTATCGCCGTTTTAGCGGCAGTTTCCTGCCGCTAAAACGGCGATAATTTTAACGTGGGTCTTGCTAATATGCCCCATAGTTTGCCCCTGGATGACCTATAAGTGACCTAGGAGGAGAATAGTTTTTATTGTACGCGCTGCATCAGTATCCATTAGGAGACTGGGATGCAACTTGCCCCAACTGTAACCTAAATGGACTATTTATCGTATAGGTCTCCTTGATACATTTATAACTGGGCAATATGGATTAAGGTGTGAATAACAGCAACCTCTTTTTCTCCCGCCCTCATTGGTGGTCTACCGATGACGGGAGGAATATCTGTGCCAGCATCAGTTAAAAATACTCATCCTCAGTACCCTGGTTTATGTTCAGGCTTTCTAGAGAACAGGGTAAGGTAGCGGTGCTGGAACATTTTTCAGGCTGGGGGCTCAGTACATCTTCTCCCTAAAGCTACAAGGTAAAGAAAAAGCTAAGTACCACTTATAGAGCAAGTGTACCAAATATCTAAATCCGTTCAGTGGTAAAGGAGGAGTTATGGAGCTAAGAGAAAAGAGCATACCAGATGTACATTTTGCTTTTGAAGCTATTTTTTACTTATGTGTCAAAATTTAGTGTGATGAGTTATCTTTTAAAGATATCACATTCTTTGTCAAGATCGATTTTTTTGTGCAATTAATCCACGAGCTTTGTTTTGGGACAAGCAACGCTAAATCGCTTTCCATAACTTGCAATAGTAGTTTAAAAGACAGATCTCTGTTCTTAAAATAGCCGGGACGCCCGAATACAAGCTGGCACTGTATTAAGGGTTTTCATTCTCCAGTAAAACAATACGTTCCCTTCCTTCACTGGTATTTAGTTTATGTAAATATGATAAATGATTTATGTGGTCTCTGACTCACTCCTGCTTGGGGCGCTGTGTCTGTTTGTGTATTAGACCTCCTCATCAAAAAACCCTCATTGCTGGTTTGGCATATCCAGAAACACTATTGGCTGCGATTTAGAGTAAAAATCGGAGAGGCTTTTGAAATTTCTTGCAAATCTATGGAATTCTAGAATTTTCCCACCGATTTTAGAATTTACTAAAATTCCAGCAGATGATTTATCTTTGCCTCAATTTCCAGGGAAAAGCCTTCAATAGCATTACAAAGGAAGGAGGAAAAACTGGCTAATGGCAAAGTAGTAGCCATTGGGTTCCTACATTATTCTAACTGTAGCATGGCTGAATGCCAGCTTTGCTAAACAATGAGCATGTGCATAGGTCGCTGCAAAAAGCTGTCCAGCCAGAGCTACTCACCTGCCCCATTCAAGATATTTCCTTTCTACTATGAATGAATGTAACAAGCAGTTGACTGCTCACAGGGCTGAAACATGCAAAGTAGGTCTGAGGCAATATATGGAGGGAGAGAGAAGGTTCTAAATGATACAGGGAATTTGATTTGAGGAAGCAGGAAGCTAGGACTGAGGAGGCATTCGTGTTAGATTCTGTCTTCTACAATTACCTTGTTGAAAAACATGAATATACATTTTCACAGCCTTTTCCTAGGTCTTCTTTGGCTGTGCATATAGATCTTATATTTTTGCCTTGTAAAAATTTGATACATTTAACACAGATGTTTACCAGTCATTCTGGGCACCTGGACTGGCTATACCTTTTGTGTCATACACTTTCTACCACCAGACATAATTTGTGACCTATAGAAATAATGTCCCTGTTAGAAATGGGGTTTCTGGTTGGCTAGGGTAGGTACATTCGGCCATTATCTTACGGACCTAACGAGCTAAAACTTAATGCCTATGCGGATGATATCGCAATCTTTACGATAGATCCAGCCCGGTCTTTAGAATTAATTAATCATGAGGCTAATAGATTTGGTACCTTCTCTGGATACAAATTGAATATTGAGAAGACCCAGATTTTGTTGAATTATACACCAGAAACCCCCATAATGGGACATTGTCCAGAAACTACATATCTTGGCGTTCATGTCACTTCTCAGATTCAAAATATTATTAAATTAAATTATGAAGCGTTATTGATTGACACTGCTAGGAAACTTAAGAATTGGCAGAAGCTTCCTATCAGTATCATCGGACGATGTAATATTGTCAAAATGACAATTCTTCCTAGGTTTCTTTATTTATTTAGGTCTAGTCCTTTGAAACTGCCGAATTTGTTTTTTGAGAAACTAGACGGGATAGTGGGCAGTTTTATTTGGGGGTACAGGCGTGCACGTCGGGCTATTAAGTTTTTAAAATACCCATTCAACCAAGGCGGTCTTGCACTTCCTGACTTTAAATTGTACTATTGGGCCTCATTTACGAGCAGACTCCGTAGCCTTCTTTCCAATAAGGACCAAGATTTTAGCCATAGGCTTTTGCTAAACCAGGATAGTAGTAGGTTTCTTTACTGAACACATGATCCTAATTACTTTAAGAGGGTACGTTTCAAGACCCTGAGGGGTTTAGCTATTGTTTGGCGAGAAATACCTACCACGTATTCTTTGCCGACTTATTTTACCAAGTTTCCGCTGTGGGATAATCCATTTCTTCCAGACATATTCCAGGATAGTATAGCTAAACATTGGGCCAGTCTTGGGGTAGATAAACTGGAAGATTTTTATGATGGCGATGGTTTTCATACTTTCCAAGATCTGAAAGATTCTTTTTTATACCACGCCAGCACTATTATAAGTATTTTCAACTTAGGGATTATTTTCTGAGATCACAAGGACTCAAGGTGGTGGAACCCCATCAATTATTGACCTTTTTTCATGAACTTTTCAGGGAAAATTTATCTGTGCTGCGTATCAACTATTTAGTCAGGAAAGATTGGATCCTATTGGCCTCTTAGCTGCGAAATGGAGCGAAACGCTTGCTGAGGAAATATCTGTTACAACCCTAGAGGCTGCATTCACTACAGTAAAAGACGCAGTATGGTCTATTAATTTAAGGCTTCAACTATACACCTGACAAGGTTGCTAGATGGGGGCAAACAATGATTCAGCATTTAAGCAATAGGATGCGCTGTCCTAAATGTGGGGAATATGGAGTAAATATTGTTCATATGTTTGCTATGTGCCCTATGTTAGCGGCCTTTTGGCAAGAGGTCCTGAATGCATTAAGAAATCGACTTGGATTGGATATGGCTCTTACTACAACTGAGATAATGCTGGGCTACAGCGACAATGCCAATAGAGCGAAGAAGGCATTAATAACTATAGTGATAGTCACTGCTAGATTGGCTATAGCCCGGGCATGGATCTCTCCAAAGCCATGTAATGTAATGGAGTGGTGGAGTATTTTTATTGAAATTTTTGAGCGAGATCTCTGGTCTTAAAATAGCCGGGACGCCCGAATACAAGCTGGCACTGTATTAAGGGTTTTCATTCTCCAGTAAAACAATACGTTCCCTTCCTTCACTGGTATTTAGTTTATGTAAATATGATAAATGATTTAAGTGGTCTCTGACTCACTCCTGCTTGGGGCGCTGTGTCTGTTTGTGTATTAGACCTCCTCATCAAAAAACCCTCATTGCTGGTTTGGCATATCCAGAAACACTATTGGCTGCGATTTAGAGTAAAAATCGGAGAGGCTTTTGAAATTTCTTGCAAATCTATGGAATTCTAGAATTTTCCCACCGATTTTAGAATTTACTAAAATTCCAGCAGATGATTTATCTTTGCCTCAATTTCCAGGGAAAAGCCTTCAACACCATTACAAAGGAAGGAGGAAAAACTGGCTAATGGCAAAGTAGTAGCCATTGGGTTCCTACATTATTCTAACTGTAGCATGGCTGAATGTCAGCTTTGCTAAACAATGAGCATGTGCATAGGTCGCTGCAAAAAGCTGTCCAGCCAGAGCTACTCACCTGCCCCATTCAAGCTATTTCCTTTCTACAATGAATGAATGTAACAAGCAGTTGACTGCTCACAGGGCTGAAACATGCAAAGTAGGTCTGAGGCAATATATGGAGGGAGAGAGAAGGTTCTAAATGATACAGGGAATTTGATTTGAGGAAGCAGGAAGCTAGGACTGAGGAGGCATTCATCTTAGATTCTGTCTTCTACAATTACCTTGTTGAAAAACATGAATATACATTTTCACAGCCTTTTCCTAGGTCTTCTTTGGCTGTGCATATAGATCTTATATTTTTGCCTTGTAAAAATTTAATACATTTAACACAGATGTTTACCAGTCATTGTGGGCACCTGGACAGGCTATACCCTTTGTGTCAGACACTTTCTACCACCAGACATAATTTGTGACCTATAGAAATAATGTCCCTGTTAGAAATTGGGTTTCTGGTTGGCTAGGGTAGGTACCTAAGCCAGACAGAGCCCATTACTCTAGTCAGGGAAAATAAGTTGCACACCAAAGATAACCTGTGCTCACCCTCTGGTACCTTGGTGCAAAGCAGGCAGACATCATCAGAGGCAATGTGCAAAGCATTTGTACAACACCCACACACACAGTAACACAATGAATAGGCCACAAAAAGACTCACAGGCTTAGAAAAATAGATGACTTTTATATAGAGTGAAATAAGACCAAACAAATGACAAGAATTTCAATAGTTAAGTCAAGAGTGAGGGTTTTTTTAATAAATCTGGTCAACACAGTGTGAGATTCAAAAAAATGTGCAGGATACAGTCAGGCTTTTCAAAAGTCATAAAAGAGTCTGAGGGGCTCGTTTTAGAGCCTTTACTGTAATTCACACAGTACCTTCTTCCCGGTTCCACTGAAACCTTTGTGCGAGGAGGGGCTCAGCGGGTCCCTGAAATTAACTGATTATCTCCCCCCGCCCCTTGGGGCTCCTTCTTGAGCCTTTATGGTAAGCTGCTCCGAGAGATTGACGGTGGTCAAAGCACTGACCTCAGCGTGTCTCTGTGCAACTCCAAGGAGGGGGGGGGGGGTGAATGAACACATGCCCTTCAGCACTGATTAGCAGTGGTAAAGTGCCCAGAGTCCTAATGCCAACAAAAAGGTCAGAAAAATAGGAGGAAGAAAGCAAAAACCTTGGGAATAACCCTGCAAAAAGGCCAGGTCCAACTGTCGCATTTTGCTGCTCTGCAATTTTCATATTTTACCTTAACCAACTAACGGAATGGACTAAAATCTTTTATTTATTTTTGCTGCACCTAACAGTGTATATATTGGTACGCATCCTATTTCTGACACCCTCCTTAAAACACAAAACTCAGACTGTATAATCACAGCATTGAAGCACCAGCAGTTGACCCTTAACCAGCAGACTGCACAACATCTCAGAGAGCAAAGATTAAAACCATGTCAGAAATTACCATCACTTATTAAAAGCGTTAACAATGTGGACTGCACAAGACGAAAAATTTGAAAAGCACGATGGTGCTTATTTCGATCAAACTGCTAAATTAATATATAAAACCCCATAGAGAAATAATGTTTCCTTTACCTTCCAAATAAGTGTGTTTTCAGCTTAAATGGATACATGATGTTCAGGAAAACTGTTAAAGCGTGCTCTTCCACGTTTTTACTATAGCATTAACTAGAAGCAACCTTTCGGTGGTAGCGAGGTAGTCACTTGTTTGCCATGAAACAGTTGTAGCTTTTAATGATGTTTCAAGATGATATCAAACAAGCTTTCTTTTACCTATAAACTCACAATGAGCGCGGAAGATACTGTCGAAAACATGTTTCTGCACATATTTACAATTAGCATTAACACTCTAAATAGGTGTTTAAAATGTAGCCTGAAACGGCAAGCATCACTGGACAAGAAAACATTGGACTTGTCTGCTGATTTACAGAAAAGTGATTTTTGGGTTTGTAATTGTGTCAATTAAAAAAAATGATATATCCAAAATAAAGAAAATGGTTTCAATCCTGTGTGCATCATAAAAGTAAGAATCACAAAAATATACATTCCTAACACATTTTAGGATTAAGTGGCACTGTGCCTCGTTTGTAATTTCCACGCTGCTGATATAATTTAAATAATTGTTTTTAAAACGAGAAAGGTTCTTTTGCATGTGGTCGAAAGCCATTGAATGTTGTAGCCCTCTCCTTCTACGTACTACTGTACCAAGAAAGTGTGTCGTTTAAAGTTACCATCTGCCCTCACTTTGTAATCAGACAGAAGAATAATGAACAGAGAAATTCCTGTTACAAAAGAAGATGAAAGAATTAGCCACAGTTTCTCGGAACTGTGTTTCTTGACCAGACAGAAAACATTGCAAGAAAAGGTTCCGTCTGTTGTTCTTCGAGGTTACCTGGGGGTCCTGCAGCAGCGCCCACACTCCTGGCTGCAGCGCCAGGCTGTAATGGGGTAGGGCCCTAGGCCCTCATGCAGACATAATGATGACACAGACACAGTTGCTTAGAGTATAGAACTGGCCCAGGGCATGTGCGCCCGACCCCTTTTATTAACAGGGTCACATGTCCAGTGACGCCTGTGGTGGATGGGTGTGGGGTGTGGTGTGGTGTAAGCCAGGCCTCTGGGAGTGGCTGGTACATCGGAACACTAGACTAGTGACCAGCAGGTCACTACATCCCTCCCAAAGTTCATTCAAACTGGAAACAATAAAGTCCAACCTGTGGGAAAGAATAAAACAAAATAACAGAAACTTCTGCTGAGTCGCTTTAGCTGCCTGCAAAGCAAAGACGATGGTACGACAGCAGCTGAGACCACCAGTTCTATTTGGCACAGTTCATTGGTGCCCTGCGGGTCCGGTTCTCTTTCGACTCTGGGCATGGACATTGACACCAATGTCTTTCTAGGCATAACTCTCTTGGTGACGGAGCAGGTGGAGTGATGGTGGATCTGATAGATGTCACGTTTCACCAATCAGTCCTGGTTGTCGTGGAATCTCCACACAGGCAGCATTTCTTCTCTCTACGGAATGGCGGAGTAGTTGCAAGACATCCCTCTCACCAGGATGCCCCTCTCGCAGGTGTTCCTCTCTCACAGGATGTCCCGGAGGCCCTCATCACCAGGCTTCCACCGGACTGGGTGTACTTTGCCGAGTCGCTCCAACGCCACCCTCTGGGTGTGTGGAGGAAGCGCTGCGAGTCCCGCCTTCAAGTCCTTAGCTCCATCTGAAGGGTAGTTGTATACTCCTGCCACTTAGCACGAGATCTTCATCTTCCTGGGACCTGCGGAAGAGCTGCTGTAGACTCATCTCTCATGGCGGGACCCGCTCTCACCGTCGTCCCTGAGGCCTTTGCCCCTGGGTCTCCACGGTCTGGTGTGGAGTGGTCGGATCCTCTTCTTCAGGACGTCCGAGCTGTCTCACCGTCCAGTCTCCCGTGCAACCCCAAAGGTGGATGTCACAAATGGTCCAGCCTGCTCGCATCTGCAATCACCAGGTGTTCCGAAGACTCATGGATAGGTAGTTTGGTAGTTTCTCCAAGTGCCACCGGTGTTCTCCAGGTACTGTGCTCCATGCCAGATGTTCTTGCACTCATCACCTTTGCCTTTTGGTGTGCGAGTTGTCAGATCACACACTCCTCTCCTTTCTTCTTGTTGAGATTTCTTCTTAGCATTTCTTCGCGGTGGCGTCGTGCCACCCAATTTCCTCCTTCTTGTTCTTTCAGTTCGCGACGCGGTCTAGTCCCATCTTCTTGCTAGTCTTCACTGACCAGGTGTCTCCATGTGATGTGCACTTCACACAGGTGTCCCTGGTCCTGTTCTACCCCTAGGACAACGCATTCTCTTCCTTCGGTGACCAGATCTGTCATCGCGACCTTCTTTCTTTCAATACTCATCATCGGTCTTCATTCTTTGATTCCAAGTCTTTCTTCTCCGACGTCTTCTTTGGTCCTCTCCACGGACCTCTCCTCGGTCATCTTGTCAGACCGCTCCTCTGTCATCTCCTCTGACCGCTTCACCGACCTATTCTCGGGTCACCGCTTCACCGACTTCTTGCAGGTCATCTTCGCTCTGACGTCTTGCAGGTCGTCTTCGCTCTCGGGCTCCAGTCTGTACCGTCCGTGTCTAGGGTACATCTTCGGAGCAACTTCCTCATCTTCCACTTGCGGTGGCGTCCTCTCACCACTGGGCGCGCATGCTGTGCACTTCCTCTGGTCTTTCAGAGACTTGCTGCCTTGGGCTGTTGTCCCATGCCACCCTTGTTCTCCTGGTGGCGCTTCTTCCTGTGTTCTTGCTGCTGCAGTGACCACCTGTGTCCACTAGGCATCACTGCACTCTCCATCTCAAGCCCTGGCAGCCTTTCCGTGTAAAATACCTTCCGGGATCCCTTGCTGACCGAGGCAGTCATCCTTTCTTCACCCCTCATACAACAGTCTTGGGGTGGGTTTCTGCCACTTTTCTTCACGGAGTTGCATCTTTCTCTCAACCACATAGAGCTGTAGCAGCTGTTCCTGTGCTGCTATGCATTTGCTTGGCGCTGTGTTTACTCCTTTTCTTCTTTTCAAAGTACGAACATGGAGCTGCCTCTATTTCTGCAGTATCTGCATGTCCTGGCAGTCTTTACTGTGGTGACATTGTGTTGCATTCTTTTCTTTTTGGCGGGTGCAGTACCACTAGATAGCCACTAGATGGCAGTGTTGCAATGGTCCTAGGCCCCAGCAGCTTCCTTGTTGCTGCAGGCCTCCTCACTTTCTCTTTCCTTTGCCCGTCTCAACCATTGCCGGCTGACACCGGTTCCCTCCCAGGGCTGCCCTTTTCCATTCGAGGATGAAGCGATGTGCAGCGCGGCTTCCTGAAGCTGCAGGCTCCATCCTTCCCTGCGTGCACTCGCGGGCCGACACCTCCTCCCCAGCTGACCTGGAACTCGGCTCTTACACACGCAGGTAAGCTGCCCTCTTCTCTTCAATTTCATGCTGCATGCCACACTGGATGCAGGAATAGGGTATTGACAAAGGAGTGCTGACCTAAAAAGAAATCGGATAAAAGTCCCAATAGGCCAGTGCCACTGAAATGCTTACTGATTTTATAGTCCACGACCTATAGAGCTGGGAAAGAATAAGTCACAAGTAAAGCTTCTCAAAGAAGGTGGAAGGACTGAAATACTGTGAGTTCCTTCTCACCCTAGTCAAACAGGATGATTTTAGAAGCCATCCCAGAGTCATTGGATGATCATCCAACTACTGTAGAAGTCCATTTCACATCATCAGGGATCATCAAGCCGTTAAAGTCATCACCAGGGTTTAGAAACCTGTGTCTGATGATTTCAGGATGATTTTAAAATGATTATCTGATTACTTCCCAAGATGAGATTGTTTGTGATTACTTGGGGATGAGTTGAAAATGATTGTCCGAAGACCTCACAAGGTGACATTATCCCTGATGATTTGAGGATGAGCTGAAAATGATTATTTGAAGACTTCAATGGGTGAGGTTGTTCCTGATGACTGGAGGATGCTTTAATAATATTTGATTATTGGAGTCGCGCAACAGCGCGAATCAAGATGGCTGCCTCCCGATGAGCCCCGGCGGTGATTGCCCGTAATTGCAGAATTTTAAAACAATAATGGGCTAATCTTACCCCGTGTACCAACTCGTGGTATTTCCATACTGCTGTCGCTTCAAAGGGTTGTGTTTGCTGCTCCTTGGTTCACCAAATTAAAGGAGCTTTCCTTCTTCAGCACTTCACCGTGTGTCTGCCTGCAGGTACAGCCGAGTTTCGTGCCAGGTGAGTGGAGTCATTTTGAGGAAAGGGCCTTCGCCACTCCCACAGCTAGTTTTAGCTACTGCTCATCTCAATACCAAGGTATTCTTTTTCTGGCTGAATAATTTTTTTGTTTATTCTTGCGCCTTACCTGTACATTAACGATTATTATTTTTTTGATATGGAAGCCAAAAATATCCATGCTATGCACAACAAACGTAAGCAAAATACTTCTCCTCCGCCTGTTAAATCTAACCGGAAACAAGCATCCTGGGACCTGTTTCGGGATAACACCCCTCATCAGCCAGCCCGAAACCGGTCCCAGGATGCTTGTTTCTGGTTCAGGGAAGACCTGGCTTGGCAGTTCGGGCTGGACTATTCCCATGAGGCACAGGGTCAAGACTGATTTGCATATGGCTGGGTCTGAACTGAGGTGGTAAAGTGAGCTAAAGAACGATGATGGACTCAACCCAGATCTGTGACTGGGGTGATTGTCTGAAAAGTTTCAGCACTCCGTCCATTATCTCCTTGTGTTGGCTTTGTTCGCCCGAAGTTGGCAGGGAATGCCCAGATGTGGGTCCCTCGCTCACGTTGCCACGGGATTCAAGCTAGCCTGGCTGATGAGGGGTGTTACCCCGAAACCGGTCCCAGGATGCTTGTTTCCAGTTCAGGGAAGACCTGGCTTGGCAGTTAGGGCTGGACTGTTCCCATGAGGCACAGGGTCAAGACTGATTTGCATATGGCTGGGTCTGAACTGAGGGGGCAAAGTGAGCTAAAGAACGATGATGGATTCAACCCAGATCTGTGACTTGGGGTGAGTGTCTGAAAAGTTTCAGTACTCCGTCCATCATCTCCTTGTGTTTGCTTTGCCCACCAATGATGACCCTGATTTTTGGTCTCTTTTTACTTCTGAGTTACTAAAATGGGGTAATGTACCACTTATTATTGGAGGAGACTTTAATCTTATATTTCACCCCTTGTTATATAGAATTTCCCAAACCAAATATCGTCCTCCAAAAGCTTTTTTCACTCTAAAATCTTTTTTTAAAACTGCTAAATTGATAGATGTTTGGCATCTGCATCATCCAACAGACAAACAATTTACTTTCTTTTCTAAACCTCATAATTCCTATTCTCGAATTAATTATTTATTAATATCCCGTAATTTAATACATTCTGTTTTTAATCCTGGTATTCAGAATATTGATATTTTTCTTCTGGTTATTGAACCTTTCTTAATTGCTATTAGAAATTGTATAGAAATTGAAGATCTTACTATTTATAAAGTCCCAATTAAAACGTCAGGATATTCTGATGAGGTACTCCTATATATTGGTAATCCGGAATCATCTAATCCTCAATTTATTGAATTTAATTAACACTTACTAGCAGATTTCAAGATATACCTTAAACACTAATAAAACGTAATTTTTCCCTGAAATGTTTATTGTACAATTGATATGCTCCCAAACAAAGAAATCATTTGGCAGAAAGACAAACTTAAATATCTTGGTGTATTATTTTCTAATACCATAAAACAATCCCATTCCATAAATTATGATTATGTTCCTGCTTATATTAAGGATACATTTTAAAAAAGTGTCTACGCTACAGTTAACTTGGTGGGGAAAGATTGATGCTATTAAAATGATTATTGCTCCAAAACATTTCTATCTTCTTGCCATGATGCCTATTCAATTTCCTCTTAAATTTGATAAGAATCTGGAAAAATGTGTTGAAATGTATTTGGAATAACAAATCTCCTGGGTTAAGTTATAAAATTAAAATTGGTTAAGAGTAGTGGTGGGGTACGTTTGCCAGATTTCCTTACTTATCATAAAGCGTTCATTTTAAAACAAAGTACTTTGTTTTTTCAGCATGCAGAAATCAATAATTTATCTTTGTGGCTTCGTATTGAAAAAAGTCTGATTTCTCCTTTTCCTTTACCTGCATTGCTCACCAGGTCCAAATCTACAGCTTTGTTAAAAAGATCAGTAATACTGAAATCTACAAAATTTATCTTGCAAGATTTCGACTCTCTTTTCCAATGTCCTATGTCACTTACATTAAATCTGTCATTATGGCATAATTCTTTGTCAAACAAAATTTTGGTTCTCCTGGATTACAGTTTGTGTTTTTAATTTAAAAGATATTTATCATAACAATGCCTTTTTAAATTTTGCTGAATTACAGCAAAAATGTAAGTTACAATCATCAGATATTTATAAATATGAACTTTTATTTAACTCAATTCTTGATTCATTCCCAAATAGTTTTCCTTTAAATGCTACCTATGATTTGCAATTGTATTTACAAACAATTGCTACATCACCACATGCTGTGTCATTGTTTTATAAAAAAATTGAATAAATCTGTTGGGGATAATATTTGCATTCTCTATTCATTTTGGAATAAGGAATTAGATTTGTCATTATCCTTACATAGATGGGGGAATATTTGGGTAAATAGTATTTCAGGATGGATACCAGTCTCTTTATACCAACCTAATTCCTTTATACTTTACAACTGTCTATGGACCCCGTTAAGATTATTTAATGCCGACTTTTAAATTCGTTGAATTGTTGAAATTGTTCCCCGGATACAGGTTTGTTGAGACATATGCTATACGAGTGCCAATTTGTTTGTAAATTCTGGAAGGTAGGTTTTGGAGATTACTAAAATATTGAATATTACAATTTGTCATACACTATTGTTATTTGTAAATCCACTGCAATTTCTACCAACCTTTCTATTATAATTGCAAACTTTTTGATTTTTTAATTTCAGCTGCTTTAAAATCAATAACTACTAATTGGAAAAATGCTTCATCATTATCGGTTCATGCTTGGTGGGCTTGGATAATTTTTACTAGAGGAGAAGCTACTTTAACTTTATCAGGCGTCATACATAATGCTCCTAACTATCAATTATTTGGGAAACCAATCAATACTTATATAACTCTACATCTTTAACTGAGTTTTATCATTAGCTAATTACTGTTACCTATATAGTCATATTGGTCACTTTTAGTGGCTCTATAAACTTTATATATATTTATTAAGTTTACTTCCTTTTTTCTTTTTCTTTCTTTTTTTTTCATTATAGGATGATAGTACTCGTTTTATAGGTACTTTATTAACTCTTGCTTAATAATATCTTACTGTTTAAAGTTTTTTATCTTAGTAGCTAATATGTTGATATGTATTAACTTGTACCTTTTTGGTGCTCTTTAATGTAGGGTCTTTTATATCTTTATAAAATTCAATAAAATATTTTGAACAAAATAAAATGTGATTACTTACAAACGTCCCCATTTTCTTTGCACTAAATTGGCTCCTGATGATTTGAGAAGGATTATTTCATGAGCATGTCTTCAATTTTGGTTTAACTTTTGTTTACTAAAATGCTGGACTAGCTGTCATGCCTAGGGCTGTGTGGCTGCTATACAAAACATGCCAGCATTTAGAAACAGGAAAAAAAGAAAAATCTGGTGGGTTTATGTCTTCCACTAAGCTCCATTGAAGCAGAGGCACACTTAGGTGGAAGAAAGCAAAAATTAAATGATTTTTGGCTTTTAAAAAAATAAATCAGGGGTCTCACATCGGGATTGGTCTTTTGGCATGTATACTATTGGAACATCATTTTTTGGGTACTAATAGCAGTAAGGTTAATCAATACCAAGCAGGACTCCCCATTCCAAATCAAGTGAAAAACGTAAGCGTGCTGAAGATGTGCTCATTAGGTTGAAGCACCTGCTGCAGAGATCAGAGTGAGCCCTGCAGGTCCCATGTAAAATGGGAATGTCGTATCACTCCATATTAGGAAGGTGCTTTGATTTTCTTTCAAAATCAGTGCAACTTCAGTTGCTTGAAGCAAATATTAGCAGTCTAAGAACACTATAATCGCATAGAACCTAATGTATGGTGTGTTTCTAATATCCAGAGATGACGGTTGTTTGCTTAAATGCATTCTAATTTGCTTTTATTGCAGCACACACTATAAATTGGGAACAAATAGGGATTTTGTGAGAAAAGGCATTATTGTACTATCCTTCGACTAACTATAAGTAGATTTATTTTAAGCTCAAGTAAATTGGAAAAAAAAGATACATTTTAGGTAAAACAATTGTATATGATAATTTATCATTATCATTTGCTAACAATGTACTTTGGTCCTGTCACTTTTGAGTATATAAACAAAGCTGCCAAGCTTTCCAGGTCCAGGAGTGACTAGTTAGGCCAGTTAACGTTTTTTCTTATAATTCTGGGACTTGTAGTCATATTGAACCGTGTATACAACAAGGACTACAAGTCCCAGAATTCTGAGGAAAAAACTGCACTGTCCTAACTATGGACCTAGAAAACCTTTTTGTTTTTGCAGCTTTTATACAGCTGGAACTCATCCCGAAGGGAATGGAGCATTTTACATGAGTACCATCACAATGACACATTAATTGTTATTAGGTATAGGGAAAATAACTTGGCAGCTGTGTATAAAATATGTAAATACATTTGTTTCCGTACATGTGAGTTGCCACTGAGTTTAAAGCCCCACATTAAAGCACTTCTTCCTGGAGTGCTTTGTGTTCTCGAATTTCTACCACCTACACAAACACACAAAGACGAAGGTTTTAGCGCAATGAGCTTTTCGTCTACCAACTAGAAAAAAAGAAAAGGGTTTCCTTGTGTTGTCGTGTTCTTTCAAATATAAACTGCAATTAGGAGTGTGTTACATGATAGTATTTCTATTTTATTTAAACCAACAAAATGGTTAGCAGTCTGTAGTTTTGCTTTTTAGGAGTTAAATAGAAGCAGAAAACATTGCTAGCTCACCCTCCCACTGTGGATAATTTGCTGAGTCGGACAACGGTTCATTTACAATTCACAAGCCCCATCATTCATTGGAGAGAGTTGTGGTTGTAGGATAGTTGTTAGGTGCAGGGCAGCAGGGACAGAAAGATAGAGAACGGCTTGGAGATCCAGCGTAGGTAAAGTAAAGAGAATAATGGGGGCCAATAGATTCTGTAGCTGGGAACAAAAAGGTAAAGAGAATCCCTGAACAAACTTCCCACATCGACTTCTAAGGCATGTGCTCCATGCCGAAAGAAATAATTCTGCTGCCCCCTTTTCTGCCCAACCACCTCTCACCTATACCAAACCTTTTTTAGCATCCAGACAAATGCACACTTCTGTGCGCGCATTGCCTTGCGGACCACTTGAGGCTCGAACTGCTGTTCCATATTGATGTAAAGTCCTTGGGAGAGAGGGAGGGGCACAGCACAAAAAACTTACCACTTTGCTGTGTGAAAAAGGCCTCTTTATTGAAACAGGTGCACATGACAACTTTACCTGGCACACTGCCTTACAGACCTATACATCCAAGTGACTAACCAATGTCTCCCACCCCCACCCCTACGCCCACCCACATGCCCACCCCACAGCAATCTCATTAAATTGTGGTGCATTTCAAACTTTTCAACTTTATATTTTCCCTACAGCCTATGACTACATGTATGAACCTGTAAGCAACCAAACGTCATAAAATTAACTTTGAACTGCCCACCTACCCTCTCTTTGCACCTGGATCACCAACTGGCAAACCCAACCAAACTTCTAACAACTCCTGCAAGACTTTCATGGCCCACCCCACCCAGAAAAAGAAAGCCTACTAACTCCCCCCCCAAGATAACCTGTTTAAGACAAAGCCTTCATCTCCTTATATTCAGTGTCCTGGACACAGTCGTGGCCGGCATTAATCGCGGGTGGGGAGGGCGGGGGGGTTGCGCTGGGAGGAGGGGGGTAACAGGAAGCAGGCAGCCTCCCTCCCCTAATCCAATCACAACTCTGCAATGGCAGCGTTGTGATTGGTGGGCATGCTGCCCAGCCAGGGGCTTACGGGGAGGTCATTTTCTTCAAGTAGGCTGCATTGCAGCTTGCATGGAGAAAGGGCAGAGTGCGCATGAGGGCCGACCAAACAATCATTGCGCCCTCAGGATTGGGCACACCACTCCTCCCTTGCTTGCAGATCAGCAACCCGCCCACCCTCAACTAAACTTAAAATGATAATAACGGGAAGTTATTACCATTTTCTGTTTCTGCTTCTCGCACTGTGAGAAAGCAGTGGGGTGATGCTCCTCCGCCCTAGTGGAGGAGCCACTCGTGCCTGGACAAAACCTCCCTCATCCCCAATAAATACAAATGCATGTCAATGCGAGACAGATGCACTGCATCACCCCTAAAAAATTCCCTTAAACTTAATGTCCGAATGGCAAATACGACCAATTCCAGACTCCCAACAAAAACGAGACAACTCCTGATTGACCTTCCTGCCTGCTCTGTCAATAGCCATGGGCTTGAATGCCCCCATCCAATTTCTCCTTGGTATGAACTCGGTTCACAATATAAAGCAACCTACCCAATTTGCCTTGATGTGCAACAAATCCTTCTTCATGGCCCTCATCGGCACTATCCTTTTTCCCTGACAAGATCATTCCCCCCTAAATGTATGATCAATACGTCCAGGCACTAACCGCTCTGTAGCAACCCATTCAAGCACAGCAACAGCTCCCTCCAGCACATGCCCCCTTTGCCTTTCCAAGTGATCAGAAATAGATTTTTGTCCAAACCCAAATTAACACCAAAACCCCTCTGACAAAGCTTGTATCTCCACCCACTTTACGAAGGAGTGCCCCACCACTCATATGGTCATGTCCTCTGCTGCTGGGTCTGTCATAGAACCTGAAAAGAACAAAACAGCAGTAAACATTTTACCAGGCCTGCCCTGCCACACTTCCCTTGTTGCCCTAAACCCACACACAGCGCATGTAACTCTCCGAGGACCAATGCCCCAATCGCATGATGTATTCACTCGCCCAACCTCTATTCCCTGCCTCCAATGCTGTGCCAATGCGGAAGGAGTGAGTACCATATTTTGTAGGCATGATACCTAAGCAAGCCAAAGCCTTAAGAAGCACCGATAACAGCTGAAAATCCATCACTCCTGGCCCAGACTTGTGCCAAAATGCCAAACCTGAATCCACTACTCAACAGAGTGCCCATCTGTCACACCATGCCACTGGACAAAACCCAGTTGATCCAACAGCATGCAAAAATATCCTTCTACCCTCTAACATCTTTGATTTGTTTTGGAGCTTCGCAGCAAAATCTTAACTGGCCCTCCCACGTGGACACCCTCCCACTTGAGTCCTCCTCGACCCCGGCCCCCCAGCAAATCCAACACCCTGAAATTCATCCAAGATATAAGGGCTGAAAACAAGCAGACCGCCGACATGTCCCTGCAAAGCCCCAGTAGCTAGCGTAAAACTTTGCCCAATAAATTCCATGTTAGAGGCCTCCTGATACAAGTCATATTACCTTATTCCCTAACCGAGCCTTCCAACATCATGCACTCCAATTCTCCTGCCGATGGGGCATATCCCCACAACAATTTTCCCATTAAAGTAATTCCAACCAATTTCCCGATGACTGTAATGCGCGACAGACCCTTTTCAATTATATCTAATATAAACTGGATAACGCCCTTCGCCCGTAAACAACCCTCCTCCCACTGCCGCCCTCCCAATGCCAAAAATTCCACCCAGGCCTGACTGTAAGCTCTCCTCGTTGACTCCATGAGGGGCCCCATCATCAGTCACAGGTCCAGAAGTGAAAATACAAGATGGCAGTGGTAATACAAGACTGCTTGCACATCCGAAAAAAATACATGGCAAGTACATCTAATACAGCAGTGACGTGTGCTACAGTGGACAGACACTAAGCCACCTAATTAGTGTAAATAAATATACGAAAGAAGAAATTCCATATATTAATAAATTATTGACAAAAGCCAGAGCAATACACAAATATTGTATTTTTGGTCTGTCAATGTACCTATGGGACCCCCCTTTACCACCATGCGCAGTGTGGCAGGCACCATGGGGTGCCTGTGACAGGGTGCAAGGTTTTTTCCGCAGCCACCCCTTTTTTGAATGGGAGCCTGTGTTGTCGGTCGCAACACAGGCTCACATTGAAGTCAATGGGAGTGCGACCGAACAGTGTTCGGAAACATCGTAATCGATCGGTCGGACTCGCCGAACCCAAGTCAGTCGGAACCGATTCCGACACAGAGTCGGTCAGAATGCTTTCCTAGCGACATCGTAATGAGGCCCTTAGTGTCCAAAGGAAATGGAACCCAAAAGGGGAAACCAGAATGTATCCACCACTCTGTGCATAAAACATTCTCCTAAGTGGAGATTACCTCATACGTATTCTGAAACAAGGCAGAAAAATTAGAAGCACACAGTATAGCAGTGCCAAAAGAGTCCTTGGAGCCCCAAGGACTAGGTAAATCCAAAACGAATAGGTCTTCTCTCTCTATGACCTATAGGTCAATTTCTCTGTAACAATACAAAGTGTAATAGCAATGGATCAGGAGGATGATAAATTTAAAATAACAAAATGTTATGCAGCTGTTCGCCGAAGCAAAGCGAAGATTATTGCAAACAGACCTTATCTTACAAAAAACATGGGGGAAGTCAAGAAAGTATTTGAACAAAGACTCGTAATTTCGCTGAGTAAGTAAGGCCCCCGAACGTCACTAAGCGCTCAAGAAGCAGTCTCAACTAGGTACAGCAAGCAATAAATTAGGAGAAATCTCAATATTTATAGCCAATATAACATGTAACAATCAAACTGTTCTCCGCAGGAGAACCCAGTTCATCTCCGATTATATAGAAAAGTAGCGTTATTCAAAAAGCACAATCTACAGCCGTGTTAGGTTAAAGTGTAACACTCCCCACATGAGTAAGTAGGAGCTTTGTAGAACAGGGCTAGAGTCGGCCCAATGTAGAGACGGGTGCCTGTAAAGTGTACCAAAAAATCTTGATAAATGATTTGTAGTTTTTAAAATGTCCCAACGGTCATCAGTACACCACTCGTAGCAAGGCTGAAATAAACTACGTAGTACAACAACTCACCCGTACAGCCTTCTGTATTCTCCCAGTGCATGTGTATACCATCAGTCGTGGAACTACAACTATTTAAAGCCGAAGTGGAGCATGCAGGTTACAGACATAGAAAGTGGTCCGCATCGAAGGGCAGAATCCATAACTATGAGCGCCATTTTGAAATGGTTGGAGAGTTGTTTCTCTAAAAAGTCAAGTATATTGAAAAAACCTCCACGTCTCGTAGATATCCGAAAAGTGAATAAAGAAATAATCAGTATGCAAGTACAGATTCGTACCTGTGTTAGAAGACGTGATAACCAATCAGAAAATGAATTATGATGAAAAACACAACTGTAGTGTAAGTTAGTGCACAGGAAAAAGAAAGACATGAAGAAAGGAAAATGGTTTTCATAGTTGTGTGTTGATGTAATATTGGATACACTTATTTTGTCATGAAGGATCAATCTTATATATTTTACATATTGCCTCCAGAAGTGATGTGAAGAGTGGGTCAGAGGGTCCCATCCTTGCATTGTGTGCTACATTTGAAGTGGGAGATGCTACTGGAGTTCCTCCCCATAGGTGTCTGGAATTTTCTGCCTCCCTGTCCTGGTCCTAGTCTGTCTGCAGTCACAATAAGCTATTCTGATGTTCTTTGTGTGTGAAATGAGGCAGTGTCTTTGAAGTGCAGTGTGTTTGACAGCTCTGTCCACAACATTCCTGCCTTGAAGGACCCATACTGCCAACACCCAGGCCCTCTATTGTGACTCTGTCTGGGAGAAATATGCAAAGGCCAACTGCCAACTACACCTAGTCATGTGACCCCAGAAACAGGCTGCAGGCACAAAATGGTTAGGACAAGAAAATGCCAACTTTCTGAAAAGTGGCTTTTTCAGAACTGTGACTTAAAATCTCACTTTACCATTAAAGACGGTTTTAAATTACAATTCCTCAGACATCAAACATTACATTCCCACCTTCTCTCACACAAAAAGTGTCACTTATTATAAATGTAATAACGAAAACCAATGTTATCCTATAGGAGAGGTAGTAATTACAGTAATGAAAAACGATTTTGAGAGTTTTTCACTACCAGGACTTGTAAAACCTAAAAATGCACTTCCAACTTTTTAAATACAACTCACCCTGCCCTATGTGCTTTTTATGGCCTACCTTAGGGGTGACTTACATGTATTTAAAAGGAAGGTTTAGGCCTGGCAAAAGGCCTATTTTACCAGGTCAAAATGGCAGTTTACAACTGCACACAATGGCTGCTATGGTGGGCCTGAGGCATGTTTTGAAGGGCTACTTAAGTGGGTAGCACAATAAGTGCTAGAGGCCCATTAGTAGCATTTAATTTTTAGGACTTGCGTACATGTAGTACCACTTTACTAGGGACTCATAAGAAAATAAAATGTGCCAATATAGTGTAAGCCAATGGTACCATGTTTGAAGGAGAGAGCACAAGCACTTTAGCACTGGTTAGTGGTAAAGTGCACAGAGTCCTAAAGCCAATAAAATCAAATTCAGCAAAACAGGAGGAGTGAAGGCAAAAGGTTTTAGGGAAACCATGCAAAGGAAGTCAGGTCTAACAACTCTCAAATAAGGAAATATTTAAATGATAAGACAATGGTTTCTAAATTTATTTAAATATATTATTGTAAGAATACAGAAAGGTAAGTGTTATACTAATCGAAAAATTAAAAATGATTTAAAATGTAAGAGGGTAGGCTTTTATTTGAAATGTCTAAATTCATGAACTACATTGAGATACTGGATTATAGACAATAGACAAAAACAATTAAAGTTAGCCACAAAGAATAGGGTTAAAAATAAAATTAGGATTGCAAATACATAAAAAAAGAGAAATAGTTGATGTAAAAATACAGTAAGGATATGGGTGATACAGTGGGAGGCAAAGAAGTGGTGAAAAACATGTAAGCTTACCTGGACAAAGAGGTGGTAGAGTTGTAGTGATAATGATGTAATGATAGGAAATGTAATTTCAGGTGAGCTAGTAAAATACAACCTTTCTAGGCATTTCATACTTTTTCATCCTGATGCACCAAGAAGGCCACTGTGGAAACTGGCACCTCTGTCTTGAATCCCTATACATACATAGGCTCTGAGTCAGGTGGGACATTATTGCAGAGTGAGGAAACTGCTTGCAAGCAAGCGGGGTACTTGGCTATACGTCTGTCTGTGCATGTGTCAGTGTGTGTGCATGTGTTAATTTATGAGTGCAAGAGTTTCATTGCTAGCATTTTTGTGCTTGTGTGTATGAGTGAAAGACTTACAGACAGAGAGCATAAGCTAGAGGGTCTGGGCATTTTGTTATTGACTTTACCATTAAAGAGGGTTCCAAATTACAATTCTGTAGACACCGAACTCGATGCTCCTACCTGGTTCTATTTGAAAATTTGCACTTATTAAATGTAATAAGGTAAGCCAATGTTTTCCTATGGGCAAGGTAGGCCTTGCAATAGTGAAAAAATGAACTTAAGAGTTTATCACTACCAGGACATGTAAAAGTTTAAAGTACATGTTCAGCTTTTTAAATACACTGCACCCTGCCCTAAGTGCTGCTTAAGGCCTACCCTAGTGGTGACTTATATGTATTAAAAAGGAAAGTTTAGATATGGCAAGAGGTTTATTTTCTCAGGTTGAAATGGCAGTTTAAAACATGTTTAAGAAATGTTTGACAGGCTACTTAAGTTGGCGGTACAATTAGTGCTACAGGCCCAATAGCAATATTGAATGTACATGCCCTGAGTACATGCAGTGCCACTCTACTAGGGACTTATAAGTAAATTAAATGTATTTGGTGTAGGCCAATGTCACCATGTTTTAGGGAAAGATCACAGGCACTAGTTAGTAGTGGTAAAGTGTGCACAGTGCTTAAAGCCAACAAAAATGGGTTCAGAAAACAGGAGGGCGAAGGCAAAATGTTTGGTGATGACCCTGGAGAAAGGGCCAAGTCCAACACATACCAAGGATTGAAAAGCCTCAAACCCCCTTGTTGATGTGTGTGATGTTTCAGTGATCTTGCCAAAGTTGGGAAACTCACTGATTGGAATATCTGAGTGCTGAGAGAAAAACAGGATTTTGGTGAATAAAGTGAAGTCAAAAGTAATAATTTGGGTACTGTTGGACTTGGCCCTTTTTGGCTAAAGTTCCCTAAACTTTTTGCCTTCCCCCTAGACCTTTTTTCTGACATGGTGTTGCCAACGTAGATGCTTTGGGCACTTTGCCACTGCTGATCAGTGTCAAAGTGCAAGTGCTCCCTGTGTAAAGTGTAATGATAATTGGTTGTCCATAATTGGTATGTTTCCCTTACTAGTAAAGTCCCTAGTAAAGTGCACTATGTGTGCCAGGGCTGGTAATGCAAATGCTACTAGTGGGCCTGCAGCACTAATTGTGCCACCCACTCCAGTAGCCTTAAAAAGAGATCTCAGGCCTGCCACTGCAGTGGCTGCGTGCAGTTTGCTAAACTACCATGTTGTCCTGACAAGTGCACCCACTTGCCAGGCCTTACCCTTCCCTTTTTATGCACATCAGACACCCCTATGGTATGCCCAAGGTGCCCCCTGGGCAGGGTGCAGTGTTTGTGAAAGGTAGGACATGTACTAAGGTATGTACCATGTCCTGACAGTGAAATACTCTCCATTTAATTTTTCACTGTTGCAAGGCCATCTTGACCATAGGACAGAATGGGGAAGGCTATGTAATATGTTTCCAGCCTATCTTCCCATAGGCTTAAGATGGAGAGGTGAAGTTTAGTGTGCCTGAATTCACAATTTAATAACACATCTTTTTCTGAAGGTAGTTTTTACATTGTGTGTTTAGAAACCACACTTTTAGAAGTGGCTGATTTTTTTGTTCTAACAATTCTGTGTGTCTCTGCCTGGTTATGGATTGACTGTCTGGATTTGAATGTGATAGGATCTGGGAAATGTCCTGACCCAGGGGAGGAGGTGAGACAGCAACAGGCTGACCTGCATCCGGAGTGTAGAGGGGGGAGGAGTAGCCCCCGGAGGTGAAGAGGCCTGGGCTGCCACCATAAAACAATGGCTCCATCTCCTGCTGAGTGATTGAAGACCCAAACCCCCACTAACAAAGGGAAAAGGTGTCACTGGCAGGGAGACACCCAGAACTGGTTTAGACAGGGGTCAGTGCCCCCCTGAACACAAAGACTTCAAAGACATTTAGGGGTATAACTATGAGAGCTGAAACCCCTTAACGTTGGACGGATCAAGACTGAAAAGGATTGAAACTACTTCGTGGTCAAGAGGAACCTCTGCCAAGGAAGAAACAGCTGAAGAGACTGAAGGAAAGGACTGACCCTTGCTGTGTGTTCTGGGGCTGGCCTGCAGTTTGCTGATTTAACCAAGGAGAGGCTAAGGGACTTTGCTGTGTGCTGTGTCCCCCTGCTTGAGAGGACTTTGCTGTGTGCTGTGTCCTGAAGTAACTTGTCCCCAAGGGCCCGAGGAGAGCTGGCTCCCTGTTGTGGAAACTCAGGAACATAAAAGTTTCCAGGTGGGTCTCCGCGACGCTGTGTGCGTGTGCTTTTTGCAGCCTGAGACCTGCGTAAGAACTGCCCTGTGATTGTGTGCACCCGGAGTCCAAGTGAGTCTCAGCGACGCTGTGTGCATGTGCTTCGTGCAGCCTGAGACCTTCGTGAGGATTGCCCTGTGATCGTGTGTACCCGGAGTCCAAGTGAGTCTCAGCGACGCTGTGTGGGTGTACTTCGTGCAGCCTGAGACCTTCTTGAGGATTGCCCTGTGATCGTGTGCACCCGGAGTTCAAGTGAGTCTCAGCGACGCTGTGTGCGTGTGCCCTGTTGGAGCCTGAGACCTTCGTGAGAATTGCCCCGTGACGGTGTGTCCCGGAGCAGTCTTGTTCTCTGCGTCGATCGAGCAGCGTGACCAGAGCTGCTGCGATCGTCATTGCCATCGGCCCGGACCGGCATCCCCAGAGGAGCTGTGCCGCCTGCCCGAGCCTGCCTTTGCCAAAGAGAGACCTCGAACCATCATCGTCGGGGGTCCGAGACGAGATCCACTGCCCAAGATCAACGAAGTCGCACCGGAGGCCCAAGTCGAGAGGAGAGTAGAGGAGAGTGAGATCGCACCCCCCAGGTAACGCTCAGCGAGCGTGCGTGTGTCGCCGCCTGGGGCGGGGTGCGGGCTCCGAGAGAAACGCTCTCGGCCTTTCCCATCTTTGCAGCGCGAGCCTCCGCTCAAGACCGTATCGCGGCCCGTACTTGCCGAGGAGTGGCAGTACTGGGGCCGGAGTGTGGAGCTGCACTTGTTTTCCATCATAACGGTGTTGGGGGCATGTTTTGGCAGTAGCTGACCGCGAGTCAGTAAGAGTGGCATAGAGACCGTGCAGAGCACCGCGATCGGTGCTGAAGTATCTTATTTTTCCAATACGAACTGCCTGATTGTTGCATCACGAAGTGCCCTATTTTTGCATTACGAACTGCCTGATTGTTGCATTACAAAGTGCCCTATTTTTTGCATTACGAACTGCCTGATTGTTGCATTACGAATTGCATTATTGTCGCATTACGAACTGCCTGATTGGTGCATTATGAATTGCCTGATTCTTGCATTACGAACTGCATAGCATTGCATTAGGCCTGCATTAGATCATTGAGAATTGCTCATTAATACTGCAAGAACCTACCAGTGCTTGCAGGCCTAATAACCGGCAAGGTGAAATATTACAAATACGCATATGTTGGATTTTTATCGTGTGGTCTCATCGTATATCTTTTTTCTTATAAACTTATACTTGTTTTTTATTAAACTCATGTGGAGTCCATTTGTGGTGTTATCCCTGTGTCACTGAGAGCGTGGTTGCAAATACTTTACACATTTGCCTTGGAGATAAGCCTGGCTGCTCGTGCCAAGCTACCGAGGGGGTGAGCAGGGGCTATCTGAGAAGGTGTCCTTCCTTTCCCTGACTTAGAAGCAAGGGTCCCTACTTGGCCTAAGGTACCTACCTCAGCCAACTAGAGACCCCCAGTTCTAACAGGTACTTAAAATTCCCATTGTTTATCTAAAACCTCAACATCAATAAGATTACATTGGAAAGTTTGATAGAGGTCCAATACCAGGGAGTGACAATAAAAACTGAAATGGGAAAAACACCTTCAAAAGTAGAAGTAGCTATGAATGCCCTCCTACCATAAGAGCAGAAATCTGGAATTAGAGGATCAAATGGAGAAAATTCACCAAGGAAATATTGTTGGAATATGCATGTAAGGAACTGAAATATGGGGACAACGACAGCATTAGAACTTTTAGATATGCAGGACATTTCGAAAAAATACTTAAGTGGTCCAAGTGTAAATCTGGAGGATCATTGCCGTTATGTCCTAATGGCTATTAGAGGAGAAGCAGCTTGTATTAAATATACACAGAAAATATCTTACTCCCAGGAAAAGGCACCAACTGACAAATTCTCTGCAGAGAGCTAAAAAATTCAAATAAATTGCAACATGTGAAGACCTAATCAAGCAGATGAAAGCCTTTGATTTAAAGGAAATTGTTGCCAGAGGCATTGAAATTCAGTAGCGGCTGCTACCGGGCAGTGCTGGTGAGGCGGGGAGGGGACGGGTAGGGTTAAAAAAAGAATTTAAAAAAAAGAAAAATACACTTACCTTCCAGCCGCTGCCTCTCCTCTGTCCGACGCAGGAAACAGTAGGCACTCAGGCTCCTAGACTCCCCCAGCCAATCACGATGCTGCTGTCATCAGCATGACAGCAGCATCGTGATTGGTCTGAGCACCATGGCCGCTCGCTCAGACAGGGAGTAGGAGGCTGTGCATGTTCTCCACCCGGCTGTGCAATACAGCCGGACGGAGAACATGCTAAGTGCGCATGACTGTTTGGCCGGCTGACGATGGACGGACAAACCGTCATGCGCACTTAGAAAGTGCCCACCACTCCTCCCCCTGCTCTGTGGGCAGCCCAGCCAAGCCCAGCCCGCCCGCACCACACCTACAGAGCCACAACGGAAAAATAAAATGATAATAACATGGTGTTTTTTTCATTTTATTTTTCCTGTGGGGTGACGCTTCTCCACCTTAGCGGAGGAGCCGCCGCTGTTGAACTTCCAGTGCTGAACAACCTTTCGCGAAACTATGTGATAAATTACTGTGAAAGATAAATAAACTAGAAAAGACAATGCATGTGTCCCCTTGAAAGACATTTTCCCTTTTGAAGTTTCATATTTGGAGCATCATTTCCGGATTCCAGAAGTGGAGGACAGTACATCATTTATCAGGGTCAGGAGGAACTGTTTGGAAACCTTGGATAATCAGGCACAAATAAAGAAACAGTCCAGAAGGATCGAAGTCAGAAATATCTCCTTAAACTTATAAAGATGTCGGGAATTAGATCCTACTAAGCCATGAGTATGTGTGAGTGGTGTGATGTAGGCCCAGAAATGACAAGCGCGGTGGTGAAGTTTTTCAAAAAACTTCTTAAAATACTGAGTACTAGAATGAATTAAATGGCCATGCCACAAGCTGGACATGGGGTTGCTTAACAACCTTGGTTAGTATTTCCTTGTATGTCCGCACCACCTTTTTGTCCTTACCTTTGTTTTGTAGAGCGCTTTGTCTTTTCCTTATCTCGTTTTTTTCTTTTCCTTGCACTTTTGTGAATTTATCGATTGATATATTTTAACTTTTGTATGCAAAGGCCTTTGGCCGAATGTGAATAAACGACCAATGTGCAATATTAGTTCATACTCTTCTCATTTCTGAGTGCAAAAAACACTGCAATTCTAGCCCCTTTGCCCTTTTTGTACAGATCGGCGTAGGGTAGGTGTCATTGTTTTCTCTAGCTCATTAGACATGGAAAATTAACAAGTATTACCTCTACTTCTATACTGGATCAAGATTTGCTTAAACTTGTGTTATTCTACCGCGGGAACTTGCTTCCCTAATACAAAAATTACATTTACTTTTCAAATTCCCCTCTGTTACTCATCAAATCTTTTGTAAAGGTTGACTCCCATATTAAAGACGTTCTCTCTGATAAGAATTGTTTTCTACTTTATACCTCAGAAACTTCGCTCAATGAGGGTGTCCTCTACTGCCGCTTATAATTTCTGTTGCGTGTGGCGAGCAGAAACATCGCCAGGAAGACCAGAGTGATTAGCAGTCATTTAGAAATCTGTCTACTGGGAGTGCGGTTGGCATGCTTGCAGCGTTTAGAGCACACTTTGTGAGAAAGAGAATGGGATCCCAGCACACCTTCAACTGTTGCTGCTGGACGCAGCTGCACCCTTTAGCCCACGGTTATGTCATGTGCTTCACATGGCAGCACCACGAGGCTTGAAGCCATCGGGGTATCCTGGGTGGCTCATGCAAGGCCCAACTAACTTCTGGAATATACGAGCATACAGGAAGGCCCACTGAGGTCCAGGCCTTGGGTCAGGCTCGGGGATACCAATATTTAGTCCTACCAGTCTCCCACAGAACCTTGCGAGACCTATTTCCAATCAGTTCTGCACCATAGCCTGAGTCAGGCCTCATAATTGTAGTGATTATGGAATATTGGCTGGGGAGGAAAGGGTGGCCCGCAGGATTCCTGGTATTCATTGAGCCAATGTGGCCTAATCCGCCAGGCTTCTGGTTTGGTCAAGCTAGAGTTGTAAGGCGTACGCTAGACATCATTTATTTGATAACCCCAGAGCAAACATGCCTCCAAGGGGAAGAGTAGGACACAGCCAGAAAGCACGTGCTGCCTACAGAGAGGGAGGGAGCAGCACAGTCCAACAAGGCGGATTCCTGGGTGGGCTGCTTAACTAATTCAGTCTTTGATTCAAAGCTAGTTTGAGCCAGAGGTAGGTCTAACATACATCCTTGTCTCATAACAGTGTAAGTGCAGTAGGTATTCGAAGAGGATATGTACCAAGCTTCCGTTGTTTCTGCCAGTTTAGTTGGATACCATGAAATTGGTGTTCTCAGTTGGAGTGAGTACTGCTTGAGGTAACAACAGTGTCCAGTGGATGGAACTTCTCTTGCAGCTGAGAGGTTTGCTGAGCGGACATGTCAGTCACTGGGAGAAGGGAGTGGGATACTGAGAAAGATTAGTCTGCTGAGCGAATCAGCATGGAGGAAGGAGTTTACTGCTAGGCACTTTAGTCAGGATATCTGCCATATGGCATTTAGATTAACCTATTTTTTATTGCATTATGGACTACTTTTGATGACGATTTTACCTAATATCATTATTGTTGAATGCCAATTTGAGTTATCAGAGATCAGGAATATCTTTACCATGATCTGACTCTGTTCAGCCTGGTGTTCACTACATCTACTGTGTTTCCCTGCAATTGCACCGTTGTCCCCAGTGCCTTTTTGAGAAGTCTTTAATATTAATGCTTTATGGAGATCGATGTATCAAAAGGTTTTACCTGTACTGTCTCTCTGGGAAGATGTGTTAGTGCATCTGGATATAGTCACGGTAGCAGATGTTAGGCTCCAGTTAATTCCAGGAAAGGAATAAAGAACACCCATCAGCATTTGCTTTCTTTTAATTAGTCTTTTATTATCGCATTAAGGGCTTCAACTACATATTTAAGCAAATGCTCATTGTACCTCTTGATCCGGTGCTAAATCGTCAACTGGAACCATGTTCATGTTATTAGTCACTATGGCAACATAAAAAAGCTCTTAACCTTCTTCACCCTTAATGCATTTCCATTGCTTGCATGCTATACTTAATTAAAGAACCTCTCCTCGACCCTTCTTCTTTAGCCTAGCATCTATTACTTATGACATCTGAACAGCTTTCTATCCAATTATGTCTCCGTATTACCAATAGAATACAGCCATCAATATTTTGTGTTAGAATATGGTATGTGTGTGGTCTAGTTGACCAATGCCACTTTAAGAGTGCATATACATTTTCGAGATGTGTCTGTGCCTTCAATAGTACCCATTCTCACTTATGCATTCTGGCAGCCAACAACACTCATTGCCATCATCAGACAGACAAATAGACTGACACAACACACACACACACCCGCGCACTCTCTCGCTCACTTTCTGTTCCTCCCACGCTCTCTCTCTCGCTCTTTTACTCTCTCGCCAGTCAATGGGCGCGTCAACTTTTCTTGAAGAAGAGTGAATGATTTGACAGTCATCCAGTCTCACCCGTGAAATACCAATGCTATTCAACAACACATTCGGGTAACATAGGAACATCCCCATTTACATTACATATTCTTCACAAACCCATCAACTCCAGGTCTGCAATGGAAACATTGGAACCATTTCGAAAGCTACCCCAGGACTGCTGAAAGCCAGTGGCGGCTCCTCCTCTAAGGCGGAAGAGCGTCGTCCCACTGCTGTGCAGCTGCGAAATAAAATAAATGATAATAACTCGAGGTTATTATCATTTTATTTTGTCCTGCTGCGACAGCTCTGCAGGGCGGGGAGGGCTGCTCTGACACAGGAGCAGGGGGAGTGGCGAGCACACGTTGCAAGTGCGCATTAATGTTTAGCCGGCTGTCTGGGGCTGGCCAAACATTCATGCGCACTTACCATATTCTCCACCCAGGCTGCATTACAGCCTAGGTGGAGAAAATGCCCAGGCTCCAAATTCCTGGCTGAGCGCCGAATCGCGGTGCTCAGACCAATAACAACGCTCCTTTGCAGCATTGTGATTGGCTTAGGGGAGCATGGGTTCTTACCAATCACAACGCTGCATTGCAGCATTGTGAATGGCTCAGGGAGCCTGGGTGTGCTTCCTGATCCGTCCGGTGGTGCTGAGCAACGAGGAAGAGAGACGGAGAAGAGACGCGGCGGTACAGTAAGATTTTTTTTTATTTGTTTAATTATTTTCATTTTCCTTAATCTCCCCCCTACTCCTGCCCCGCCACTCCCGTCCGGTGCCGGCCGCAACTGCTGAAAGCACTCCGATATCCCGCCAAAGGCAGTTTGGGCCATACGCAGATGACAATAATTTGACCTAAGCTAAACTAAACTGACCTAACCTACCATACCATACTATATCCAACCACACCATATCATACTTATTAATGTTTTTCAGCCCTGTTTTTGCACTCCTGTCCTATACATCATTGTATGATAAACTGTCCCATTACTAATGATTTGTTTTTGTTTTAGATGAAACAAGAGTCCTAGATCAAAAACATACTTGTGCAATGACAAGTGATTATCTCTGCTGTTGCAAAATGATGAGGGTTTTCTATTTTACTGCAGTGTGCCCAGTTTTATAATGAATAGGGTTGCAAATTATATACCCCTGACAAAAAGAGGCTGATCCACAGCTCGCCTAACGTCGCTCGTTTATAAAACGGTGTGGTGGACAAAATATTGAAACATAACAACGGGAGATTGATTTAAGTATAATGGTAGTTACAGCTCGTCGCTTATAGAGCTTTCTGATACTCTACACTGGAGGTGCTACAAAGACAGCTCAGTGGGTACGGCTGCAGCGATTGAAATCTGTGTTTTAAAAAAAAATAATAATGATAGATTTATGCAGTAAATACATTGAATTGCCTAGGTACCTTCTAACTACCCTTTTTCATTAATTTTTGTCTGCTTTTCAAGCTGAAGTCTCACCTGAAAATAACGACTTACCATTCATGCATCCTTCATAGTTTGGCAGCCAAAGTCTGAGGTATGATGTGGTGCATAGGTTGCATTATTTCTGACGAAACATTGTGCATGCACTCAGTTCCACACAGTAAACATATAACATTTTAACCCAATAGTATGCATCGGGCAGCCACTTACGGTTTCAGCTGGTACAGTTACTGTCCTAAGAGACCCATCAAGAAGATGGCATTGGACGAGGAACAATCAATCAATCAATTAGGATTTATAAAGTGCAGCTAATCACCCGATATGGTATCCAGGTACTTGCAGGCCCCGGAGGCTTATTCGAACAGCCAGGTCTTGAGGGCCATTCAGAATTTCGGAAGTGAGGTGATGGTCCGGAGGTGCGTAGGGAAGCTGTTGCACGTCTTTTCTGCAATATGGGAGAAGGAGCATCCTCCACTTTTGCTTTGGTAGATGCGGAGACTATGGGCAAGTGAAAGGGAGGCAGAACATAGTCTTCTCAATGGTTGGTGGAAGTTCAAGCGGTGGTTAATGTAGGCTGGTCCTTGGTCATGTAAAGCCTTGTGTGCGTAGGTCAGCAGCTTGAATTGACATCTTTTCTGTAAGGGGAGCCAGTTGAGTTTCCTGAGGAGGGGTGCGATGTGGGCTCATTGGGGAAGGCCGAGGATGAGTGTGGCTGTGGCGTTCTGAAGTCTCTGTAGAAGGTGCATGGCGATTCCTACATAGAGGGTATTGCCGTAGTTCAGTCGGCTGGTGATGAGGGCTTGTGTCACGGTGCATCTTGTGTGTAGGGGTAGCCTTCACTTTCACTCTTCACTTTCTTCTAAAGATATTTAACTGAACAGGGTCTAGGGAAGAACATACTTTTAGAGAGCAAGTTGCACTAAAAACATTCAGAGATTGATACCAACTCAAAGCTATTGGATATCTAAACAAGAAGGGTTGTGACTCTAATTACCGAGGTCAATAATATCGACCTGCACTTATATTGACTACCAATATGTTGTCAAGTTAAGCCTACACAGGGAAAGTATAGATTTACTATTCTTATCTCCAGATCTACTTGATGATATGATGGTAATCGATGCTGTGCAGTCAATGCACAATACAAGCGCCAGTAGATATAATAAAACTCAATATTTTGATATTGCACCACAAAAAGTATTGGTATCACTGGAGTACTCATTAATTACATAGGCAAGAACAGGAACCAAACTAATATTAATATAAATGAGCTCATTTTTATTTGCATAGAATTCAGTGAGATCTTTGCACAAAAAAAAGGTGAAGCAAGATCTCTACATCTGTACTTATAATTGTTTTGAATGGGGGTATCTAAGGATGAAGTACGCCAAGAGCCAAATTATTTGCAGGTATGGCTAAGTTGCTCTAATAAAGCAGTCAGTATGTCTTTAAATCATACATGTCTACAGGTGGAAGGAGGATGGGTTCAAGTACCAAAGAGCATAACTCCATAATTGGACCAGGCTAAAGGACAAGAATTGCTAAACAATCAGACCCTCTGATGCAAACCTCAGGCCCAAACTATGTTCTGCTAAAAGTGCTGCCAGGGTTGCCAGCTGATGCAGGTCTATAATAGTTAAAGACTCAAGCAGAGGGTCAGGTTTAATCAGAGACCGATAATCTACCCAAGGTTTGAACTCACCCAGGACAATTACCTTGGCAGCCTGAATAACAAAAGGTGAAGTAAAATCACCAAAAATAAAAGCTAAAACTGAAAGTCTATAACCTAGGACTGAAAGAACAGAAAAAGTCTCTGGGAGCATTTTTTGGTTTACATTTTCAGTTACAATACATGCAAGGTATGAAACTGAAGTGACAACAGTGCTGGCCTCACAGTAGCCCACCTTCATTAGTTGTTTTGTGATAAAAATGGAAAATTGTATATCCAGCTGTAGCCATCAGAACAATATCAAGTCCAGAAGTGTTATTCAGCCACAACTCATTTATCACTTGTTGGTCAAGGCTGTGATCAGTCATTAAGTCTTGAGCATGAAGACTTGTGGCCTAATTTATAATTTACAGATGGGCACCCATCCTCCAAAACCCTAATGCATACCCTGTGTTTCATCAGAGACTTAAAATTTTTAGGCATAGCAAAGAAACCTTTCCTGTAGGACTTTGAAGCACCTCTACACATTCTGGCTGCTCAGTATCAGGAATGATCAATAATGTTAAGGATGATGGATATTAAATAGCCTGTAGATGAGGGTAATGCAAAACTTGGACAGACTGCTGATTCAGAATGTAATGCTTGTATAAATTGGAATGCTATATGTGGGAAATACATAAATTCCAGATGGGCTTGCCTCGGGAGAACATCTGGCGCACCTGCTGCACCTTCCAAACTTAAAAGGCAATTCGAAATGCAAGAAGAAGGAGCGAAAAAAACACCCATCTTGGGCTGTGAGAATAAAAGTAGGAAAAACAAATCGAAAATTAAAGGAATCCAGCAAAGTCCTGAGGAGCCAAACATAAAAAAGAGTAAGCCCTGACCCATTGAAAACAAAATCTATATCCTAAAGGAAAATGTAAAATTAGCTCAAAAAAATGGATGATAACTAAATAAAAGAAGTGCCAATGCGGTCAGAAAGAAGAGCCTGTGCCATGCAGACTCACGAGGGCAGGCTCAAAGATGTCGTGATTTATCAACCAGAAAAAGCAATTCAACTTAACTCAAAGAAATAACTTAAAACTGACGAAATAAAGCAGTTTTGTGCAAAGTTAAAATCACAGATTGAGAATAAAAAGGGATTAAGATCAAGACCTTAACCACAAAGAACCATTTTCCCATTACAAATTGCTCCTGCATGCAGTATTGAGCGAACCTTTGTACAACAGAAGTCTATACTGAGAATGCACACCTTAAAATGCCTTAAATGCCAATTTTATGAGGAAGGGGACCGACCTGCAGCGCCACCAATCATGGAACCAAGAGGTCTGGGTTTGAATCTCGCCTGTACCATTTGACCAAATGATCTTTCTTATCCTTGGCAAATCACATTATATCTCAGTACCTTACCTGCCTTATCTGTAAACAACTATCCAGATCCATGGTGATTCGCTTCAGAGTCTGTGTGTGCTATATAATAAAAGTATAAGTTAATTTCGGTATCAGAACTATACTGACCTAGTTCTATGTAAAAGGAGAAGGAGAGAAACCACACAAAGTGCTAAAGTATGCAGGCCTCTTGTCGTAGGTGGGGACTGTAATTTAGTGCAATTAAAATATGTTGTGACAAAGAACCAGGCGCAAATGGGAAGGCGCAGAATGGGCAATGTTTACAGATTAAGAATATTAGTAGTTAATGAAAGGGCAATTGGGATAGTAATAGTTTGGTGAGGAGCTGTGTTTGAATTTGATGGCTCAGACAAATAAAAGGTTTGAAAAGTAATTAGAGACCCTATGTAAGGCATTTTTGTAGGGTCTTTAGGAGGCGGAGGGTGGAAGTGGGAAGGGGTGAAAGTGAAAGCATACAAGTGACATTTAGGATTAAGGCAAGGAGGTCAGCTAAAAAATGCAACAGGAAAATAAAGAGAGCACAGGTTAACTATTGAGAAGAAGGACTTTCTAAGTGAGCGTGAGGATGTTATCGGTGAGGTCATAGTTTTGTTGTTGCTGGAGATGATGGGTAAAAAAGGGCAGAAGAAAGACTTTTAGTAAATTATTTCAACAATATAATTGATATATAATACGTTATACTATATTATTATAAATGTATAGTATACTATATTATTATAAAGGACATTTGGAAGAACTATGGTGTGGATAAGTATTTAACAGTCTGTGGTGCTAAAAATGGACTGTGGAGATGACGGTGGGAGAATAGAGAGGCCAGAGCACTCAGGGTCTTAGATATTCCATTGCCTCTCGTGCTGTCCTCTTGTAATTCTATTGTAATGACCGGTCACCAGTAAACTCTTCACATGGTTCCTGACAAATTTAAAAGGCTGGACTCAAACCTAAAAGTGAATCAGTTGTGAATTTGCATTAGCTAAATGGATTACATAGATTTAAGGAATGAAGGTTCATATGGATAAGAATATGGACAAAGGGGGAAGCTCGGTGGTAGGGAAGTTAAAATTAGATTGCGGTGTTGTGGCTTGCTAATATAGTGAGTGGCTGGGAATGATAGAGTGCGATGTTGGTCAAAGAGAACGTTGATTTGTAGGATGCCCTCTTGGCAGTTGTTGGTGCCGAGACGCAAGTCTTCAAGTACAACGAGAGGGTGGAGGTCGGTAAGAGATAGAGATTCAAATCAAGATCTCAGTATTGGTAACATATCTATGTCATGTCATGTGTGCTGTGTTCCTTAGCTATGCTTAATTATTCATTTTTAGTTTAATTTTGGGTCTTTGTAAACCATTAAATACCATGCGACTTTGGCCTCTGAACACTGTAGGGCTTGGGTGCCTATTTGAGGGGAAGAGTTAATTGCAGTATGTGTGTATATGCAAAAATCTGGTGGTGGAAGTTCTAATCAATCCTCCAGCAAGGATGGATTCTTTTGGATGAACTCTTCCTTGAAGAAAAGGTAGAGTCCTCATTAATGGGTGGTGATGGTAAGGCCAGTCTTACACTTCTGACTGGGCAGGACAGTGGACTTTAAATGAGATGGACATTAAAGTTAATGACTGAAATAACCAACTTTCAAAGGGAGGAGGTGGGGCTTGCAGCATATCCTGCATTTGAGGTACTTATTTTCCAATTGAAGAGGTAGTGATAGAGAGTCTCATTGTGAAGATCCCTGTGGATGAAGGGGTTGACCTCTGAATTTCTGAGTCAGTCGAATAGATAACTGATGGGAATATCTAAGGCTTCTGGTTGGTAAGTATGGGACTATCAATTTGACAAGGTACCTAGTTGAGCAACTAGGAAGCACCTTCGGATGAGACAATGGTTTTTAAATGTTGACCGTTCATTTCCTGGGACTTCACTGCCAGCAAGATATGATCACATAATTTAAAGTCAAACAGCAACAAGCTCCATAGTTCATTTATATCATACATCTTATACACTATATACATCCTTACTTCTATATGCCACTTGGCTTTGTCCCCCTGATGCATTTCAGCACTTTCATTGTTTTTGACCTATTACTGTTCTTCCTACCCTACCCATCACCGCGCACTGTTCTATACCCCTGCCAGCAATTTATATTTGTTTTAGATAAAACAAGTCTCTCAGATCAAAGGATACAACAGAACAGTGGTAAATTATTATCTCCACTATACAAGGCATATTTAATTGTTTAAGAACTCAAGGAAGCCATAATTTGCAAACGTGTGAGAATTTTTTTAATTTACTACAGTGTACGCTGTGATAATGAATCTTGCTGCAAAATGAACTCGGAGTCTATAAGAAACTGATAGAAAATCAATGGCTTGTGCTATCCTGCCCATTTGTAATGCACTGCGATGGACCACATGTGTAAAATGTTAATGGACAACTGTTTTAGAACTTGGGCAGCTAAACCAACTTAGATGCTGAGAAATAATTTATTAATAATACATACATCGAGATTATTCAGTGCTTGCTACGACAGGTGTAGTTGTTCATTGAGCCCCAATTAACAGGTAATACAATTTCTCAACTCACCTAACTATAACGTCACTTTAACCTTTGTTTTTTTCAGTAAATTTCTAGTTTTTTTTTTAATTGTAAAGTTATATAATATTTCATTACCATATGTAAAGCTAACCCCCCATCGTGCCCTGCCTTCGGCCAGACCCTGCGTCCAACCCCCCACCCCAGTAACCCAACCACCACCTCTCACGGCTTTCAGCTGTACATGGCGTTGGGCTGGCTGGGGGGCCTGGCTGCAACCAGCCCCCCGTGGGCAGCCAACTCCCTGCCGGGGTAAGGGTGGGTCACGCGGCTCCACTCCCCAAGCCACTATTGACCCCATCCCCAGGTCCTTTTGTTTTTGATAAGGGGACAGGTTGCATGTGGTCCCCCTCCTCGAGCCTCTAGTGACCCTGTCCATAGCAAGGGCTTTTTTCTTTAAATAAAGGGGAAGGGGCACATGTCCCCCTCCCCAAGGTACTATTTGCCCCAGGGACCCCATCCCCGGGGGCCTTTTTTTTATAAAGGGGGATGGATGCACAGCCCCCCTTCCCATGCTACTGTTGACCTCGAGGACCCCATCCACCAAGGTCTAAAATATGTTATTGACGTGAAACCCGATGCCCGGAGCCAAAAACATTTATATCACGGGAGAGAGGCACGCAGCCCCCTCCCTGAGCCCAAATGGGCCCTAGGGACCCCATCCCCCGGGGCCATACACTAACTATAAAGGAGAGGGGCACATGACCCCTCCTTCCCGAGGCTTAAGAGGCCCAGGACCCCTTTCCCCGGAGCCAGAAACATTATTTTAGGGGAGACACCTACCCCCCTCCCCAAGCACAAATGGACAACAGGAACCCCATCCCCTGGGCAAAAGAATAATATGAGGGAAAGGGGGCATGTGGCACGTGGCCCACTCCTTTAGCTCAAATGGGCCCCAGGGACCCCATACTTCGGGGCCACACACGAACAATAGGGAAGAGGGGCATGTGGCCCCCATCCCGAGCCTCAACAGGGCCCGGACATCTCATAAAACATTTTGTCGGGGGCTGCAGGGGGCGCCCCAGAGCCCCCATGATCCTAGCCAACTCCCTGCATTTTGCGGTGCTGGCATTGCTCCTGCCTGGAGGGAGCAGCTGTTTTTGATTGCTCCCTCTGGCCTGGAGCAGTCGCAGTTTCCCTGACTGCAAGAGCATGAGCAGCAAAAAAAATGTGTGCTCCCACCCGGTGGGAGTATTTTCAAAGCTGGGGCTGGGCACCCCGGGACACAGGTAAGGATCTGGCCCATGGGATGGGGCCCTTGGTGCCCGTAAGGCTCAGGGAGGAGCGCCCCCTCCCTTCTTATTTTTTTGGGCTCCAGGAGATGGGGCCCATGTGGCTCTTTTGGGCTCAGGGAAGAGGGCTGTGCACCCTCCTCCCCTTACACTGGTGCTTTTTGCCCCTGGGGATGGGGTCCCCAGGTCTGTAAAGGCTCAGGGCTGGAGCAACGCGTCCCCCTCCCAATTAAACATTTTTGACCCTGGAGGATGGGGTGCCAGCGGCCCATCTATGGTTTGGGGGGGCCACATGCCTCATCCCCAAATAATTATAATTAGAAAACAGCAACAGATGTTTGCTTTTTTTAAAAAAGATTTGCGTACGCAAGTGAGTCCTGCGGGACACCATGGGATCGCAACTTTAATTTTTTTTTAAATAGTTTTGCCACAAGGTACCCCCTCACCAGGGCCTGAGGGGCAGGGTATCCCAACCCTGCCCTTTTATGTTTTTTTTCAAGTACAACTCAGGACAGTGGACAAGGCGCCAGATGTACGACCATTCCCTTTTGCGAGTCACAAATTGCGTCTCGCAATTTGCAACTCGCAAAAGTGAATGTACAACAGTGTCTCAGACACTGTTTGCCATTCCCAATGGGGTCACAAATTGCATGCCTCATTAATATTCATGAGTCAAGCGCAAATTGCGACCCCCATTGGGAATGGCTAGAAATCCCAGGGATGGTGGCCTGCTGGGGTCAGCAGACCAACATGTCTGTGACTGCTTTTTAAATAAAGCAGTTTTTTTTTTTTAAATGCAGTCCGTTTTCCTTAAAGGAAAATGGGATGCATCTAAAAAAGAAAAATGAAACTTTTCAGTTTCATTTTTTAAGGGCAGGCAGTGTTCCCTGGGACCACTGCCTGCTCTTAATAAATAGTTTTGCAAACGCTCACAAAGGGGAAGAGGTCCCCTGGGGACCCCCTTCTCATTTGCAAATGGTTTACCACATACTTGAAGTAGGTGGTAAGCTGCGAATGTTTTGCGGCCGCAAATGTGGTTGCAAAACAATCATACATTGCTGTTGGACTCACTATTAGGAAGGGACGCCCTTGGCACGCCCCTTCCTAATAGCGTGTCGCAAACCATATTTTGTGTGTCGGTAATAGGTTACTGACTTGCAAAATATGGTTTGTGCATGAGGCAGACCAATTTTGCGGTCGCAAACGGGCCGAATTCCCGTTTGCGACTGCAAAAAACTGTTGTACATCTTCCCCTAAGTCCCAGAGTCCTGTAATGGCTGCCAGAAACACTTTTCTTCATGTTGCTGACAACCAATCCGAACCTTGCTCCTGCAGGAGCATTTTGGCACAAGGGTAAAACCCCCCCCGGGACAATCAGAAGGCTCTACTTCTTAAAACTGGGTTTGAGGGACCCTTGTGGGAGTCCCTCAAACCTAACCATCAATATATACAAATATTTTTAGAGCTTAAATTCTCCATAACTACTGAAAGGATGTGCACCAAATCATAACAAGCACGCTTTCTGGACCAAGATCTGGCTTCCTGTCAGTACTGTATAGCAAAATGATGAGACACCCTGCAGCATGTGATGAGTGGTCCCTGAGTTTCCCATAGCTCACAGTTACACACTTCCTTGGGCTCAGTGTGACCCCCTGAAGATTTGTTGGCCCATTGAAGGGCTGGAGGCCCCCTGCCCCGGAGGGGCTGCAGGGGCCTGTGTTAGGCCCATGCTTCCTGCCAAATTTGGTGTAATTCTCTTCAGCATTGTGTTTTGCCTTTTGGTTCCTCTCAATTTGTCTCGGCCCCCACTTGCCGGATCACCCCAAAATATTCCAGGAAGGAGCTGAGGTGAATGAACTTTTTTCGGGGGAAATCTCGAGAAGATTCGTCAAATGGCACCAACGTTATTAGAAAACTAAAAAGCACTCTATCTACGGATAAGTAGACCTAACTATAACTACCCAGTCATGTCATAAATGGATTGCACCTAGAATAATCTGGCCTATATTTTTAGAATGGAACTGTTAGAGCATAGGATGAATATAAAGACTGAGTACAGCGATATAGATTCTCCATGCCATTTATAAAATGAAAGTTGTGCAGATATAATCACACAGATTCGATGGTGCTTGGTGGAGAGTTTGTAAAGTATTGACCTATATAGCATCAGCACCCAATATAGCTCATTCAGTGCAAACAACTGACTCAGCAGAGAAGCACTTTTAGTTTTCCCCTGAATTGTATTTTCATTTTATTAACTTTCAAAGAAAGGCTGAGCTAGTCACTCCGGAACTTAAATCAGGAGTTTTAAGTTAGATTAACCTGGTAAGCATCACCTTTAATCCTCTTTATCTTGACACTTTTTACTTCAATTTATGCGGTAATCACATCTGAATTTAAGAAAATAGCAAGTGTGCTCAAATATATTTGCAGACTAGATCAACTGAGTAATGCAGTGCCTGTAGTAAATACTATGGTTCCGTATTTTTTATTGTTTTAACAAAAGGGGGTGAGGGGGTTATCATTACAACATACAGCCAATCAAATACTGAATTTAATTTTCTTTATAAAGAAGAAGGACACCCAGTACAGGGCTAGTATGTAGTCTAGTCTTGAGATTGCAGACTTTGAAAATAGGTCACTAACGGCCTAATGCCAGCTTTCACATAAGAACACTTTGTGTGTTCAAGGGCAAACAACTGCATTGCCCATTGTTGGAAATGGCCCTTTCTGCAGGGTCACCCCTAAACATTTTGCTCCCCTTTTTGCTGAATTCGTTTTTATTGACTCTAGGACTCTGGGCCCTGTGCATGTGTGTTCTACTTAAAACGTAGTAACACTGACCTATCTGCAATTGGCATATTTAATTTACCTATAAGTCCCTAGAAAAGTGCACTATGTGTGCCCAGGACTTATAAATTAAATGCCACTAGTGGGCCTGCAGCACTGATTGTGCCACCCAATTAAGTAGCACTTTAAGTTTAAACATGGTTCAGGCCTTCCACTGCAGAGCCTGTGGGTGCAGGTTTAAACTGCCATTTCAACCTGGCAAGTTACCCTACTTGCCAGGCCCAAACCTTCCTTATTATTACATATAAGTCACCCCTAAACTAGGTCCTAGGCAGCCCCATGGGCAGAGGGCAGTGTATTTAAAAGCTAGGACTTATAATTGTGAGTTTTACTTGTCCTGGTAGTGGAAAAAGATTACATTTGTTTTTCACTACTGCAAGGCCTATCTCTCCCATAGGTTAACATTTGGACTGTCTTATAATATTTTGTAAGTGTAGTTTCCCATTGGGACAAGATAGGAAAAACAAATTTGGTATCCCCGGACTCACAATTTAAAAACACAACTTATGATGAAGTTGGTTTTTAAATTGCAGGTGTGACAATGCCACTTTTAGAAAGTTGCCATTTTCTTACTTAACTTATTTTGTGCCTTCTGTCCCTGGAATGCACATCTGTGGTGGGTGACAACTGTCTCCCTGCATTCTTTCTAGACAGCCACACACAAAGCCAGAGCAGGTGTGACTGAGTAGCCATCTGCATGTTGATGGGTCATCCAGAGGCTGGATGAGAAGAAGGAGCTGACACTTGACCCTGAATAGGGTTGTGTCTGTCCCTGCACCAAGGGTTACAAACCCCCCTTGTAGTGAGTCTGACGCCAGGGCAGGAAAGGCAGGGGCTTATGAATCAAAGCATCTCTTTGAAGTCCCCCTACTTCAAAGGCCAAATTGGGTATAAGTCTGGACCTCCAACACCATGATTTTGGAACTTTGCTGGAACTAAGGACATTCTGCCAGGAAGAAGAGCTGCTGCGCTGTAGGAGGGACTGCCACTTTGCTACCTGCTTTGCTGTGTTGGCCTGCTGCTTCTTGCCTAGGAGTAAGAAGGACTGGATCTGCTCTCTACCTCCTTGAACCTAAGTTTCTCCAAGGGTTTGCCGGCTTGCCTCCTGTTTTGAAGTCTTAGGGTCATCAAAGACTTCCTTCAACACTTCTTCAGCTGCTGGACTCTGTCAACTGTGAGTCCTGTCCTGCCAAGAGGTGACAATCCAGTCTTGTGCCTTTAGAGTGAGTTCTGCAGCTGCTTTCCTACAAAAATTGATGCAGTGATGACTTTGCGCTGATCGGAACTGACGCAGTGACCTTCAACATTGATGCAGTGCCGATTCGAGGACATCCCTGAGTGGCTTGATGACGAGGCGGGACCTGATTGCGAGGTTCAGCAACCAAGCAGTGCCCGCATCATAAGCGGTTCAATGCTGGACCCGACTGTGAGGCTCGACGATGATGCAGCACCTGCATCGAAAGGGGTTTGCAGATGAAGCTGGACCCGACTGCAAGGCTCGACACCGACGCATCTACCTGACTGCGTAGATCAGAACTGATGCATCGAGTCTTCAACGCCGATGCTTGCTCCAGTCAAGGTACTTATTTGGCGGGCCCTGCCTGGGTCCTGTAGCTGGCCTGCCCTTCATCGCGGTAGGCCTGAACTTTGAATTTACCATGGTCCAGTGCGACCTCAAGTGACCGCTAAACGCTATCTGCTTTTAAGTGCTATATTGCATTTTATTCTTCAAAAATGTCATATCTCAAGATCTACTGATTGGATTTTTGTTGTTTTGGTCTGGTTTTACTCAGATAGATATTTTCTATTTTTCTTAACTAGTGTGGAGTCTTTTTGTGGTGTTTTCACAGTGTTAATGTAATTAAAGTGTGTACAAATACTTTATACATTGCCTCTTAAGTTAAGCCTGGTGGCTCTGTGAGAAGCTACCAGAGGGTGAGCACAGGTTAATTTAGGTTGTGTATCTGACTTACCCTGGCTAGAATTGTGGTCCCTACTTGGCCAGGGTGCAAACCTCTGCCAACCAGAGACCCATTTTCTAACACCCATTCAATAAGGAAAGATTCCAGATAGGTGGCCACTTGTGATGCTTTGTTGGATGTGGGGCTTAGTGCTTAGCACTGGAGGTAATTAGGGGTGGGGTCGCTGCACTATATTAAGTTGTAATTGTTGTTATAATTGTAAGTACAATTCATGAGCACTTACTACCCCTGACGAGGCATTGAAGTGCTTTAAGCCAGACAGCACGCTGCTCTAGAACCAAAGGTTAGTGATTAGTCCAGTAATTTTGGATATTGTTGGCTATTGGGATTAGTTTTGTGTGCCCAAGAAAACCACTTAATGCATTAACTCCTGTTTCTTTGTGGTGGATTGAATTAATAGGAGTTAGTGGTGATCATTAGTTGGGGGGAGGGATATGTGAGCTCATGCACATGGTTGGTGGGATTAATAGATGAGCCAAAGGAGATTTTATATTGTTAGGCTGCAGGAGTATGACGCTCAGAGGCAGGAGAAGAGGTTGTGAACTGGTAAATGGGTGGTCAATTTGCAGAAATCTAATACTAAAGATGAGGGCAAACATGCACAAGACAGAGTAGCTCGTGCTCAGAGAAAGGAGGTATGCAGAGGATAGAACGGAAGGAGAGGCCCATTTGAAAGGAAAAAAGGAGAGGCTACAATTAGAAGGTCAGTTTTCCATGGCAGATTTTATTGATATAGAGGATAGTTTTGCAATCGCATGCAATTTGAGGATGTAAAACTGTAGAAATAAACAACATTATTTGCATGGGAAGATAGTGCTATGCTAGGTAAAATCAGGCAAGTAACCTGTCTGCTGTTAATTTTGACCACCGCTCTAACGAGGTCAGTTGATCGGCTCAGGAGTTGGAACGGAAAAGTAATGGGCGGATGCATAGGTAGGGAGATATCCAGCACTAAGCTACGCTCAAGAAAGCAGTAACCTCGAGATCATGTAATGTAAGAAAATACAGGGGTAAATAATGTACACATTGTAAAAGAGGTTCTGAAAATCTGGAGTGGAAGTCTTCTGATGTTTATTCCAAGTTTGGCTCACAGTATTAATTACAAAGCAGAGTGGGATCAATTTGGATGTCTCTGGCGGGCAAGGACAGCTTCCCAGACAGTGGAAACTGTTTGCTTACATTCCAGTGGTTGAAGGGTGGAGATGTAGGACGACATCCCAACTGGAAAGATAACAATATAAAAAGAGAGACATGTAGTAATTTTGTTTCTCTGGACATAGCGCTGAATATTTGGACTCCATGCATATCTTACAAAAGAATTAGAGATATCGATCTTAAGGAAAATAAACATGGGGCTCTTGAAAATGCCACAATGTAATAATTTTAATATCCCTGTTTACGATATTACCAGGGGCTTTCGACGAATGCACGTATCCGGGGAGGGTTTTTTTCCCTGTCTCAGAAGCCCTTTTGATCGCTGGGTGCACATCGCTCTCGTCCTCGCATGCAAACGTTTTCAATATTATGAGAAACGATGGCTTGTTGAGGGTCACTGAAAGTGTGGGTGGGTGTGTGTGTGGGGGGGTGGGGGCGGTTCAAAAATTAGAGAAAGTCATAAAGTGCATTTTCATGAGAATAAAAGAAACCTAGCAGCCAAGTTGTCCCATTTTATCGGTGACACCTTGTTTAAGCCGTGCTTGTTATCTAACATTAAACTGTTATCTTGCAGATTCAATTTATGTTTTTCCTAAGAAGGTGGCTCGAAAGCCCCCAGTATTCTAAGAGTTGCAAGTGTCACACATGAGGAGGAGTCACTTGCCAGCTATTACTGGATCTAACTGCGACTTGTAGTTCACAGAAATATGATTGCAGCAAGCATGTTAACTCACCGAGGTACCTTAAAAATGCAGATACATGCATCCTGCTGGTGAAAAGAGAAGGGTCAGGGCTGTGTTTTGTTGCTTTTTAACCAGTGGATAACAGAGATGGGCATAAAACGGGTCACCGAACCTTCAAAAGTGAAAATCGAGGATTGGTTTGCTCATGAGGCATTGTGATTCACAGGCACATACTTCATTTAGTCCATTGGGTAACAAAGGCTGACCAGAAAACGTTCCAGGTGATGAACCTCTCACCCAGTTACTGAAACTTGAGGTGTGTGATAAGGGAGTGAGTGGCCTAAATTCCCCAACCTCGATTTTATTTGCAAACAATTTAACAAACAATTGTAAATAAGGATGGCGAGCAACATACAACGCAGGGAGGGAGCCTTGCAAGAACTCGTATGGCTTCTGTGTTAGACGAAGAGGAAGTGGGCCAGCTGACCTCAGGGGCACTCTAGGGCTAGGGTGACCAGATTTTCAGATGGAAAAACCGGGACGGGCATAAACATAGAAATAGGACTGAATATCCTGTTGCGTCTCAGGGGCTGATTACAATGGTGGGCGGAAGCACATCCGCGGTGCCGGCGGTGGCGGAAAATGCCCTTTTCCGCACTCCATCGGCGGTCTTTGCGTCCGCCGTATTACGATGGGCATAGATAGCCCATTTCCCTGTCCGCTGCGGTGTTCCGGGTTCCTCCGAAAATCTCCGTCCACACCGGTAGCGGACGAGGCAGTCTTTGGCCTTTCCGCAGCAAATCCGACCGCCGTGGATGGACTTTCAGCTTTTCAACCGCTGAATCCTGGAATTTCTGGCGGTGCATCCTAATTTGGCCAGCGGTTTTGCCGCGGTTTCCTGAAATAAAGACTTGCCACAGTCAGCGTTGTTCGAGTGCGCTCTTGTGCGTGGGCACTTTTGTTAAGGAAGATATACACGGCCGCCCAGCTGTGGAGAGCAGCACCACCCCAAGGATCGTAAGGGGGCCACGGGACTTGGTATTTGCCGAGTTCTATGGAGCAGCGCTTTGGATGATTACAAAACCGCAGTACCTTGAGAGGCCCATGAAGGGCTATATGCCTACAGTAAGCAGCAAATAACATTGTGGCAATACTAATACAAGCGCACTGCAAGTCCCAGATGCAGCAGGGACCCATACACCTCGATGGTCCATTGAAGGGCGATAAATTGAATGCAGGTGCGCTTGGCTGCACGTTTACCATGTGACACCAAGAAGAAGGGCGCAATGCCCGAAACGCGTCGTGATTTACACATTGGAACGAGGCTTGATTGACTGTCAAAGTACCTGCGATTTTTCCTGAAATAAATACTTGCCACAGTCAGCGTTGTTCGAGTGCGCTCTTGTGGGTGGGCACTTTTGTTAATGAAGATATAAACGGCCGACCAGCCGTGGAGAGCAGCACCACCCCAGGGATCGTAAGGGGGCCGCGGGACTTGGTATTTGCTGAGTTCTATGGAGCAGCGCTTTGGATGATTACAAAACCGCAGTACCTTGAGAGGCCCATGCAGGGCTATATGCCTACAGTAAGCAGCAAATAACATTGTGGCAATACTAATACAAGCGCACTGCAAGTCCCAGAATGCAGCAGGGACCCATACACCTGGATGGCCCATTGGAGGGCGATAAATTGAAGGCAGGTGCGCTTGGCTGCACGTTTACCATGTGACACCAAGAAGAAGGGCGCAATGCCCGAAACGCGTCGTGATCTACACATTGGAACGAGGCTTGATTGACTGTCAAAGTACCTGCGGTTTTTCCTGAAATAAAGACTTGCCACACTCATCGTTGTTCTAGAGTACTATGTTACCCATTGGGTCCATCCTAAAACTTGGCTATTGATGCTTTGACCTGATGGTGCAGCTACAGACCTTAATACTGTGTGAAGTTGATGCGCCATGAAGCTGAAATGTAAACTGACAACAAAATCTCAACCGGTATTATTGAGAAAGGTAATTTAATCAGTATGTACAAGACATTACTAGGAGAAGAAATTAGGGAGACTCATAGTTCGTTGTAAAATGTGCGTGGGCACTTCTGTTCATAATTTTCCCCAGTGGGTCGATGCCTCATTCTGCTGTATCGGCCGCATTCTTCGCACTGAAAATCAGGAAACTTGTTATCCCATAACATCCATGACACCCGTTGGAGAAAATTATGAACAATTGTTGGCTTTCATGTAAGACGGACTCACATGAGGGAAATAATTTGCCACTACAAAGACCAGAAGGCTATGGGAATGGCCCCGCCCACTGGGGCAGGTCTTGGTTTAAATTAGTGGGCGAATCTGTCACGATGTAAGCAGAACATTGCCAATGATTAAGGGACTTTTGATACCCGAAACGCGTCTGGCTTAACTGCGATGTTGCTGTCAGTCCTGTTGCCGGCTTGTAGCTGTTGATCAAATAAATGGACTATTAATACTTATCTGCGGCCTCTTCCATTGGGGCTAATATATATATATATATATATATATATATATATATATATCTTGCAAATCCTGAGCCAAATTCCTTTTCCTTGCGGACGGAAAATCAGGTACGGACCACAACAGCTTTTAGTGGATTAAGTGCTTTATTGTAAAAGAGATCTCCACTGCATGACGCGTTTCGACCGGGTTACCCCGGTCTTGATCACATGACGTGCAAGGATATTACTGTGTCTTAAATAATGACGTGCTATACAATTGACCACTCCTCCTATAGTGACAGACATAGTAAACATACTATATAGCACCAAATGAGCATTAGAACAAGTACATGTAAATACAAAAAAATGCCTAAAGCAATGGCCATATATAAAATAGTATTTAAATTTAATGCAATTTAATTCTTTGAAATAAAGCCAAGTGGCCGAAAAATATTTAGGAAAATAAGTAGTAACAGTATAATTCAGGTTCATGAAATCTCTGTTAATACAGGATTCTATTAAAATTGCAAGCCTGTCATGAGGAGTAAGGGTACTAAAGTGCAAGTGCTATTGCAATACAAAGTGCTGTTCGTGACACATAAAACTGTAGCTATTCAAACATCATAGCTACAATGGTACATGTTTGAGGCAGCCAATAATTACTCAAAGATGTGAATATATAGGCTATAAATCAATCGCTTCAAATGCAAGGTATACCTAAACCCAGTAAGGGTGACGCTTGGACCGAGACGACATTATATAAGAAACATGTAACATAGGTAACCATGCCTGACTGCACTATTATTAGTACATTAATATTTAGGTTGGTGCCAATATAAAGTGCAAGATAAGGAAACGATGTGCAAATGCGCAATTTACAGTACCAAGAGATAGCAGCATATGAAGTGCAAGATTAAATTTCAACAAGGAAACAATGTGCAAATGCGCAGATACAGTACCAAGAGATAGCAGCATAATAAGTGATTGATGAAACATGAATGATGTAAATATAAGTATAAATACAACTATACATACAAACACATATATATATATATATGCAAAAACATCCAAAATTATGCTTCCAATAAAACCGACCAAAACCGAGTCATAAAATTCCCATAAAACCAGTTAAAACCAAAATTGTTGGCTAAACAAGGTAAAACGGGGGTAAATAACATGGTCCCATAGCCGGATTAACAAAAGCCCCTTGGATAAAAACCATATATATACACACTCATGTTTTACTGCACAGTTCATTTCATAATCCATGGCCAATCCACCAGATTCATACAGTGATGCCCGGGTGGGTATTGAATAATAACATAATCATAGCACATTTATAAAAAATTGTGCAAGTCTTCACCCGTATTTAACCCATTTGGCATCTTAGTGTCAAGTGTCAGGATGTAATGTGTCTCTAATTGTCGTAACTTCCTTTCTCTGTTTCCCCCTCTGGGTAACTTCGGGACTGCATCAATAACAAAATACGTTAAATCTTTTAAGTTGTTATTGTGTACCAGATTAAAATGTCGGGCAACAAGGTAATTGTGGTCCATATTGACAATGGCACGCAAATGTTGCAGGATACGGTTAAATACCTGCAACTTCGTGCTCCCCACATATTTGAGATGACAACTACACTCTAATACGTAAACCGCATGATCGGTGCGGCATGTATACATGCCTTTGATTTTAACAGGTATCGGATCAAATGCGTCTGTGTATTTCTGTTTGTTTACACCAAATTTGCAGGCTCGACAAATACTGCATTTATAAAAACCTGTTCTGTTGGATAACCAGGTAGTGGGTGTTGTCGAGACCTCAGGACTAGTTCTTACTAGAGTGTCCCTCATTGAGAGTGCCCTTCTAAATGTAATGGAGGGAGAGTCGGGCAATGTATGCGAAAGAGTCATATCAGTTTTGACTATGTGCCAATTATTGAGTATAATTTTTCTGACTTGAGATTCTTGATCACTAAATGTAGTTATGAATCTTATCGTGTTGATGTCGTCTGAATTATCATTATTGCTCACAGAATCAGCTTGACTAGTTGTAACCGATAACATTTCATTGGTGTTGGCCTTGGAAAGAGCTGTGTCTAGATCCTTGCTGCTATATCCTCTTTTTAAAAACCTTTGAGTAGCTTCTGCTTGGCAAAGTTTACGATCATTTTCAGTGCTACAGATTCTTTTTATTCTGAGAAACTCGCCGTAGGGAATACTTTTAATGAGATGTCTAGGGTGGGCACTATGGGCATGTAAAGTGGAGTTTCCAGCCGTGACCTTCCTGTGTAGTTTAGTCTGTATAGTATCATTACTGATATAAATTTCAACATCTAAAAATTCCACACTTTGGTCACTGATTTGTGCTGTGAATTGTAAATTAGAGTTATTGATATTGATGGAATTAACAAAACTCTCGGCTGATTCCAGGGTGCCATGCCAGATTACACAGATGTCATCTATAAAGCGCCACCATTCAATAACGTGCGCATCAAACAGCTGTTTGTGAGTGTGCCTGAGGACATGCTCCTCCCACCAGCCAACATGTAAACATGCATAGCTTGGAGAGAAGCATGCCCCCATGGCCACCCCGCGCACCTGGTGATACACTTCCTTATTGAATAGAAAAAAATTATTGAGCAAACACAGTTCTATCATTTGCAATATCATTGCATTGTGTTGGTAACACTGTATATCTCTGGAATCAAGATAATACTTGATTGCTGTTAACCCGTCACTATGTCGGATACTTGTGTACAATGAACAAATGTCCATCACAATCAGAAGATACTCTTTTTTCCATGTTACAGTTCTGAGTTTGGTGAGAAAGTGGCCGGTATCTTTTATAAAAGAAGGTAACTTCTCCACAAAATCTTGTAAATAAAAATCAACATATTTAGATGTTGCCTCAAGCACGCTGTTTTGTGCAGAAATTATCGGGCGCCCAGGCACTGGAAATGCTTTTTGTGGACTTTAGGAATTAGGTAAAGAACCGGAGTGATTGGATGTTCATTTTTCAAGAATTTATACTCGTTCTTGCTAAGCAAACCTTCCCTTTTCCATTGCGCCAAATGTCCATGGACCAGATCTTTAGTGCTTTTGATAACTTGTTGAGTTACTTTTGTGTAACAGGCAGCGTCTGTAAGATGCGTCTGTAAGATGGCGTTCTGCTTCCTGCATATACATAAGTCTGGGCCACAAAACTATGTTCCCTCCTTTGTCCGCGTTGTTTATTATGATGTTATCAGCTTTTTGAGTTTATGCATAAGATTAAAGTATTGTATCTCAGAATATCATTTGTGTTTCTTTTTCTCAGAACTCTACAATTTAATGTCTTCAATTCCTTTGTGACCACATCATTAAAAGTGGCAGTATCACCGTACCACTTTTGATCGCTTTATTTTGTTTTTATTGACAAAACGCACTTGCATAGATAAATGAGTTGATGTTTTTTGATTTTACAATATTAGGAATTATATTGTCACTCTATGTTAATGCCACAATGCTTGCCAATAACGTATCTTTTTTCCAATGTAAGTCTGCTTTTTATGTTCATGCACAAAATGGTGTCACATGATCTTTAAATGCACTGATTGTGGTATTCGCTTTTACTCGTGAGAAAGGAGCCGAGCGCTCTGAAACGCGTAGAGTGGATGTGAGATTGGAATAAATTCACACTGAAGAACATTTTGTGTGGCCTTGGCGTATTTTGGACAGTATTCCGAGAAAATACTCGTTGTTGTATTTGGGTTCGCGACCCGCCTCGGCCCGCCGTTGCAAGCGGCTCGGGTCTCTTCGCGACTGTGTTTTGTTGGACATATATATATATATATATATATATATATATATATATATATATATATTCACTGTAAAAAACATAGGTTTCAGGCACGTTATAGTTAGAAATTAGCATTTAAAAAACCTTAGAAATTCACTGAAAAAACCATAGGTTTTAGGGACACTTATAGTTAGTTGGACATTTCACTCGTACAAAACCATAGAAATTCCCCCGTTATAGTTAGTTCAGCTAACTATAACTCGCGCCCCGCAATGCACTGCTGATGACGTCACATATTACATCACTCATGACATGGTCAGTGACATCACTGATGACATCTCAAATGACATCACTGATGACATCATCCAGTGACTGTGTGTTTCTGTAAAGTTTAAATATGTTTAATATATATAGGGAAAGGCATATTGAAGAATGAGTGGGTGTATAAGTGTCTGAATGGATGATTTAGTAGGTGCGTGACTGACTCTGTAAGTGAGTGATTAAACATATCTTACTGAATGCATGGGCTAGTGACTAAACTGTGTGAATGTCTGTGTCTGTCTGTTGGTGTGTAAGCGGTTGCATGGGTTTGTGAATAGCTACACGAGTGTCTACATGGGTTATTGATTGGTTGTCTGAGTATCTGTATGGGTGCCTGAGTGTTTGTGTGGGTGGGGTGTCTGTGACTCTGTTGCATAGATGTGTGAGTGGGTGATTCACTGGGTGCATGGTTTCAAGAGTGCATCTGTGATGGACTGTATGGGTGGGTGAGTGTGTGTATGGGTGTCTTAGTGAGTGAATGTATATCTCAGTGGTACATGTGACAGTAACTACATATGTGAAAGGCAGTATATATGTGTGTTGGAGTATATAAATGGCTATAAGTGAGAGTGTGTGATTGTGAGAGTGGCTGTATGGATGAGTGTGTACTTGTATCAGTGATTGTATAAGAGCGTAAGAATGTGCTAATATTTGTATGAGTAAGTGAGCTGGTGTGTGTATAACTGTATAGGTGAGTAAATGGCAGTGCGATTAATTATTTGCATGACTGACTAGGTGTGTGAGTACCTCTATGGATGGGTGGCGGTGTGTGAGTGTCTATGTGGGTGTATGCGTGCATATGATAGTCCTGTACTGAGTGACCGTAAGTATGATTGACTGTACGGGTGAGTGAGTGGATGTGTGTGTAGACCTAAAAATCAGTGAGTGGGTATGTAGTTATTGGTGTTGGAGTGTCTATGGTTTTGAGAATGGCAGTCTGTAATTTAGAGTGGGTGTATCAAAGGTTATATTAGGATGTGAAAAGATGCATCAAATTATCACATGGATGATGTCCTCAGTGATGTCATCAGTGATGTCATTTGAGATGTCATCAGTGATGTCACTGACCATGTCATGAGTGATGTAATATGTGACATCATCAGCAGTGCATTGCGGGCGCGAGTTATAGTTAGCTGAACTAACTATAACGGGGGAATTTCTATGGTTTTGTACGAGTGAAATGTCCAACTAACTATAACTGTCCCTAAAACCTATGGTTTTTTCAGTGAATTTCTAAGGTTTTTTAAATGCTAATTTCTAACTATAACGTGCCTGAAACCTATGGTTTTTTCAGTGAATTTCAAAGGTTTTTTAAATGCTAGTTTCTAACTATGCCTACAGAGGTAGGACATGTGAAGAAAGAAGCAAAAGAAATGCAGAAAGAAGCAACAGAAGTCCACAAAGACGAAGAAAAGAGCAGGAAGAAGCAAGACATGTGCAAAAAGATCCAACAGAGGAGCAGAACGAGGCCTTGTTGCAAAATCATCCTGTGCCCACTACTTTTTCAGACGGGTACTGGTGGTAACTGACTCGGACTAACCAGGCCTAGAGCCAGTGCTATGCTAAAAGACACTTAGAATACAGTGAAAACACCTACATACACTAGGGAACACTATGCGTTGGGGTACCCCTATCATTAGCATGACCTCCTCTGTAAGGCCCTAGTACATAATAGGGCAGGGGGATTAAAACTTCCTCTTAAAACGCGTTTGCACAGTGGTGAAGGGGGGGGCTGAGGTGACGTGTGCAAACAAGCCCTGTGGCCGTTTTAAGTTGGGAGATTAAGTCCCCTTGAATCCTGAGGGTCCCTGGTGTCCAACTAGCCCACTAGGTACCTCCAGTAAGCGCCACACAGCTGCGTTGCACAGAGGTGTAAAAAGGGGCGTGGCCTGGACCACCTCTCTGCAACGCAGCCCTGTGGCGCGCACTGGAGGTACCTGGTGGGCTAGTTGGCCCTCAGGGTCCCTCAGGATTCAAGGGGAATTAATTCCCCAACTTAAAATACGCCACAGGGCGTGTTTGCACACATGTCACCTGAGGCCCCGCCCCCTCCCTTCACCACTGTGCCAACGCGCCCTGTGGCGGATTTTAAGTTGGAGTATTAGGTCACCTTGAATCCTGAGGGTCCCTGGGGCCCAACTAGCCCACCAGGTACTTCCAGTAAGCGCCACAGGCCTGCGTTGCAGAGAGGTGGTCCGAGGCCACGCCCATTTTTACACCTCTCTGCAACGCAGCTCTGTGGTGCTTACTGGAGGTACCTGGTGGGCTAGTTGGACCCCAGGGACCCTCAGTATTCAAGGGGACTTAATCCCCCAACTTAAAATATGCTAACATGCAGCTCCCCGTGTGGAAAAGCAATCTGCTTTAGATTTTGGAAGAGAGAGCAGGTTTCCTGCTCTCTCTTCCAAAATCCAAAGCAAGTTTGCTATGGCAGGACGGGAGCCGCGAGGCTCCCGTCCTGCCATAGCAAACAGCAGTGTCCCGGGGGTGGGCACCATGGGACACTGAAGGAGCCGGCCCTGGGGGGTTGCAGTCCCCAGGGCCATCACAGGCTCCAGGAGGGGGGCCACGGGCCCCCCTCCCTTCACTTGCACAGCTCCGGGGAGGTGGTGGTCCCCGAGGCTCGGGGGTCCGTTACGGACCCCCAAATTTAAATATTAGTGCCCCGGGGAGGTGGCGGTCCCCGGGGCGTGTGGGGGGGCTCGAGCCCCCCCCACACAGGTATATATATATTTTTTTAAAAGAAGCCCCGGGGGGTGGCGGTCCCCGGGGCTGCGGGGGGGGCAGTATGATGACCAATCTGATAGGACTGGAATGGCATCGATGATGCTTAGGACGTTATCCTTCAAAGCACTGGTGCCTCCCAGTACCTTATCGGTGAAGCCGCTTCCAGACTATCTCTCGTGCCAGGATCCCTGGATGCTGGAATGTACTTGAGCCCTTATGAGGGGCTGCCACGATATCACGGGGACTGTGCGGGGCTGCTTGTGGGCCGCCTGGGGGGCGCTGCAGGATCATTGATGGGATCCGACGACGTTGTTCATGCAACCGCCAGGGTAAGTGACATAATAGTCGGGATGCTTGCCAACAGGACACAGGGGCAGATGGGCTGTCAGATAGCCCCTGGACACATGGTCTCCTCACTTCAATAGGGGTGCCTGAGTCTCTTGGTGCTTTGCAGGTGCAAGGCTCCAGCCAGGTGACGAGTTGCTCCTTGGCTGGATTGGGTGATGCACATGTCAATGATGTTGTGGTTGCCATTAGACCTGGACGACAGGTGGTGCTGATTCGCCGGGAGTGAGGATGACTGAAGGGACTTCACAGCCACGTAACTCTGTCTTAGCTGAGGATGTTCTTGACCCGTTGCATCTGCGGTCACAAGCAGGGATGCCGTCTGACTTCGACTGCTGATGCTCGAGAATTGACGGTCGCACTGGGAAGCGTTGGGGAGAGACGAGCGTTGCACTTGCTGCAGTTTACTTTTGGTTTTCCCATTGAGCTGTCTCCAGGGACTTCGTTTGGTGCTGGTGGCTGTCTTGTGTCTGCGGGTGCTCTCTTGTCTTGTGGTGGTACGAGTCCTCATTTTTCTCCCCTTATTGAGCTCTCCAGCACTCCTGTGTTCATCCAGTTCTTCAGGGTGACAGGATTCAGACTCTTCTGTTCCTTCTTGATGTGGCGTTGTTCCACATCCTCTTCTCCGTGTTGCGGTGGTGGCAGCTTGCCACTTGGGGACATGCGGCTCCACTCCTGTTAGTAATAGACCGATGTACGGCACATTCTTACGGCAGTGTTGGGGCACTCCCTTGATTGTCTCTGGCCCACTGCGGGGCTTTGCTAATGCAGTGGAGATGTAGAGGTTCTCTTCCTGCATTCGGGCCACGCTAGGCCTTTACTCCCCTCTCTTCTCTGTGGGAGCGCTGGGTGCCTGGCAGGCAACCATGCTCTCTGTAAAACTTGCTTAGTGTCAGTGAGAGTGTTCCTGCTCTTCTCACTTGTAGTGGTGGCAGGCGGCCACTCTCTCGGGCGTTCATCTCTGAGGGCGCGCCTCGCTAGGTCTTGTGTCAATCAGTCTCTCCTGCGAGCGCAGTCGGGCTTGAGCAAGCAGTCTTTCTTCTAGGGGCACACAGCACTCTTGAACCTGATGACTGTTGTTGCTGGCTCCTGTAAGCATACGTTGGTGGCAGGCGAACACTGGTGAATATGTGGCATTCAGTGTGTTGCTGGATGATTTGCAGGGCCTTGCAGAGGAAAAATAGTCTCCTCTGCCTAGGGAGACCAACTGTGTCCGTTTCTCCTTGTGGTAGAATCCGGTGGCCACCAGGGATGTGTGGTGCTCTCTGCTCCCTTCTGACAGTGTTGTAATTACTGTCACTGTAGGCCACTGCAGCCTTAGCAGTGCTTCTTGCCGGTTCTTTGCAGAAGCATTCAGTTTTATTTATTGATTTTCTTTTTTTTAAGAGGGGTACCTTTACTGGCCACTAGGTGGCTCTGCAGGTGATTAGAGAGATGCCAGGCAGCTCTTCCTGATTGCTGGGGGCCTCACTTGTCTCTCTCTGGTGCTGCAGGCATTGCAGGAGGCCGCAACAGCTTTACTCATGCTGCGGGCCTCAGGGTGTACTGGAGATGCCGGTGTTCCTCGCTGCGGGTGCCTCTACTCAGGTCCTCCTCTCCATGACAGATGGTAGCAGACAGGGTAGTGAGAATTGCACTGTGGGTGCAGCCAGGAAGCTGTCCACTCATTAAAGTCAGACTGGGCCAGGCCATCGCACACGAGTCACCTAGGTAAGTGGTGGTGCCACTTTGACATTGGAGGCCATGACAGTCTGCCTCACACTACAGGGCGTTTCCCTCTTGCTGCATGGCAGACAGGGATTGCTCTGGCCAGTTTCTTCTGTTTGGTTCAGGGGTGACTGGGCCGCTGTGGGACGATCGGTACCTCTTCATCCTGCTGGGTGGCAGTGTGGCATATTTTCAATGCAAAGTCCAGTCGGGCCCACCACATGCAAGGCGTTCAGTGCTGCTGGTGCACCTATGGGACACAGCAGTCTCTTCGTGCATTTGCCTGCAGCAGGGGAGATGACGCTCCTGGGTGGAGACAGCTGCGGGACGATCCACACTCCACTCCCCTGCTGCTGGCATCACAAGGTAGCTGGGACATTGCGGGCTATTTCTTCATGCGGGGCGGGTTTATACCTTGCTGTACCCTGAGCTCCATCGTGTCTGCCGCATACCGGTTATGCGGTGCTGCTAATTTAGACGCGGGCTCTTGTGGTCTGTAGAAGCCTTTGAGGGGCTCTTTGTGCAGCGCTGATGCAGGTGTCCATGCAGCACCGGTGCAGTAAGGCAGCTCAGCGGTTTCCTCCTTGGCCCTCTTGGAGCAGCCACACCAGGTTAGTCAGTGCTGTATTTACGTAGGGTGCTATGTCTGCTTTTTGCTCAGGCTACTCTTCACCCTCACGAGGAACTGTGAGGCAGCTGCCAGCATACACTTGGGGCAGCTCCCTCATCGCCATTTTAGAGTTGTGGCCCCTAGGCCCACATATTGCTAAAATAAGTGACACAGACACTGGGTGATAGTAAACTGGCCACGAGCACGTGCACCCGGACCTTTTTATTTGCAGGGTCACGTCACTTGTGATGCCTGTGGTAGATGGGTGGGGGGTGCAAGTGTGTTCAGCCTTCATAGGAGTGGCTGGCACTACAAGTGCCTGCTGAGACACTAGAACGTGTCCAGCACGACACTACAGGCACAAGTCCTAAAAGTGGGGAGACTAACCTACTTAGGCAGTATGCAAGTGACAACACGGCACGTGACATCGCATGCGGCATCACAGGAAGTGGTATCACAAGAAGGGACATCACATCTTAAGACCTCACATATTTGTTTAGCAGGTCTATCATATGTACATTTGAGTGCATTACGAGTAAGATTGAGATCAAACCCTCCTGATTTAGGCAGAAGATTCACACTTTTGTAAACTACACATAAAACAATGTACCCTTTTGTCAGCGTAAAGCTTCCTTTACCTAAGGATTGAACAAACTAACTCCACCGCCAGCCTACCCAACCAGACATAATATTCCATATGCAGCACACTTCCACGTAGATGTGATTTCTTTTAGCAGCCTGCGCTCTCCAGAGGTGAATTCGCTCTTCTATGCGAAGCGTTCTCACTCAGCCTTACCCACCTGCACTCATTCTAGAAGATTGAGACTCCTTTTTCACCAACAGACCCTGACCCAAAGTAAGATAAAAAGACATAAAGGGAAGAAAGGTGAAAGAGAGATAAGAAAACAATGATGAAGGCATAAAAGGGGATGAAAGAAAGAACCTGCAAGAATAAGCGATTGTAGAGTAGTGAAAATAAAGGTTATGGCATTCTTTGCATTCAGCAATAGGACCCTAAGATAAAGTTTGGGGCTCTGCATTTTTGTCTTTAGAAATTACACACTGCCCCTCAAAACATCACCTCTGCTTTTTGCAGCAGACATCTCTCATGTTCATATTGTTCGCATAACTATATCTAAAGTACCCTCACATTCACTAGTGCAACCTAACAGCTCACCCCGGAATCAGTACCACCAGAATGCCCACAACATAAATGGACCTTAAATTTCAAAGTGAGAGGTATCAGCTCCACATCAAAATAATTGTAAGCCACACAGTATCCAAGGTTGAGAAGGCAATGGCGGCAAAGGTAACTCACTAGAAAAAGGCACATGCAATTCTTGTTCCAACTGGCACTTTCAAGAAAATGTTGGCCTTCAGTAAGAAATATTACTAGTTTGCATAGAAAAACTACTGCAGCGGGGAACTGTAGGAACAGCAAGAGACACCATAAACTCAGAATCTACACTCGGCTACACTCTTTAATAGGAACCTTGCATATCCTAGACATGTTACACTGCCAACATGGAGACGGCCTACTTGACCTACTTGTTTACAGTAAAACCGACCTGTGGGCTCGCCTATTCACTGTAACCTCATCCTGAATGAGTCAGCCCATAAAAATGAAATATTTGGGTCATGGAGGAGCAAGCAGTCTTGTGCAAGGCAGTCCTTATTTGAAGTAAAAAGTACACAGTTGCAGCATCTGCCTGCCACCCACGCTTCAACCTCATGTGTCAAGAATTAAAGACAAAGCATTAATCTTTGATGTTAAACAGGAGAAATGAAGAGATGGCCATCTAATGACTGAAATGAACAGTATAAAGCAGAAAGCCTGTGATCAATCCGGGCTTCCCAGCTTGTCCAAATCCTGGGATCCTAGGCAAATCTCTCTCACCTGTTTTTTTTAGTTTGCTGTAATGTTGCACCATGTATAATAAGAATATTGGAAGTGGAAGATGAAGAAATTTGATGAAAGTTTGACTACAAGGTCAACCTGCCTCCTTACCCTAATGGAGCTCTAAATAGGATGCTACTAAAGAAATGCAAACATAGGGACCAAATGTATGGCATGTATGAGTAGGGTGAATGAAATTTTCCAATTGAATTCATACAAATAGGATACTAACTGGATCCTTGTGATGTCCTGACGAAAGCCAACTAGTCCAGTGAGGCATTGGTGTGATGGCTAAAAAATGTTGATCTAGATATAAAGAGGATACTAATTTCCTTAGTGCATTCCCACCTGTTTTTAACTTCATCAGGGTGCCCTTTGAAAATAAAATAACCCTGAGGACACCCTAGACTATTTTAAATCTAGGACCTCACCGACTAATCAAAGAGCTCCCTTCGCTACAAAGGTTAAGCCCGCCCAGATACACTAGGCAAGGACTCTATGATGAACCATGCCACTTGGAATTCCAGTGAGTTAGGTTCCTTTTAATGCCATATGGTGATCCCCTTGGGCTGTTATGGAGAGATAGGATAAGCACTGTAGAAATTTCCTTCTGTTGTTTTTGTATGGTTTGGTGCTTGGGAATGTGAGCGAACCCTATATCACTTTTCACTCCTTCCTTTAGGAATATAGTAATAAGAAGGTAGGCCACATATAGGATGCATTTGACACTTGACTTTCATGTGGCTTCTGCCTGCCAGTCACACTCTAACCTCATGCGCCCAGACTGAAAGACAAAACATTGACCTTTGATGTGAAATAGGTAAAATAAAGAGATGTCCATTTAGTGGCTGAATTGCACAAAGTGAATGCAGAAAACCTGTGTGCTGCCCATAACCTCCATTTGCCAGGTAGGGAGTGATGATTGAGGGGTGTTGTCCTGGTGCATTGCTCAATCGAGCAGAGGGACGTTGGCCTGGGCAATGCTGTGACCTGAAGGGGCTGTTTTCCTGTGTGCGCTGTCACAAACCCCGTATGTCAGGAGAGGGTCGCGTTGAAGTGAGAGGACTGTCGCCCTGGAACAGCGTGCAGCTGAGAAGAAGAAGCAAGCCATTACCCATGGAGGAAGAGCAACGAATCAACTACCCAACAATCCAGGAGGAACCAAGACTTGCCGCCGGATTCAGGAAGGCTTTCCACGTAGGCAGAGGAATTTGTGGATGGCTGCCATCTCTACCATTGCACCCAGTCTTCTGCTCACTTCTGGGGCACAGATGCATGCCAGGGCACTCCGAACCACCATTCCAGTGAGAGCAGGTAAGACTGAATGCTGGGCTGCCAATACTTGGCCTGCTCTGAGTAACACACTACAGCGCAGAGGCCTAGCTGGAATGTCGCCTCACATAAATAGGGAATAACATCGATCCTTTACAGGAAAGTGGAACTCAAGAGCTAGTGTGCCTGCCTGAAGAAGACTGTGTATATTATTGGTACACAAAATACATGGGTGGATGTATGGAAAAGCCAATGCACCACGCATGCAATGCCTACCTGACGTATGGTAACGCAATTGTTTTTTTCTTTTTACAAAGCCACGTAAAAATGATCCTATGAGGCTATTTCCTCTTTGTATATGTGTGCTGCAGAATGCAGCATACATACAAAGAGGAAATAAGGAGGAGAAATAAAGATATTTCTCTTTGTTACGCCATCCTTGGGTAGAATCACTAGTTTGGTGCAAACCTATGTTTACAAGTCTTTTTAAATATGGGTTTGCATCAAAATATTTGGTTGGATGCACGGGAACGCACAAGCACCACCCGTATAATGCCTACCTGACATATGGTAATGCCAGGCAGGGCAATGTTCAGCCTTGCGTTAGTTTTTTTTTTTTAACAATGCAACGCAAACGGTGTTTGTGTGGCACCGTAAATCCTAAAGTGGATTTGTGTTAGGGTTGTGCCTGAAAACTAAGGCAAACCTGACTCAAAACTCGGGCCTCAACTTATACATTTTTCTTTAAAACTCTGCCACAAGGAAATTGGCAACAAGGAGAAAACTGACAGTAAATCTGTTCCACTTAATTGGTTGGATAGCCTAAACTTTAAAATATCTTGTGGGGTTAAGGCACCTGTAAATCTGAGTGAATAATAATGGTAAGCTAACTCTGAAGGTTAATGTACTTGCTGAAAAGATCTATTTTTTTTCTCGCCCCAATTTTGACTCAAAGTAGCATAGAGGGTTAATTTGTCTCCTGCAAGTACATCATGTAACATTCAGATGACAGATTTTAGTTCATGTAGATAGGTAAGTGCGTTACTGCTTTGGACACAGTTGCATAGTAATCCTTCTGATGTAGCACAGTGAGCTGTGAAGGATGACATGTGACTTCTACACCTTGTAACCCCACTGTCTTATGTAACATATCCTGCACATTGATTTACAAACATACGATTTAATGTGTATGGAATGTGCACATGTTATGTAAAGCTCTATGACACCCTGCATTGGGATGTGTAGCACCAAAAAATAAAAAATAGTGGTATTTAAATTGTTATTTCAACCCTTCATCAGGGGTAGTAGGCGCTATATAAATGCAATTTATTTTGTGTAAATATGGGGAAAGACCAACATATCTGACATTCTTACAGTACATGCATGTCTCCTATACAGGGATTGAACAAAGTCAAAAGCATGCCTCTCTTAAGTACGTGTGAAGTGCTAACAAGGTGTGTACCTTTGTTTCCCCTCCACTACATTTGCATGTAGGTGGGAGGCTCCAGACCACTCCCAGCAAGGATACTTGAACAATAGAAGGTCCGATGACCCCTCATATTCAGCGTTTGTTATGTGCTCAGCTGAAGTCTGAAATGAGAAAGCCCCCTCCCCTCCTGCACTTTGTTGCGGATCGAAAGCAGACAATGTGCATTTGCTGCTGAATGTGTCTCTGCGTTTGAATATTACACAGGGACGAGTTCAACATATTCTACAGTGGGGCCCAACTTCTTAGCACAGTAGACAGCGTCCTCCCTGTGAAAATATTTGGTGGACGCCGTCCACACGCATGTACCACCGACTTGTGTCCTGGAAGTAGGTGCTTCCTTAAGAGAATGGACACACAAAATTTTGAAAAAGGAAAATGGGGGCGTGCACAGCAATACATTCAAAACATAAGACTTCTAGATTAGCAAATATTATTTGGGTCATGTTATAGAGAAGTTGAGGCGGTGGTAATGTTGTTTGACAGGTGCAGTGAGAGAGAAGCAATGGGTTTAGTGTAAGAAATTGGGTTATTGGTTAAGGGGGTAAAACCTTTCTCAAGCAGTAACCACCATCCTTGTCAGGATGAAGTCACAAGCAAACCCTAAATTAACCTGTGCTCAACCCTCTAGTAGCTTGGCACAGAGCTGTCAGGTTTAACTCAGAGGCAATGTGCAAAGTATTTGTGCAATGCCTCAAACAGTAACACAGTGAAAACACACCACAAAAGGACCCCACACCATTCTAGAAAAATAGAGTAAATTTTAATAAATAAAACGAGACCAAAACAACAAAAATCCACTTAGTATAACTGTAGATATTCAATGGTAAAGATTTTAGTGAAAATAGTGGCAAAAGGTGTAAAGCGCCAACTGTAGATATCTGGTTGTGCCGGACCAGACAAAGTCACAAGTTCAGGCTTACCTGATGGAGGGCAGGCCGGCTACAGGGAACCAGTTATGTCAGCTGAACAGAGTACCTTAAATCCTGGTTTGCGGAGCGTTGTGAATATCCACATCAAAGATGTGTCGCGCAGCCAAAGTGATGCGTCAGTTCCGAGATGCAGTGAGGCTGCGGTGCGAGGTCCTGCGTCATCATCGGGGATCCCGTCTGTAGAGGGTACACACACAATAAGAGAAGGTTGTGTGTTATTAAAAAGAAGATTTATTACCACGACTCCCCTGAGAAGCTTGTCTCATTACTGCCCAGTTCCAACTCCTCTTTCTCAAATCACAATAACACCTGTGTTCTGTATTCCATATTCCTTTTACAGAACACTGGCTCTCCTCTCATCAATAAATAAGAACACATTTGTCAAAGCCTAAAACATAACATATGTCTTCACAATAACTTTTACAAAAGAGAAAAATAATATCAATATATAAATAACATAAAAAATTCAAAACAGCTGTACAAAATTCTATACCGACAAACTTAAGATATATGTATATATATATATATATACATATATATGTGTGTGTGGTGTCTGTGCCCGAGCCGTGTTTCTTTGCACGTCTGCCTTCGGGGAAGGATTGTGACATATATATATATATATATATATATATATATATATATCCAAAATCGCAGCTCAGTGCACTGAAATCGCCTTTCCCCTTCCTCTCACAACGGCGGTCCGCGGCAAGGGGGCGAGCCTCATAACACCAAACATACGCTGTTACCTCGTAACTTTACAGCAGCCGCGGACACCAAACGTCTTTAAAGCAGTTGTTTATTCAGCAGATACGAACAACTCGACGCGTTTCGGGACCCAGTCCCTTGTTCACGAGTGCTGTGACTTACTCTCTATTGCGTTTAAATAAACATGTGACCACCACCATAATAGAGCCTGAAAACAGACTTAACATGAAACGAGGAGTTAACTCACTCCTACCTCACTCAAATGTGCTTGCATGTTATTTTTACAAATATCGTTGTAATTACACCTTTTACACGAGCGACAAATCTATATGGCAGTTCTAAACATTTAACACGTTTAAGATAAAAAATGACCTTTTAAAGTGCCTACTCATATGCTAGGACAGAAAGCATGAAAAAATACATGAAAAAAGACTTCCACAGATAGCACTTCCTAAAATCTTTATATCTCACTACTTTTTAAATAAATCATCTATTTCATTTCATTGTCTTTCTTAGATAGTGGAGCTGCTCGAAATTTACTATATTTCATCTAAGCCCAAGTGGGCATTAAACGTATTCTATAAAAAATTGAAATAGAAGCCACTTCTTCAAAATTCAGTGCCTATACTATAGTTATACTGTGGATTAATAATTCATGTTATTCTAATGTCCTAGCCTTCTTCTGCAAAATAGATTACTGATGTATCTCTCATCTTCAATCTAGTTGTCATGCCCTAGTGGGCCTACCAACTACAAGTAGATATTTTCGCTCTTTGGTATTTCTTCATTATAACAGCAACAACAAATATCTGTAATAAAAACATGTTTGGTGGTTTATTTAAACGCAATAGAGAGTAAGTCACAGCACTCGTGAACAAGGGACTGGGTCCCGAAACGCGTCGAGTTGTTCGTATCTGCTGAATAAACAACTGCTTTAAAGACGTTTGGTGTCCGCGGCTGCTGTAAAGTTACGAGGTAACAGCGTATGTTTGATATATATATATATATATATATATATACATATATATATATATTATCTACTGGCGGTCGCCAGTAGATAGTTATAGTTACAACCTATTATCCATAGGAAATCCGCGACATTCTATTTGAAATAACTCTCTTGCCGGTTGACGTATCTTCGCGAAATTTTCAAACTTCGTGGGGCGCTCCGGTCCGCTCCTACCCTGAAAGTCTCGGGGTGATACGTCAAGCGGGGGCCGAGAAAAAGGGGGTCCCAAAACACGTTTTCCCCATGCATTTTCCCATAGGAAACTTTAGACACGGCTACAGCCTGAACTGCTGAACGGAATTACACCAAATTTGGCAAAGAGGTAGTTCTTGGTTCAGAAAGAACCCTTTTGTTAAATGGTGTAAATCCGTTCAGTAGTTGCTGAGAAAATCAAAAAGTAAAAGTACATATATATCTATGGGCACGGAGGATTCGCGCACCCTCCCGATCACGAGCTGCATGTTAATTGGCTGTCAGCTGGCTGTCAACATTCCGATTCAGGAAATGTTGGCAGCCATTTTGTCCCTCGGTAGAACCGAGGGACAGAAACAAGTGCGCAAAGCGCACAAAGAGGGAGGTAGAAACACCCTGACCCCTAGGTTTGCTCAGGGGTCCCACAAGGACCCCCTGGGCAAAAAAAAAAATTTTTTTTTTTAAAAATCGGCAGGATGCGCTCAGGGAGCGCGAACCCTGCCGGAAAAAAATCGAAGCGCGGTCTCCCGCGCTTCGATGTTAATTGGCCCCCGGGTGGCCCAAGTCCCGGGGGCATGCTGGGGGGGGTTAATTTTATGTGTGGGGGCCTCTAAGGGCCCCCAAGCCCGGGGATCACCACCCCCTGGGGCTTTATGTACAATGGTGCGGGAGGGCTCTGAGCCCTCCCGCAGCCCCGAGGACCACCACCTCCCGGGGCTTCTTTTTTTAATTAAAAACCTGTGTGGGGGCTCCAGCCCCCACACGCCCGAGGACCACCACCTCCCCGGGGCACTAAGAAAATTACAATGGGGGTCCGTTTTGGACCCCCAGAGCCCGGGGACCACCACCTCCCCGGGGCTGTGCGCTGAATGGGAGGGGGCCGCGCGGCCCCCTCCTGGAGCCCTTGATGGCCCTGGGGACCACCACCCCCAGGGCCGGCTCCTGCAGTGTCCCGGGGTGCCTACCCCCGGGACACTGCTGTTTGCAATGACAGGACGGGAGCCTCGCGGCTCCCGTCCTGTCATTGCAAACTTGCTTTGGATATTGGAAGAGAGAGCAGGAAACCTGCTCTCTCTTCCAATATCCAAAGCCGATTGCTTTTCCACATGGGGAGCTGCATCTTAGCAGCTCCCCATGTGTAAAAGCAATGCCGGCTCCCTTAGGACACGGGGAGCTGGCGGGACTGTGGGGGATTGGGGACCCCCACAGTCCCCAACGAGAGGAGCCAGCCCCGGGGGATGGGGTCCCCGGGGCAAGTAGTGGCCCGGGAGGGGGCCACGCGGCCCCCTCCCCAAAAAAAAAAAAAAAATTTAAAAAACGATCGGGCCCGCAGGCCCCGCCCCCTTCCTTCACCACTCTGCAAACGCGCCCCCTGGCGCGTTTGCAGAGAGGAACGATTCCCCTTGAATACTGGGGGTCCCTGGGGGCCAACTAGCCCACCAGGAACCTCCAGTATGCGCCAGGGAGCTGCCTTGCAGAGAGGTGTACAGAGGCCACGCCCCTTTTTACACCTCTCTGCAACGCAGCTCTATGGCGCTTTTGGAGGTATATGGTGGGCTAGTTGGACTCCGGGGACCCTCAGGATTCAAGGGGACTTAATCCCCCAACTTAAAACGCGCCACGGGGCGCGTTTGCACAGTGGTGAAGGGAGGGGGCGGGGCTTGAGGTGACATGTGTGCAAACAGGCCCCGTGGCGCGTTTTAAGATGGGGAATTAAATCCCCTTCAATCCTGAGGGTCCCTGGGGCCAACTAGCCCAACAGGTACATCCAGAAAGCGCCACAGAGCTGCGTTGCAGAGAGGTGTAAAGGGGTGTGGCCTCTCTACACGTCTCTGCAACGCAGCCCCTAGCGCATATTGGAGGTTCCTGGTGGTCTAGTTGGCCCCTAGGGACCCTCAGGATTCAAGGGAACTTAATCCCCCAACTTAAAACGCGCCACGGGGCGCGTTTGCAAAGATGTCACCTCAGGCCCCGCCCCCTCCCTTCACCATTGTGCAAATATTCCTCTAAAATCAGCCGAAATAGGAATTCCGATTTACTCACCTGTTATAAGGAGAGACCTCAGTGCTGTATCTTTCAGCCCAGTACTGGTCCTGAAAAGTAATTTTAACCGTACTTACCGGTAACTTGAATTTCCTTCATAGGCTAACATTGACTGGTTTCACTTGGAAATTCTTCTAAGTGTGGAGTTTTGGAACTTTAAAATATTCCTCTAAAATCAGCCGAAATACGAATTCCGATTTACTCACCTGTTATCAGGAGAGACCTCAGTGCTGCATCTTTCAGCCCAGTACTGATCCTCAAAAGTAATTTTAACCGTACTTACCGGTAATTTGAATTTCCTTCATAGGCTAACATTGACTGGTTTCACTTGGAAATTCTTCTAAGTGTGGAGTTTTGGAACTTTAAAATATTCCTCTAAAATCAGCCGAAATACGAATTCCGATTTACTCACCTGTTATCAGGAGAGACCTCAGTGCTGCATCTTTCAGCCCAGTACTGATCCTGAAAAGTAATTTTAACTGTACTTACCGGTAACTTGAATTTCCTTCATAGGCTAACATTGACTGGTTTCACTTGGAAATTCTTCTAAGTGTGGAGTTTTGGAACTTTAAAATATTCCTCTAAAATCAGCCGAAATACGAATTCCGATTTACTCACCTGTTATCAGGAGAGACCTCAGTGCTGCATCTTTCAGCCCAGTACTGATCCTGAAAAGTAATTTTAACCGTACTTACCGGTAACTTGAATTTCCTTCATAGGCTAACATTGACTGGTTTTCAGCAAAAAAGTTTCAAAGTGTTGATTTTCACAAACTACAAATATTCCTTAAAAATCGCCTGTATGACTTAAACGCATTCTTTCAACTGTTTACAGGAGATGCACCAGTGCTGGATCCAGGATCCAACACTGAGTAAGAAAAAGTAACGATAACAGTTTTTACCTGCTAAGTGAATTTCCTTCCATAGGATAACATTGGTGATTCTATGAGAAAAAGTTTCAAAGTGTCAACTTTTAAAATACAATAATATTCCTTAAAAATCACGACTGTAACCAAAACGCTTTTACTCAACTGTTTACAGGAGATGTACCAGGACTGAATCTAGGATCCAGTCCTGTGGTTACAAAAGTAATCCATAAAGTAACTAATTGCATTTAACTAGAAATTCACATTGAGCTGAATGTTGCATTGTGTTTGAAAATGTGTTGCCCATTGCAACAACTGTAACTACTGTACTTAAAAGTCTATTGCCTATCTGCAAAGTATTTAAACTAAAGTAATTCATTCTGAGAAAGTATTTTTTATAATGTAATGTATAATGTAATTACAATGTAATTTGACAAATAAAATATGTAAAAAAAAATTGTTTCTAAAAATGTAGTAAATCAGTATGAAAAAAAGTAATATAACAATTAATACATTTAAAAATTGTCATTTACAAAACCTTTGAAATTCACTGAAAAAACCGTAGGTTTCAGGCACGTTATAGTTAGAAATTAGCATTTAAAAAAACTTTGAAATTCACTGAAAAAACCATAGGTTTCAGACACGTTATAGTTACAAATTCGCATTTAAAAAACCTTTGAAATTCACTGAAAAAACCATAGGTTTCAGACACGTTATAGTTACAAATTAGCATTTAAAAAACCTTTGAAATTCACTGAAAAAACCATAGGTTTTAGGGACAGTTATAGTTACTTGGACATTGCACTCGTACAAAACCCGTGAAATTCCCCCGTTATAGTTAGTTCAGCTAACTATAACTCGCGCCCGCAATGCACTGCTGATGACGTCACATATTACATCACTCATGACATGGTCAGTGACATCACTGATGACATCACTGATGACATCTCAAATGACATCACTGATGACATCATCCACGTGATAATCTGATGCACCTCCTCACACCCTAATATAATCTTTGATACACCCACTCTAAATTACAGACTGCCATTCGCAAAACCATAGACACTCCAACACCAATAACTACATACCCACTCACTGATTCTTAGGTCTACACACACACATCCACTCACTCACCCGTACAGTCACTCATACTTACGGTCACTCAGTACAGGACTATCATATGCACTCTTACTCCTATATAGACACTCAAACAACGCCACTCATCCATAGAGATACTCACACACCTAGTCAGTCATGCAAATAATTAAACACACTGCCATTTACTCACCTATACAGTTATACACACACCAGCTCACTTACTCATACAAATAGTAGCACATTGTTACGCTCTTATACAATCACTGATACAAGCACACAATCATCCATACAGCCACTATCACAATCACTCACTCTTGCTTATAGCTATTTATATACTCCAACACACATATATACTGCCTTTCACATATGTAGTTACTCACACATGTACCACTGGGACATACATTCACTCACTAACACACTCTTACACACACTTACCCACCCATACAGTCTATCACAGATGCACTCTTGAAACCATCCACCCAGTGAATCACCCACTCACACATCTATGCACAGAGTTGCACACACCCCTCCCACACAAACACTCAGGCACCCATACAGATACTCAGACAAGCATTCAATAACTCATATAGAAAATCATTTAGCTATTCACAAACACATGCAGCCACTTACACAGCAACAGACAGACGGATACAGACATACACCCAGTTTAGTCACTAACCCATGCATTCAGTAAGATACGTTAAATCACTCACTTATAGAGTCAGTCACGCACCTACTAAATCATCCATACAGACACTTAGACACCCACTCATTCTTCAATACGTCTTTTCCTATATATTTTAAAAATATTTAAACTTTACAGAAACACACAGTCACTGGATGATGTCATCAGTGATGTCATTTGAGATGTCATCAGTGATGTCATCAGTGATGTCACTGACCATGTCATGAGTGATGTAATATGTGACGTCATCAGCAGTGCATTGCGGGGCGCGAGTTATAGTTAGCTGAACTAACTATAACGGGGGAATTTCACGGGTTTTGTACGAGTGCAATGTCCAAGTAACTATAACTGTCCCTAAAACCTATGGTTTTTTCAGTGAATTTCAAAGGTTTTTTAAATGCTAATTTGTAACTATAACGTGTCTGAAACCTATGGTTTTTTCAGTGAATATATATATATATATATCTTAAGTCTATCTATATATGTGTATATACAGATGACTAAGCTTAATACACAAATTCCTTGAACTTCTTCGGAAATTTAGTTTCTTCTTTCCTTCTGCCACCCGCTTGTCAATCCATGTCAGCCGATCCTTCATTTTCTTTTATATCGCTCTCACTTCCGCTCTAGCATTTTTGCCTTCATGCCCATTGTCTTCACATTTATCACTTACTTTTACCAATCTAATTTTATTCCATCTAGATCCATCGTTCAATTCCACATAATTTCTTCCTACTCTTTTGGCAACTTTTGGTGCCGAAAATGCTTATCTTCCTTTTCTTATACACCCTGGCAATTTAATTCTGACCTTTTGACTACACACAACATCAAACACCTTAGCTCGGCCCTCTCATCAAAATATTTTTATACAAGATTTGTTTTTCACTAACCTTCTTGTGCAATACCCTTTCACCAACTTCAATACTTCCTGTCTTGCAACCGAAAAAACAGCCAGTTTAGGTTTCCTCTTTCTCAATAGTTCAAACGGAGATAAACCCATGGTACAGTGTATATTGGTTCTGTAAGCCCATAACATTTTGTTTACATGATAGATGACATTTCTTTCATTAGCTACTGCCAATTGAATGCTCTCCTTCACAATCCCATTGGCCCTTTGAACAAGACCATTGGCCCTGGGATTGTATACTGCAATTTTACAATGAAAAAATTTTCTGTGGCATAAATCGGTTTCCACATCCTGGGAACAGAATTGTGGACAATTGTCCGATATCATCTCTTTTGGATAACCTCTAATGATTAATTTCTCCCTATGAATTGTATTACATTTTTGCTCGTCACTTCCCTCATGAATTAAATATCAAACCACTTCGAATAGTAGTCTACCATGACTACCAAAAATCTGTTCTAATGTCCCAATATGTCAAAAGGACCCATTATATCTATGGCAACCTTCAACCAGGGAACAGCAGGATAACTAATAGGTTGTAGAAGATGTGTGTTGGTCTTCAAAATGTTGTCACTATTTCCACATAGAACACATTCTTGAACCACTTCCTCCACATCCTTGTCCATACCTGGCAACCAGAACAATTATCTCAACCAACTCTTTGTCTTGTTCCTTCCAAGATGACCTTGGTAGCCACAATCTACAATTATTTTCCTTTATGCCATAGGAGGAACAATTTTGCCACCTTTCCTGATACCCCACTCATCCATAGTCAATTAATTAGTAACTTGTACATACGCTTTCATGTCCATAACGTCAGACCAGCCTTCCTTAATACACTCAACCAACTTCACCAATTCACCATCCTCCTCAACCGCATCTAACCATTCTTTTGTTATGATGAATTCTTCATCAAAACATTCCAAGTCTGCCACCCAACTAAACTCCTGCAAGTTATCCCCAGAACAGTTGTGTGCCTCTGCCACTACTTTGTTCCTAGAAAGAGCATCAGCTAAACCATTTTTTGAGCCCAAAACAAATTGCATCACAAAGTTAAATTCTTCCAAATTGACCAACCATCTTGCCATTCTAGGTGACAATATGCCCAAACCCTTTGTCGAAAATACATTTATTAATGGCTTACGATCCATTCTTATCACAAAAGGCATGACCGTTAAATAAGTTCTAAAGTGTCTGGCAGCCCACAAAACAGCAAACGTTTCTCTTTTGATTACTGAGTAGCGTTGTTCTATTTCAGATAACATGCAGGAAGCATAAGCTATTACAACTTCTTCTCCTTTCTTAATTTGTGTAAGAATTGCTCCTTATCCATATGCACTGGCATCAGTGGAAAGCAGAGTCTTGCACGACATATCAAAACTATCTAAATGGGATGCTTTTGCAATTTCCATTAGATGTTGTCAAATTCCTTTTGACAACCTTACACCACTCAAATTTGGAAGATTTCTTGAGTAAACTCCTCATTGACTTGGTCTTGCCCACAAAACTACTTACAAATTTGCCGTAAAATTCAATGACTCCTAAAAATGACTTCACATCACCTTTGTCACTAGGTACCATACTATTAACAATACAGTCTACCAGTTTCTCACAAGGTCTTACCCCATTGACATCAGTAGTGTGTCCTAAATAAGTCACACTATTGACTTTCATTTTGCATTTTTTTGCTTTCACTGTGAGACCACTGCTTCGTAACTTTATTGAAACATTTTTTCATTAACTATCATATTTCTCATCTTTTCCACATATCAATATGTCATCCTGAAAATAACATACTCCATTCATATTACCAAACATTGTTTGCATTAACCTCTGAAAAACTAAATCCACAGAGGCTAATCCAAACGGCATGCATTTAAAACGGTATGCTCCAAAAGGTGTGCCACAGATGTTAAATGTTTGGAGTCACTATGCAATTCAATCTGGTGGTAGGCAGATGATAGATCAATCGTCGAAAACCATTTGTTCTTTTCAATGGTGGCAATCATCTCATTGATATTTGGCAATGGGTGTCCAGGAATCCGTATGGAACTGTTCAAATCTCTCAAATCAATGCACATTCTGATGGATTGATCAGGGTTTCGCACTACAATAATGGGCACCAAAAACTCAGATGATTCAATTTGCTTAATGATATCTGCATCAAATAATTTCTTAATGTCAGATTGAACATCACCCCTTACAGCTAATGGTCACCTTTGTGCTTTATGACCTTTGGTTGACAACCTTGAGGCCGTACAATTTGGTGTTTAGCACCTGGATGTAATTGTATTCACAAAGCAGTTTGGTGAATCAGACCATCAAATAAGGGTGCCCCTTACTTTACAACTGTTAAACCTGTCCTCCTTAGGGTGCTCTTACCCCAACTTTTTGCCTGCTGACTTCCACCTTTTGCCGTATTTTTTTGTTGGCCTTAGGACTCTGAACACTTTACCACTGCAAACCAGTGTTGAAATGCATGTGCTTCTCCTCTAAAACATTGTGACATTGGCATATACCTGATTGGCATATTTAGTTTACTTATAAGTCCCTCGTAAAGTGGCATACCATATACCAAGGGTCTGTATTCTAAATGCTATTAGTGGGCCAGCAGAACTGGTTGTGCCACCCACACAAGTAGCCTTTCAAACCTGTTTCAGGTCTGCCAGAGTCTACTGCCACTTCGACTTGGCATTTAAAAGCACTTGCCAAGCCTTAAACTCCATTTGTATTACACATAGGTCCCCCCTAAGGTAGGCCCTGGGTATCCCTAAGGGCAGGGTGCTGTGTAAGTAAAAGGTAGCACATGTACTTTTAAGTTTTAAATGTCCTGGTAGTGACAAACCGCTAAATTCATTTTTCACTACTGTGAGGCCTACTCTGCTCATAGGCTAGCATTAGGAATTCCTTACAACACTTTATAATATGTAATTCCTGATAAGAAAGGAGCAGCTAAATCATGTTTCATATGTTTGGAATGATAATGATAAATCCTCTATAGTGGTAAAGTTGGACTTGACATTACTATTTTAGAAATGGCACATTTAGAAAGTAGATATTTCTCTGCACTTTACATTGCACTGTGTGCCTGCATTCTGTCTCCAATACACGTTTGGGCTGGGTGACAGCTACACTTTGTGCATTCCTTCTTGACAGCCACAAACACAGAAAGGGTGGGTGTGACAGAGGACTCATCTGCATTCTGATAGCCTTCCTGGGCAGGAAGGGGGAGTGGAAACTAACACATCTGAATAGGTAGTGTCCTGTGTCCCACACAAAGGGCTGATTGCCCCCCACAGATGCCTTGGCAGACAGGGATGGGATGAAAGGGGGCCTGGGCACTTCAAGGAGCTGCTTTGATTTCACCCCCACCTCAAAGGTGCATTTGGGTATAAGCACTGGGTCTCTGACCCTACCAAGACAGTACACTACTGATCCTGGGGAGAGGTCTGCTAGGGTAAAGACTGCTGCGCTGTAAGGATTGCACCTTTGCCTTGACGGACTGTTCTGAAGAACTGCTTTGCTGTGCTGCTCTGCTGCCTGCTGAACTCTGCCCTGCTGAGGATAAGGGCTGGACTTATCTCACTTGAACCCAGAGTGGCTCCCTCGGATTGCTTACTTGCCTCCTGTTTTCTGAAGTCTCAGGGACACAAAAGACTTCATCCAATCCTGCTGGTGCTGCTGCACTCTGCCATATGTGAAGCCTACCCTTGCCTGAGGTGCCCCTGCCAGTCTTGGGCTTCAGAAGTGGGTTCTGCAGCTTTTTTGCTACAAAACCGATGCATCGTCACCTTTGCGCCGATTGGAACCGACGCATCACCCTTCGACGCTGATGCAGAGGCTGCTCGATGACAGCAGTTCTACAGCCTGCACAGCCTGATGAACGTGTACTGCGTGGCTCGGTAACAACACATTGCCTGCATTTAAATGGAGCTCAACGACAACTCAGTGACCAGACTGCGTGAAAAAGATTGACGCATCGTGCCTCAGCGTCGATGCTTTGCTCCATCCAAGGTATTGTTTCAGCGGGACCTGAGTGAGTCTCATAGCCGGCCTGCTCTCCATTGTGTTGGGCCAGAACTTTGGTTTTACCCCGGTCCCTCATGACCTCATGTAACCTTTCAGCGCTATTGACTTCTAAGCACTGTTTTTGCATTTATTCTTTAAAAATTCATATCTTGACTTCTACTGAATGGATTTTTGTTGTTTTGGTCTTGTTTTACTCAGAAAAATATTCACTATTTTCCTAAACTTGTGTGGAGTCTTTTTGTGGTGTCTTCTTTGTTCTACTGTGTGTTTGTGTTGCACAAATGTTTTGCACATTGCCTCTCAAGTTAAGCCTGCCTGCTCTGTGGCAAGCTACCAGAGGGTGAGAACAGGTTAATTTAAATTGCGTATCTAGCTTATCCTGACTAGGATTGTGGTCCCTACTTGGACAGGGTGCATACCTCTGCTAACTAAAGACCCAATTTCTAACTGCAACATACACCATTCCTGAGATTTTGATATTTTCTTGTTCTTACATGTAATTTCAGCAATATAAAATCCCAATATTTCCAAACATTCACGCTATATGATTTAAGTTTTACATTTGGTTTACACAATTGCTTGTCCCTAAACTTTTCAAGTTTCATTAATTCATCCTCTGAAATGATAGTATATCGAGCTCCAGAAGCCACCAACATGTGGAAAGGATTACCATCAATTGCAATAACACACTTAGGGTCCATTACACCCAAGCATCTCTCTTTATCATAGTTGATGACTGACCACAGTACTTGTTGTTAACATTCTTCACCATCATCATCAATAATGCTTATCTTCATTCTCTGAGTCGTCATAACTCATGTCACTCACAACTCCAACATATTTTGATGACATGCCAATGCAAACACGTGCATAATGGCCTAGTTTTTTGCATTTCATGCATGTAACATTACGTGCAGGACATGACTTATTTGCCCAATGACTCATACTGCCACATCTCAAACATGAACTTTTCTGCCCCCTTTATATTTTCCTTTACTCTTCTCTGTATTTTTACTATTTGCCCTTCTTCTTTAGCCTTCCCCATGACTTTGAAAACTTGTTGCCCTTCACAGCATTTCTCTTCTTATATTTTATCCTGGTTAACAGCATTAATACATTTATTTGTTAATCCTTCACCTCTGGCAATTTTGAGTGCTTCCAATAAAGTAGGATTATGTGCACTCTTTTTGAATTGCATCATGAATTGGCCATGAATATATTCATCCTGATTATCCGTAAATGCACATTTCGCGATTAATGCTCACAGACCAAATACAAATGAATCAAGATTTTCATCACTTGCCTGTATGCGAGAAAAACAATGATACCTCTCTAAAACAATAAATGCAAATCAGAGGAGTGCCAAACAATTTCAAAAAAGTTTTTCATCAATAATTCAATACATCAGCCTGAAAAGTATGGTGTTCCCTCGTTCGACATGGCCCGATAAATCCTGTCGACAGGATTTATCGGGCCATGTCGAACGAGGGAACACCATACTCCATTGGAAACACTGTAAAATTACATGAACAATAGGCGCTAAAAGATTGTAAATTTAAATGAACAAGATTATAGAGCCAGTGATTTGAAAGGCTATGCGCTAGAATACAGTCAAATTTCTATAAGATCCTTTGAAGGCAGATACATAAACAACAGTTCAATATTCAAGCCCTGATGATGTCCTTTTAGGACAAAACGCGTTTCAGGCTGATGTATTGTTTGGAATTTGCTTGGAATACGAATTATAACAATAGAGAAGAAGATTGTGACTGCTTTTGTTATATGGATTTTGAACTGTGATCATTGGAAAGAAAAGGAAAAAATAAAAAAGAAAGAATCTTCTTGAATTCAACATACTGCCTAAGGACTCATTATTGGAAGACTCTTAAAAATTATTGATGAAAAACTTTTTTGAAATTGTTTGGCGCTCCTCTGATTTGCATTTATTGTCTTAGTTATTTGTGGTACTGAAGCGGTGGACCACACAGAGTGAGCTCCAGTGTTCATTATAATATTCTCTCCACACATTAGTATAATCAACTAGTGCGCCCAAGGTGCTTTACCCTAACCGCTTAGATTTCTTAAATTTCCTCTCTAAAACAACATTAGTCTTGTTACCAAAATGTAAATCCAACTGTTTCATGGTCTTAGCGCACAATGACAAGCCATCATCTTTTCCTGATTGGAAATATCAGGAAGAGTGTGATAAATTCTTACACTTTCTTTGCCCAAAGAATGTAATAGCATAGCCTGTTTCCTGTCATCCGACAATCTTTTATTTCCAGCAGCCAACATAAAGATTTTAAACCCATCAATCCACTCTTACCAAGGAGTGACAGCATCCACCTGTATTAGGTAAAAACATTGATGGAACTGATAAATTGTGTGACATTATGAACACTAAAATAATAAATGAAAACAAAGTTGTCACTGTCGTCTTACTGCACTCAAAATAATAACTTAAAATAAATAAAGTTGTCACCATCGTCTCACTTGCTTGAAGTAACTTTGTAGGGAGTGCATTGTCATTTTGACTATCCAAATGTAGTTGCCACTGTAATGCTGTATTAAAATTATACTCCACGATGGCAGCCACTATAGTACTATGGGTTTCCTTCAGCCAGAAGAATGTTCCCAAATACAGCTTGAGCCAACCCTTTGTTATATTCCATATAGGTACCCTATTTAGGCGCAGGTAACATTGCAACCTTTCACCTATATTCTTCCCTACATTACATACATAACGGTTCTTAGGGACTGACCTTTTACCTAGATACGACACTGCATTCAGAACGCGGGTTTCCCCCCTAGTTCGAATCTCATACATTATGTATGAGGCTTCTTGGAAGCACAGCAGGATTAACAGCAGGACGAACATCTCCTGTATAATATCTCTGTATAAAGTTCAGGCCGAACGTCATCCTTTAGGCCGACACAGTAACACAGCAAGGTAGGACCCCCTGGGGAGACCTATGGGTATATATACATCACATCTTGCTTAGAAGGACAGAGGAGCCCGAGACTTCCCGGCTGAGACACTGACCAGAGACGTTGAGGTTACTGCATGCAGACGCTCCAGCTCGCAGTGGTCTAACATCCCTCGCGGGGTGTCCAACTCAAGACCAGGACGGGGTCCCATATTCTCTCATTCTCAGGTAATGGGGTTGACTAGATCCTAGAGGGATTCTTGGCATAACACCTACACAGATGCTAGGTACATTTAGGCACATCTAGTTAGGGAGGCATAGTAGGAGTTCGCACTTTTTATCATGCGTTTTATGTACTTGTATATATTCATGATTTATGCAAGATGGTAGAACTTTACCATCCCTTTACTTTCATAGTACTGCTAATCATATATCTCTGCTACTGTCTAATGGTTGTTGCAGCTCATCTATTCTACACCAGAATAACAACTGTTCAATAAATACTTATTGAAAACGCCCAGCCTGTTTATTCTGTGTATCTCTCTGAGACAAACTAAGTGAGCACGAGTGACTGAGCGAAAGGTATTATATTGTTTCCATGATTCTGAGGGATCAGGGTTGTCTTGTTCTGAGGTTGCCAGAATCTATTCTCTCCATGATAAGAGGAGATTATAGTGGCACTGTGAGCTAGCTAATACAGACAGGCTAACGTATCCGGTGGGGGTGCTCGGAATCAGTCCACCACCAATCCCACAGTTTATGTTATCCAAACGCACAGATCCTGTATAGGTAATATAGGAACTACACGACACCTTTACTTGTTGAAGACACACCCTTTACTGGGAGAAACGTAGCCTGAAATCGAGCAAGCAATTGTCTCCAATAATTTGTTGGCAACGCTCCATAAAGCAGCAAAACTGAATGCGCTGGTAAGAACATTTTAAATAATTAAAATTAAATGCTGCTCTCAACACCTGGAGGTGCATAGGATTATAATCTGAAACCTCCAGCGATCACATGCAGCCAGGCGGGGCTCTTCCTCTGTGCTGCAGGTGCTAGGCGATTTGTAACGAGATCGGGTCTCGTGCTCAAACAGCATGCGGCATGGGACCTCTAGAAAATAACACACTTGCATGTACCAGAGCGCGAGCCAACTGTTTAACATTATTGAAAGCGCATGCTGAAATGGTGAGCAGTATGTTAAAATTGCAATGTCAAATATTAAACGTCTGAAACAGCCCCAATACACATCAGTTTCCACACACACTGCAAATGCAGAGCGCAACTCACCAGCTGCAAGCCACGGGGACAACATACAGTTCCTGCCAAGCCTCCCAAATAAATTACATGATGCAAATAAAGGTGTCAAGCCATCCAACACCCTCACAATCCAGCATAGGTGCAGAGCGATGCCCCAAGAGAGTGCAGGAGAGTAGAGCTACAACCCTGCTCTAGCTTCAGGAGAATTATTCAAACTCGCTCAGCAAGGATCCGCATCTGGGGAGTAGTCCACTTGTCACCAGTTTGTAGAGGGTGCACAAACAATAAGAGCATGTTGTGTGTTATTAAAAAGAATCTTTATTACCCTGACTCCTCCCCTGAGCAGTTTGCCTCATTCCTGCCCAGCTCCAACTCCTCCTTCTCAAATCGCAATAACACCAGTGTTCTGTATTCCGTATTCCTGTTACAGAACACTGGCTCACATCTCATTAATACATAAGCACACCCTTGTCATAGCCTAAAACATAACACCGTCAATGAGGGCTTGTGATGCGAAGTCTAGCGTTGAGAATACGTTGCTCATTTGGGGCGATGCATTGTATTCCTTTGAGCTGCAATGCACAGTCCGGCTTTGTTGTCGAAGCTGCTGTTGATGAGGGATGTGAGGGCCAGCGCCTAGGATGCATCCCGCTACGGCGGTTCCAATGCAGTGACAGGCTGTAATGCGGGTCTTTGGGGTCGTTCCAATCCATGCAGTAACTGCAATGTGCCAATTCTGCTCGGGGGTTGCCTAGCGCAGCAGAGGAGATGCATTGGTTCCAGTAGATCCATAGAGGCTGGCCGAGCACTAACCCTGGGCAAAGCACTACGCTACGCTCGCGTAGTTTGCGAAGTTTGTGCTACTTCGCACAACGCGAATTGCACGTAGCACAGTGCAAACACGCGTAGCGTAGCGTAGTGCAGCGGTCATTTTTTGCTTGCTCGCGGTCCTCAACGTCAAGTTGGCGACCGCGAGCAAGCAAAATGACATCCCGGCGAGACTTTTTCCTCGTTCGCGATCAGCATCATCAAGTTGCCGATCGCGAGCGTGGAAAATAAACCTCCCGGCGAGATTCTCAACGTGGGGAGGTCAGGTTTCTCATTGCGAGTGGTCGCGTATGCTCGCGACCGCTCGCGATGAGAAACTACCAGTCCGCGTTGAGAAAGCTGCCGCTCGAGTAAAAATCTACTCGAGCGGCAGTAAAAGACAGCTCGCACTGTGCAAGATGCCGTTTTCAATGATTGCACAGTGCGGACAAGCATCCGGCACTGTGCAATCATTGCGAACAGTGCACTACGCAGTTCGCTTAGTGCTACGCGAAGCTCGCATAGTGCGGACTGCACTTTGCGTAGCTTCGCGTAGCGCTACTTTGCGAACTACGCCCAGGCTTACCGAGCACCTTAGGCCCACTTCCAAGGGTCCAGTGCTGGGTTGGCACCACTTGGCAGGATAGACTCACAGATGGCATGGCAGGGCGCAGGTGGAAGGTTGTTGGAAGCCTGTTGTGTCCCTGAGGCTTTAGATCAGGGGGCCAGTCAACTAGCCCTTGTTCTTACTCTGGGTTCTGGGTTCAAGAGATGTAGGTCCAATCCTTCTCACCCAGGCATTGGGGCAGCAGGCAGCTTGACAGCACAGCAAGGCACTAGTCCAGCAGGCAGCAGTATAGCAGAATGACAACCCTTCAGCAGCACAGCAGCCCTTCTTCCTGGCAGAGTATCCACAGGTCCAGAAGCATACTGACGTTTTGGTGTCTGAGGTCCAGTATTTTTACGTAGTTGTGCCTTTGCAGTCAGGGAAAAGCTTCTAGAGGTTTCCCTTTTGAGTCCTCAGGCATCCTGCCTTCCCTGCCCTGGCTCATGTGTGTAGGTAGAACACAGCCTATTCAATTGTAAGTAGACCTGAGTCCAGCTCCGCCCTCCCATCCTGCCAGTGATGGCCGATCCAGGCACACCTAAGCTCTCAATTGTGTGTGGTTGTCTAGGAGGAACACACAAAGTCCAACGGTTAGCTACACCCAGTCATGTGACCAGAGACAGGCTGCAGGCACTAAATAGCTAAGGGAGGAAAATGCCACCTTTTTAAAAGTACCATTTTCAAAATTGTAATTGAAAATCTGACTTCACCGTAGGTTCAGATTTTTCATTACAATTCCAAAGACAGCAAACCTGAACTGGTTACCTGCTCTCATTTGGAAATTACAGCTTATCAAATGTGATAAGGTAACTCCAAGGTTAGTCTATGGGAGAGGTAGGCCTTGCAGTAGTGAAAAATGAATTTAAGAGTTTTTCAATACCAGGACATGTAAAATGTAAAATTACATGTCCTCCTTTTTAATACACTACACCCTGCCCTCTGAGCTGTCCAGGGCCTCCTCTATGAATGACATATATATTAAATAGGAAGGTTTGGACCTGAGAAAAGGGTAATTTTACCAGGTCTAATGGCAGTTAAAAACTGCACACATACAGGCTGCCATGGCAGTCTTGAGACCTGTTTAAAGATGCTACTTAAGTGGATGGCACAATCAGTGCTGCAGGCCAACTAGTGCAAAACCAAAGGGGATGATGGACGGAGTGTTGACAATGCAAGCACTCACCCCCAGTCAACTGATCTGGGTTTAATCCATCATCATTCTTTAGCTCACTCCCCCACCCCAGTTCAGACATGGCCATATGCAAATCAGTCTGACCCTGTGCCTCATGGGAACAGTCCAGCCCGAACTGCCAAACCATGTCGTCCCTGGACCGGAAACAAGCCTCCTGGGACCGGTTTCGGGCTCACAGCCCTCATCAGCCAGGCTATCTTGAATCCAGTGGCAAAGTGAGCAAGGGACCCACGTCTGGGCATACCCTGCCAACTTAGGGCGAACAAAGCAAAACCAAAGGGGATGATGGACGGAGAGTTGACAATGCAAGCACTCACCCCCAGTCAACTGATCTGGGTTTAATCCATCATCATTCTTTAGCTCACTCCGCCACCCCAGTTCAGACATGGCCATATGCAAATCAGTCTGACCCTGTGCCTCATGGGAACAGTCCAGCCCGAACTGCCAAACCATGTCGTCCCTGGACCGGAAACAAGCATCCTGGGACCGGTTTCGGGCTCACAGCCCTCATCAGCCAGGCTATCTTGAATCCAGTGGCAAAGTGAGCAAGGGACCCACGTCTGGGCATACCCTGCCAACTTAGGGCGAACAAAGCAAAACCAAAGGGGATGATGGACGGAGTGTTGACAATGCAAGCACTCACCCCCAGACAACTGATCTGGGTTTAATCCATCATCATTCTTTAGCTCACTCCGCCACCCCAGTTCAGACATGGCCATATGCAAATCAGTCTGACCCTGTGCCTCATGGGAACAGTCCAGCCCGAACTGCCAAACCATGTCATCCCTGGACCGGAAACAAGCATCCTGGGACCGGTTTCGGGCTCACAGCCCTCATCAGCCAGGCTATCTTGAATCCAGTGGCAAAGTGAGCAAGGGACCCACGTCTGGGCATACCCTGCCAACTTAGGGCGAACAAAGCAAAACCAAAGGGGATGATGGACGGAGTGTTGACAATGCAAGCACTCACCCCCAGTCAACTGATCTGGGTTTAATCCATCATCATTCTTTAGCTCACTCCGCCACCCCAGTTCAGACATGGCCATATGCAAATCAGTCTGACCCTGTGCCTCATGGGAACAGTCCAGCCCGAACTGCCAAACCATGTCATCCCTGGACCGGAAACAAGCATCCTGGGACCGGTTTCGGGCTCACAGCCCTCATCAGCCAGGCTATCTTGAATCCAGTGGCAAAGTGAGCAAGGGACCCACGTTTGGGCATACCCTGCCTACTTAGGGCGAACAAAGCAAAACCAAAGGGGATGATGGACGGAGTGTTGACAATGCAAGCCCTCACCCCCAGTCAACTGATCTGGGTTTAATCCATCATCATTCTTTAGCTCACTCCGCCACCCCAGTTCAGACATGGCATATGCAAATCAGTCTGACCCTGTGCCTCATGGGAACAGTCCAGCCCGAACTGCCAAACCATGTCGTCCCTGGACCGGAAACAAGCATCCTGGGACCGGTTTCGGGCTCACAGCCCTCATCAGCCAGGCTATCTTGAATCCAGTGGCAAAGTGAGCAAGGGACCCACGTCTGGGCATACCCTGCCAACTTAGGGCGAACAAAGCAAAACCAAAGGGGATGATGGACGGAGTGTTGACAATGCAAGCACTCACCCCCAGTCAACTGATCTGGGTTTAATCCATCATCATTCTTTAGCTCACTCCGCCACCCCAGTTCAGACATGGCCATATGCAAATCAGTCTGACCCTGTGCCTCATGGGAACAGTCCAGCCCGAACTGCCAAACCATGTCGTCCCTGGACCGGAAACAAGCATCCTGGGACCGGTTTCGGGCTCACAGCCCTCATCAGCCAGGCTATCTTGAATCCAGTGGCAAAGTGAGCAAGGGACCCACGTCTGGGCATACCCTGCCAACTTAGGGCGAACAAAGCAAAACCAAAGGGGATGATGGACGGAGTGTTGACAATGCAAGCACTCACCCCCAGTCAACTGATCTGGGTTTAATCCATCATCATTCTTTAGCTCACTCCACCACCCCAGTTCAGACATGGCCATATGCAAATCAGTCTGACCCTGTGCCTCATGGGAACAGTCCAGCCCGAACTGCCAAGCCATGTCTTCCCTGGACCGGTAACAAGCATCCTAGGACCTGTTTCTGGCATTCCAGCCGTCATCAGCCAGGCTTGCTTGAATCCAGTGGCAAAGTGAGCAAGGGACCCACGTCTGGGCATACCCCCGCCAACTTAGGGTGAACAAAGCGATACAAAAGGGGATGATGGACGGAACGTTTGAGCCAATCAAACACTCACCCCCAGTCAACTGATCTGGGTTTAATCCATCATCATTCTTTAGCTCACTCCACCACCCCAGTTCAGACATGGCCATATGCAAATCAGTCTGACCCTGTGCCTCATGGGAACAGTCCAGCCCGAACTGCCAAGCCATGTCTTCCCTGGACCGGAAACAAGCATCCTAGGACCGGTTTCTGGCATTCCAGCCGTCATCAGCCAGGCTTGCTTGAATCCAGTGGCAAAGTGAGCAAGGGACCCACGTCTGGGCATACCCCCGCCAACTTAGGGCGAACAAAGCGATACAAAAGGGGATGATGGACGGAACGTTTGAGCCAATCAAACACTCACCCCCAGTCAACTGATCTGGGTTTAATCCATCATCATTCTTTAGCTCACTCCACCACCCCAGTTCAGACATGGCCATATGCAAATCAGTCTGACCCTGTGCCTCATGGGAACAGTCCAGCCCGAACTGCCAAGCCATGTCTTCCCTAGACCGGAAACAAGCATCCTAGGACCGGTTTCTGGCATTCCAGCCGTCATCAGCCAGGCTTGCTTGAATCCAGTGGCAAAGTGAGCAAGGGACCCACGTCTGGGCATACCCCCGCCAACTTAGGGCGAACAAAGCGATACAAAAGGGGATGATGGACGGAACGTTTGAGCCAATCAAACACTCACCCCCAGTCAACTGATCTGGGTTTAATCCATCATCATTCTTTAGCTCACTCCACCACCCCAGTTCAGACATGGCCATATGCAAATCAGTCTGACCCTGTGCCTCATCGGAACAGTCCAGCCCGAACTGCCAAGCCATGTCTTCCCTGGACCGGAAACAAGCATCCTAGGACCGGTTTCTGGCATTCCAGCCGTCATCAGCCAGGCTTGCTTGAATCCAGTGGCAAAGTGAGCAAGGGACCCAAGTCTGGGCATACCCCCGCCAACTTAGGGCGAACAAAGCGATACAAAAGGGGATGATGGACGGAACGTTTGAGCCAATCAAACACTCACCCCCAGTCAACTGATCTGGGTTTAATCCATCATCATTCTTTAGCTCACTCCACCACCCCAGTTCAGACATGGCCATATGCAAATCAGTCTGACCCTGTGCCTCATGGGAACAGTCCAGCCCGAACTGCCAAGCCATGTCTTCCCTGGACCGGAAACAAGCATCCTAGGACCGGTTTCTGGCATTCCAGCCGTCATCAGCCAGGCTTGCTTGAATCCAGTGGCAAAGTGAGCAAGGGACCCACGTCTGGGCATACCCCCGCCAACTTAGGGCGAACAAAGCGATACAAAAGGAGATGATGGACGGAACGTTTCAGCCAATCAAACACTCACCCCCAGTCAACTGATCTGGGTTTAATCCATCATCATTCTTTAGCTCACTCCACCACCCTAGTTCAGACATGGCCATATGCAAATCAGTCTGACCCTGTGCCTCATGGGAACAGTCCAGCCCGAACTGCCAAGCCATGTCTTCCCTGGACCGGAAACAAGCATCCTAGGACCGGTTTCTGGCATTCCAGCCGTCATCAGCCAGGCTTGCTTGAATCCAGTGGCAAAGTGAGCAAGGGACCCACGTCTGGGCATACCCCCGCCAACTTAGGGCGAACAATAGTAGCATCTGATTTACAGACCCTGGACAGACACAGTGCACCTTACTAGGGACTTTCCAGTAAATCAAATATGCCAATCATGGATAACCAGCCATAATCACAATTTACACAGGGAGCAGTTGCACTTTAACACTGATCAACAGTGGTAAAGTGCTCAGAGTACAGAAACCAAGACCAGGATGAACCTGTTGCCTAAACTGACTTGGGGTCCAAGGATCTAACAATATCGATGCCCACCTTCTCAAAGGGAGTGCCAACAACAGGTAAAGGGGTGAGGAGAGCCTTGAGCTATTTCCCTGACTTCCCACTGGCCTGGCAGGTGGGACAGGACCGACAGGATGCATCTGAGGCCGTCTTTATCCAGGGCCAATTGAAGTGGGCAACAAGACCGGCGAAGGTCTTGTCTTGCCCCAGATGTCCTGCCAGAGGAATGTCATGAGCCAGCCACAGTAGGAAGGCCCTGTAACACTGGGGGACCAAGGCACGTGGGCTGCCCCAGTTCCAGGAACCTTAGGCTCCCTATTAAGGAGTTTATTCTACCAATAGATAAGGTGATCTTCAGATCTCACCTGCTGCCTGGGCCTCAGCTTTACGCCTCATGCCCTCTATTGTGGAGCACTCTTTCTGCACCTTGCAGAACTCCTCCCTGGTGCCTCCACCTACAACTTGCCCTCCAGCAAGCTCAGGCAGGTCACCCAGGGTGGCAATGTCGTCCCCTGTAGGCTCAGGGACAACTTAACAAGTACCACATTAACCTGGACCGTGGGAACTTAAGGGGCTTGTTTCCCATGCCACCTGCCCTTACTCTTTTTGGCAGCTACATGGGCCATTGCTCCAGGCTCCAAACACCCCTGACTCTCTTCTTGGCAGCCATGGTCCATGTGGTCATACAGACCCATTTAGGTAATCCCAACATCTCCAAGTGTGACGGGAGCTTTACCTCCTTCTAGATAGTGTGCTCCAGGTCATTGCCTAACAGACAATCTACGGGCATGGCACCACTCACAGCTACTTTTAGAGAACCTGAGACCACCCCCACCAAAAGAGAAGATGAGCCACCAGTAGATGACTCTCATGGTTGTCCGCAACTATCACTTGATGGAATGTGTTAGGGAGGACCTGAGCTGAGGATACCAGCTGAAACCTCAAAGTAGTCATACTGGCCCCTATGCCCCTCAAAACCTCTACCCATTGCCCATTGATAGAGACACACTGCCTGTACTTAGAAGTATTGGCATACACATGGGATTTTGGCACCATCGCCTTATCCACCAGGGACATTAGGGTCACCTCTGCCTGCTCCCCAAAGCAATCTGGGACCACCTCCACCCTTAGCGTTACACTTGCCAACCCAGGTATCTGCCCACCAGTGGAGGATGTGCCCTCTTGGAACCTTTGGAGTCTCCTTTGAAGTGTCCGTATTTGTAACACTCAGTAAATTGGGTACAAACGTCCTTGTCTGCTTGTCATAGAATCCTTTTTTGGGGGGTTCAGACTGGGACTGGTTACCACTGTTCCCTTGGGAATTATTTTGGAGGCCTTTTGAGAACTCCTTACTTTTACGTTTTTCTTCTCCATCTTTCTTCTGGTGGGACCTCACACAACCCTTCAGGGCCAGACTGGGAACCCAAAGCTGCCCTGGCAATTTTCTCAGGCCAGCCCCTGGAGAAGCACTGCCTGGCCCGAGAGGCTGGAAATGCTTGCTTGCTGCTTTTGTTACTGGGGGCCAATATTGCAGCACCGCTGTTAAACTGACCCCCAGTAACAAAACCAGACCCCTCCCTTCCGTTACGGCTAGTCTGCCACAGCCACCTTTTTGGGAGTCTCCCCCAGAGGCCTTTTTTGACCCTATGGTCCGCCTCCTCAGCAAGCTTCCTGGGGTCAGTCAGCTTGCTGTCCACTAGGTGCTGGCACCGCCCTGCACAGCAGATATTGAGCATGTGCTCCCTTGGAATCAAGTTGCACAGCCCATCAGAATCATTGACTTTGCTGCCCCTCACTCAGCCCTTCAGTGCCTTGTTAGAGTTAGAGACTGGGGAGTTTGTGTCTGTCCCTGAATCTCTGGCAATACTTTTCAAGGGTGAGCCCAAATTTAGCTAACAGGATGGCTTTTGTGGGGGTGTACCTGGTTTGGTCCTCTACTTGTAGGGTCAGAAGAGTGTCCCTCCCCACTGGAGCCATATGCTTTCACAGACCACCTGCCTAGTGATTTTCTGTGATCTTGTGTACTCTCAGGGTCACCTCATAAGATGAACACTATTTATCAGTGTCACCCCCACCACATAACTGGGTACCAGGTCTTTGGGGATCGGAGCCTTCTTTTCACTTTCAGACACTGAGTTAATACTGCTTCTATTGCTGGAACCCACTTGTTTTGCCCTTTGTTACAGCTCTTTAAGACTTCTTTCATGAGTCAAATACCCAAAAGCAAGTTTCTCCTCCATCCTAATCTTGGCCTTCTGTAGTTGGGGAAACTCCCTCTCTGCCTTCCTGTCCGCCAGCTCCTCTGGGGACAGGCCATGCAATGAAACACTGTTTCAATGCATGTGATAGGTCCTCCCCCTCCCCTGGAGATTGCATTTCAGGGCTGATGTCCATATCCTCATCCTGCTCCTCAACATCATCCTCATCATCTTGCTCCTCTGTGGTTTTCAGTGACTAGTAGATCTCGGGCCCTAAGAGCTTTCTGCAGCTCCAACTTCTTGGTACCCTTCTTGGTGGGGAGCCCCTTTTCCTTGCAGAACTGCTTGAGCTCAGCCATAGTATAACTTCCCAAGTTGGCCAGCTCAAACTCCATCACTGCAGGTATGGCCACAGACAGTCAGGTAGCAAGGATAGTGGATTTGGAAAGAAATAGCCTCTGAGGGAGGATTTAAAAACTCAAAATGGTCTTAGATTATTCATGCGGGGCAGTGGTGTAACATAAAATTACTGTAAGATACTGAACAAACACAAGTCCAAATCCTCACGGCTGAACACCAGTGTAAGAAATTGGGTTTCTGGTTGAGGGGGGTGAAACTCTTCTCAAACAGCAACCACAATTCTTCTCAGGGTGAAGTCACAAGCAAACCCTTAATTAACCTGTGCTCAACCCTCTGGTTGCTTGGCACATGGCAACAAGACTTAACTCAGAGGCAATGTGCAAAGTATTTGTGCAGCACTTCAAACAGTAATAAAGTGAAAATACAACACAAGAAAAATCCCACACCAATCTAGAGAAATAGAGTATAATTCAAAAAAATTATCTGAGACCAAAACAAAAAAAATCAAATTAGTAGAACCAGAGATATTACATTTTAAAGATTTTAGTGAAAATAGAGTCAAAAGGCATAAAGCTCCAACTGTGGATATCTAGTTGCGCCGGTCCGGGACAAAGTAACAAGTTGAGGCTGAGGTTTTTTTAAAACTTTATTTACCATTTTCACATTAATACACAACAAAATGCCATGTTAATTACTCATTGTATCAATACAAAAACTACTGTTTTTGAGAAGTGGTCTAGTGTATATTGCACGAGATAGTCCGAGGTAACATACACATTATTACTACATGAACAACGATCAGTCAACCTTTAACCGATCACATATACCAAGGCCCGCTGCCCCCCTCCTTCAACCTAGAGGTGTATACCTGTGTCAATCTCAGCAGCAGACGTCTAACCCACCCCGGTAGGCACTATCCCTGCAGGCTGTTGTGAATCAGAGGCAGAACCAATGTCCAGTAAGTAGCGCTTGAGGGGACTCCAGATGTTCCGTGGTCTGGATGCTACAGATTGAGTTGCAGCGAACAGCTCACAATTCGTGTTACAGTGTATTAGGCTATTAAGCCAAGCCAAGCTTTTGTTGCTGGGGTGTTTCTGCTTCCCCAATGTATCGCTAACTCCCTTTTTGCCAGTAACAGGGCAATTGCTGTGAATTTGTGCATCTGTTTAGGAATCTCTCGCGTGTTTCCCATCAGCGCCATCCCGGGTGTAGGGTCTATAGTGAGAAGTACCATACTCGATAAGATTGCGTAGTTGGCCCTCCAATAACTCCATATCTTTACACAGTTCCAGGACATGTAAACTATTGTGTCCCACACTTGGGGCATGTGTGTGGTCGACTGGGGTCAATTCTGTGAATTTTCGCCGGAGACATGTACGCCCTCCATAAGAATTTAAAATGAAACTTATTCCTATTATTAAGTGATACCTCTTTGATCTGGGCACAGCAATATTCCCAATGTGAATCCTGTATCGGGTGTCCCAGATCCCGCCCCCAAGCTTCACAGAACCTAGTGTCCCTACTGGGGACCAGGGCCATGCTGGCTTTATATAGCTTAGATATAAGATGGTCCCCCAGTTGTTCGTGATCAATATTGTTAGCGGAGGGAAATGATCAGGCTCCAATGGAAATTCAGTAATTTGAGCACGCAGTGTCCTACGGAGCCTGCTAAGAACAAATTGGTCCATGAAAGGAGCCTCACTAAAACGCTCCTCCTCTGTACTTGAAAGCACATGCCCCTCCGGAAAGAGGTCTCCGATTGTTTCAAGAGAATATTTAGTGAGAGTGTGTTGAACTAGCTTCTCCTCAGTAATAGGCAGCCATGGGTTATTTGCAATTTGGATAGCTGGGGAATAAAGGGTGCATCCACCAGTCACACGCGCTAATTTCTGCCAGGCCCAGCTAGTGGTGGATACTGTTTGGATATCTCGGGGTCCCTAGGGAAGCCTTTTGGTAGTATGGTCTCTACTGGGGCTGGAAGTACTAAGTCTGTCTCAGGTCACGCATAAGGGAGCCGAACGTCAGGATGATACCAGCAATGTGCAAAACTACACTGTGTGACCAAGTAGTAGATCTGAAAGTTAGGGACCCCTAATTCTCCCCTCGCATACGGCAAAGACAATGTGTCCCAGCTGACCCTGGCTCTGCCGCCTCCCCAAACAAGCCTGATGAGATGTGAACGGAGAGTATGGAAGAATCTATTAGGTAGTGGAATGGGGATATTGTGAAACAAATATAAAATTTGGGAAGAACCACCATTTTAATGATCGCGACGCGACCAGCCAGCGAGAGGGGGAGCTTCAGCCACCTCTCCACCTGTGACTCCAGTCTATTTAGCTTGGGGCCATAATTAAGTAAAACAATCTGCTCAACCTCCCTATGGTCGTGCATTCCCAAATATTTAACTGACGTGTCGCACCATGCCAGGGGTAATACGCAATCTAATTTGGCGGTACAAGGCGTTAAAGGAAAAAATTCTGATTTGCTCCAATTTATGCCAAGTCCAGAGAATCCACCAAATTGAATAATTTCTCTGACTAGCGGAGCAAGATTCTCTTGGGGGTGCCAAACGTAAAGAATAATATCATCCGCATCGTGTGATTTTAAAAGCGGGCCCGTTTTAAACTGGAGCCCCCTTTGTAAATGTTGCTCTTGTAATCGTCTAACCAATGGGTCAAGTGCTATGATGAAGAGCAGGGGAGAGAGCGGGCATCCCTGTCTAGTGCCGTGGGTTAGCTTGAGAGATGAGGACAGGGTACCGTTTAATCTGAGCCTAGCCGTGGGTAAAGTGTAAAGGAGTGAGGTGAGATCCATGAATCCTTTAGGCATGCCCATTTTACTTATAATGGCCCGAAAGAAGGGACATTCTAAAGAATCTAATGCTTTTTTGGTGTCGAGCAGCGCGGCCACCGCAGGTACCTCCGGTGAAATCCTATGTATGACCGCAAACAGTGTCTGCAGATTCTGAGCCGTCGACCTATGTGGGACAAAGCCCGATTGGACTGGGGATATGATTTGGCCTAGAAGAAGGGCCAGCTGCATCGCAATCATTTTTGCAAGTATTTTGTAATCAACGTTTAATAGAGAGAGAGGTCTATACGAGCCACATAGTAGCGGGTCTTTACCAGGTTTAGGGAGAAGAATGATTACAGCTTCGCACGCGTAGGGAGAAGCACCTTACTTTCAAGTGCCTCCTGGTATTCTTCAAGACGATATGGAGTCTTCTAGGCTTTATAAAAATTTCCGGTGAACCCATCTAGTCCCAGGGTGGTTGAGCCATTCATGGCATCAATAGCACTAATAATTTCCTCCGTGGAGAAGGGCTCTGACAAAAATTGTTGCTTGGCGTAATCGAGACATACCAGCGAATCTCTTCCAAGTATTTGTTACGGTTCTTATCGCTGTGTGTTACTCACGTTGAGTATAAGTTGGTATAATATTAAAAAAATTCATCCTGTATGTCCGTTGTGCCTGTCAGTAAATTTCTGGAATTGGTTCGGAGGTTAGTAATATATGATTGCCCCACCGGGGGTCTCAGAATTCACGCTAAAGTGCGGCCCGGTCTCTCACCCTCCCCGTAGCGCCTGGCGATAGCATATTTACTTCGAAAATGTGTCTCCGCAGCCTCCCTGAATTCCACTAAAAGAGTCAACCAACGGCTAAGATTGGCTGGGTCGACCCGCACCTCCTGCTCCCGATCCAGCGCATCCAGTTGTTCTTCAATATGGAAGAGTGTGCGTCTCAGGTCTTATAGTGCCCTGGCATGCTTGGAAATACAAATCCCCCTCAAATAAGCTTTAAATGCTTCCCACTGCGTGGCCCAGGACTAAAGTGATCCCTTATTCAATTCAAAGTATTCCACAATAGCGCCACGGAGTTCGGTGCGGAATACCTCATCCATCAGCGCTTGTCCGGGGAATCTCCATTGCTTCTCACAACCCTCCGCTCTAGGAATCCGTACTGTTAAGGTGACTGGGGAGTGGCCTGACAGCGTTCTGAGAAGGTGCTGATTGCCCGATAACAAGTTACCAAATTAGGGGATAACAGCCAGTAATCTAAGCGTGTCCAGGTATCATGCAGCGCAGAGTAATGTGTATAGGCGGACTCCTCCGGGCGGCAGCATCGCCACGCATCCGCCAAACCAAGCGTCCCGCACAGGTCTAGTAAAGCACGGTGAGCCCGGGGTTTAGAGTCCTGCGTATCGGCAGTACTGCCACGTGTAAGGTCTAACAGAAGATTACAGTCCCCTCCCATGCAAATATAATCTGCTTCCAGCTGCGCTATCTGGGCATGCAAATCGTGAAGAAAATCTGGACTGTCAACGTTGGGTGCATATACACATATGAACGCCATGCGGTAACCCATCAGATGGCCAACTACCATCGTGTAGCGCCCTTCATTATCATTACGAACCCACAATAGTTGGAAGGGAAGGGGTTTATGTATTAATATGGCCGTACCCCTAGCATATGTGCTAAAATTAGCAAGATAGCAGTGGGACCCCCAGGCAGAGGCAAAGCCTGTCGTGGCTGACTTCGGCAAGTGTGTTTCCTGCAGAAAGGCGATGTCAGCTTTGTGCCTCTGCAAATAGTGCAATACCTGTTTCCCTTTTTGCCCATTATTCAAGCCCCTGACGTTCCAGGTGATCATCCTTAGTTCAGAAAACGTGGACAGTTTACCCCAGGACATGCAGAATATTTAAGGGTGACATTGTTTGTGCGTTAAAAAGACACAAACAATTCACAATGAGTAAATTGGACAAGAAACATTGGTTCTCTTTTGTTCCAAACAACCCCGCCCTCCACCCCCCCACCCATCCCTGCTCACCCCAATGCAGGGAACTCCCAGTCTAGCTAAGAGATAGAATGTAAGCAGTAAACACCACAAACAGTAAATCAGGAGCAACCCAAAATACGTCCCGGTTAACATGCCAATACCAAAAGTGATAAACACTTGGGGTGTGGCTATGCCGCGCCAAATACCCAACTTTGTAGAAGAACAGGACACATAGGGGCCGATTCCGATCTCGGCCATTAGGGCTCCGAATCGGATTCGGCTTAACCGGATCCGATTCGGAGCCCTATTCCCCGACCGATTCGTACACGCGTCCGGGCGAGCGAGTACGATGCGAAATCGCCGACCGACTCGTCCGGGCGTCCCGACCGCTCCGACCGACTCGTTCCCGGGTCTAACCGCACCGACCGACTCGCTCGGACTCGACTCGCACCGCGCAATGGAGACGTTCCCCGGCCGGGTAAGTACGATGCGCGCCGCGAGCAGTCCGACCGAGCCGCGCACTCCGGCTCGAAAGAGCAGTCGGAGCCGTACTTTGGGGGTCCGGGTCGGACCCCCCTGTACGCGTAGCCGCACGAGTCGCACACAGGGGGGACCCATGGGTCCCCCCACCTGTGCGTGTACGGCGCGAGTCGCTTCGCCGCGTACACGCTGTAGGGGGTGCCCTTGTCTGCCTCGCACCCATTGAGTCAATGGGAGCCCACGTACGCGTTGTACGACAGGCTCCCATTGACTTCAATGGGAGTCCGACCGACTCGAGTCCGATGGCATACGTGCGCATCGTACTCGTTCGGTCGGGCTGCACGGGTCCGATTTGGTCAGAAATCTCTCCGGGTCCGGCTCGGTCGGAGAGATTTCCGGCCCGAATCGGAATCGGCCCCATAGTGTTGCACCTAATGTGGCTTAGATTTCACAAACCATAAAGAGAGCATCGCCCTAACTCAGTGCTGCAGCGTCTAAATCACGTATCATGGTCTTTGTCAGTTGTAGGCTTGCCATGCCAATAGTCACTCAGAGGAGAATAGTTCTGCACCTGCCACCGAACCGCTGTGAGGTGGCGAGTAGCTCGGAAAATCCTTTCCACGCCAGCCACAGGCCGCCTTGTATTCCCGACAGAACTCTTGGACAGCTGTGGGAGAATCGAAGTTGTGAGCCTTACCTTCCACGTCATCTCGAAGACGAGCAGGATAGATCATGCCGTACTTGAGGCCCAAATTCCAGAGTGTGACCTTGAACCTGTGTACTTCCTTCTGGCCTCCTGGACCATAGCAGTGAAGTCCGTGAATAATGAAATCTATAATCCCTGCCAGTTCAGAGAGCCCTTCTCTCTAGCAAGCTGCAACGTGGTATCCCTGTCGCAGAAATTTAGAAGGCGGGCTATGACTGGACTAGGGGGGCATCCAGGATTAGGACGAGGGCCCAGGGAACGGTGGGCACACTCTACCAAGAAGGTGGGTGTAAAGGACTCTTTACCGAAGAGTTCTGACAGCAGGGTTTCCACAAAAAGATCCATGCGGCCTGTATTCATGGTCTACGGTACGCCAAGAATTCGTACGTTATTACGCCTGCTCCTCGCCTCCAAGTTTTTATTCTTCATGGCGACGTTTTCAAGGATTTTCTCCATACGATCCAGGCATTTGGTTGATTGGGCAGCTCCGTCCTTAAGGTCTAAAACCCTACCTTCCACTATGTCTAAGCGCCTCTCATGGGTGTCAAGACGTTGTATCCAGTCGCTTATCTAATATATTGAAATGCCCGTCCAGTGCCCAGAAACCCACCCTGAGCTCCTGCATCAGGGTGTCCGATCCAGAAGGAGCGCCCTCAGCCTGGGCCACCTCTCCCCCCCCTCAGCCATGCCAGCACCAGGATCAGCCAATGAATCACCTGGTTTGCCGAACTGCAGTAACCGCTGTTTAGGGTCTTTGAGGACCATTGCGTGAAGTGCCGCCCAAGATGTGTGCAGTTTCAGCCCTCAGAGCACAGGAGACCAATTACCAATAAGGGGACCAGGTTGTGAATGTTCCTCACTCGGTCTCTGCAGGAGTAGCAAGGAAGCGCAGCCCTAGCGTCGTCGCCAGGCGATCCGAGCAAAGGAGCAAGAGGGGGGATGAATAATCTGCAGGGCCCCCAACGTTATTAACAACTGCTAGTACATGGGGCCCTCACTTTGCCACAATTCCCCTGATCTGCAGGTCGCGTGTCGTAGTGGCCAGGGTCTGCCAGTTTCCCTCCGGGTCAGCCAGCAGTGTGCGGCAGAGATACAGGCAGGGCAGGGGCAGGCAGCGACAAAAGAACAGGCCAGGCCTCCAATCAAAGCACCATCAGGTGCAGGCAAGGCCCAGGGCGCCAACTCCATAGGCCTCCAGCAATGAACAGAGCCTCGCGCTGCCTCACCCCGCTCCGGGCACCTAGCCCCCACCCCCGCACCGAACCGACCAGCCGGATGGCTCACCCCCAGGCTCACCCGCGGACCCTTTCGCGGCGAGGCCTCCAGGAGCAACGCGGGCCGGCCTACCTGCAGGGCGGGGCGTCTTGCGTCTTCAGCCACAGGATCTTCCACCTCAGCAGCTCCCATGAGCAGTTCCAGCTATCAGCCGAGCTCCGCAGCCCTCAAACAGCTCCGAGGCAGGTCAGGTCGGATTCGCCAGGGGGAGTACGCCGTCCCCTTCTCGGGTCTTGCCCAGCTCAGGCTTCCGGCCTCGGTGTGCCGATATTAACTGCTCCCGGACAGGAACTCCGCAGCAGTTCAGGGGGCCGAAATCAACCCCTCTTAGCTCCCGCTGCGAGGTCACACACCAAGGTGTCAGCGGCTTCGTCCAGCAGGTAGGATGGCCAGTTTTTCTTGCAGGATAGGGCGAGGATGTCGGGTTGGTTGGCGGAGCTTCAGGGCTACACGGCCATCTTGGTCGGTATCCTGACCACGCCCCCCAGGCTGACCAAGTTAAAGTGCGGGTCAGCTACAGGGACCCAGTTGGGTCCGCTGAACAGAGTACCTGAAATCCTGGTTTGTGGAGCGTTGCGAAGATCCACGCCAATGAGGAGTTGCACAGCCGCAGCGATGCATTAGATCGAAGATGCGGTGAGGCTGCATTGCGAGGTCCTGCGTCATCATTGAGAATTCTGTTGATGAGGGCTTGCGATGCGAAGTCCAGTGTTGAGTAATTGAGTTGATATGTCGGTTCCGATGAGCTGCAAGGCTGTGATGCAGAGTCCGGCTCCATCATCGAGGCTGCAGCCGACAAGGGATGCAAGGACTTAGGATGCGTCATGCTACGGTTCTGATAAGGTGACGGTGACTGGATGTGGTGTGAGTTGTTGTGGAGGTTCCGATCCATGCAGTAGCAGCGGAGCATTGGTTCTGCTCGGGGTTGCAGTTCTGCTGGTTCCACAGGTGGGCTGACAGAGCACCTTCCGGCCCACTTCCAAAGGTCCAGGACTGGGATGCCACCACTTGGCAAGGTAGGACTTACAGATGACAGAGTCCTAGTGATGGGTTCAAGGTTGTGGGAGTCTTCTGTCCCTAAAGCTCTAGTCAGGAGGCCGGCCAACTAGTCCTTGGACTCACTCAGGGGTCATGGGTTCAACAGATGCAGGTCCAGTCCTTCTCACCCAGGCAAGAGGGCACCAGGTGGCAGGTCAGCACAGCAGGGCAACAGTCCAGAAGAGAACCAGTCCTTTCAGCAGCACAGCAGACCTTCTTCCTGGCAAAGTCCACAGATGCAGACGTGTACTGAAGAGTTGGGTCTAAGGGTCCAACATGTATATCTGATGCCTTCTTCAAAGAGGAGGAAGCATCTAGTGGTTTCCAACCTCAAGAGGTGTCAGGCAACCCCTTCCTGGCCACAGCTTGTCTGGGATCACAATAGACTAGTGATAAATTCTTTGTGAGCGAGCTCAGGCAGAGCCTTTGTGATCGTGCAGTGTCGTAGGTGACAGCCCCTCCCCCTCATTAATTCAGAGTTGCCCATCGTGCTAACACCTATCTTCCCTTTGTCTCACTGCCTGGGAGTATTAAACAAAGACCAGCCGCCAGATACACATAGTCAAGGGGCCCAGTATCAGGCTGTAGGCACCAAATGGTTAGGACAAAAAAAATGCCAACTTTCTAAAAGTGGCATTTTCAGAATTGTTATTCAAAATCCGACTTTACAATTAAAGAGGGATTTTAATTACAATTATTTCAACATCAAACTTGACCTTTCTACCTGCTTCCAATTGGAAGTTACAGCTTATTAAATGTAATAAGGTAAGTCCAATATTATCCAATGGGAGAGGTAGGTCTTGCAGTAGTGCAAAACGACTTTAGGAGTTTTTCACTACCAGGGCATGTAAAACTTAAAAGTACATGTCCTACTTTTTAAATACACTGCACCCTGCCCTCTGGGGTGACTTATATGCATAAAAAAAAAGGTTTAGGCTTGGCAGAATGTTTATTTTGCCAGGTCGAAAGGGCAGTTGAAAACTACTACTATATTAATATTTTCCAAAATATGCGTTGGTGATGAATTACTCAGAATAATTTTAAGTAAACATTATACTATACCAAAAATATGCAAGGGTGGTTGAATTAGAACATATGGCTGTATTCCTAAGGTTCCTCCTGGTTTGGTTGTCCTTTCTGTCAATATTTAAAGATGAATGGGGCTGTTAAAGAAATAATTATTGCCTTATGTCTCACCCATGCACGTTTTTGTTCAAAATGTTTTAGTAGCTTTCTTTTACCCATCTGAGTTTATTATGGTTTAGTGATTGATGGCCTATATTCGGAAATCATAAAATTTGGAGGGATAGGTATTGCCTGTTGTGTACTGGTATTTGGCAGAAATGAAGGACTTATAGTGGAGTCACTTTAAGACAAAATTCAGCAATCAGTCCCTCCTGAAATTTTAAAATGAGGAGAGATTGAGTAGTCTACCTTTGAACCTTTTCAAACAATCCTGTTTCAGATTCAAGGCAGGCTTTGAAGCAAAGCGTGAAGGGGACATCCCCTATAATTATGAATAACCCTGGGCGTAGTTCGCGTAGTAGCACTACACGTAGTTAATTGCATAGCTGTGTGCTTGACTGCACTGTGCAATAATTGCCAATGGCATCTTGCACAGTGCAAGTTAAGATAAAATAAGTATCTCTGTCTTTATATGCTAAAATGCATATAGTCATTTCACAAAAGTGAAAACGATAAATTAACAAGCAGTGAGAGAGGTGATGATTTTGGGATCCTCCCTAACCTAGGGAGAGAACCAAGCAGATGCCTTGAAAACAAAAAGCACATCTTGTTGAACAATTCGGTGGTGGTCCCATCCTCTTAGGACCACCCCAAGCACAGTTATTGGCAAAAATACAATCCCAACCAAAGGCCCTGCAAAGCATTATGGGACGAGATTAGCAGTGGGCAGTGAATATTATAGTATCCAATATCAAAATAATTCTACAAAGAGCTGCAGTTCAACTAGTCGTTACTAGATGTCCCTCACGAGTCAAATGCAAAATCATTGAAATTATTATTACATCAAGCTGCAGTTCCACTAGTCGTTACTAGATGTCCCTCACGAGTCAAATGCAAAAGCTTCATGAAAGGGTTTCAATGCTTTTGCATTTGACTCGTGAGGGACATCTAGTAACGACTAGTGGAACTGCAGCTTGATGTATTAATAATTTCAATGCTTTTGCATTTGACTCGTGAGGGACATCTAGTAACGACTAGTTGAACTGCAGCTCTTTGTAGAATTATTTTGATATTGGACACTATAATATTCACTGCCCACTGCTAATCTCGTCCCATAATGCTTTGCAGGGCCTTTGGTTGGATTGTATTTTTGCCCATAACTGTGCTTGGGGTGGTCCTAGGAGGAAGGGACCACCACTGAATTGTTCATCATGATATGCTCTTTGTGTTCGAGGCATCTGCTTGGTCCTCCCCTAGGTTAGGGGGACCCCAAAATCATCACCTCTCTCATTGCCTGATATTTTCATTCTCAAAGTTCACTTTTGTGAATTGGTTATAAGTTTTTTAGCTTGTAAAATTGCTTCATCAAAGCATTTGTAGGTGTTGATGATTTTGCTGCTACGCTATGTCAATTAGCACAGTTTTTGCACTGTACTACGTACAATTTGCGTAGTGCGTAGCGTAGTACTATGCCCAGGGTTAATTATGAGCCAGAATGACATCTATCAATGATTTGTGACCACAACAATTGAAGTTGCAAACCATTGATCAAATACCAACACCTGAGTAGGGGGAGTACCTGATTTCCAGCTTCACCTTTTGAATCTTGTAAGGAGCCTTGGGGATGGGAGGGAGACAGACAGTGATTCAGGAGACCATTACATTCTTCCCCAATGTTTTTCTCAACAGAAAACAGTTTAATGCAGCACCTGTCTCTTTAAGGGACAAACGCTGTTTTGTTTTTTGTTTTTTAAATCTTCCATTTGAGAATGGAAATGTAGGGGTCAAAGTGTGCTTTCACTATCAGGCCATGATTCCTCCATTTGTAGCCAATTACAGGATGCCACAAATAGTAATTTGCCTAAACAAATATTTAGGCAGGTCGGATTTTGACTATGGGTAATCTGAGATGGACCTCTTTGTACATAAAACACATCATAACCTGCTTCCCTGTGCTCAAACCAAATAGTGAGCAATTACCACATACTGGGATTAGCACATCAGGCCCTTATTTATTTAGTGCATGCACTTTTTATAAAGTAAGTTTCGCACCTGTGTGTTTAAAAGCAATGTGTAATATCATGTAAACACTTTTTAAATTACTAGAGCAAAGCAATATTACAATTGCATTATCAAATAACATGCATAAAACAAATACCAGCAAACCAGCCCTATTCATGCATTCAAAACCACAACAAAGGAAATCAAGTTATCTTTGCTGAGCAAATATCAGTCTGACTTTACCTTGGATTTTAGAACCTGTTTCTTTCATGCTCTACTCATTGTAAGCACAAATTATTTGTGAATTGTTTCCACGACAGACGCGTCAATCACAGATAGAGCTGTCTCATCACTCTTTCTTCATAATGTGTGGATCTGTTTGTTCTCTTTGCTAAAGCACTGATAAAACCCTCCACAGCTCCCTCGCCAATTATACCATATTACCAACAGAAAATGAATGACAGTGTACCGGGCTTGAATTTATGCTCTAAAGTGACATTTGTAGCAGATGTCACTCTGAAAATACTCTGAACTTTGCAGGAAAACAAAGGATCATTTTGCTTATGTGACACATGGTCTCCATATTGCTTATTTTTTGCATGAAAAGGGATCTGCTGACATGGCATCTTACTCCCCAATAAATCTCTTGAATCACTATCATCCTTGTATCATTTTTATTATTTATTATTATTATTATCACACGTAGCACCTACCTTTTTCGGGATCAGAATTTGTGCGACATGCAGCGCCTTTAAAAACAAGCATTTGCAATGCAACAGGTCTCACATTTACACGAGTTTGAGCTATTGGCATTGTAAATGAAAATACCTTTTATTTATGTTTTGGTTTTTGAAAAATAAATAAAACGGATTGTCATTTACAATGCCAGTAGCTTAAACTGGCATAAATGCGAGACCTATTGCATTACAAATGCTTGTTATTTTAGTCCTTGGGCAATTAACTAATTTGCCCAGAATTACAGGATGTTGAGCTGAGGTAGGTCTCAATCCCATTTGCATAGTTCCCAATTCGGCAGCTCTGACCCTAACATTACATCCTCTCAATTTTCCTCCCTCAGTAAGGTGGTTCACAGCTAGACCTATGCAAACATACCCCCCCCCCAACACACAGGGATCCCCGAGATGGTGATGTCTAGATGTCCCCCTTGATTGTTGGGATGGTGGTTTAGCCGGGCCTGTGGGGCATCGCTGTGCCCGGGCAGCCACGAGGGGGAGAACCTGTCGTGTAGTTCCTATATTACCTATACAGTATCTGCGCGTTCGGATAACATAAACTGTGGGATTGGTGGCAGACAGATTCCAAGCACCCCCACTGGATACGTTAGCCTGTCTGTATTAGCTAGCTCACAGTGCCACTAGAGTCTCCTCTTATCGGGGAGAGAATAGTTCTTGGCAACCTCAGAACATGACAACCCTGATCCCTCAGGATCGTGGAAACAATATACTACCTTTCGCTCAGTCACTCGTGCTTACTTAGTTTGTCTCAGAGAGATACACAGAATAAACAGGCTGGGCGTTTCAATAAGTATTTATTGAACAGTTGTTATTCCAGTGTATAATAGATGAGCTGCAACAACCATTAGACAGTAGCAGAGATATATGATTAGCAGTACTATGAAAGTAAAAGGATGGTAAAGTTCTACCATCTTGCAGAAATCATGAATATATACATGTACATAAAACACATGATAAAAGTGCATACTCCTACGATGTCTCCCTAACTAGATGGCCCTAAATGTACCTAGCATCTGTGTAGGTGTTATGCCAAGAATCCCTCTAGGATCTAGTCCACCCCATTACCTGAGAGTTTAGAGAATGTGGGACCCCGTCCTGGTCTCGAGTTGGACATCCCGTGAGGGATGTTAGACCACTGCTAGCTGGAGCGTCTGCATGCAGGAACCTCAGCGTCTCTGGTCAGTGTGTCAGCCAGGAAGTCACGGTCTCCTCTATCTTCCTAAGCAAGATGTGTTGTATATATACCCATAGGTCTCCCCAGGGGTCCTACCTTGCTGTGTTACTGTGTCGGCCTAAAGGATGACGTTGGGCCTGAACTTTATACAGAGATATTATACAGGAGATGGTAATTCTACTGTTACTCCTGCTGTGCTTCCAAGAAGCCTCATGCATAATGTATGATAATCGAACAAGGGAAAAACCTGCGTTCTGAATGCAGTGTCATATCTAGGTAAAAGGTCAGTGCCTAAGAACCGTATTGTATGTAATGTAGGGAAGGATGTAGGTGAAAGGTTGCGATGTTTCCTGCGCCTATATAGGGTACCTATATGGAATATAACACCCACTCCTCTTTCGAATGGACGACATATGTAACCTATTACTATACTACTAACATTACTAGATAGTGGTACGTACAAAGTTTATAAAAACATCTTTTGAACTAAAATGTTTAAAAATTTCAAAAACAATTCTAAAAAAACTTTAAAACGTTTTTAAAAAGGTTTGCAAGCCCTAGCTCTAAAAATGTCTGTTGATATAGTCCGGATCACTATAAGCATTATAAAGCCATGAATGCCCAACAAATGAAAGGAATGTCAATTTAGTTCCATAGTTCCAAATTTGAGCTTGTTTAAAAAATGGCAAATTTTTCCCAGCTCACGACGAGCCAAATGAGTTCAAATGTTTGTGTCCTGGCTGGTAGATGCAACATTTTCGTTGCTTGCTTCAGCAGTAGACAGCCCCTGTAGCACCTCGCAGAGCACGTCAATTGAGCACAGATGTTCCACGCTGTCCGCAGCCGGTGCTGGGGCAGCTTGTGCGCCGTCCAAAGCCTGAATGTCAGAGGAGGAGCCGGTGTTCATACCAACAGGTGCAGTTACTACCTGTGGTGGCTCAAGGAATGTCGCCATCAACATTGGAATACGCTGAGGACACGGCAGAACATGGGCCGTTATCGGGTCCAGTAGAGCATTCACGTCCAGTGGCGCACATGATGGTAGTGTCAAACAAAGGTCCAACACGCATTCTTCTCCACAAAATAGGCATCGGAGGACAGGTAAGATGCAGTCTATCCAGACCGGTCGAAATGACAAGAACCAAGATTCACTTAGTTCTCTTAGGCGAGGCGTGCCTAGAAGTTGTACCATGCCGTCACAGTATTTACGCTGCAGCAGTGTTCTTCCATCGCCTTGGTGACTGGGACGTCCATTGCGTAGCAAATAGAAAACAATCAGGATACCTGCTATTAGATATATAATTCAAATGAGAGAGAGAGAGAGGAAAAAAGTGTAAACCAGTTCCTATTGATACTTATTACCTGCTATTAGAAACAGGATCAGCGGAAGCCCTCCAAAGATGCTTCCGAACACGGAGTGTAGGAAGTTTGGTATAACTCCAAGTACCGTCTGAAAGGTGCTCAGAAGTCCAGAACCTATCGTCTTAAATAGGTGGACAATGCCTGTCGTATCAGACATGTTAAAGATACGATTCACCATTTCTGCGAAATGGAAAGGGCAGTTTATATGAATGAGCGCCTGTAGCTCTGCTGAACACATTGCAAGTTGAAGATCAAAAGTCTCTCGAGCGGAGGTTAAGGGCACAGACTTCTGTAGAAGCATGGCTTTCATTCTGCTTAGTGTATCAAACCGTATTAAGGAAACATTCAGTGAAGGCCATAACGACGCCTCCCTGACTGTATGTGTCGGTGGAAACAATACTTGCACACAACAAGTAACCCTGGAGCTCATGGTTACCAGATATGCGATGCCCAGGAGCATGCCACAGCAGCCTTGACTGTTCCGCATCAAGTAACTCCCATTTGAAAGTAGCCAGAATGCTGGAGTAATCACTGCAGCTGAGGCACCCTTCAAATGACAGGACAGGTTTGCTACAGAACCATTACAAGCTACGTGCAACATAATATCCTGGCATATGAGTGATCCACTTAAAGCATTCTCGCAGTTTGTACCGCTCAGAAACACTTCTTGATCCCCACTCCGGCATCGAAATCTGTATGGTAATTCCCAAGATTCCTTAATGTATTCCTTATCCATTTCTTCATATCTGCCTGCCTGCTTTTGTTCAAGGCAATACTGAAACTGAAAAGTAGTGACCGGTAGAGTTATGTGGCCATGGATTAGCCATTCTGTAGATGGTGATTCTGCCACTGTGAATGGTAACCTATCCAGTTTTTCGATACGCAACATTGTATATTTTGCTCCCCTTTGTGCTATTTCTATCTGTTTATCTGTTAGATTGTATTCAGAAAACAGAGACGTGCTGTTGATAAAACGCAAAAGGCACGTAGCCTGCACGCAAAGATTGCAGCGTCCAGCTTAACAACATAATAGAACCTAACTGTGATTGCCCATGTTGTAATATGGCCAAATCTTGTTCTAGTATGTCTATCGCAGAAGATACAATGTTGCCTAAGGAATATATCCTGGAGGTCAATGTAGTTAACCCATTGTCTACCACTGCTAGAGATTCTTCTAGATTTATACGGTCTATTTCCCGTAATCTCTCTGTGGCCTCTTGCTGGGATATTTTCCAGATTTCATTGTAGACAGCATAATAGAAACGTTTCTGACGTGGCTTCCCGGGACCCATAGAAAATCCCTAAGATCCACATCCTGTGACAGTAAGGATAAGTGTTGTTTCACCTGGGTGTGTGTTGAGGTTTTTAGCCAATCAAGGCACAACTTCCCAACACTGTAGGATGTCACTACCCCTGGATGTTGTCTTTGTACATAACGTGGATCTGGCCTATGGATACTAAACCCTTCGGTTTTACCCATGAATCTTGTTTGACAACTATTAGTGTCTGTGGGCCAAATCAACCATTTTTTCCAATCGGGGTCTGATCTGTTGTATTGTATGATGTCATCTACTGTAATCTCTTTCTGTGATGTTTGTTGCCTTCGGTGTGTGATGGAGTCGGCAACCGAGGTGTGTTCAAGTCTTTGTTCTTGGCTAGTCCAAGGCAAGACGTCTGTTGCACTGTCTTGTTCAAAAACATGATTTGTTGAGGGATAAGGCATGCTCTAAATAAAGCTTCTGTTCCCTGAACTTGCCATTCTCTAGTACCCCAGACTGATTTTAAGTCTATGGTGTCTTTCCATAAGTCGAAACCTTGTTCGGACAACTGGGCAATAAAGGAAGCAGAGTAAATCTGTTTGGTGTTTGTTAACATATTTTTCTGTGCTGATGTTGGTGCAACCTTATAATAATATGAGGCTGGGTCAGACATATTAAACCCCGAAAAATATGGAAACTTCTGTGTAAATGTTTTTGAACTACCTTTTGGTGGTGTTGGACAATGTTCCCACTGGTGGTATGTGAACACATTTCTAGGATTAGCAGATTTATGCAGAAAATGATGACCATAATGTTGATAACAATACATACTCTCGAAATCTGATGTGCTTTCCAATGTTTCACTATTAGAAAATGCAGCAGATTTTTCCAAATCAGATAACATGTTATTAACAGTTTCAGAATCCCAATCATCGGAAAATGTACTTGAGGTAATGATATCACTCAATGATATTTTAAATAAATGTGGAATTCTTAAAATTTCAGTCAGACCAAATATATCGAAATCAACCTTGTCCCAAACTATACCATCAGGTATAGGAACTGCTGTAATGTTCACTGATGACAAGTCTCTTTATTCTCGATGAGATGATTGATGTGGTTTTAAAAGTAAGTTCACCTTGCGGGCTGCAGAGCTTTGTCAAATGTATTTCCCATTAATAAGCATACTAAAAACTATTACCAAGCCTACCCAGAAAAGAAAGAAAAGTATCCCAGTGATTATCCATAGTTCTACCCAGGGTGACACCAGGTAAGCCTTTTTAAGAAAGTTCATAAAGTCTTTAACTTGTTGTTTGCGTGATTTTTGGGCTGGCGTCGTTTCCGGTTCGCTTGGATCCAAAGAAAATGTATCAAAGTTTATGAAGTAGCCAGAAGCAGTTCGATCAATTGTTGGTATTGCATCAGGATTTGTAGAAATCGTATTTTGCTCTTGTCGAGGCATGTTGACGTAGACATCTGTATTTGGTCTAATTGCCATTTGTCTTTGATTTTGAGTTTGATTTTGAAGTTGAGCTTCAGGTTCAAGGGGAACGAGTTCCATAGCATTGTTGCTTAGTCCTTCATTCCATGTTGCAGGATCTTCAAACGTGATGAGTCTTTCTGTTTGAACTTCTTGGATTGTAGCGAGAAGAGGGCGTCTGCTACTTTGGAGTCCACATAGCCTACTACTCAGTATCGGCCACATAGTGTGGTCTGATTAGGTCAATTGAGACAAATCTTTTCTCCTTTTTTCCGGCAAGAGGCGGCAGAAGTACAGTTCTTGTTCCTTCAATTGCTAGGACCGGTACAGGCTTTCTGTATGATGGCCCAAATTCTTTTTTGTCTGCTATTTTCTCTCTGCCCAGATCCCCGACGTTTGGGATCCAGACAGGTCTTGCCGTGACTGATTTGACTTCCCCAGTGGCGGTCTGCTTCAGATGAACATTACTTTGTTGTGTCCTGGATTCATTTAGATCCTGTAAAACAGCGAAAAGATCATGGATGTCAAACGGTTTTTCATCCGCCACTGTGCCTTCACAATCAAGATCAGGTACCCACATTCTTGTCCCAAATAGGACCTCATATGGAGTGACCCCTCCTAGACAACTTCTTGGCATATTGGTAAGAGCACGCTGGACCCCATACAGATGTTTTACCCAACTTTCACTCATGCATAATACTCTAGCTGTTAAAGATTGCTTTAAGTCTCCTTTTTTTCTCTCCACTACCAAATTTCCCTCTGGATGGTACGGAGATGAGTACCGCAATGCTACACCCAATCCTCGCATGGCCTCCTTGTAAGCCCGAGAGCTAAACGCGGGGCCCTGGTCAAAATGTAATGTGCCAATTGCGTATGTCCCTATAAAAACTCGCAAATCTTTTTTAACAGTTCAAGCATCAGCCGAGCGCTGGGGCCACACCCATAGGAATCTCGAGCAGGAATCCACTACAACCATGATATACTTGTAAGCCCCTTCACATTTTAAGAGGCAGCAGTGGTCCAGGTAAGTGCACACGAATGGTCGGTCTGATGCTGTCTAATAATGGGACCTATGCTGTGCGAGCTACGGCGGCTCCATTTGTCTGTTGACAGATATCGCAGTTTAAGACGAAGTCTTTGGTCTGCTTTGTTAATCCTGGCCACCAATAGCTTTGTTTCAGAAAAGAAACTGTTGCCGCAGCTCCTGCATGTACAGAACCCATCCCTTCGTGTGCTGCTAGAATTAAACCTAACCTACGATCCATGTTTGGAATTACTCTATTCCCCACTCCAGGAATCTGAGCAAATGGAATGTTATTAGCATCTAACTTGTAGGTGTACTTGAGTGGAAACTTTTTTGGTACTGCTCCGCTGTTTTTGCCGGTTGCATCAAGAGCTACCATAATCTCACCGTCTATTCTCGTTTTAGAACAAGTGATTGCAGCTACGGAAGCCGTGCGTACAGCCCCCTTTGCGGCTTCATAAGCCAATGAATTCACTTCAACGTGAACGCCATCACACTGATGACTCAGTGTATGTATCACATGAGCCCTCGGTAGTTCGGTTTTCAACTCCACTACCTGTTCCCATAGCATTTTGTGCTTAATTGTGCCACCTTTTGCATCTTTGAACCCGTTTTGAACCCAGTACTGCAAATATTCATTGTAAGACCTCATACAGTAAAAGGAATCACACACAATTAGTGTGGGGAATTCTTGATCCGTATTTACCAGTGCCAGTATCAGCGCTTTTAACTCTGCCAACAGTGCCGTGCAGTCTCCTAGAGTTTGCGTTTTTGTGCAACTTGGATGGAACTTTCCATCCCGCATGCGACCTTTAACGATTGTACATGCTGCGCTATATTGTTGCTTACTCTCTATGGCCGGTTGAGCAGATCCGTCAGTGTAAATAATATATTCATACTGATCTAGAGGCATTATTTCGTTTGGTAGAGGATATTCTTGTTCGTATTGCAGGAATGCTTGTGTCTTTAAATTTGAGTCGTACCTGTATTCTACATCTGTTGCAGTGAGAGAATTATCCCATTGTATCCATCTCGGATGTAAAGCTTTAGCATTAGGAACGCTTGCCTTTGTCGCAGCCTCTAAGGCTGGAACCAGAGTTACCACTATTATTCGTGTCCCCTGAGCCAGTACTCTTTCTCTCACTACATATGCAAAAGAAACAATTGATGGACGGAATGCTGGACAATGCAAACATTCACCCCCAGTCACAAGGATCTGGGTTTAATCCATCATTCTTTTGCTCACCACACCACCCCAGTTTGGTCCCAGCCATATGCAAATCAGTCTTGACCCTGTTCCTTGTGGGAACAGTACAGCCCGAACTGCCAAGCCAGGTCCTCCCTGGACCGGAAACAAACATCCTGGGACCGGTTTCAGGGCATCACCCTTCATCAGCCAGGCTAGCTTGAATCCAGTGGTGTAGTGAGCACTGGACCCACGTCTGGGCATACCCTTCCCACTTAGGGCAACATATGGGAATCCTGCCTGCTCACTCTTCCATGCCGCTGCGGCTGGCGGGGAAGCGCTGCTGCTGCCTGCTGCCCGCCTCCTCCATGCTTGGAGACCGTCTAACACAGGAACAGGAGCCAGTGCCCCTCTGCCGTCCCAGGGTGCACCGCTGAGGCTGTCCTGCAACACACCTTGCCTTCAGCGTGCAAAACCCTGGTGTGTGTTTAAAAAACATGCGGCCGCCATTGTCCAGGCTCAATAAAGAAAAAGTTCACCTACCGGGTAACAAGCAAGTAAAGGGGGCAGTAGCCATGGGTGGATACAAATGACGACATGGCCGCAATAAGGAGGGACTAACAAGCCTATAAACGAATCCGAAGGCAGCATTTACAAAGGACAAAGACACAAGCCAATTAAAAATATGGGTGGGGGAGTGGGCGGGGCTTCCCTCACGTACTGAACTACAACAGATCTTCACCAGAGCAGCACTTGCGCGCTGACTCTGGGCTCGACCTTAAAATCAAGGAAATACATGTGGTGTTCTGGAGAAGAGTGATGGTTATATTCACTATTTGAAGTTCTGGGCAAATAACTACCTTGCTGATGTCTTGATTCTCCAACGAACAGCGACTTGTTGGATGAATATGTCTTGTAAATTAGATATGAATTTAATTTTACATTCTAACAATTTTACTGAAAAAGAGAGTGGAAGTAAATTAACTCTCATGCTGCATCGGCAATTGAAGCATCGTGTTCAGTTTTAGAGAACAAAGTCTGCTTGACTCAGAACATTTTTCAGTTGCAAAATATTTTAGGTAAAGATGATTGCAAGAATGCAATTTATTTTTGAGAATTACTTTCATTCAATAGAAACAACCTTTGTCTTTTCAAGCTTGCCTTTTTAAAATATAGGCTGGACTTGTAAAATGTCAGAGTTGGCTGTGAGCAGCAAATCTGTTCTAAAAAGACTACCACGAAAGAGTCAAGATGCCAGTGACTGAGGAAGAACGCTGCAGGTTGAATAATAAGACGAGAGGATAGACACAAAGCACAGGATACTCCAGTTTCTCAAGTCTTAAAAGGACACTCAAAATCCTCCAGGATATACCTCTCCCTCCCTCTTCCAACGTTCTCCTCTTCTTTCCCTCACTCCTCTCTCTCTGGAACATGGCACTGGTTTTTTGCTGCGTGCATTTTCATTTGAGAAATGTTCCCCTTATGAAAGTTTCTGAAAGTTTGTGTAGAACTGGGAACCTATGTGTTTGAGTCTGTGATCCTTTTGTGTCACGGGTGTTTGACATCTTTACCAGTGTTGCACTTCAAAGTCAGACACTAGAAAGTAGTCAGTACTGTGGGTTAAAAGTGCTCTTACATTATTGGGGTACAGTCAACCAAGCATTAAATCAACAGTGACAAGACATGCGCAGAAGCAGGATTAAGCCGAGGATTACCACTGAGGAAAGCCTGGCTATATGGCAAATGCTCCAAATCCTTCATAAAATCACAGTTTTAATTATTGCTGAATGAGACCAAACCAATCTTATGAGAGCAGTTGATGTGCTGTGAGCTGCAGAGATGAAGGCTAATCACATTCAAAGTCCAGGTCATGGTTTAAAGTGTTCGTTTAATATGGGCACACGGATAGAAATACCATTGATTGACCTTACCAAGTCTGAGAGTGCAACAGTATTTGAAATACAACCAGTATTTGAAGATTACACGAAATGAAATTTGCAGAACTATTACAACAGAAAATGTGCAAAAGCAGAAGTGTGAATTTCCTTTACTGCTGAATAAACCTTTTATGATGCACTTTTGCCGTTCTATTAGATCTACAGATTGCACTTCCTGTCCACTCCTTTTGTCTCATCCAGTTCTGGTGTTAAAGCTCTCAAAAGACCGTACGCCAGAAGTAATCTAAATTTGTATACAAAATTTGAAAATAAAACAAATGGAAAAAAAATGTTGAATAGGAAATTCAGCTTGAATATAAGCATGCATAGGGACGAAAAACATATATTTTTTAATAAGTATGTGTTATGCGCAAGTTATTTTGGCTGATTTATCTAAAACGTTGCATGCATAATTCAGTAACTTGGATGTGCTTTCTTGCTGGGTGAGTTACCAGCTCCTATCTCCGGTGAAGCGTGTTATTTGGGGAGCCTCTAAAAATCAGCAAGAGCATTTCTCATGCTATACAAAGCACTGTAACCAAAAAACACAGACGAGTATTTTTACTTAAACGTCACGTCCAATATACACAACAATCCGTAATATATTTAGGGTCCTTGTTTGAAAAATGCTTCAGAAAACAATTTTCACACCTGCATTTGTTGTAAAAGAAATTAAGCTTATGTGTACCGTTTTATTGTTTATATTTCCTTATCTGTTGGTACTTTATACTTTGTGTACTGCTTTTCTGCTGCTTCTGCAATATCTAACCATTTCTTGCTTGAGGACTATGCACTTCCCTCCTCTCCCTCGCCAGTGTCTTATTCTACCCCTTGAAAATGGCTCATTTTCAGCCTTGCTTCAATAGTTGTGATGGAGCAGGATTTCGCAAAAAGAAACCTGCTCAGATTAACACCCCCATAATACTTACTAACAGTGTGCGGTGTAAAATTAACAGAGCAAATCAGATAAACACGTGGGAAACCGCTTTGCGCATGTGTGCACTAATGTGAACTAATGCATGAAGGAAGTAGGCCGCATTTTACACTGCGCTTCAAAAGAAACAAGATTATGCATGTTTGAGGCCGCATCTCGCATTTGCATTTTGCATCTTGCTTTGAAACCGATAATAAATAATGCCGCTTTGCATGAAGCGTATGCTAGGAAAAATATTAACAGGGAATAGTGCAAGAGTGGGTGGTACACAGTGAAAAATGCTTTACCATGTCATTAATAAATGTTTATGTTCTATTTGCCGTAGTGAGTCAAATGGGCCTGAAATCTCTTAAGTTGTCCAGATAGATGAGGGGCTGGAGAATGAATAAAATGACAAGCCGACAGAAGTGCTGAGCGCTGAGGATGATAAACACTAGTTCAAGGCTTATGCAGCACAGAGAACATTGATTGCATGCCAAAAAGATGAGACGGCCGTGGGACCCACGACTTCTTTCGCAGATGTGGCTGAGAACCTAGTGAAATGTAACAAGAATAAAAATGCATGGACTAGTCAGTCATTACGCGATGGGAAAGGAAGTAGAGCAATGAGTATGAACAATTTTGAATGAAATCACGGTGGTGTGGTGCACCACCTCCCCGAGCATCCAATGAGCAGTTGAATTTTGTGCAATGTTTCAATTAATGTGGGTTGGTCATGTAGATTTTAGGGTATAACTGGGGTGCCTTTGGGGGTGTGGTTGAGAGAAAGTGTTGTTGCGGCAGCAGTACGAGATTGAGAGGGGAGAAGCGCCGCTGTTCGTCGGTTTGCAGAGAGGCCTAGCTATTCCTGTCCTTGCCCTGTCCTGCTCCTGAAATCTTTGTTTCCTGACTCTACTTCAGGAGACCCCCACTACTCCCTTGGCCAGGGTGGTGGTATTTCATTGATCTTTGGGTTTGTATTATCTTCTGACCCAAAATTTGCATAATCATTTGCAAACGTAATTTTGTCTCTAAAACTTATGTCTCTTCATCTATCCACTCCCTCATATGCATATTGTTAATTGTTGATGAGTTTGACACTGTTTACATTGCTGATTGATTTTTCTCTCCCTTGTGTGAAGTTCATTGTTTGCATTACGACCTATATACGATGAGCATTAATCATTTATTTGAGATAAACCTTTTAAAACTTTCCGAGAGTCTGTGATTATTTAGCTGGTTAGATAGTCAGTTAGTTCTATTATTACCATCAACTTCTCAACTAATTAGTCCATCGACCGAGAGGAAAGAGAGTTGATATATAGGTCTAGTTATGTATTTAGAATAATTGAACATGAATTTGTGAGGGAAACGATTTCCACATCTTTAAAACTTGACCCCAAGCGCATCAGGGATTTGGGTGAATTTGTATGGGCCATTGGTTGTAATATTGATGAGTATTGATCCCTGATTAAGTGTCGCGCTGGATCAGTTTTCTTGTAGCAGAGGATGGTTTAATTATTGATTAGTTTGGTAATAGTTATTGATTATATGTTTTTAACAAGAAAAGTTAGTGTCCTGTTCTATGTTGTCTAGAAGTACAGATACGGAGATACCTGAGGAATCCCGGGAATGGAATTTTAGCCTAAAGTAGGCAGAAGAAGAGTGGATAAAGAAATCACACTGCAGAAGTACTTTGTCTGTTGTTATAATACTATACGGCGGAAGGCTGTAAGTATTATATTTAGGGACAATTTCGTATGTGAGAAGAGTATCTGAAATAGCGAAGGGTCCACTTCCGAAACTCTGGCCTTATCCCCAGAGGAGTACCAAGACCTCTTTTACACCAAAAAGTCCTCTTGCAAAACTTTGGCCTTATCCCTAGAGGAGTACCAAGTCCACCTGTAGCTTGTTTGGGTGTGAAGTAACGCTGGTCGTTATTTTACTCGAAGTAAAAGAATCTCTCGTTTTGAAGTGAAGAACTATTTCTTTATTTAGAGGAACAGACAAGGTAGCATTGTTTTATGTTGTTACTAACAAGAATTTTGATTAAGAAAATTTAGAAATACATTGCCGTATTATTGTGTAAAGTGTGGGTCAGTAGAAGGAGTAATACTGACGTCACAAAAAGGCCACGCTGGCATTGGTCAGGCAGCGGGCGAAAAGTAAGCTCTGATTGGCTGGTTGGTGTGAGCCGCGCTAGTATTGGTTGAGATAGTAGATAAGTAGAGAGCTGTGATTGGACGGTTGGTGTGAGTCGCGCTGGTATTGGTTAAGAACTGACAAATAGAATAAGTAGAATTACAGAAGGGTTTCTTTGTTGTTTTATTGAGAGATATTAGTGTAAAGAGTTAGAAAAAATGAAGTTGCTAAAGAAAATAAAGAATTTCTTTAAAAAGGACAAACCAATAGTGACTAGGGAGGGAATTCTTATTCCCCCTCCAGGAACGCCTGCTTCCTATATGATGTTGGAGCGAGGATACCATATGTGTACTTGGTTATAGAATTGGGTGGAATACACAAAGGATGATGGTGTTATAGCTTTTCCACAGCATGGTTCGTTTAGTATAAGAATTTTGCAGAATTTAAGAAATCGAATGAATTCATTAGAGCCAAATCCCAGACCTACACAGTATGAAGCGTTAGAGGAATGGGAAGTAGAAGCATTCGAAAGAGAGAAATATCGCGGGGCTAGGAGATACAGAAATTTAATGACTAGATACCCTTTTGAGAGAAGAGAGGATACAATGAAAAGATGGAGGAGAGCTGTGGTAACTGAGGGCTTGTATCCAGTTTTAGTTGCTGACGACCAGACAGGAGGCAAATGTAAAGAGAAAAAGAAAAATGTAGAAACTTCAAGTTTAAGAGAAGATGCAAACGATTCTTATGATGAGTTGTGAGAGGATATTATGACCAAAAGACCTCCGCCCTATCAAGAAAATTCAGTTGAAGTGACTCCGAATGCACCCTTTACGGGAAATCCATTAACCCCACAGATTGCGGGCATGGCTAGAATAGTGCGAGGAAAAGAATTGGACATACTAAATAAGGCAAGAGTAGAGCAGATCCAGAAAATAAATCAGTTGAGTCTAAATGCAGAAGCATTGACGGTACCGGTAACAATTGGTCCTGTAGTTCCATTGTATGGAGAAAAACAGAATATAACAAAAGTACATACATTGGCAGTTCCAAGGAGTAGCGACAGAAGTGGAATGGTGACGGTAGTGAATGAGGATGGACAGGCTGACACAAATACAACATTGTTAGATCTTCCAGTTTGTGAGATGATAACAGAAACCCCTAGAAGAAATGTACAAATAGATCGATCCAAGGAGAATAGGGCTGAATGTTATTTCAGTGACAGGGAGTTCTGCAGGTCCTTCACCAGAGGAATTGAATGATTGGATACAGGGAATGGAAAGGCAAAAACCTCAACCACAGAGTATAAATGTGAGCCAATTGAAAGTGGATTTGGAAGAGATGATTATTGGTACAATAAGTCCAGATAGATTAGGGACTTACCGAGATGAAGAGCTGTTGTTTTTGTGTAAAAGTATTACTTGGAGAGCGAGGAATCTTCATGAGAAAATATCAGAGGCTGCTAGTGAATATGGAATAGATATAGAGAAGTCAAAGGTGTTGCAGAAATCGTACAGATTGGCCTTTACTGAAAAAGATTTGGAGAGTTTGAATGCGTCTGGGAAAACATTGCAGATAAAAGAGTTGATGAATATTCTGAAAAAATGGGGAGATGTTGAACGATGGAAAGGTAGATGGACGAAAAAGAAAGAAGAGGCAGCTGGAAAAAGAGCTTCGATGTTTCCGTTAAAAGACAAAACAAGTTGAAAGGGCGTGTCCGATGAGGGAAGTCCCAGGTGGAGGATATGTGCACGTTCCTTGGACAAGACAGGATATATTGTCCTTTACGAATGATTTTCCCAGATTAAGAGAGAAACCAGTTGAGTGGTACAAACAGGTAGAGAGGTTTGTGAAAGTTTCAAAGTTTTTGTTAAAAGATTTAGATGGTTTGTTTGAGATTGTCGTACCAGCTGATTTGTGGACAGAATGTAAAATTACTGTCGATTGGCCAAAAGAAGAATATCCTAGAGACCCTAAAACAGGTGCACCGTCTGATGAGGCGATGAGAAAGTATAATCAGGTAATCACCTTTTTGAAGGGAAAAATTTCTCCAAAGGAAACATATTGGATTAAGATAGACAGAACAACCCAAGAACTGAAAGAGTCAGTACATGCCTACTATGAAAGGTTGTTGCAGGTATTTAAACAGTATAGTGGATTTGAGAATATTGGAGACCAGGATATGGGACATTTTGTGTATCGTTTTGTGTTTGGTTTGAAACCGGAGATTAGTAATATGATTCAGCAGCATTTGATCTGTTGGCAGAGCAAAGCCATTGACGAAAGTTTGAGGTATGCAAAGTATTGTAGTGATGACATTGAATCAAGACATAAAAAATTAAAGGAGAAAATGATGTGGGCACAAGTGAAGGTAGCAGAGCAACAAGAAGTAAATAATAATTCTCAGACAGGTTACCAGATGAATGGTCAGAATCAAAATAGTCAGGTACCCAGTGGAGGTGTAGGTAGAGGGAAAATGAGTAAAGAAGAAGCTAGGAAGAAATTTCCTTGCCATGCGTGCGGAAAGTATGGACATTGGAAGAACGAGTGTACATCCGCTCAAAAGAATAATGAGGTAAATCAAAATTTAAATCTACAGATGCAGAATGAGGTGGGTGTGAATCAACAGCAGCAGCAGCAGGTAGTTGCTCCACAGTTACAGGTGCCACAAGCTCCCATGCCCAATAATGTGAATGCTCAAGTACAGAGGTACGGTGCGAACACTGGATTTCACGGAGGTGATCAAGTTGGTAAGAATCAAAATGTGCAAATGGTTCCGCAATATTGGTTGCAGTGCAATGGGAATGATTCAGACTCATCTCAATGACGGTGCTTGAGGGGGTAGGAAGAGTGCGTACTTGGCGCATCTTTAGCGGTAGATCAGTCAGGTCCATTTGTTGGAAGGTAATGATATTACATTCCTGGTGGACACTGGTGCTACCCGGTCTACTGTGAGAGCAGCAGAAATTCCAAACCTACCCCTCTCGGGAGAAACTATCCAAGTTGTAGGAGTCTCAAATCAGCATATTAGAACACCAGTCACAACTCCAATAGAAGGTCATATTGGGAGTTTCAGAGACATGCATTGTTTCGTGGTATGTGACTCAAGTCCAGTAAATCTCTTGGGAAGAGATTTGTTGTGCAAAATGAATTGTACCATCTATTGTACACCAGATGGTATCGCGTTTCAGACACCTGATGAGGATGTTGAATTCAAGATGATGTTAGCGAAGCAAGGGACAGAAGTGGATGGGTTGTTTTCACTTCTCACAGAAGAAAGTTTGCCCGAAGAATTAAAAAGTACAGTGAGGTCGGATGTATGGGATTTTACGGGGAAAGAGATTGGCCTAATGAAAAATGTAGACCCGATTCAGGTTACAGTGAAAGAGGGTGCTGTGTATCCAAACACACCACAGTTTAAAGTGAGTCCAGAAGTAGTTGCAGGAGTCACTCCTGTGATTGATCAAATGATTGAACAGGGAATTTTGAAAGAAATAATGAGTAGTCCTTGTAATTCACCCATTATAGGAATTAAAAAGCCAAGCGGAAAATATAGAATAGTACAGGATTTAAGAAAGATTAATAAAATTGTAGTACCCTGTTGTCCAGTAGTACCAAATCCAGCAGTAATCCTTTACCAAATTCCATGCGATTCAGAATGGTACACAGTGATTGATCTGTGGCAAGCATTTTTCTCGATTCCTTTACATCCGGAAAGCCAGTATTTGTTTGCATTCTGGTTCGCAGACCGTGTTTTGGCTTGGTGCCGAGTTCCTCAAGGGTACACAGAGAGTCCTTCAATTTTTAATCAGATTCTGAAAAGGTGTCTGGAGACTTTGGTCATGCCAGGAAATTCAGTTTTGGTTCAGTACGTTGATGACCTACTTGTGGCATCAAAGACCCGAGAGGCATGTGTAACAGATACCATTGCTTTACTGAACCATTTGGCAGAAGGCGGACACAAAGTGTCACCAGCAAAATTACAATTTTGTAAACAGGAAGTCCAATACCTAGGACACAAAATAGAAAAGGGATTCAGAATGGTGACACCAGAAAGAATTAGTGTGATTAAACAAATGAGCCCACCTACCACTCGGAAAGAAGTCCAAATGTTTTTGGGAATGGTTGGATACTGTAGGCAGTGGATCAGTGGTTTCTCACTGATTGCAAAACCTCTACAGAGGTTGACACGAAAAGATGTGAAAGATCCGATTGTGTTGGATGATGAAAGTATGGAAGCTTTTACTAAACTGCGAAACAGTCTTTGTCGAGCACCTGCATTGGGAATGCCAGATTATGCAAAGGATTTTGCATTGTACTGTTGTGAAAGAGATGGGTGTGCACTTTCAGTGTTAACTCAAAAACATGGAATGGCAACGACGTCCTGTAGCATATTTTTCTGCTATTCTGGATTCAGTGGCTGCAGCGTTGCCAGGCTGTTTAAAAGCAGTAGCTGCTACTTGTGTGAGTCTGGAACAGAGTGAAGCAATTGTGATGGGACATCCAGTCAAGGTGTATGTGCTATATTCAGTTGAGATCCTTTTGACACGTACGAGGACCCAGTACATGACCTCTAGTCAGCTGACTAAGTATGAAAGAGTGATTTTGGGTGCTGAAAATGTGACTGTGGTAAGCTGCATTACAGTGAATCCAGCAACTCTGTTGCCGAATTCATATTGTGAGGAAGTGAGAGAAGAAGCGGATCATGATTGTCTGGATGTGACAGAGTTGTGTACGAAGCCCTGGCCTGATATTGAGGATACTCCACTAGAAGAATCAGATTGTGAGATGTTCGTTGATGGATCATGTTTAAGAAATGAAAAAGGAGAATTGTGTTCTGCCTATGCTGTTTGCACCATAGCGGGAGTTTTAGAAGCATCCTGTCTAAAAGGGGTAAACTCTGCTCAAATTGCTGAATTGATAGCTCTGATTAGAGCGTGCAAAATTGCCAAAAGCCTGAGGGTAACCATATTTACTGATAGTCAATATGGTTTTGGGGTCGTCCACGACTTTGGTCAGCTATGGATGCAAAGGGGATTTCTGACTTCTTCAGGTTCCCCTATAAGAAACAGCAAAACTGTAAAAGATTTATTGGATGCTTTACAAATGCCCAAAAGAATTGCAGTGGTCAAATGTTCCGCACATAAGTCAGGAAATGACTATGTGACAAGGGGCAACAGATACGCAGATCAAGTAGCGCGTTTCTGTGCATGAAATTTAATTGCCCTAAACAGAGGGATTGAAAAGGAAAATACCAATTGCCATCTTATGTTTTCTTCATCTTTTGAAACTTCGGATGAGATTAGGCAGTTACAGGAAGAGGCAAGAGATGAGGAAAAAGAAATCTGGATAAATTCAGGCTGCAGAAAGAGAGCAGAGGACGAAGTGTGGGTCTATATAGACGAAAGACCAGTCATGCCAGACGGTTTACTATCCCAAATGGCAAGGGTATACCATGGAATTGCACATGTTGGAAGAGATGCAATGATCAGGCTCTTCAAGCAATCATGGTATAACCCAAAGTTCAGGGTCATTGCAGAAAGTCTCTGCCAGAGGTGTGTCACCTATCAGCACCAAAATCCAGGCAGAAAGACAGTTGTTAGTTGGGGACGAATTGGAAAAGCAGCAGGACCATTCACCCGACTCCAGTTGGATTTTATTGAACTCCCCCGTGTAATGGGCTGAAATATGTGTTGGTTGTTGTCTGTTTGTTTTGCTGCTTCTAAGAGAACTGATTCCTAGATTTGGATTTCCAGTCACTTTGGAAACGGATAGAGGAACCCATTTTAACAATGAGATAATTCGGATGATTTGTGCAGCATTACTGATTGAACAGAAACTGCATTGTGCCTATCGCCCCGAATCATCTGGAGTGGTTGAGCAGTTAAATGGCACAATAAAATCTAGGTTAGGAAAAGTGTGTGCATCCACAACACTGAAATGGCCTGATGCGTTACCCCTTGTATTAATGAGTCTTAGAAGCATTCCTGACAAAAAGACGGGTTTGAGTCCACATGAAGTCCTGATGGGAAGAGCAATGAGACAAGCATTTATACCCGCGAACAAACTGATGAATATATCTGATGATCTGTTGCTTGATTATTGCAGAGGAGTAGCTGATCTGGTGCATTCTGTGTCTCGCCAGGTTGGAGAAGATGCTACTACGACACAGCCGAATCAAGCTCATGATCTGAGTCCTGGTGAGTGGGTTCTTGTCAAGAAACACGTGAGGAAATTGTGTCTAGAACCCAGGTGGAGCGGACCCTACCAGGTGATTCTGGTGACGACAACAGCAGTGAAGTGTGGTGGCTTGCCAAATTGGATCCATGCCAGCCATACCCGACGAGTCCCAAGTCCCCTTGAAAGACAAGAAGAGCAGCAACTGGTAAACCAAAGCCAAAGACCAGAAGCTGAAGTGTGTGAAGCTGAAGAATCTAGAATAGCAGATTCTGAAGAACAAACGGATGAACAGCCAAGCACAAGTCAAGTAGAGTGGGCACCAGTTACTGGGTCTCATGAGACTGCTGTTGAACCAGAAGAAGGAGAAGTTACTGAAAGTCAAGAAGTAGAACAGATAGAAGAAAGGTCAAACAAAAGAGCTTGTGAACCAGATGGAGAAGGTGAAAAAGTAGTTCAAGTTAAAAGGCCAAGAAAAGGTGACAATTGGCCAAGCGGAGTGAAAAGACTGAAGTACACTCTTGTGAGGAGAAAGTTAGGGAGAAGACCAGAGCAAATCAATGAGGTCACAAGTCAAACAGAACAAGAGTCAGAACAAGAGTCAGTACGAAAGACAAAGAGAATAAGAATTCCAAGCAGAAAGTACACAGCACCGGAATGGACGTATGTGGTCTTGGAAGAAATTGAAAGCTCAGATCCAAGTGAAGAAAAAGACGGTACTGACACTGAGCAAGTGGATGAAAGCAAATTAAGACCACTTTAAAGGAACTGTGAAAATTTTTAAGGTGAAACCTTGTCAGACGAAATGAATGGAAAGACTCAGAAGATTTTAAAGAAAAAGTAAATAAAAGAAAGGGGTAAAAGAAGAAAGCCTTGAAGTGTAGGATTACACTATTTTTCAGAAACGTATTTTTTTGTAAATTTAGATTTTTTTATTTTTTGTAGCAGAATACAAAATGGCCAAAGCAAAAGTGACTGAACATCAAAAATCTAGTCTAAAACGTAGATGTATTAAAGTTTGCTTATGTAGTGTCTTTTTACTGACATTTATGTGGATATTTTTAACTGTCATTGTACCTATTCTAATGGTAACTATTAATGGAAACAATACTAACGATGTAATAAGTGAAAGAATGAGTGATGTTACTAAAGAAACCCCCAATCCTATCATAGAACAGATGGATGGAAGTATTCTCCATCATGATAAATCAATTAGTGATTTCTCATTAAATGTCTTTACTAAATTGTTGTATGAATATGTTAATACAATGAATGCGAGTGATTATGTGTGCATGCAATTACCTTCGTCTGTCTCAGAAGGGGTGACTTATCACCACCTTCCTCTAACATATGGTGTGTCTTGCAGTGTCTTAACCAGCCTATTCTACATGACGGGAAAGCTGGAGTATCATTATTCTAATATAGATTTAGTATTTTCAGAGATACCTATTATAAAGGAACTAAACAAGGTTTTGAGTAGTAAAAATGCACGTTATATGTGAGAATTTTTCCATATTACTAAGAGACTAGATATAGGATATGCTTACAAAAACAATCTAACATGTAGTTTACGGTTTGAAGAAAAAGTGTTCATAGATATGTTAGAGTATAGAAGAGAAAGTTTCAAAAGAAAGCTGCTGAACAGAAGTCGCAGATACCACCATGGGCGTTTAGAGAAGGAAATTATGAGAAAGGCGAGACATATGCTGCAATGTCCCTGGACTGGTATAAAAAGGGGAAATTCTGTTTGCTTAGAATGAAAACTAACTATAATAATTATTTCATTGATTCTAGTGAATGTGAGCATACTTACCAAATTACTGGAGGTTGGGGATTGAAGGGTGGAACTGATCCTGTGTTCCCTGGAGTTTATTATGTGTGTGGTAAGAAAGCCTATTACAGTTTACCTGCACATTGGTATGGTAGTTGTTATTTTGCAATTGTTTTCCCGAAGGTCTACCATGTAGACAAAGGTAATAACAGAATCAATGAAATAAAACAAGGACTAACACGCAAGAAGAGAGCTAGTTTCTCAGAAATAGTAGGTGATATTTTTGGTGCACTGATACCCTCAGTTGGAGTCATTCTAAATTCACATAAAATTCGAAAATTGTCCACATTGGTTGATCGTTTATCGACAGATACTGCTGGTGGCTTCTTGATGATTGACACCGAAATGGTTGCGATCAGATCAATGGTTTTGCAAAATCGACTTGCCCTCGATATCTTATTGGCAAAAGAGGGTGGAGTTTGTGGCATGTTGAAAATTCAACACTGCTGTACTTATATACCTGACAAAAGTAAAGGTATTGAGGGATATATTAAGAATATTATGACATTACATGAAGACTTGACCCAACTGGAGGTTGACGGTGTCTGGGAGAGACTTGGTAAGAGTTTCTCTTCTGTAGGTAAATGGTTTTCTACCTTTGGAAGTATTTTATTAGGAAAAATAATAATGCCAATGATTCATTAGCTGGAATAGCCTTAGTGATAATAACGATATATAAATGTTGTAAGTGTGGAAGAAAAGAGATGATAGGAACAAATAACAAACGAAAAGCAAGAAAGAGAAAAAGAGATGGAATAGAACTAGAAGATATGAAAGGAGATTACTATGATGAGATGAAGGCGTTAGATGAGAACATGATGAAAAAAGAAAATAATACTGATCTTTAGATAGATAAAGATGGCACTTGGTATGGTGGGTATTTTATGATGGCTCCAGGAAGCCATCGGAGGGGGATTGATGGAGCAGGATTTCGCAAAAGAAATATGCTCGGATTAACACCCCCATAATACTTACTAACATTGTGCGGTGTAAAATTAACAGAGCAAATCACATAAACACGTGGGAAACCGCTTTGCGCATGTGTGCACTAATGTAAACTAATGCATGAAAGAACTAGACCGCATTTTACATTGCGCTTCAAAAGAAACGAGATTATGCATGTTTTAGGCCGCATCTCGCATTTGCATTTTGCATCTTGCTTTGAAAACGATAATAAATAATGCCGCTTTGCATGAAGCGTATGCTAGGAAAATATTAACAGGGAATAGTGCAAGAGTGGGTGGTACACAGTGAAAAATGCTTTACCATGTCATTAATAAATGTTTATGTTCTATTTGCCGTAGTGAGTCAAATGGGCCTGAAATCTCTTAAGTTGTCCAGATAGATGAGGGGCTGGAGAATGAATAAAATGACAAGCTGACAGAAGTGCTGAGCGCTGCGGATGATGAACACTAGTTCAAGGCTAATGCAGCACAGAGAACATTGTTTGCATGCCAAAAAGATGAGACTGGCCGTGGGACCCATGACTTCTTTCGCAGATGTGGCTGAGAACCTAGTGAAATGTAACAAGAATAAAAATGCATGGACTAGTCAGTCATTACGCGATGGGAAAGGAAGTAGAACAATGAGTATTAACAATTTTGAATGAAATCACGGTGGTGTGGTGCCCCACCTCCCCGAGCATCCAATGAGCAGTCGAATTTTGTGCAATGTTTCAATTAATGTGGGTTGGACATGTAAGTTTTAGGGTATAACTGGGGTGCCTTTGGGGGTGTGGTTGAGAGAGAGTGTTGTTGCGGCAGCGGTAGGAGATTGAGAGGGGAGAAGCGTCGCTGTTCGTCGGTTTGCAGAGTGGCCTAGCTGTTCCTGTCCTTGCCCTGTCCTGCTCCTGAAATCTTTGTTTCCTGACTCTACTTCAGGAGACCCCCACTATTCCCTTGGCCAGGGGGGTGGTATTTCATTGATCTTTGGATTTGTATTATCTTCCGACTCGAAATTTGCATAATCATTTGCAAACGTAATTTTGTCTCTGAAACTTATGTCTCTTCATCTATCCACTCCCTCATATGCATATTGTTAATTGTTGATGAGTTTGACACTGTTTACATTGCTGATTGATTTTTCTCTCCCTTGTGTGAAGTTCATTGTTTGCATTACGATCTATATACGATGAGCATTAATCATTTATTTGAGATAAACCTTTTAAAACTTTCCGAGAGTCTGTGATTATTTAGCTGGTTAGATAGTTAGTTCTATTATTACCATCAACTTCTCAACTAATTGGTCGATCGACCGAGAGGAAAGAGTTGATATATAGGTCTAGTTATGTATTTAGAATAATTGAACATGAATTTGTGAAGGAAACGATTTCCACGTCTTTAAAACTTGACCCCCAGCGCATCAGGGATTGGGGTGAATGTGTATGGGCCATTGTATGTAATATTGATGAGTAATGATCCCTGATTAAGTGTCGCGCTGGATCTGTTGAGACACAATAAACTGCACATTGTTTTTTTCTGGCAATAGAAATATACATCCAAACAATTTTTAAAGTATAAATCAGGGAGCCTTAACAACAAACAGTAAAATCGCTGATCTAAATGTCTCACAAAGGGCTAGAGCTCTCGATGATTGCTTTGAAAAGGGAATTCTTCACTCAGCGAAAAAAAATATGGCGAGTCAATATAATAGGAGAATTATGATGCTTTTAACAAGCCTCTTATCTCACTTTGCCGTGTTGGGAGCATACATTCCGCTGAAGTGTGTTGTTTGCGATTCAAGTCCCTAATTGCTTACAACGCATACTGATTATGGAGTATTAGCTCTGGCACGGCTGTTTATTGAGCAAACTCGCTGCTTAATGCCTTTAAAAATGCATACCATCTGAAAGCCGCTCTGCTTATGCAGCCTGTCTCTGTGCCTGGCTCCTCTCCTATCAGCTGAGAGGGACCGAGGCGGAATTTGCAGAATTATGCAGCAGTAAAGCAAAGCAGCCGGTTGCCTGGTAACAGAGATTGCCTCTGTTGACTCGACAGTGCGTTGACAATATATTTCTCCCTGGAAAATGACCTACATTGAAAAGGTTACTGACCCTCTGATATATCAGATTAAGTGAAAGTATTAAGTGGACAAATGAATTGGAAGAACCCTTGAGCACCAGTTTCCTGTGATTAGTACACGTCATGTCCTGCCGAGGCACGCGTGGATCATTAATGTAAGTCGCGAGCGCGCTGCCGGCTACGCAGACACCTAATAATTCCGTCCACAGAGTGCATCACAGTGTGTTCTGGTTCAGAGGCGCAACTTCGACAGATAGGGCCGCTACTTGACAACTGCCGTGTGTGTGTTTTTTACACTGCTCTTGGCGCCCCAAAAGCAACAGCAGCAGGTTCGGACTGGAACAGGGCGCCAAAATAAAAGTGTCCCTCATTAGTAAATCAGGTAGCTTAAAAAAAAGTGGCCCATAATTTTAAATTGGGGTCGTTTTGAACTCGTGAAGACAGTGACACTAACAATCTTTGTTTAGCAAGGTATGAAGACTGCATGGGTTAGAGCCTGCTGCAGGCAATGTTTGTTTTAATATCAGAAAACTCAACTGTGGTGAAACCGGCCCAGCAGACCGTAAAAGGGGCCCACAAACAGCTACAAAACTGGCCCACACACTGATTGTCAGACCAGCCCTTTGGGCACTGTCTGATTGCACTATAGTCGAGAGTGACACTGAACCGCAGCGTTTACTAGTTGCTACTGGAAAACTGACTGCATTGGTAATTGAGAACAAAGTTGAACCCATTTCCCTAATAGGGGAAGTATGAAATCCAATTCGATTTCCTTTAGGTTAAAAGGGAGAACTCGGACTAAAACTCCACTCTGTAAATCGGAAATAATAGCATCACTGGACCTCTGACTTAAAACCAACAGTAAATACACAAATCATGAAGGAAGCTAATAGGATGTAACTGGCAATTGCGGACAATAAATCGTACACACTTTGTCCTCCTCCGGAGACACAGTGAAACACAAATATTGCCAGAAGGTCCTGTGATCTAATTGTGGCAAACAATTTACGACTATGACTGCTGATAAGATTCGGACATGCTCTATGGGTCACAGATTCCTTAACGTGGTCATATTAGGATCGAAAGAGCTTCCTTGCAGTAGCCTCTCTATGGTGCTACTTCCACCCTATAACAATGTTTAGCTTGTCATTGCCCGATGGTGCAGGAGTCTCACTGCTGTGAATCTATTATGGACTGCCATCTTGCCTATCAGGCAATCTTTTTCTCCTTGGCCATAATAGTGACTCTCTTGGTGTGGATGGTACAGAGGTAGATGACCGCAGAGAACCTCTCCAGAGTCACTATTGACATCTTGGCAAGATATGCATGGCAGATCAGTTCTGATATCCTGCTTGATCTGCCTTAGCAGCCGTACAAAGGAAGTTAGCAAACTCCTATGGACGTCCTGTGGGCGCCTGTGAACTTCGGTATGTAGGTGATCTTGCTTAGAGTCACATGTTGATAACTTAAAACTTTACTTTCTGGGTTACCCCAGCACTCTTTGCACATAAACTGGGTGTGCATGCAAAGCACACTGACGGTAGATGGCTCCAGACAGACTGGGAGCTATATTGCATATATGGCTTGACTGTCCAGCTGTCTGCAGACCTACCTTTATCAATTCCTTAAAATATATATAGAGTGTGCTTTTTCTCCGACCTTAACAGTATCTCTCTTACCTTATACTATGGTCTGCCATACTTTGTTGTATGGGGTACTTGCATTGAAATGCATGAGTGACTATTTTACATCTAAAAAGTACTCTGAATTATCATATATTACATTGTTTATTTCATGGGTGCATAGTATATAGAAACCAATTTTGTTCGTGTTTTTTCACTGCAGTCAGGTCCTTTTCTGCATTTTACTTATGGCCCACAGTGCTATTCAGACCTAGTGGCTTTGCCAATGTTGGTTTAATCCAGGAGTCAATGTCTAGTAACCTAAGAACCCTTTACACCCTTTCTGGCATACATATATTGTGTTTGTTTATTTGACCTATATAATGACATGGGGAAACATACAAGCATTTTTTCTGAATGGCTATGTTGTGCCTGCCAGTCAAAGTAGCATGAATATATGGTTACCCAGGGCACTGTGAGCTGTTCATAACGCTTTGTTCAGCTTTTGGACAATTAGTAGTGCGTCTGTATTATGCTATAAATGAACGCATATAAGAACCAGGAAAGGAGGAAATGCCAACAGGGTTACCTTTCCCCAAAATATTGACAGTGCATTAAATATAACAAATGAAATCTTGCAGAAATCGGCTGAAAGACAGAAGTAGCTTAGAAATAATCAGATTCAGAAGCACATCAAATAGAGCATGACATAGGATTGATGTGCTGAAGTCTATCTGCCTCAGAGGAACAAGTCTGGTATGAAACTTCTACATTTCCAGCTATTTGACTTTGTATTCACATCCCAAAAAATCTTTCAATCTGAAAGTGTCTACTCAACGCCTCTTGTAGTATTCAATATAAGTCAACCGACAGCATAACCCATTAGAAATGTACTGAAACGGAATTAACCATAACAGCTTTTTCTGCCAAAAAGAGGGAGAGGTTATTGCTTTCGTTATGTGTTCAAAGGTGAACACAGTGACAAACAAGAAAAAAAGGACAGAATTCTGAAAGTTATACATTTTAAAGGCATCATATTTTTGTTTGTAAAAAAAAAAAAACTCCTGTTTTTTTTTAGGTCTGGCCTTAGACAGCTTTAGATTTGTGACATGACTTCATGTCACCACTGAACATGCAATATACACCCTACAACATTACACCATACAGCATACAACATTCAGAAAGGGGCTCTGGGTCATCCCATTCAAGCCATTAGTGTATTTCAGTGAGCCACCGCAAGGCACTGGCTCTAAGGTCTGTCTGCCTCATTTTGGAACGGCCCATGGCATTTCGCAGATGTTTACATTTGCCCCTTTCAGTTTGCATTGGTCTTTGGTTTTTTTTCAAAATATTTTATTGAATTGTAGGTTGAATCAAAAGACCATACAATAAATAGCACAGAAAAAACAGGTTCCTACATATTGTGCATCCATTTTGATATAAAACATTGCAAAAATGACAAAGGCAGCTTCAAATGATGAAATATGAGTAAATAGATGACAAGCTTTGCTTAAATGGACTGTGCAGCAGCTATAACCAGCTGTAGGTGTGGTTCAGGCCTCAGCCATGCCCTTTCCTTCAATCAACTCTGCCCTCCTGACAGGAAGCCTCAGCAGCAGTTCACCAGCCTGACCGGTGAAAGGCTTAAGCAAGAAAACACGGGGATAACAGCCCTAAAAATACCCAGTGATGATAGCAACACGAAACGCCAGCCTTACTTCACTTTCAGAGGCTAAACCAAACAGATTAACTTGGCCAATATGTGGCGTTAATGCCAGTCAAAAGAGGGGCTTCACGGAGAACTACGGGGCAGAGGCCATCTTGTTTCGCGTGCCCATGCGGCTCACAGTTTGCATTGTTCTACTAAGTTAAAAAAGGAGCTGATCTCTATTACTTAAACTGTCCCTATTTGGCGACAAACCGTTATTATAGTTAAGTTTTTATTTTTAATGTACAACATCAAAAGTAAAGAATTGAGAGTGCAAAGCTCTGCCAGCAGTAGCACAGAGTTCCTATGAAAAGTTTGCGCAACAAAAACATGCACTAATAGTTGGCAAGATGCATCTTGCCACTCAATAATGAAGTCTTAGTCCTCTGCCTTGGCAGTTATTGCTCACCCTGTCTCCTCCCTCCATTCACTCACCTAGCTCTCAACAAGACTGCTTGTCTCCCTTTGCTGGGTGGGACTTAGATGATAAGTGACTGTCTCTTTCCCAGCTTCAAACACCCTTACTGTCCATATTCATTCCTTGTAATTTTTTGGGCCAGTAATGTGGTGGGGGCACCTTCCTACTGGTGGGGCTATGTGCTGGTTGAGGCTCTTGGAGGCAGTAGCAAGGGCTCAAGCTCTGACTGTAAGAAATACCAACATCAGTATTCCCTATTTCCCAATTATTAAAAAAATTCATGCATTTATGGCAAAAAATGGTATTGTTAGGTCTCCTCTCTCGCAATAAAATTACTGTTGATATTCTCTCCATTTTAAAGTGTTATCTGCATGTGCATCTTTCCCATAGATCCACAATTGAGCCCATAATGGGCATTTTTAGGGGAATGAGGGTCACTGGTATGAATGTATCATGGCCACTTCTCACATGTACTCTACCATTACAAATTATACCCAAGAGCATGCTATTCCTCACATCATTTTTCATGGGCATTTCCATGCCACAGTCAGATCTTTAGTCGTCATTCTTCAAAGGTACGAAGACGTTTGTAATGATAATTCATCTCCAGTATTGCCTAGAGTACCTAAAATGCCAGGGTCTATCCCTCTAAAAAGCATCCAGGTAAAATGCACTCTATCATACTTGATTTAGCCCTGTATGGGCATATATGTGGGATATTATATCCTTTTCTCTCTCCAATATAAATACCTATATATATTCACTTAAAAAACCAAAGCTCACAGGAACGTTTTAGTTAGGTTCTGAATTTACTCACACAAAACCATAGAAATTCAGCAGTTAAAGTATTTCAATTAACTGTAACTAACGCCCGAAGGTAACTATAACTCAGGCCCTCACCATGCACAGATTTTTTGTTAAAAATGTAACTGTAAATATTACATTGATATAATCAATGATTTTTTCAAAGATATCATGAATGCTGTAATATCTGGGTTAATTAGCAGTGCATGGCGAGGGCGCGAGTTATAGTTACCTTCAGGTGCGAGTTATAGTGTCATGAACCTGGGGTTGAGAGTTGCCTCCCTGGAGCAGACTGCGCTCTTCTTGTTTTGCAGGCCCGCGACGAAACCGGAAGTCAGGCAAACGAGTCGAGACAGAGACTTCCGCGGACCGCTAGCACGTCAGGGGGAGGAGACGAGGCGATCGCAGATGAGGAAATAGGAGGAGAATCTGACCATTTTTTTTGAGCCGTCCGTCCGAGAGAGTCCGCGTCGTGGGAGCAGAATCAGTGGAACCGGGACCGGAGGAAAAGGAGAACCTCACCCTTGACTTGAGGTCGGACTCCGAGGAGCCCAAGCAAGAAGACCCAAAGTCAGAGGGCAGCACAGAGATCCAAGAAGACGAGAATAGGAACCCTGCCTGCAGGTTGGACTCCAATTCCAGCCACGTCCAGGGAAGGACGAGCCTCAGTTAGGTACGTGAAAGGCTCCTAGGTAGAGCCTATTAACAGGAGGGGAGACTTCAAGCAGAAAGCACACGAGATGGGGAGACGGGGAGGAAATAGGTCTGAAGAAGAGAGAGAGAGAGAAATGGGGGGGGTTAAGTGAGGACATTTGATGCTAAAGGTCGCCAAAAATCCAAGAGAATTCAGATTTGTCTGAGAGTTTTTTTCTCTTTTCCTTATCACATTCAAGAGACTTCCTCTACCCACTGTGTCACGGGTTCTTTCCTATGATACCAACCCCCTCCATTAATCTTACTAAATAAGGAAGGAAGAGCACTTCACTAACGCAAAAATCATAGGAACAAATAAATCAGTGACTTACCTGATTTCTTCTTTCTGCCAAGGGTACCGGCGGACAGGAACTCCAAAGGCCCTGCAGAAGAAAAGAAGATGTTTCATTAATTTTGAACTTTTGAGTCTTTCTTTTGTATCCTGTTATGAAACTGTGAAATAAAGGACAGCAAGTTAAGCATGAAACAGACTCATTGTGTGGTAACCGTTCTAGACCAGTTCACATATAGTTACTTGAAATAACTTTAACTATAACTGCTGAATTTCTATGGTTTTGTGTGAGTAAATTCAGAACCCTGTAACCTTTGTTTTTTTTTGTGAATTTCTATGTTTAAAAAAAATCTATTTCCTAACTATAACGTCACTGTAACCTTTGGTTTTTTAAGTGAATTTCTATGTTTTTTCTCAATTCGATTTCCTAACTATAATGTCCTTCTAACATTTGGGTTTTAGGGGCCCCATGGCCCCCCGGGGACCACCACCTCGCTGTGGCTACATTAAATCTATATAAGGGGGTGCCACGCAGACCCCACGGGCCCCGGGGACAACCACTTCTCTGTGGGCAACATAAAAAGTTAGAGGGGGCCATGCAGACCCCCCTGAGTCCCGGTGACCAACCTCTTTCCCAGGGCTACATTAAATAACTATAAGGGGGGCACATGAATCCCCCTGGGCCACAGGGACCACCACCTCCCGGGTCTAACTAATTATTTTTAAATGGGAGGGGAGCAACATGGCTCCATCCCGGGCTGCTTTTGGCTCCAGGGAATCCATCCCCCAGGACCCAACCTATATCTTTTTTATTTTAATGGGGAGGTGGGTCACGCATCCCCCCCCTCCCCGGGATGCTTTCGGCCCCAGGCATCCCATCCCATGGGGCCCAACCTATAATTTTTTTAAATTTTAATAAAGGGAGGGGGGTTACTCGCTCCCCCTCCTCAGGCCAATTTCAGCCCAGGGCCCAGCCATATTTTCTGGTTGCCCTGGAGCTTACCCAGGGCACCAAGTGTGCAATGGAACCACGGGGGAGCCTCAAGACCCCGCACTTCCAGCCAGCTCCCAACTCCTGCGGGAGCCGGCATTGCTCCTGTAAGCAAGGAGCTGCTTTAAATAGCAGCTCTCTGCTTGCAGGAGCAATGTTTTCATCTGTTTCCAACAGATGAAAACTCTGCTTTCTGCAAGCAGAAGCTGTTTATCAGCTCCCGTTTGCAGAAAGCGGAGTTATGTTTGCTTTTGCTTTGTGCGAAGCAAAAGCAAACAGCTACCTCCCAAGGGTGGGCATAGTAAAAAAAATTCCCCGGGGAGGTGGTGGTCCCCGGTGCCAGGGGTCCACTACAGACCTCCTACATGCATTTATTTGTGCCTCAGGGAGGAAGCGGTCCCACGGGCTGTGGAGTGGGGCACATGGGCCCCAGAATCCTTTGACATTATTTGCCTAGGGCAGGTGGTGATCCCCGGGGCTGAGGGGGCCACACAAGCCCCGCATAATTTTATATTCATTGCCCCAGGAAGGTGTCGGTCCTCAGGCTGCAGTGAGGCAAGCGGGCCCGCATCAATTTGACTTATTTGCCCAAGGGAGGTGGCGGTTGCCGGGGCTGCGGAAAGGACCACTGCATCTTTTCATGTTATTTGCCCTGGGGAGGTGGCAGTCCCCGGGGCAGTGGATGGGCTGCGTGGGCCCCCAGCATTATTTTCCATGAATTGCCCTGGGGAGGTGGCGGTCCCTGGGGCTGCAGGGGGGGAGGCACAAGCAGTGTATTGAGGGGGGGGTAAGTTATAGTTAGCTCAGGTAGCTATAACTGATGAATTCCTATGGTTTTGTATAAGTGAAATCTAGCCTAACTATAATGTCCCTGTAGTCTTTGATTTTTTCCAGTGAATATATATATATATATATATATATATATATATATATATATATATGAGTTTTACTTTATTAACATAAGTATAACTATAAGTATAACTTTGACTGCTGATTTTCCTTAGTTTTGTGTGGGTAAAATGTGAACCTAACCTAACTATAACGCCCCTGTTACCTTTGTTTTTTTCAGTGAACACACATATATATATATATATATATATTCAAAATAAGATATTCCTTCCTCTCAGGAAATAATCGTCCAGCACTCCCAGGTGGGTTAGGTCACTCGGTTTTTATTTAAATGACAGACATCATCAACGCGTTTCAGCAGTCTCAGCTGCCTTGCTTATATATAGGATCCACAAAACCCAGTTTGCAGTGTTATGAACTGTAGTGCCCCTGGCTTTGCATGGGAACAGCGAAGAATGGATGGGCTGTCGGTAACTGTACTTGTTCGGCGCTGGGAACTTAACTGTTACCCTTGGCGGGGACTCGAGAGTTGCAGGAAGCCCATCACAATTCATAAATGGAAAAGTTCGGAGCCAGGCACTGACAAAGGGCAATTGCTTAACAGTGATTCTCTGGGGCCCTTTGTTTATTTTGCAGCGCGAGTTTCGAAAATGCCCATTCCACCAGCAACAGCAGAGAATCAAAGGTGAGCATGCATGCAAACACTCCGTGGATTTGGGAGCCTCTAATTGTAAATCCAAAAGAAAGCGGCAGACCTGAAATGTGAACGGACTTACAAAATACTTACCGAAAAATGAACTTACATTGGTGATTGACTGCCAGCTTGTTTGGGAAAATGGAAAAAGCAAATTAATTACATGATGCTTTTACGTATTCCATGGAGAACTTGCAGCCAATACGATGATTTTTAGAGGTCAAAATAGTGATTTCATTCTGCTGCTGGAATCAAAAGACATATGTTTTATAATAATGACTGCATGGGTTTGTTCAAACAAAACTTTATTGAGAGGCTGGAAAAACACAAAGGAAATGGGAGCATTAAGTAACTCCTTTATGTTAATGTATTGAGCAACACCTGTGAGAAGGATTTAAATGGAGTAAACATTTTATGGTTGACAAAGGCTGACTTACCAGCTGAAACGCGTTCCAAGTTTTACGAGCGCTGCCTTTTAAATAAATGGATGTATACCAGAGATTTGAGTGCAGGTCCTTTCTTTGAGTAAGGAATGGTACTGTATATATATATATTGCGGAGTCTTCTGGAGCAGCGTGGGGGTTGATTTTGAGCCGCTACATTCAGAGGGGCCCATCCAGGGTTGAATGCATTAAGACTCGCAGTATAGAGATTGTGGCCATAGACATTGTGACACACTGCAAGTCCCAGAATTCAGTTGGTACTGACCTCACAGCGGATTGGCCCATTGGAGGGCGTGTTAGGTCAAATGGATGCAGGTGTGTTGGACTGCAAGCTGCGGTGTTGTACCAGGAAGAAGGGAGCCATTCCCGAAACGCATCGTATTTTAAACACTGCTACTTTGCTGTACTTACCCTCTTGATGACAGCGGTTCTACTTGAATAAAGATGTGCCACCATCAGCGCTGGTCTCGAGTGCGCTCATGTGCATGGGCCCAACGTTTTCCATAATTTTACGCGGCCGCCCAGCCGCGGAGAGCAGCACCACCCCGACGATTGGAAAGGGGGCCGTGAGGCTTCGCATTTGTGGAGTCTTCTGGAGCAGCGTGGGGGTTGATTTTGAGCCGCTACATTCAGAGGGGCCCATCCAGGGTTGAATGCATTAAGACTCGCAGTATAGAGATTGTGGCCATAGACATTGTGACACACTGCAAGTCCCAGAATTCAGTTGGGACTGACCTCACAGCGGATTGGCCCATTGGAGGGCGTGTTAGGTCAAATGGATGCAGGTGTGTTGGACTGCAAGCTGCAGTGTTGTACCAGAAAGAAGGGAGCCATTCCCGAAACGCGTCGTATTTTAAACACTGCTACTTTGCTGTACTTACCCTCTTGATGACTGCGGTTCTACTTGAATAAAGATGTGCCACCATCAGCGCTGGTCTCGAGTGCGCTCTTGTGCATGGGCACAACATTTTCCATATATATATATATATATATATATATATACATATATCAAAGAAAGAAATTGCCACAGCCCGGGTCCGGAGAAGAGCATTTATTGAATTGGCGCAGGCAACAGCAAGCGTGATTATCCTGACGCGTTTCGGCGGAATGCCTTTGTCGAAGGATGAACAATCACTTGTGCAATGTCCCAGGTGTTATAAATAGTGATCAGAGTCACGTGCCTGCATACGACAAACTACAATTCCCATAGTTCACTTTGAGTTGCAGTGAAATATATGTAAAACCCTGGTGGTGTTTATGACCCTGCAAAACTCAGACTGGTTGTTCCAGGTAAGTATAGCGTATCCAGGAGAAAGCTGGTGCACATAACAAACAATCCTTACTGTGCCACAACAATGTCAATCTGCGCTGTGTCCGGACCCTGCCAAGCGGAGGTGTTGGCCTCCCTCGGCTCACCTTTCTCGCCTGCCGCAAATGTCGCCGGTAATCCCAAGGCTTGTAGCAAGGCGAGCGGGTCATGCCCCCTCATTAAACACTTCAAAAACACCACTGTCGTCGGGGCCCCCAACCCTGCAGGGTGGCCGTGGCTAGCGGGAGACAGAGATTCCCGTAGATAAAATCAAAGAAAGAAATTGCCACAGCCCGGGTCCGGAGAAGAGCATTTATTGAATTGGCGCAGGCAACAGCAAGCGTGATTATCCTGACGCGTTTCGGCGGAATGCCTTTGTCGAAGGATGAACAATCACTTGTGCAATGTCCCAGGTGTTATAAATAGTGATCAGAGTCACGTGCCTGCATACGACAAACTACAATTCCCATAGTTCACTTTGAGTTGCAGTGAAATATATGTAAAACCCTGGTGGTGTTTATGACCCTGCAAAACTCAGACTGGTTGTTCCAGGTAAGTATAGCGTATCCAGGAGAAAGCTGGTGCACATAACAAACAATCCTTACTGTGCCACAACAATGTCAATCTGCGCTGTGTCCGGACCCTGCCAAGCGGAGGTGTTGGCCTCCCTCGGCTCACCTTTCTCGCCTGCCGCAAATGTCGCTGGTAATACCAAGGCTTGTAGCAAGGCGAGCGGGTCATGCCCCCCTCATTAAACACTTCAAAAAACACCACTGTCGTCGGGGCCCCCAACCCTGCAGGGTGGCCGTGGCTAGCGGGAGACAGAGATTCCCGTAGATAAAATCAAAGAAAGAAATTGCCACAGCCCGGGTCCGGAGAAGAGCATTTATTGAATTGGCGCAGGCAACAGCAAGCGTGATTATCCTGACGCGTTTCGGCGGAATGCCTTTGTCGAAGGATGAACAATCACTTGTGCAATGTCCCAGGTGTTATAAATAGTGATCAGAGTCACGTGCCTGCATACGACAAACTACAATTCCCATAGTTCACTTTGAGTTGCAGTGAAATATATGTAAAACCCTGGTGGTGTTTATGACCCTGCAAAACTCAGACTGGTTGTTCCAGGTAAGTATAGCGTATCCAGGAGAAAGCTGGTGCACATAACAAACAATCCTTACTGTGCCACAACAATGTCAATCTGCGCTGTGTCCGGACCCTGCCAAGCGGAGGTGTTGGCCTCCCTCGGCTCACCTTTCTCGCCTGCCGCAAATGTTGCCGGTAATCCCAAGGCTTGTAGCAAGGCGAGCGGGTCATGCCCCCCTCATTAAACACTTAAAAAAACACCACTGTCGTCGGGGGCCCCCAACCCTGCAGGGTGGCCGTGGCTAGCGGGAGACAGAGATTCCCGTAGATAAAATCAAAGAAAGAAATTGCCACAGCCCGGGTCCGGAGAAGAGCATTTATTGAATTGGCGCAGGCAACAGCAAGCGTGATTATCCTGACGCGTTTCGGCGGTTTTTTACTATATATATAATAGTTAGCAGCCAGTTTCCATAGGAAAAGTGTTTTTTTTACTAATAACTTTGGCGCCATTTGACAAATCTTCACAATATTTTTAAAAACTAGTTTGCCACTCACTTCAGCTGCTGTCTGAAAAGTTTTGGGGTGACTTGTCTAGCGGGGGCTGAGAAAAAAGGGGGGAAGGCGTCTTCCCTAAGCAGTATCCCATTGCATGAACCGCTGAATGGAATTACACCACATTTGTCAGAAAGATAGAAAGAGTGTTTTTCGTAATTTGGTGCATATCTGTTCAGTAGTTTGCCTTGATTGGTTGGCCTCAACCTGAGAGAAAAGTTGCAGCCACCATTTTGTCAATCAGGACATGGTCCCCAGGGGGAATAAAGTGTAAACAGGATATAAGGAGCTAGGATAAGCGGTATCCTGACCCCGTGTGACTGATGGAGGGCTCAGTGAGGGGCCCCTTATGGGCAAGAAATTGTCAAAAAAGGTTTTTTGGGCATGCAAGGATCTGCTGATACACTGTGGCACTCTGCGCGGCTCCCCCGCAGATCGCGGGTCCAGATCCCATTCTTTTTTAAATACACCAACTCACAGATCGATTCACATACTCGCTCACACCCACACAACCTCTCACACACCCACTAACACATCCATACAGACACTCACAAACCCACTCAGAGACCCAGAACACCACTCTCACATCCACACACCCATACAGCCACTCACACACCTGCTCAGAGAACCACCTACACACCCACTCACAAACCCACACAGGCATTCACTCACCCACTTACATACCCACACAATCATTCACATACCCATATAGCCATTCACACACCCTCTCAGAGACCCAGAAAACAACTCGCACACCTATACAGCCACTCACATACCCACTCAGAGACCCAGAAAGCCACTTGCACACCCATTTACACCCACTCACAGACCCACTTAACCACTCACACACCCAGCTTGCAGGGACGTTATAGTTAAGAAATAGCACTAAAAAAACGAAGAAATTCACTGAAAAAAACAAAGGTTACAGTGACTTCATAGGTAGGAAATAGAATTAAAAAGCCATAGAACTGTACTGAAAAAAACAAAGGTTACAGGGACGTTATAGTTAGGAAATAGAATTTAAAAAAACTTGGAACACTAAAAAAAATGGTTACAGAGATGTTATTGTTAAGTTCAGATTTTACACACACAAAACCATATAAATTCAGCAGCTGTAGTTATAATTATCTCAAGTAACTATAACATGTTGTCAGGACCCAGATTAATATTGCTTTTATAAGTCAAGGTATGAGAAGGGGTGGTCTTGGTCAGCAAAGTGTGTTTCAGGTCCAGTGATCAGTCATTGGGAAATGGTATCAAGTTCAGTGATAGAATAGGTAGTTCAAGATGGCCGCCATTTTGGTTCAAGTATTCAAAGCACCTTTAGTTAGAACGTTCTTAGAATCTCGTTTGTTCTCCGTTGCACAAGCTCCATTCTGCACATTTCAATTTATTCTTCGGAGGAGACTAACGTCTCAACCGCCATCTCGTCAGAGTGAGTTCCTGTATTGATAAAGGAAAGTTAATTCCTTTCTATCATATGGCCGTTTACATTTCCTGGAAGGCAGAGCTTTGTTCCTGTGCTGCACATCCTCCGTTCTTTGTCTCCAGGCCTGCCTTCATTAGAGACTGATAGATGGAGCAGTGTCCCAGCCCTGAGCAGCCACAGTTCTTGGGCTCCAATTCTACTGCAATACTTCCTGGTAGGCAGAGCAGTGTTCCAGACCTATGCAACACTGTTCTCGACCTCCAGATCAGCCGTCAGCTTTCCTGGTAGGCAGAGCAGTGACTTTTGCAATTTATTGTTCAAAGATGGAGTCAGCATTCAGTGGAGATCTCCTGGCTACTGAAGAGCCATCAGAGACAAAATCAGTATTCAATTGCATTCTATTTTCAAGTTGCGGTATACCGTCGGCTCCCTCCTTAAATTTACCTTTGGGCGCCTTTCCTATCTTTTCCTTTCCCTTTCTTTAAACATGGTCAGATAAAAAGCAACTTTGGAAGTGAAGAGTCAGAGAACAAAATCTATTTGATGCAGAACTGTGTATAAAGTCACAGAGTAATTATAAACCTTACTTGTAAAGGACAGGCTTTCTGAGGAAGAGATTTGTCACAGTTGCTAGAGTCAATCAACAGCAGCATTAGTAGACTCACCTATGGTATTGTAAATAGAAGAGTTTATAGAAGAGAGGCAATAACTCCAATAAGCTGGGTATGACGATTCATGTTTAGAGAAGAGTTTAACACATTATTTAACAGACCTGTGTAGATTTATAGAATACCAATTGTAATCTTTATTATTTGTGCATTAGGTGTTCGCTTGTGCTGACAACTTGCATACAGATGCAACAGTGAAAACAGCTGAGAATTCAGTTGAGAGAGAGCCCAGCAGTCAGCCAGGAGTTGTCTCTTCTCTATCCCATTCCCCTTTCCCCTTTCCCCTTTCCCCTTGCTGGTGACGCTAAAATGAGATCAGGCTGGTGGCACCGGTAGGCAGGCATTGGGAGCCAGCATCTGTTTTGTCTCCGTGGAAAATCAAGGGTCCTGACACACGTGCCCTAAGGTAACTATAACACGCGCCCTTGCCATGCACTGCTAATTGCCCCACATTTTACATTACTCATGACATCTTCTATGACATTATTGATATCACTGCAACATTTGCAGTGAAATTATTGATGACAAAATTGTGACTGGAGGTGGTGTGAGTCATAGTTACCCTAGAGTACTAGTTATAGTTATTTGAGATAACTATGACTGCTGAATTTCTATGGTTTTGTGTGTGTAAAATCTGAGCCTAACTATAACATCCCTGTCACATTTGGTTTTCTAGTGAATATTTATATATAATATATATATAACACAAAATAGCATTAACTTAAGATAAGATATAATATAAAGCAATCGATTCCAGAATTTCTGTACCTTCACTAACCAGTACACAATCACATATCACCTGTAGTACTCATATTTGATCACAAGTGGAGTGTAATCCCTTGAGAACTATACCCACTATAGCTTGGCACCATAAACCAGAGTTTAAAAATCCTTAATTAACTATTATTGATAACATCTTATATTTCCTCATTTCCAGTCTTAAAAAACCCCAGTCTTACGTGCCAAAAGGAAGGTATGAAACATATGTTGGTTGCATCAGGCTTGAAAGCTGACAACATCCTGTATAATAAAAATCTTACTTCAGGATACTTGAATTGTATTGGGAACACAAGTATATTAAATTTGGGATTTATTACAAAATGAATAATTGGAATCATAATGTGTGCATTTGAAAATAAAGTGAATACTCTGGAAATTTGAGATCACTATCAATGGATAATAAAATGTTTTCTTAAAGATTTAATTGCGGGATCTTTTTATTTTTTCTATTTAATTTTGGCATTATATACTACTTTATAATAAATATGGAAACATACAGTCCATACATCAAAACGATTTTGACAAATGAGAGGCATTGTCGGCCCTACCCTCAGGGAGTGTAAAAATTCTCCCAACAACTCATTTAAAACAAGGATAGACCAGGGCATCGGAAAGCAGGTCGAAGTGGGTAAGGCCTAATAAAGACTTCACTCAAAGTTTGAAAGGTTGTTGCACATATCTTGTGATGGGTTGAAATTTCCAGTGACAGTGGTGGGTGTGTTGAAGTCTTTGACATTTACTAAGATGTCTTTGTTCTGTTGGAGCTGGTGTTTATTTGTTCGACTAAGTCCTTCCTCTTGGTTTCTCAGATGAGCTGGTGGAACCTCCTGTAGTTTTGAAGGACCTATTTCCACCACCCCTTTGCTGGTTCTCCATTTCGATTGCAGTTGTTTGCAGTGTTGTTTGGTCATTTTGAGGTCTTCTGTATACTAGCAGGCTTGTGTTCTAGTTTTATCTGTGTTTCTTAATTTCATAGGGGCCAGAGTGTCGGCATAGTTGGTGATCCACTTGTTTAAGTTCTCGATTCTACATACCAGGATGCCTGTGGTTTCCAGTTTGTTCTCATGGAGAACAGTCATTCAGTTCACCTCTGTTAGTTTGTTCCAAAGTCTGCGTGCTGGGCCCGCTGTGGGGGCTCTTGTGGGTTGATGGATGTCAATTGTAAAACTGACTATGGTGTGGTCGGTCCAGGTGATGAGTCTTGGGGTATTGATTGTAATGTTGTCAAAAGATGTCAAGACGGTGTCTATGATGTCTGGCAAAATGGGTAGGGTCTATGACACTTTGGGTTAGTCCCAGGTCCCCAATGTTGTCAAGAAGGGCAGCTGAGTTGAAGTCAGTCCAGACTTCAATTGAGCTTTTTGTATTTCTTCAGTCTTCTGTTCGACTTCTGTAGGACCACAGAGTCATGATCGAGAAAGGGCATTATGCCTGTGACCGAAAAATATAACTCAGCACTAAAAATCAGGAAAACAGAGGATTTCAAAAAGATTACAAATTAACTCAAAGCCTAGCTAAGATTTACAAAAAGCTTAAGCTTTGAGAAAGACCCAGGCTTGCATGCCATTTAAAGGGGAGAAACTCATGTTGGCTGCATCATGATCGTTTGTATATAATGTCTCGAGAGTCTGTGGCAATAATTATCACAGTGACATAACAAGAATTAAAATGCTCATACTTGTGAATAGTTCATAGGGGAGAGGTGTGGTGCCGCGGCCAGGGCGACTGACGCTGGACGCTGGGGATCACGGTTCGATCTGTGGCTCCGGCGGCAGGGGTCTGCCCAGCACCATGCGACTCTGGGCAATAGCTCGCTTAATCTTCCTAACGGCCCCCAGCGCCGAGAGACCCCTTCGGGGGTGATTCGTGCGCTATACAAATACTGGACTTACTATACGTGATATCCCGGACAACTACAGAAGGCATCTCCATGGCACCTCATTATTCATGAAAAGTTTATTTTGGATGAAAATCCATAAAACACATCCATCTAAAATGCAATTCATAAAAACAGAATAAAAACATTAATAAATTAAAAATGCTAGGAAGCAACCAATGCATACAAAAAAGTCAATATCACATTACTTCATTAGCACACAAAGATAAAACACAAAGCAGCAAAGGTCTGATGTGATAAGAGTGAATGCCAATATAACTTTTGATCTGGATTACAACATTTTTTTAAAAAAAATGTGCCAATCGGGGACACACAGAAATGGATGCTTCATTGTTGAACATTATGGATACGGGAAAGCCAGGCAGCGTGAAGAAAGTTGGTCATTGCAACCACAGTCACCTCATTAACGTTGAAACGCAGAATGCCAAGTGCAGGCGCATACTGCCAGAAGCCGGGGAGTCTGCACAAAGGTTTTAACTATTGCTTATGGGGTTTGGCATAAGCGGGACAAAAGAAAGCAAAGTGATGAAGGGTTTCTTCCGTCTGATTACAGAAGGGGCACGTGCTTGAGCCTCAACACTCTGTGCCCCACTTCACGCAAAAACTATTCAGCGGGAGGATCTCATACCTCCATTTTAGATAGAGTTGTAATGGGGTAGAGCCGAGTGTCAAGAAACAGTTCATAAGCAGGAATAATCTTAATATCCAAAAATGAATCAGTCATGCTCCCTGCCTTGACACTTTCCAGTTCCTCAGCCACAGGGGCTCCTTTAGACTATTTTTAATCACAGGTAGAGGGATGGATTTAGCTGTACCTGGTGAATTCCAAAGAAAGGACTTACCAAGTGCGTGAAGCAAGGACTTGATATGAACAAGCCAGGTGATCTTTTCCCATCCCAGGGAATTTAAGAGCACCTTGATCGAAGTTCTGTAGGATTCCAGTTCCTCTGTAGACCAGTCTATGACAATACAAGATGGATCTAGCCATAATAGCATGGTTAAAAGGATAAAACCCAGGTCTAGGAGCTGAGGAAGACGAGGGGCTCTCTGTGGGAGGTGAAGAACACTCCTCACAAACCTATTTTCTATTTTACAGAGTTCATCTGACCCAGTGTGTCCCCAGAGTTCTGCATCATACATACTGAACTTTTCACCTTAAGATTATAGATCTCCACCACTGGGGAAAGAGAATGTGCGTGGGCCTTCTTGCGCAGTTTAGACACAGCCCCAGCTTCCTGTTGGAGTTTAGGTGCGCTTACAGTCTTAAATAAGGCAACCAAAATGGAGAATTTGGTCCACAGTACTAACCCTGTTAGGGAAGCCTTCCTGAAACTCAGAGAGAATGGAGTTATCCATAATCCAGTCCGACAACTGCCCTAGGATAAGTCTTGAAAAAAGTTTCTGAGAGGCATCAATAAGACTGATGGGCCTATAGTTCCTGGGGTCATCTTTACTACCTTTTTGTAAATAGGTAAAATCTCAGCAGTTTGCCAAGATCTTGGATATAGGGCTACTTTCAAGCAAGAAGCGGAAGAGCAGCTGAAAGTAAGAGGCTCAAATCAGCTGTTCTGCCTTAAATAAATCCCCAGCGATTGAATCAGGACCCTGGCCTTAATTTCCTTGAACTCAATGGACAAAGGAGTACTTCTGCCACCAAGCCCAGGAACATTTACCAATTCACTGGTTCCACAAATGGACTTGGCTGCATAAATGCTAGAGAAAATATCCACCCGAATCTGAGGTTGTACTCAAAATTGGTGACTGCATTATGATTACCATGAGCCACTTTTCCCCACAGTGACTTGGTATCTCCTATCCTAATGGCTGCAACCCGTAAATGTATGAGCGCTCCTAAGATCCGAAGTGGATCTGCCATTACAGGTCCTAAGGCCATAATGAAGAGACAAACTCAGCAGCTGAGTAGCAATCGAGGAGCAACTCTTAACAGGTGAGATCTAGATGGGGGCCACCCCAGACAGCATCTTCTTCTTCTGTTATATTGAAGGTTGCCAAACCTATGGGCTCAAAAGTAACATTAAAGTCGCTCACGGCAATCACCTTGTCAGCCTGTGGAAGGATATCTAAAGCATTTTCTGGGGCATGCAGAGCATTAAATGACATGTTAGCCCGCAAGTTGATATCAAGCCTCTTAATGGTAAGGGCTAGCAAGTTTTTAAACCACATAATGAAATAATTAAACCATCAGCTGGCCTACCTCTGCTAGCAGAAGAAGCTGGACAAAAGAGGGTTGTAAACCCTGACCTATAAACTGGCTCAACACACCAAGTTTCCTGCAGGATACAGATATCAAAAAAGTCAGTAAATACCCCAGTCCAGGTGTGCCCACTTAAAGTTGAGGCCAGAAGCATTCCATGATAGTATGTTCCATACTGTAGGTGATAAGCTAGACATAGCAGGCAGGGGCATTTGTTCCACATGAGGAGCCAATGTCTTCAGGGGTAAAGCCGTCTCAACTATTTCAACCTGAGGGTTACCCTTTGTAGAGGAAGTGCCAAGGGCAGCAGAATCCAAAGCATTGGGAGCAACCAAATCAGGGTGAGGCCGGAGATGGCAGTAGAAGGTGCTGAACTGGTGAGTGTAGTTGAAACTATGACAAAGGTTCCCTGGGAATCACTCACAGTTGGAATGGGAACTGAAGCATCGGTAATCAGTCCAGAACACCGTCAATCTCCCCTCATTATTAAATATTGAAAGTAAATGTTTCTTTTTCTTTTTAATAATACTTAAACAAAAGACTACTTTTCTGAGTAATATTCAAAGTATATGAACTTTGTTAATCTTTTGCTTGGCTCTAATTTGTGGTGTTAATATCGTATCCAATAGGATTATATATATTTTGGGATAAACATGCATTAATTGTTGTAAAGAGTATTAATGAAAAACAACGTGGTGTTTCCAAATGATAGTGGCTTTTGAGGCACCGACATTTAATGGATGTTACAAGTATAGTACAGTTGATTTATTTTAACATCAACAAATCTCTCCCTGCTACTTTCAAATTTTTGAGTACTTGTTACTGTATCAGTGACCATAATCGCCTTACAATATCTATGAATCTAAATTTGAGGGGCGAGAGTAGAACCAAGGAATAGTGTGAAATTAAGTACACAAAACATAAAGAAGTGAGGATCCAATGGGAAAAAATGAATGCAGAACAGTTCACTAGCAAACTTGTAATAAAAATAATAATGAAGCGATAAAGGGCATGTCTGTCCTATGATGTAGTTCCTCGAATTATCTTGGCTGGCTCATACTATCTTGGAGCTATCCAAGATGATACGAGGATCTTCATCCTCATATTTATTCACTGATGCTGAAAACGCAGAAAGCATTGAACAGGGTACAATCTGCTGGTGGTTTAACGCTGCTGTTAGGCCTGTCAGCCTTAGGGTGGTCTTCCCCTAAACTTCTTGCCTTCACCCCTCGTATATTTTTCTGACTTCATTTTTGTTGGCCTTAGGACTCTGTGCACTTTACCATTGCTAACCAGTGCTAAAATGCTTGTGCTTACTCCCTAATACACAGTACAATTGGTTTACACCTGACTGGCTTACTTAATGCACTTATAAGTCCCTAGTAAAGTGGTACACCATATATCCGTGTCTGGTAATTGAAATGAAATGTTTCTGCAAAAAGAACAATTGGTGGACAGAATGCAGAACAATGTCATACATTCACCAAAGTAGAGAGATCTGGGCCTAAATCCATCGTTTTTTTGCTCCCCATGCCATTCCAGTTTGAACCCAGCCATATACAAATCAGTCTTGACCCTGCGCCCAATGGGAACAGTCCAGCCCGAACTGCCAGGCCAGGTCCTCCCTGGACTGGATACAAGCATTCTAGGACCGGTGTCGGGGTTTCACCCCTCATCAGCCAGGATAGCTTGACTCCGGTGGCATGGAGAGCACGGGACCCACGTCTGGGCATACCCGTCCCACTTGGGGTGACAAATGCAAAAAGAACAATTGATGGACAGAATGCAGAACAATGTCATACATTTGCCCCAGTACAGAAATCTGGGCCTAAATCCATCGTTTTTTTTGCTCCCCATGCCATTCCAGTTTGAACCCAGCCATATGCAAATCAGTCTTGACCCTGCACCCAATGGGAACAGTCCAGCCCGAACTGCCACGCTAGGTCCTCCCTGGATTGGAAACAAGCATACTAGGACCGGTATCGTGGTTTCACCCCTCATCAACCAGGATAGCTTGACTCCAGTGGCATGGAGAGCACAGGACCCACGTCTGGGCATACCCGTCCCACTCGGGTTGACAAATGCAAAAAGAACAATTGATGGACAGAATGCAGAACAATGTCATACATTCACCCCAGTACAGTGATATGGGCCTAAATCCATCGTTTTTTTGCTCACCATGCCATTCCAGTTTGGACCCAGCCATATGCAAATCAGTCTTGACCCTGCGCCCAATGGGAACAGTCCAGCCCGAACTGCTTGGCCAGGTCCTCCCTAGACTGGAAACAGGCATCCTAGGACCAGTTTTGAGGCTTTCACCCCTCTTCAGCCAGGATAGCTTGACTCCAGTGGCATGGAGAACACGGGACCCACGTCTGGGCATACCCGTCCCACTTGGGGTGACAAATGCAAAAAGAACAATTGATGGACGGAATGCAGAATAATGTCATACATTCACCCCAGTAAAGAGATCTGGGCCTAAATCCATTGGTTTTTTGCTCCCCATGCCATTCCAGTTTGAACCCAGCCATATGCAAATCAGTCTTGACCCTGCGCCCAATGGGAAAAGTCCAGCCCAAAACGCCAGGCCAGGTCCTCCCTGGACTGGAAACAAGCATCCTAGGACCAGTTTCGGGGTTCTGCAGCACTTATTGTGCCACCCACTTTAGTAGCCTCCTAAACAAGTCCCAGGCCTGCCATTGCAGCCTGCTGGCAGGTTTAAAATGTCATTTCAACTTAGAAAAATAAACCATGTGCCTAGTCAAAAACTCCCTTTTTAATACATATCAGTCACCCCTAAGTTAGGCCGTAGACAGCCCATATGGAAGGGTGCATTGCAATTAAAAAGTTTGACATGCATGTTTAAGTTTTACATGCCCTGGTAGTGATATTTGTTTTTCACTACTGTGAGGCCTCTCTCTCCCATAGGATAACATTGAGTTAGCTTAATACATTCATTAAGGACTAATGTTTCATTGGGAGCAGGTAGGAAACATGTTGCTGTCTGAGGAATTATAATTTAAAATCCTCTTTAATGGTAAAGTCGGATTTTAAGTCACAATTATGAAAATGCCATTTTTAGAAAGTCAGAATTTTCTTGGCATAACCATTTGGTTCCTGGGACACATGACTAGGTGTGTTGGTAGTTGTCCTTTGTGTATTCCTCCCAGACAGCCACACAATAGACTAGACATGCTATCTTAGGCAGGATGGGGCGGAGCTGTACACAGCCCCACTTGCACTTCAAAAGACTGTGCCGTACTCTCACACAAAGAACTTCACACTAGCCTATTTTGTCTGCAGACACACTGGGGCCAGGGCAAGGAGAGAGGACATTCAAGACACCTCTGTGTTGGGAAGCCTTCAAAGGTTTCTACCACTTCAAAGGGGGCACCAGGTACAAAAAAATAGGAACCCAGACCCACTCTTCACTTCACTTTCTGGACATGTGGAAGGACTCTGAGGACTGCCTGCTACTATGGCCTGCTGTGTACTTCAGAAGACTGCTTTGCTGCACCAAGGACTGCTCTGCTGTGTGAAGCCTGCTCTGAGCCCCCAGAGTTCTGCCCTGCTGCTTGAGTCCTGCTCTTCTACTTGAACCCAGGATTTCCAGAGTGACTCCAAGGGCTCATCAACTTGCCTGATCAGAGCCTCAGGGATAGGAAAGGCTCCAACCATCTTGCACCCACAACTGGACCCTGCCTGAGAGAGTCCTGACATTTCAATTGGTGCCCCTCCAGTCCTAGACCCTTAGAAGTGGTGCTAAAGGTGCCCAGATAGCCCATAACTTGTGGTTTCTAATTTTTGCACAAATAGTGCTCTCAGAACGGATAGGAGACCGGGAACTACCTACAAGGTGCATAACCGTTCGGCCTGACTTTGTGGCAGCTCCCACTAAGTTCTTCTCCACAGCAGCAAATCCTGATCAGCAGCTTCTTTCAGAACGGATATCCAGCCTCGTGGAGCCCTCATCGGCTACAGCCTGCATCTTTCTCCCGCTGTAGATTTCGATTTTCAAAAAAGAAAAACTAAGTCTGAGTGAAGGAATCTTCACTGCGACTTCTTCTAGCGGCCCCCAATGACATCACCTCTTCCTCAGACATGCCCGGCTGCCTTGCCTTGCTGAACTTTACCTTGTCACTCATTTTCCTCCAAAATTTCTTTTAAGTCCGACGGTAAGTGAGACCGGGCCCAATCCACTTTGTGTTTTGGAATCGCGCTCCATTGCTGTCCGCCATAACTTTCGACTTTTTCCCGGTCTTGCACGACTAGATGTCTGTGGATGGGGCTTTGATCTTTTAGGCATTATTTTACACCTAAAACTTGAAAAGTTCATAACTGCGGTTCTACAGATATGATTTTTGGTGTAATTCAATTTATTACAATTTTTTCTAAATTGGGATGGAATTTTTCTTGTTGTGTGTTTTCACTTTATTTCGGTTTGTGTGCTGCATAAATATTTTACACATTGCTTTTAAGTTAAGCCTGACTGCTTTTGTACCTAGCTACCAGAGGGTTTAGCACAGCTTAATTTACAGACTTTTTGTGGTTCACCCTGACATGAATTGTGGTTGTTGCTTGAGTAGGGTTACACTCCCCTCAATCAACAGCCAAATTTCTCACAGCAACTTATACAGCTGTGCATAAATGGCTCAAATCAGTCCTGAAAAACTATTCGAGGGCTGCTTATAATATTAAATCTGCTATGCAGACCTAAAAGAATGTACTAGAGGAGAAGAAAAAAGAGATAAGTGGCATGGCCTAGTAGGATCTGGAGGTGGCAGAAGATGCAAGGGATAGCACAGCTTTTTAGAAAGTAGCAAATCTCCCATTTCTTTCCCTGATTATGAAACACCTAAAGTTGAGTGCTTAATCCCTGTCAATACCTGGGTCAACTACTTCACTAATGTTTTTGACCCCGATCATGATAAAGTTTATTAAATAGGAGATCAGACAGATGCTTTAGCACTGAGTTGCACAATTGATGTTGAAGAATTCACAGTAGCTAATAAAAATAGTCCCTCTGGAAAACCACCAGTCCCTGATTGAGTCCCTATGGACATCTTAAAAGAGAACATTACACTGTGGTCCGACAATAATTACTAACATGCTCAAGGCAGTGATTACTAGACCAATTATATCTACATGGAGAGAAGCAGCAATAATACCTACTTTCAGGAAAGGAAACAGGAACAACTCAGCTGTTAAAGCCCCATCTCTTTACTGGATTCCTCAACTCAAATCTTGGGCAGATTTCTTCTTTCCACATTGGAGGCATGAGCAGAAGAAAAATCTTATCTGAAGCACAATATGGATTCCGAAGGGCCTTGGAACAGTAGATCAATCACTTAACTTTTAATAGGGAAGTATGTCAAAGCCAGGAGAGGTGCAATTCATACAGTGTTTATGAAACTCTCCTGTGCTTTTGACACCATAAATCACTCCAAGTGGTGTATCATCAGGAAAAATATGGGGGTGGACTTCGCATTAATTCCTTTGCTCAGATGCCTCCACTGGAGACGAGTGCAAAGGCTCTTTATAGGCCAAATGGAGAGTATTCTTCTGTATTAATTCTAAACGGGGAATCTGCCAGGGATGTGTTTTGGCCCCTTTTTTATTGTATATAAAAACATTGGAATGTTCGGAGCTCCATTGAAGACAATGGAGTGCTTTGGCCTTCTAATGGCCGGTAGAAGCCCGGAGCTCCAATGTTTTCCTTTCACAGCTGTTGCTGTGAACAAAAGCCTCACAGAGCCCGATGGGATTTTACCCCCCTCAGGGTCCGTGAGGCCTTTGTTTTATTTGTTAGAACATTCTGCCATCCAGTGGTGGAATATTCTAATAGATTTATAGCCCTCCGTAGCTCAGCTATACCGGCATTAAAGGCCTGCGTCCTTGTTAAAGCTGGAGCGGGCCTTAAATGGTCATTATAGCCCACTACGGCAGGCTATAAGGCTATGTTAAAGGGGTTGGACAGTTACCTGTCCGTCAGAGTGAAAGATATGCCACAAGGGGGAAACCATCCAAACCCAATTTTTTTATATGCAGATGAAATGGTATGCATGACATAGATTTGTAAACAAACATATCAAAGTCGTTTGTTATGATGAGTGGGCCCAAAAACAGTAGATGTAAGTCTCACTTGCTTCAGAGTAAATGTATCCACTTGGGGTTACATGGGCAGGAGTTTGGAGATCTACCAATCTGGCAATCTTGCAAAGGAGAGAGAATAGCTTTGTGTTTAGGTTACTATCAGTCCCACAAGCCTCTGCCACATACCTATATTACATCGAGGTGGGAATTATCTATGTGGAAAATGCTAATAAACTGTTCCCACTGTTACTATGGCTCAAAATTTGGGGAAAGCCAGAGGCCGGTTTCTCAAGGTTAATTATAAAGGACTGCCTAACTTTAGAAAACATGTCTATCCCTTGGCTTACCTAAGTGAAACAGGAATTAGTGGGCTTATTTATGAGCCCTTCCGTCACCGCCGGTGCGTCACTTTTTGTGACGCACCAGCAGGGTAAACAAATTCGCCATGTTGCGTCATATTTACGAAGTGACGCATCTAGGTAGATGCGTCACTTTGTAAACCCCTGCGCCACATAATGTTTGCAGGGTGGGCGTTCTGACGCAAGTAAGCCTCGTAGAAGTGATGCAGTGAGATCTATGAGATTTCACTGCGTCACTTCTAGGACGCAAATGCGTCAATATCTTACGCCTGCCTCACAGCAGGCGTAAGACTGACGCAGGCACATTTAACATGGGGCTTGCCCATGTGAAATGACCCATTGATGGAGTTGCGTCACTTTCGTGACACACTCCAGCAATGCGTCATTTTTGCGCCTACAGATATGTCAGAAATACTGACGTATCTGTAACTCCTTGCGACATGATGCGTCATACTGTAAATATGACGCATCCAGCATGTAGCAAGGAGGGCGCAATGAAAAATGACGCATCGCTGTTTTCACGCAGCGATGCGTCACTTTTCATAAATGAGGCCCTTAGTATCTTAGAGGTGCCTGAGCTTTTGTCTAATCTTGAAAGTATAGACACCACGTCAAAATTGTTGGTAAAAGGACTGTTTTTCAACTATTGTTAATAGGTGCGTAATACGAAGGCCCAAAACTTGCAGACAGTAGTCTTCCATTCCACTCTGGTGACATCTTTAGGGCTAAACCGTATCTTATTTCAACTCGGAATTCACAATTATAGATTCTACCTTTGCTCACTGCACTTTCTGATTGCATTTTCTAGTCAGGAAATTTGGTTTACGAATCTCCCCAAATGTCCCTGGGACAACTCCTCTGATTAATGCACCACTCACTTTATCCCTTTCTGCACTTCGTACAGCTCCCCTCGAACTCGCTTTTTTTGCCCCGATTTTACGAGCTTTCAATAACAGGCAATACAAGATTGGTATGACATTTTTACAGCAGCTTGCATTACAAACCTGCCATGCAGTAATCACTTATGTTAGGTGTGCTCTGATTGTCAGGAAAATAACATGGTGGGGCTGCTAGTATATAAAATCTTTTTTGTATACATGGAAAAATCTGCATGAAATGTTTTTAATATTTTTAAGAGTGTTCTTATTTTTCTCACACTATTGTATTTATTGCCTCACACTTTTTATGGCTATTTTAGCCGAATGAAGGAATTTGACTGACTAAGTATAATTGTGTAGGTATTATGACACGGTGATGGTTTAGAGCTTGGTTAGGAAATACAAGGAGAGGATGGACGGAGCGCTGAAACTTTTCATACACTCACCCCCAGTCACAGAGCTTGGTTAGAACTGTGTAGCTAATATAAAGTAACTGTTGAAATAGGGGCAGGAGTTTATAGGGATGATGAGGAAATAGGTCGAGTTAGAAATGAAGTAGTGTGGTGCAGTGAAGATGATGTGGTTGTCGGGCTACTTGTAAGATAATAATATGTAGTTCAATGCATGTATGACTTCCTATTTTCCTTAATATGCATGTGACATTAATTTGCTCTTTGCTTCATAAATTAGCCATAAATACTTAATTGGCTTACCTCTCATAATAGACCAATCTGCATCCTTCTGCTATTGTGCTTGGCACACGGGGTTCTCATCATGATTGCTAGGTTAGACTATGTCTAGAGCATGGATACCTGTTATCTTATTTGCCATGTTTTGTACAAAGTGACGCCATAATCAATTAGTTTTGATTTTGCTTTGTGGATCCTAACATTGTATTGTCTCACATTAAAATGGCTGGAGGACCTGCTGCTGTGGGTACACTAATGCTTCGTACCACCTGTGTTTTACACACCAGGCCACCTCATTTGCAGTGTCAGCAGCAGAATTTGCTCTTCAACATACAAAATGCCTGATCCAATGTACTGCATGTTCCGGTGTTTGCTGTGGTGAATGTCAGCTCCTGGACATATAAAGTTCCATTGTGATGCATTCATCACCTTTACACATGATTCAAGCAGGAACTGACATTACAGAAAAAGACAACCTCAATTTTAATTCGGAAGCTCAGACAGTATTCTCTGAGCAGACCTCCATCTTGGAAAGGGTCATTCATAACACTTGGTCACAACACATTCTTCCAACACATGGCATCAACTAGCAAAAGAAAAGGCATCCCAAGTTTGATGCCTTCCTCCAATGCTAGGCTCTCTACTCAACCATGTTCCTTTCCTGCCAAAGCTCCAGGCAAGCTGAGAATGGCCACTCAAAGTGACTGCTATTGTGGAAATGGCAATATGATCAATGGGGCTCATTTACAAGCCCCTTCCGCCACTGGTAAGTCACTTTTTCCCATATTAGAAGTGACGTACCGGTGGCACAAGGGGCTTGTAAATAAGTCCCTGTGTCGTGAAGGCGTCCAGCTGCACACCAAGCGTGGAGTCTAGAGACACTCTGCCTGACTGTGCTGCAATCACACTATTTTCATCTCAACACTCACTGCCTCAGATGAGCTCTCAGAGTGGATGTTACAGCTTTATACATTGTTTAGTGCCCAAAGTTTAAAAAAAAACATTTGGGCAGCAGGAAACCGTTCCAGTTGAAAATGAGAAGCCAATCAGGGCAACAGGGTGACTAGCGCAGCTTGACAGTCATCCTTCCCATTCCCTGCACTAAGCCCTTGCATCACAGCTGAAAATGTTGCCAGCCATCTGGCCCTTCTGAACCCTACCTGCACCTTGCTCAGTGCACAATCCCAACATTGGCAGCTAGACAGCTTTCCCTGCTGCAACTCTTCCTGCCCGACCTACCAGTGATCAAAGTGGATAGAGCTTCTATTTCTTGCCCCAGGATAGGCTGCTTACTGGGCAACCAGAAGTAGTAAATGGCTACTGGAAGGTGAGGTTGTAGTTTTTCACTATGCCACGTATAGTCGAATGAAATCAGGAAAATTCACAATTGACGAAATGTTCCTATTTCACATAACACAAGATTTGCAAGGGTTGTGAGATATATATATATATATATATACACATATATATATATATATATATATATATATAAAGTTGTGTAATATGTTATATATGTCTATATTATAATATTACCTTATGAATTGAATTGTTGCGCTTGAACGTGTATTTGTTGTGCTGACTTGTATAATGTAATATTTGTTCTTTTTGTGATATTCGTGCTTATTGTGCAAGAACACGTGCCATTCTTTCCATGTTCAATGAGATTTGATTGGCAAGGTGCTATCACTGTGACATTGAGTCGGTATCAATATGCATCAGTCGACTGCAGCAAGACTGCATCACACTGGATTTAAAAGCAGAAGCACAGATTTTGCCCTTCACTGCATTTGGTGGAGTGAATGATGCTATAGTCAATATGTTTGAGTAGTGTATTGGTGACATGAATGACAATTTGTGAGAAATTGTCCATGCGAATGGCTATCACATGTTTTAAAGAGTATTTGTGCAGAAAAATGGTATCATTCATTTCACAAACTGTTAAATAGATCCAGACTACTGGAAGCTATCTTACGACACTTTACAAATATCCCAAATAAAATAAGACCGAGATGAGCACTCTCTAACACTCTTTTGAGACTGTCATGCTCTAAATCAGGATTGTCCAACAAAGGTTCAGGAGGGCTGGATCCATGTCAGATTTTCAATATAATCACTATGTGTTTCATTTAAAAATACTATATACTTATTTACCTAACGCTATTTGATTGACCATCTGGTGGAAACTGATCTTCATAAACCTGTGTTGGAGCCTCTTGCTTTAATTACATGGTAAGTTAAAATTTCCGCACTAAATGAACTTTGGCTAATTCTGTGGCTTTCATTGAGTACACCAGCCTCACTGCCAATTTGCTAGTTTGGTGTCCGCTTTGAGCATCTCCTGTATAGGTTCTTAGTGTCACTTTTGTTGGAACAATTTTGTAGATCATTATTCGGTCTCATCTACCAACATTACTTCTTTTAAAACCATACACGATAAACATAATCAAACTTGTGGCTGAGGACCTACAACTCGCACAAAATATTTCCTGGTAATTGGTGTAACTTGAGTCCGGATGTCTAAAAGGTTTTTGCTATCATATACCCTCCGATTAATGAAGAAACAGGATTTGCAACTGAAAAAATCCTCTTACATATGCATACAACCTATTTTGCGATTCAGCAAAGTTTTCCCGAATCGCAAAATTGGTTTAGAAATGATTACCGAATTGTAATTAAGACCGGTCATATAAGGGATATCCCTTTCAAATTGCACTCCCGTAAGATAAGTATCAATGGTTTTTGGAAAATAATTGCCCTTTGGACCCTTTCGCTTTTGACAAGCTGGGTAGCACCTATGAGGGGAGTAGGCAGTGGTCCACTAACATTTTTCAAAATTGATTTCGTTTTCTCAAAAGGAACCCGTTTTTTTAAGGTCATTGGGCTCCTTTAAGGAAAAATGTTTTCCGTTTTGAAATGCAGTCACAGTGATGATGGTCGGCTTTCCCTTTCAGGCCACTATCCATTATCATTGCAGCCTGTCAAAGGAGGGCACAAATTGTAGCCGATTTAATGAATATTAATTAGGCAAGTCATTGTGCGAGCTCCTGTAATTCCTTATTTTACAACCCGACCTATTGGTACAAAGGTTGGTTCTAAAAATTAAATGCTGTTCTCAAAAAGTGTGTGCGCACAATTTACAACCAGTATGTTAGTACATCTGGCCCTTAGGTCCTCCAAGGATACCAAAGAAGCACATCAAATCTATTGGCTAAAGCCTATGTGTTTTCTCATAGTAACTATTGATGAGCCATTGCAGTTTATGTTAAAATGAAGCGGACCACTTATGATTCTATCTGATTGCCCTGCATGATTTAACGTCCGCATTCACACTGCCATTCTCATTAATATAACACAGTCCTGGCACTTCTTTGCTTCCCTCTCCTCATCTCTGCATCCTTTCTTCTAACCTCCTTCTTTAATTCTCTTAAACCATTTGTCATTTTCTGACCCGCCTTCCCTCCATTACTTATTCCCTCCCAGCTTCTCTGCCTCTTTCCCTGGCTCAGTGCCTCAGACCAACCTTTTATTTTTTAAAGCAAATAAGCTGCTAAAGTTTTCTGACATACTCTTGGATATTTACTCTTCACATACAGTACTTCACAGTTCTGAAAATGTATATATGGGCTTATTTTAATCAATTTCACAACTATGAGAAGCCAAAAAATAGCCAGGCACGTTCTTTAATATATATCTTTATTATACAGTTGAAGCACAACTTTGCAAGTAAAAAGATGGTCTGTTTTCATTTCAAATAAAATTAAAATATAACTCTAAATATAGATTGTCATTTATTTACATTAAAACATATATACAAATTACAAGCTTACAGAAAACTAACATGCCATTTGTCATGTTAATTCAAAATCTAAAACATCAGTAATAATTTTCGTTCTCTTATACCCACACCAAACTAGGTTGTATACTGTACAACATGTTAAAAATCTAAAAAACAAAAAAACAAATCTGGAATGTAACGCAGTGCAGAGTTTTCACCACCTGTAATGAAGAGCAGTTCTTGTAGCTTGGCATAGTGCTTGTTTCTATGGCTGGACATAATGTCGCATATTCATACTACAGAGCTCCACAAGGATTCACAAATATTGCAAGAAACTGATTAAAAGAATAAAACAATTTTCATTGGCGCATATGTGCAGAAGCAAAGAGTCAGAGGCACAATTTATGTATGTGAAAAGGCAGAGAAACCTAGAATTCCATGCAATTTCCAGCATTCTTCACAGTTGGAATGACACCCAGATAATGGCTTCGTTAGCGGATTTTGCGAAAGTACAAACCCAAATATTTGTGAAGATTTCAATCAACAAGGAGAAGTTTCACCTGCTGGGCTTTTGTCATGTATTTTAATTGAGTGTGATGTCAGTTTAGGGCTAGTAGTGGAGGGCATCACAATGTTATTAAGACTATGAAGAGGATTATATTGTTAACCTATACTGAAACCTCATTATAGAACCATACAATAAGATTAAGGCCATTCGAATGATATATTCAATCTGGAAGGTAATCTTTAAATGTAAGAGGACCCCCCCCAATCTCTAGCCTTTTCCCAATCCACAGGATACAACTCGTCCCTTCTATGCTGCACTACACTAGTCTCCGAGCCCTTTTTATAAACAGGCCATGAACTAATTTGAAGCAATGAAAGTGGCTGTATAATAGACACTTCTGAACACAATTGTATCATAACATCTGATAATAAACTTCTTGAATGCAAAGTGTAGGCTGTGGAAATCTATTTGTTGTATACTGCCATGCCAGAGGGTATTGTCACAAGCTTAAATATCGGATCACTGGAATTTGTTTTGTAATGCAATTTAATTGGCCACAGGTAAAGAACTTATCAGGTCATGAGAATATTTCACCAGACCAGCCAAATTATTCTTAAGGCAGTTCTAGGCAAGATGGCCGTACTAGAGGTGCCTTCTTTCCTGCCTGTGACTTCAAAGCATTCCAGCTAATGTCAGTTAATGAAGAAATTGGCATGGGGAGCCCAGCCCAACTTGTGTCGGACAGGTGCTTCATTGACACACAACAACTTTTCACCAAAATGTAACACTGGGCGAAGGAGTTAAGTGCCTGATTGACAGGGAGGAGGAGCAGAGTCAGGGACAACCATTCATCCAACAAACAAATGGGTCAGTGGCCCTCCTGCATCCATCGGACACTGCTTCCAGCTATCCACATCCCTGTCAGAAAATATGGGCATGAGAGAGAATCTGAGTCTTTCCTTTTTTCCAGGGTTACTAATATATCCTAAGGACAATAGTTTTGTGTGAATTAACATAATTCAAAGTCACCTGTTTTGTGGTGAACTGCTTCCCAATAGGAGGTTTCATTCTGGTAGTATGAGGCCAGAGAGAACCTCTTGAAAAGTAGCCAACTTCTTTTTTCGAATAAGGTGGCTGATGTCCAACCAGTCTTCAGGTTTTTGACTATTTCGACATTGTAAATAGGCTAAAAAGAAGATTGCATTCCTCATACTATCAGACATTTATGTTTCCAAAAGGACCAGTTACAGAGAAAGGAGAATGTTTCTTCCAGAATTAAAGTCCACAAGCCTGGGCCATTCTTTGGATTGCGGACCTCTTTAAAAATGCAGACAAGTTCTGTCTTGAAGAAATTCACCCACATTGTTCTTGAAGAAAAATAATTTGTGATAGGCACTATGTTAGAAACCAGAATTGACTGCTCCAACAAGCTGAACCTAGTCTGATAGAGACATTTTTTATGTAACGTCCTTTTAGTTTGAGATTAACTTTCCTACTTTAGGAGCTTACACTATGCGGCTGTAGTACTGTATGCCTTTTTCACATGCCACTTTTGAACCTATCACTGGTTTATTTGTGCAAGCCCAGGCAATGAAGTTTCCTCACAATGTACACATTTTCCATGGATTAGGCATCTATTCTTGCAACCCAGAAAATGTTTGTGACAAAAATCAATGTGCAAGTCTCTGCCCAAAAGTCTTTAGAAAAAAATTGGAAATTTACTCCTTCAAGCTTACCCATAATTTTGGAGTAAAATTCTTAACAAACTAGTAACTCGCAAAAAATTACTGTGATTCTGTGGTTGTGGCATATTCAGATGAGCACATATTCATGTAACAATTTAGGCATAGGGCAATATAACATACGTTTATTTCCACATATGAAAATGTGGCTCAGGAGTGCACCCACACTCAAACATGTTCTTGCTTTATCTTCATGAGGAAGGCGTTGTTATCCAATGACCCCTTTCCCTCTTTTCATCCCAATTTCAACCCACTGAAATATATTAAACTCCTCCATTTTACAAGTCTAAGGGGCATATTTATGAGAAAGTTGTGTCACGTTTCCACCACGCAAGTAGCTATATACTTGGCCCAGAAGTGGCTTCAGAAATCTGGAGAAACGCAACCCAGAGCAAATGGCTGTGTTGCATTACTCTACCCTGGGAAGGAGTTGCGTGGGTATTCCCACACAGCTCCCATGGTTTTTGACACATTCCCAGATTTACAAGAACTTGTAAACATGTGGATGCACCAACATCTTACACCTTCCCAGGGGATACGTAACTAGGAGAAATACCTCTATTTCTCCCCGTTTCTTCCTCTATGTGTGCTGCCTTCTGCAGCAAACATAGAAAGAGGAAGATGACTCCAAGCATTGATTTTGTGCAGGAAGGTGCCCTTCCTGTACAAAAACAATCCTGCATGCAACACAGGCACCCTTGCACCACGGTGCAAGGATGCCTATGTTGGCACTAAGCTGCAAAAAGGGGCGCCAGCATAAGGGAAAGGACAGGAATGCGACATATTGCATTCCCTGTCAGGCAGTGCAGTCAGCAAGGTGACTTGCTGCACTGCATCACAATCTCATAAATGAGCCTCTAAATTTACAAGTGTTTTTAAAGAAAGCAACTACTTGCAACTGTTGGTGCATATCCCCAAACATATAGGTGTTTCCAACTTTTGTTGGTGGACTAAATGCCCACAAACTCATCCTAGTTGTACATTTATTCACCCAGAAATTCCACCTTACTGACATCATTTTCATGTGAGCAAATCCATTTTACGAAGACTAAAACGCAGCATTCATTATTTTGTGACTCAGAAGATGACGTCCTTGCAAATGATAGCGTTTCATATTTGAGGTGAATATAAGCAAACAAATGGTTTGAAGGGTTCATACCACAAACAACCCAATAATTCAACTTGTTCTACTTCCCCGAACAACCATATGAGCCGAACAGTGTAACTTATTCTCATTGTAATATCCATTATGTATCGGTATCTTAATGAGGACATGTATCAGCTGGTAGGGGCATACAAAACCTGTAAACCGCATTTCATAACTAAGCCCGGATGAAATGCCAATGATGTTGGAGTAATTTGCATAATTTCAAGAATTTCACATCACATTTTATATGCCAAATTCCCCAAATTATGCCATTATGCCACATTGCATTATTACATTGCGTTCAGAGCAAAATTCTAGAGAAGGAACAATGCAAACGATCAGTACGCGACTGGCTGTGATTCCTGGTACCAGTGTTTTTGGGGATTTTCCTTCGCACAAAGTGCATCCTTGCATCCAAAATTAACACAAGGATGCATTTTGCACTAAACCATAGTGCAAAATGCCAGATTTGCATTTTGCATAATTACTTGTCATTTTACATAATTTTCCAAAACGTTTGCATAATTATGTGAAAACAAAATTAAGCAAATTTTGCACATCTCTACTAATGCACTCAAATCAGAAGGAATTTTTGGAGTTGTAGTAGGTCTGACTTAGACTGTAAAAATGTAAAAAATATGCATGTGCAGATTATGCATGAGAAGCAAATCATGAAATATATATAAATGGATGTGTTGTATAATTATGCAGACTACTCACACTTCGACTACATAGTTGTAGGGCTCAGTTTAGTTTACAGCAATGGGCATTCTGTGGCACATGTCAGTGGAATGAGACATTCTTTGTAAATTTGATGAAGTTAGTAGTGATCCCATGACGTGTAAGGGATGTTCCCAAACTTTTCAAATGTGTAACTGCTGCAGAAAGTGTGGAAAAGTAAACCAAACTATATGCAAATAATAGGTGGATAAATTAATGACTATTTTTAGTTGTTTTAAAGTATAACATTACATAAAAAGGAAAAAATGTAAAATGTAGTATTTTGTAATTCTAGTCACGTTTATTGCATACACGGATTCGGCATGCATGGGGTAGATAAACGAGAGAAAGCCAGTTTTCTTTCTAATTCCATCTGCTTATATTGAGGAGTTATGACATTCTTGAGACATAGGTCAGAATGCCTTATGAATTGCCCAAAAGGGATGTAAATTGCAGCCATGAATAGGCATAACACATGCTTGTAAGTAATGAATAGCTAATATTATGGACCAGCCCTTTCATTTAAAACAATTAAGCTTCAATATAGTTTTGCCATGCCATCACTATACTAGACGTTATCTTCTGCCATTTCAGAATGCAGGTACTCCCAGACTCCACACTGCACAGTGGCCCCATGTAAGAAGATCCTACGTGACTCAGCATGTCTTATCCAGAACCTGAAGAAATATACTACCTCAGCCCATCCTGAAGGAACTCCACTGGCTCACCTTGCTAATCTACTTCATCTTCAAAACCAGCTGCGGCATCAACAAAGCCATCATGGCCGACACCGCTGACGTTCTTGGTGACAAGCTCACCACCTCCTGCGTCTCCTGGCACCCCCTCAGCCAAGACCCCATCAGACTGGAGGCAAAGAAGAGAGAAAAAAAACAGGCCTTTATCTATGACCCCAGGATCTAAAAAAACAAGCTCATACCCATCGGAACTTTCCCAACCTTGCTTCATCTTAGCAAAGAGCACTAGACACAACTTTTTAAAGAACACCTCATCACTATGTAAGAACTGCCCACCTCTTCTCAAAGAACTCAGTCATCCATTGACTCTATCATTGCCTTTGGCTCTGTACTCTCTCGGCTGGGATCACGCTCTATTAATACTACAGAACGTGTGCTGGCAAATGAAAGTCGTCCTGACGCAATTACCACAACTATAATCAGTGCAAAAAACAACATAAATCAACACATTGGGCACCCATGTAAACTGTACCAAAAGCAGTAGGTTAGTTGTCTCTGCTATCCAGCATTTGGGTAGGAGCTCTGGATAGCTCTTCAGAAAACCACACGTGTTTCAATATGAAATAGGTGTGTTAGGTTTGCTGAACGCGCAGACATGTTCGATTTCTTGGAATAGATGAAATGGTACATTGTGTAAGATGTCAGTTAAGGGTTTTGGCTTGGAATGTGTTTCTTTATGTACAACGGTTTATTTGAAGAAAAATAGCTATCCTATTTTCCACAGTGTGGCAATCTCACACCACAACAGTTGCTGATAAATGGATATTGTATGTCAAAATATGTAAACCTTCAAAATCTGGGACATTTTGTGTGTATAATCACAAAAATCAAGAAGTGCTTCTGCTTAACATTTTCGATTTAAAAAGATGTTGCTCCTCAAGAAAGGCTCGTCCAGTTATTTGGCAAACTGTGCGTAGAACGCTACTTTCACCCTCTCAATTTGATGGCATAGCTTGATGGCAGGGCCGAGTTTCAGCTCCATGCATTCTTGCACCGTTGGAAGTGTCAACAGCAAAAGAGCCTGCCCGTCAATGTCCTGAAAAAGAGAACAAACATCGACAATTTATTTATCACTTCCTGTTAAGTGCAGACCATGGCATGCCTCAAATGTTTCCAATATTTTTTTCTTGATGTTCACAAATATATTTAAGTGGAATTACTCCTTGCTTTTTGATTTTTACTGAGACCAGTCACACATTACTTTGACATTCTATAATCATCTATATTTGTGAGTGATTGGATATTTTCAAGGCTTGGGGCTGTTGCGTACGTTTTATGGGAACAGCAACATGTTGTGAATGCATTTCCATATAATACCTCAAACTTCCTTGAAAAACTCGAAAGAGTGTGGAAAATCACCCTGGTGAAACACCATAAAGTACCATAACAGATGTTCACCGGGGCAATTTTACCACACAACGTTCCCGGAAGGCTTGTCAGGATGGCGGCTTACATTGCAGCATTCAAAATGTAAAAAAACAAAAACAGCATCAGAAATTAAGACTTCAGCAAGATCCATGCAATATTCGCATGCACTTGCCAAACAAAAAGAACCGGTTCTACCGGCAGCGCCTCGCACGGCAGCCAGAGTAAGAGGCGGATCCTGGCAGCAGCAGGCGCCATTGCTGCTGTATGCTTTTCTATTCATCTTTACCACCAAGGTGCCAGCATAAGGTTAATACCTCCCCTTACACCATTGTGTGAAAATAAGTGGGTGTAGTTTAGAAAGTAGTTCTGAGGCGATTCTAGGTACACAGACAGCATCTGTATGACCTTTACATGAGCACCAGTGTTGGTACCTTTTCACTCATGTCCCAGTTAATGTTACATTGCTACAAGGAGGAACTCTGATGACGAAGCATGCCACCATGTGTGAAATAATTATTTTATGTATCCTCCCTAATAATATGGATGCACATCTCATAGTTAATCAAACTCAGGTTAATATCGTCACTAACTTCAAAGCAAATTCAGGTTATGAAATGTGTTAGTATATAAAGTCTCTCTCCATTGTTATAGGCCATCTCCTGCGGCTCGTGCCTACAGCAAGGGAGAGGGCCTTTACCAACTGATATTGCCCTCGTGTGTGAGCTATAATGCCATCACAAAAGTGTAGGTTTTATTGCGCTATTACATCTAGAGCTACCTGGTAAATATTATGCAAATAATTAGTCACCATATCCACTATCTGCAATAAAGAATGTTGTCATGTTTTAGCCTATGGAAAGCCTGTGAGAAAATCGGCACTTGGAAAATAGCACAGTACTTTCCAGGTGAAATTTTATATCAGCTAGATACCAATAAAAAAATGGCATTAAATGCACCAAGAAAGAAAAAATTACAATGACAACTTTGACGGCTGCTCATCCAAACAGCATGGCCAAGATGTTCTACCAGTAAGCTTGCACAATATGTTTTGCACTTAGCAGTGCACAGAGCATCTCCCTTCCCCTTTCAAAAACAAAAGGAATTTTCTCACTGAAAGTTGACCCCAGTGCAGTGCCAAGTGCTGTTGTTCGTGTTGCACCAGATCGGTAATAACATATGCAAAGTGTGCTTTGGGCTGGAAGAGTACAAACACCACTGGGTTTCCATATACAGACATATATACTACAGCAGTGAGACATGGCTTTGTACAGAATCCTAGTGCCTCCTCCCCCCGCAGCGCCTTGAGACACTTACTGGTGAGTAGTCGCGCTCTACAAACCCTGATTGATTGATTGATTGATTGAGTGAGTGCCAAATGAAACCAAGTTCAAAAAGGGGCGAGCGGAATATAGCATGGCGTTCACAAGCACTGGAGGCATACCGACGTACTAGAATGTATTTCCACAGTTCGAAGACATATTTTAGGATTTCACAGGAGGTGAGCATTGAAGTAATGATCCAAACTCAACACCTCACTTAGTGTTGACCCTCGGTACCATACAGATTTCATATGTAATTTTAGTATTATTTTAGTTTTTTGGTCGGCCATCTAATCATATGTTATGTTATGTTATATATTCTTATAACGCGCAGAGCTACTCCGAGGAGTGTCCCGGCGCGAGTCCAAGAGGAGTCACCGAACTGTACCACCATCATTAAGGAAAAAGGTGAGTTTTTAAAAGTTTCTTGAAGGCTAACGGGTCTTGAGTATTGCGCAATAGAAACGCAAGGGCATTCCAAGCCTGGGCAGCCTTAACGGCCAATGAACAGCCGCCCATCTTGTGGCGGATGAAGCGGGGCACTTTAGCTAGGAGAAGAGCTGATGAGCGCAGTTGTCTCAGCGGGACATAAAAGGAAAACCGCTTCTGTAACAATATGTAATTGTTTAATGCTTTAAAGAAATATCAGGCCAATAATGCACCGGCTCCATAGCACAACACAATGTAGGTATTTCCCACTGAGTACCCAGTGCCATTTCTCTTTTCCAGCTTTCACCATAGGACGCCAGTTCTTTCAATGAAATATGGAAACCATCAGTGGGTGCCATAGAGCCCTCGTTATGCTATCTAAATACAATAGCAATGCACCCTGAACAGGAAAAGATTTTAATATATATATTTTTTTAATTAGATTTAATTGAAAATGATACATACATAGCTCACATTCGTATACAAGAGACATTCATTGGTTGATAAAGGACCTGCCGACAACATCTTATACATACGGTCACAGCGATACTTAACATTGTATGGTCTACCCCTGTTCTCTGTCCAGCGTCACTAGTCATGAATATATCATTATACAGTACATGATGGGAGCTGCACCTTTGTTACATATGTCTTCATGGGGGAGCCGTCCTCAAGGGGGCGGGCAGTCTGCTGTTCCCTAGGTTGCATGGGTGTGTCCCGTTCGCCAGCATCCGGGTGTTTCAGTAGGTATGCCTGGAGCGGGTCCCATATATCCCGTGGGCGTAAAGCAGTCGGGAGTAATTCAGCATATAAGCATGTCTGATCCTGCCATAAGATCATATCTCCGAGCCAGTCTTTGAATTTAGGTGCTCTCCCTCTACCCCATCGACAGGCCACCCGCCGCTTTGCCAGCATGAGGCCAAAGGACACAAATTTGCAATGTTTTGCCGGGATCTGTTCAGTATAGCCAAGCAGCGCCACTAGAGGGGATCTCGGAATTTGTATAGAAACCATGTGGTCTAATGCAGTTAAGGCCATGGTCCAGTATTCGTGCACCCCTGGACACGACCAGGCTAGGTGGAGAAAGTCAGCAGATTCCGCTCTGTATCTGTCACACCTGTTCGTGTCTCGTAGCCCAAATTTGTATTGCTTTAATGGAGTGTAGTAACTGCGCTGGAGAAATTTATAGTGAGTGATGCGCAGACGGCTGTTTGAGGAAATTTGTTCAGTTTGCTTGCAGCAAAATTCCCATTGCTCATCAGTGAGAGGTTGACCCAGTTCGGCGGACCATTTTTCCCGGGCAGCACACGCGGAATATGTAGCATCAGTGTACATAGCGCGATATAGTGCGGACACTAGATGTGCGGCTGTGGGTGCGCGTAGTATATGGTGCAGTGGTGCAAGTGTCTCGGGCTCAGCTGGATATGCAGGTGTGCAATCTTTCAACCCATGCCTTATTCGTGTATATAAAAAGGTTTCCATTGTGGTGGGCTGGGGGTCCGAGAAGAGTTGGTGTAGTGTGCGGAATTTACCATTTAAATACAAATCGCCCCAGTGGCGAATATTTCGGGCCCTGGCCACCTTTCTGAACACCCCTTCCTGCAGCAGGGGCATCTGTGGATGATATACCAGTGGAAGCAGTGGCGAATAAATGCGTGTTACTTGTGCTGTATTAGCTATGTATCGCCAGGCTATAAGTGTACACTCCACGGAAGTAGGACGTGATTCTCGAGGTCTGAGTGTTGAGAGTATTACACCTTCTAGCGGGATGGGATGTGCGAGCCAATGTTCAGTTGCTACGTGAAGTGTATAGCGGGGGGGGTTGAACCAGAAATGAGCAAAGTGTGCCTGTGCGCACTGGTAGTATAGTTCGAAATTGGGAATGTCAAATCCCCCCTTTGCATATGGACGCATTAGCGTGTCCCATTTTATCCGGGGTTGTTTGCCTCCCCATACCAATCTGATTAGCTCGGCGTGTAGGCTAGCGAAGAAATGTCTCCCCGGGTCATATGGGATATTTAGGAATAAATATAGAAATTTCGGTAAATTTACCATTTTTATTAGGGAGATGCGGCCCGCCATGGTCAATGGGAGTGCATTCCACCGAGTCACACATCCAGTAATGTGGTCCATGGTACGCCCATAATTCAGTCGCATCAGCTCTTCCCGTTCTGCTGTGACTGTGATCCCCAAATACTGCACCTCATCAGCGCACCAGGCTACGGGATAATCTATATCGAATGGTGTGGCGGCTGCAGTCAGTGGGAAAACCTGGGATTTAGCCCAATTTATGTGTATCCCTGATTTGCCACCAAATCTAACAAACTCCCTGAGTAACGGGTTCAGGTTGTGTCGTGGGTCCTTCACATAGAGCGTGACGTCGTCTGCGTATAGGGATATGAGTATGGGGCGTAAGAAACACCGTAGCCCTTTCTCAGCATGGTGTTGTCTGATTTTGGCAGCTGGAGGCTCCATTGCCAGGGCAAAAAGTAGAGGGGATAGTGGACACCCCTGGCGGGTGCCCCTTGATATTGTGATTGGGGGTGAGAACAGTCCATTTATTTGGATCTTGGCTGATGGTGCTGTGTATAAGAGCCTGATGTAGGTCATGAATCCATTGGGGAGCCCCATGTTTTAGAGTATGGTGAAGAGGTATCCCCATTCCACCGAATCAAAGGCCTTCGTGGCGTCCAGGAAGACCGCCACTAGGGCCAGTTTGGGGTCCACATTTTGGAGTATGGAAAACAACGTTCGCAAATTGTGAGCGGTGGCCCTTCCAGGGATGAAGCCGGCCTGGTCTGGCAGAACCAGCTTCTCCATAAGGAGCTTAAGCCGGTTTGCTATTAACTTTGCCAGAATCTTGGCGTCGGTGTTTATTAGCGAGAGGGGGCGATACGACTCGCACCTATCTGCTGGTTTATCTGGTTTTAATAGCGATATTATGAGCGCCTCTCTCATCGACTCAGGAAGGAGCTGTAATTCTTGCGCCTCCAGGAAAACCTCTTTTAAAACTGGAAGAAGCTGGTCTATGTACGTTTTGCAAAACTCTATTGGGATGCCATCAGGCCCAGGGGCCTTCCCCGACGTCATCTGCATGATGGCTTCGCGAAGCTCATCATCTTCAAATGGTGCCTCCAGAAATTTCCTCTGACCGTCCCTCAACCATCCCAGCGCTATATCTGCAAGGTACTGTGACAGATCCGGAGGGGTACTTTGACGTGTGGTATATAGATCCGTATAGAACTCAGTGAAGGCTTGCAGTATGTCCCGGCTGTCCCTATGTCTCGTCCCATCTCCCCCCACAACCTTCAACACGTAGTTGGAGAATCGAGTTGGTCGTATCTCCGATGCCAGCGATTTCCCCGGTCTCTCCCCCTCGCCATAACGCTGGGCCGTGAAGTATTTGCCCTTAAATCTGGCCTCCCGCTCCACTGTGTCCGTATATTCGGACATTTTCTCTCGCAGGAGAGCCCTTTGGGCGCCCGATGCCTCCGTCCACATATTTTGTTCCAGTGTCTTTATTTCTGTTTCTAGAGTGCATAGTGTGCGTCTTAGATCACGGAGCACCCCGAAACTCTTGGACATGCATATGACCCGCATAGTTACCTTAAAGGCTTTCCATACTGTGTTAACATATGCAACCGAGCCCTTGTTTCTGGCAAAGAAGTCAGTTATCTCTTCGCATACCTCTGCTTGGAACACCGAATCCAATAGCGCTCCCGGCTCTAGCCTCCAACATCATGGGGACGCAAGCAAGCTGGGTGGCGCGATTGTCAAACACACAGGGGCGTGATCGGAGTGCGTTCGGGCCAAGTGTTCGACTGAGTGTATCCATGTGCTGACCCCCCTGGAACAGACCCAATAATCCAGCCGTGACCAAGTGTGATGTCCAGCCGTGTAATAAGTACCTTCTCTAGCAGATGGGTGGGCATATCTCCAGGCGTCTACGAGTCCTTGGTCTAAAAAACGTTGAGACAGGGTGTCTTGTGTGTTATTATAGTGTTGCGGGAGGGGGTTGGATCTATCTAGTGTGGGACGCAGTGCAACATTAAAATCTCCTCCCCATATGATGTGAGTGGACCCCACCTTGATTATCTGTCCCCATAAAGTGGTGAAGAAGTCTGGGGTATCTATATTTGGACCATAACAGGAAACCAAGGTAACCGACTGGGTGCCAAGCATGCCCCAGAGTAGGCAGCTGCGTCCCGAAGAATCGCTGTGAGTGCCGCCAAGTATGAAGGGTGTGCCTTTTTTAATTAAAATGAGTGTGCCCCGTGAATATGTGGAGTAGGAGGAAAACACCCTCATAGAGGCCCACCTGCCGCCGAAACACGACTCTCGGCGGGGGTCTACATGTGTTTCTTGTAACATCGCTATCTGTATGTTGTGCCTCTCCAGGTACGCCAGTATTTGGCATCGTTTGCGGGGGTCTCCCAGCCCTCTTACATTCCATGTGAGTAGTTTAAATCGCACAGGTTCAGTATGTGTCGACATTACAAACGGGTTGCTTAAACAGTGGGTGGTTATTAATAACAACGCATGTGACCTTAGGTGTTCTTGGTACGACTGGTCCACAAGCAGCAAGCATGCCGAATGATCTTAGTCTCTTGATAAGAATTACAGATCTTAACATCCCCATCCCTTCCCCTCCCCCCCCCCAACATTTCCCCATGGTTCGCCATCAGGGCGAGTGTCAACATCCCAACCCACCCTCTCCCACAACAGCACCCCAATCGTGCCGGTACAAAGATGCCCTCCCAGCCTCCCAAACAGTCAACCTGTACTATGTAAGGTCAAAAACTATACCTCCATGGTAGTGAAAGTCTCACTAGATAGAAATTAGGGTGAAAATAAAACAGGAATGGGGATCACCCATACAGGGGGGGCGCCAGTGAGCAACAACAACCCTTCCCATGGTCCCACTCCGCTGCCTTGCAGTGCCCATCATTTCCAGTGTGGGGGGTGGGGGGAGGAGCGGTAAGGGAAGGGGGCCTGGTGATAAGTATTACCATATGACCACTACTTGGTCTAGAGTAGCATTGGGGGTCTGCAATTTGGTAAAAACTCTGCCCACAGTCATATGATACCAATAACACATTTCGCCCAGGAGGGCACTTAGCTGTTCACAGTTGTCCCGCACTTGAGTCAGTACCGCTAGATGGAGGGTGCCATTCAGCTCCAGAGTCCTCTCGCCGGCAGTCAGGGCATCCGGATCTCAGTAGACCGGCAGGGAAATTCAATTACCCTCGCACAGAGAGGGCAGACACCCTCCCTATCCCAGCCAGTTAGGAGAGTAATTCACAATCTGGTTAATCCTCTGTAAGAGAAGGTGATCTGGACAGACGATCCTGCCGCGGCGATCTCCGCTGTGTAGTTTTAAGGAAATCTTCCACTTGTTGTGGAGTATTGCAGACAATCTGCTTGCCATCGTGTGATAACCGGCGCCTTGCGGGATACATAAGGGCATATTCAATCTGAGCCTTTTGTAGTTTGAGCTTCACTGGCAGAAACTTCCTTCGCGCCTCCTGCACAGCCATCGTAAAGTCCGGATAAATGGTGTAGTCGTTCCCTTCGAAGTGCAGATTTTTTTTCCCCGAGCTTTCCTGAGGGCCACATCTCGAACCCGGTAATTTAGCAGTCGGGCTATTATGAGTCGTGGGGTGCTTCCCGGAGGGGGCCGGGGACCCAGAGAGCGGTGCGCTCTTTCCACCACCATGTGTGCCGAGAAGGATTCCGCTCCAAATGTGGTGATCAGCAGCCGCTCTACAAACTCCTCCATACGGCCAGTATTTGTGCTTTCAGGTATTCCAAGAATGCGGACATTGTTGCAGCGACTTCTGCCCTCTAAATCTTCATTCTTTGCTGCTATGACTTTTAAAATGTTGTCCATGTGCGATACCTGCTTCTGTATCTGAGCCGTGGTATCCTCAGTGTCCGATATCCGCCGTTCCGCTTCTTTAATTTGTCCATCGTGTTTGTCTACCTTTTGCACAAGGAAGTCCAGTCTGTTATTCATGGTGTCCATTTTCCCGGACAGATCACTTAGACTGTGATTCATAGCGAGAATTAGCGTTTTTACGTCGTCCTCCGGGGTTGGTGTGGAGGTGTGAGACTGCTCTGTGCTGGTAGAACCGGAGTCCGCTGAGGTGGACCTAGTAGATGTTTTTTTGTTGTCAAAGGTGAGACGGGGCTGGCGGCCATCAGGTTTCCCCATCGTGTAGATAGGTGGTTCCGAACCCCCGCTCTGCCGTCAAGAGATGTTGTGACGCAGGTTGTCGGTTGCAGTTCGTTGCTGGCCCCTCCGTCTGGTAATTTAGTGTCCTACCCTGGCCAGCGCTCGCCGAACCTGTGCGCAGTGCCTCGGGGGTGGGGGGGGGGCCGGAGGCAGCAATTTCCGTATGTTGGGGAGCCGGCCCTACGGTATCGTGGGCAAGTATGGGGTGCTGGTCCCAAACTAGTGCCGCCGGTATCTTGCAGGCCTGTCCACCCCGAGCCACAGCAGCCAACTATGGCCAGTTCGCGCAGGTGCCCATCCGCTGTATTGCCGCTGGGCTTGTCTTGTTGAGGTCGCTGTGGAAGTGCGCAACGTCCATGCCACAGTTTACCCGCGTCTGGGCCTGCCGACTTCCCCACCTCTTCAGTGTTGTGTGCTCAGTGCCTCAGATCTCAGGCTCCATCCACCCGCCTCCACGATTGCTCGGATGGTCCCTGGGTCTCAGATTCTGATGTTGCGCTCGGTTTGCGGGAGCCGGAGGCTAGTCTTCAGCAGTCCTGATGCGGCCTGTGAGGGGACAGTATGGTGCAGTGCGGCGGGAACTTGGGCTGATTCAAATAAGGTAACTGCTCACCTGGGGGGGGGCGCATCTCATGTCACTCATCCAAGGCCAATTTCATGTAGTGGGTCTAGCAGTCTCACTTGGGGGGGTCGCGTTGTGCAGATCGGGCCTCCCCCACTTCCCCGCACTGTCCTTTCGCCCACGCCACAGGAGGCAGAAAAAAATGGCGCCGGTAGCTCTTTCTCTCTCCTCCGTCCCTCCGTTTCACCCGATCGGTGGCTCACCTCTGTCCGTTGTCGCGTAGGGGCTCAGCGGGTGGCAGATCCGCTCTCCACTCTCCGCTATAATCGTCCAGCGTGTTAAGAACAGCCGATGCAGTATTCAGGGCCCAGCGCCGCGTGGGATCCCCGGGGCTCCAGTAGCGCAGCGCGCCATCGCAGAGAACCACGGTCACGGCGCCTCAGTCCCCCAGCGTCAGCAACACGCCCTAGTCGCGCCGCCACTCCTCGGGGAACCGAGATTTTTTCACCACGGGTGCAGCGCAGTCTAAGCGGTCAGACCTCCACTTTCCAAGCCGAACTTTAGTGGTGTTGAAGGATAAATGAAGGATCTAGCTCGCCAAGCCGTCAGAGCCTCACAGGTGTGCGGCCATCTTGGATGTGCGCCACCTAGCGCCCCCCTGAACAGGAAAAGATTTGGTCAGGATAAAGGGACACAATTTCACTCAGATTTTGTGAAGAGAGCATGGGACGATAGGGAAGATGACATTGACTACTGTAAATTTATAGTAGGAAACATATTGAAAGCCCTTAGAGATGGTGTTTACTCTGAAAGGCACCTCATCACCACTAACAACTTTGACTCTTTCTAAGCACATGAAACCATGTTTGGTGTTCAACAATCAGCTTCTTGGTAATTTAATGTAGAAGTTCAGATCACTCACTTTCCATTATGCTTCTGCTTCAAATCAATCAGCATTCATACCCCTTTTTCAGAGAAACATATGGCATTTTAATATCCTCTTATAACCTCTTCACTACAAACCACCGTGAGAGCATAAGACCTGCTTTTATTTTATTATTATTTAACATTACACAGAGGGAAACAACAAAGGCAGTGATAGTTACCTGCTCCTGAAATATTTTTGCAAGAGGAGCGCAGTCGGTTGCCTTAATAAACCTGACGACATCAGTCACACTCCACTCCAGAGGGTTGCTTTCCAGAACAAGTGTTTCCTCCTCTTCTGCTTTCGGCTCCTATTACAAAAGAATATGTGGGAAGTGAAATCTGGTTGAAAAATGTCTGAACGATCTACTAATATGGAACTCCTCTCACCACCAGGGCGCAGTTTCAATGCAGTTCGAGCTTGGATTAATTTGGTTTACATTTCTGCACAATAAGCTGAAATCATAAGATATCTTTGCTGCGTAAACATCCCTTTAATTCAGAAAGGGAACTGCGTGCCACCTTATTCACATTGCTCGTATTGTAAAATTGGGTTTTAATATTCAGAATTAGTGACCTGTCACCTCTACGTGGTCATTGTGACAACAGTTGAATATACAGACTCCCAGAATAACCCACGTTTGTGATGGAGTATCCCACCCACCAAACTTTAAGTAAGGCCCAAAGACTGTAACACTGGGCAGACAGAGAAGGAGGAGAAAACAAGTTTTGACAAAGGAGGAATCTCCCACTATAATGAATTATTCTGAATATCTAGGAGGAAGTGTGTATTCACCCATGTACTAGAAAGCGCAGAATGATGAGATCATGCACTCAATGAAGCAGCGTTATTGAAACACCAGAACTGTTTTATTTCATTTAATGCTGAGAGCCAGTTCCTAAAAACCCCACTGAAGGTAATCCATCATACCCTGGAGAGAAGCAGATGGGGTTACAGAAACAGTGAAGTAGCAACTCTCAAATCCATCTTATGTTAGACCAGGTTGTGTTTTAATGTGCACAGCTTAATCTTTAATGGAAGTCCATGGGAGGTCCTGACTACAGAGTTTTTAAACACGCAACAATGTATTTTACATATCCCACAGACATTATATTCAGGAAGGATACACAAGTAGTAAAACCTGGGGGCTGAAACGGATCTGATAAATCGATGCCTAAAAACGTAGTAAATAATTTCTTGCTTAGTGTAAGGGGTGTGAGAAATATGTGTTTTTTCTCAAAATTGCATGCAGTACACAAAATAAATGCCAATATCTAGAGTAACGTTTCTCAAGAAGGGAATACTTGCACAAAAAAATCAAACTAGATATTAGTAGGACACTGATTTGAGGAGAAATTATCAGAAATTTTCTACTGAAATCGGTCTTATGTGCACAAAAACCAAGCAATGTGAAATGGGAATTATGCAAGATAATGTCAGTGGAGCAAACATTTCACACAGGCTTAATTTTCATTCCAAACCATTATGGGAAGGAGAATTTTATTTTGATAGTTTAATATGAACCTTGAAATACTTAGTGTCAAACTATGATTCGAATTATCAGAGGCAACTGCAACAGGATGCTGGGAGGTTTTGTTGCATATGAATTTAATATGTCTGATATACATTAGCCCCATTGACTTATAATTTAGACTTTGGTGGACAACAGCTATTCCGGTCGGATGGAGGAAGACATTGTCCCTACTATCCTGAGGGACCCCCCCCCAGCCCCCCTGCAAATATAGTGTTGACTGACAGTCCTGTGGAACACTCTTACCATTGACAGGAACCAATGTCACTGCAGTTCCTATAAATGTTGTAAAGGTTTGACAGATGGCTCTGTCAAACAGGACGGCTGTCCATCCAACTTTTCCATAGTTTTTTAAATTCCAAAAACATACTCTCAAAGTGGGAGTTTGTTTTTGAAAAATAGAAAACTAATGGACCCCACATCATGTTTTTTGTATGGTGTGGGGATCTTTTTTTTGTTTTGTTTCGTTCAACCTCAGGTTTTACCTGTTGGTAAAGGATAGCAAAAAAGAAAGACATCTGATCACTGGGTGGGCAGGTGGTGGAATGGCTAACCTCCAACAGCCAGTACTCAGTTGGGCCATTGGAGGAGTAGGTCAGCGATACAGCCGGAGTAGGCTTGACTCTAAATCAGGCGGGCAGACCGTGAATCTGGTGGAGAAGGTGCTCCATTACCGCAGTGATGGAGCACCCTCTCTGCCAAACTCTAAAACAGCCCCTTAGTCTTTCTATGTCTTTTACTGCTGATGAATTTTGCTGGAGGTGACCTCAGTTTACTAGATGCGCAAAAAAGTGGTGTGGTGTATGTAAGCAAGACCTCTCACTGTGAAATAGTCACATGTACATCACAAAATAGTTAAATGAAATGGTAAATTAGTCACTAAAATTCTTCTAGTAGATTCCATTTTTGTTACCCCCGAAAGGTTTGGGAATGTGGTTTGTACAATTAATAATTTTTTAACAAAAGATGCATTTTCTTGGAGTAGATTAATCTTTCTTACATAGCAATGACATTCAAGTACACTATCAATTTAAGACATGGTACTCAAAACATTTTCTTGGGGGCTAAAAAATACATTCGGGTCATGTCCAATTGGCCACATCAATGCTGCCGCTTCCCGAGGGAGACAGGAGGGCGTTGGGTGGAAGATTTTTTGAGGACAGAAAAAAATATCACATTTTCAATAGATTACTAGAAAATGCCTCTCAAATATTTTTTGCAAATTTTTCAGCAGAATATATTGATACTCTGTGTAGCACATACATTTTTAAATTGTGTAGCTTATGGTATACTGTGTTTCTGTGTGTGTCGTACATTTTTGAACTAATGACTTGGTTTGGGGGAAATTTTATTTATGTAGGTAGGTGTAATTATGGTATTTTCATGTAATGAGATTTAGGTAAAATTACCGAGATTACACCATTATGCCACGCCACCTAATGAGAGTCCTGTTTGGGGAGAAATTGTAACACAAGGCGTACAGCTCAGGTTATTTTTGAGTGCGAGCAGCAGTGTTTTGAATACGAGTGGTGGTTCTTTTAATGCTGGCAGTCAACAAGCATTTCAGGGAGATTTTTTACCCTAGCAGGCCGTACGGGTAACTTTTTAGTGTGAAAGTACAAATCCGAACATGCGTAGTAATGTTTTAAATGTGAGTGGTGGTTTCTTTAATGTGTGTGGTAAACAAACATTTCAGGTAGAATTTTATTTACTCGAGCAGACTGTTCGGGTAATTTTTGAGTGCAAAAACTACAAATCTGGACGCAAGCAGTAGTGTTTTGAATGCGAGCGTCAGAAATCAACTCGAAATTACATTACATACATGCACTATTCGGGTACATTTTTGAGTGCAAGATGCATTTCACATAATTATGCGTAATTATGTTGTAATTTCACATCATTGCGCAACAGCAAATTACGCGTTTCACCCCTCCTCCCCCCACACACTAATGACTTGCATATTCACAGTGCTTACTGTCACAGGATGGGACCTCATAGCACTCCATATACACATCACTTTTTGCCCACGCACCAACCTGTTTTCTAGTCGGTGATTCTCCTGTTACACACAGAAATCTGAAGCCTGTAGTGATCACATGAACCAATAGAGCTCCTACCAAAAGAGTGCATTTTCACAGTTTTGTTTAACTTGAATTCATTTTTTATTTAAGGTGTGTGAATTACATTTTATATTCAGTGACATGTAGGTGAAGGACCAGCGAAATAGTTGCAGAATATTTTGTTCTTTTTAGCTACCTGTCTGACCCCCCTCCCACACTCACTGATCCTGCCTCATTGTACTTATGAACCTAGTTCCCACACCCTTCCATATACTTCCATAGTCTTAGCCTACGACCATGGCCACCTTGCTGATAGTGAAAAAGCTAATTTATAATTTAAAAATGTAAACAAGATTATTTTTGTGTTGCTAACTGTAGGTCTTAAAATAATGTGTACAGCATAAATGTGCACAAGTTTATCTCTCTGTAAAACCGAAAAATATTTTGAATTTTCATCTGCTGGTCTTTCTCATCACTGTATCTTTTCTTAGATAATTAGCTGTAACCTTTCAAGGCTATTGCATGCAAGCAGAAGTGAATATTTCTATTTCCTATTATGTGAAGTTTCTTTCACCATGACGCATGCAGGAAGAATGGTGTGACAATGTGAAATAAAAGAATTCATGCAATGTTAATTTACCTTGGTGGAAAGATATATAATAATGAATAAATGCACAGTAGTTAATAATGTGTTTTGTATTTTAATGATATATGTGTCCAGGCGGAAGTCAATAGAATTGTTTAATTTTTTTGTAAGATCTTGTTTAATAAATCTGTTGCTAACTAAATGTTATGAATTTAAAAATGTCACAATTTGTTGTGTATCGCTTGAAACAGTATACATAGACTCCGGTGGAGTTCTTTTTGTATCTGGGCTATCATTCTGCTTTGAACTCTGTTGGTCTGTGCTGCTTTTTTCATTAGGAGCTATTTTTGCTAGAGCACTTAATTTTAGTGACTATTTTGCATAATTACTTTAGTATTGCTTTGGAGCTCTACTGACTGCAGGCTCATTAACTTACTTGGCACGGTTACACTGTTGACTTATTTTCACTTTATGTCAAACTTGTTGGACAAGTGCACTATTTACGAGTTCTCTCACACTGTTATTTTTCTTGGGCAGAGCATTTGTTACTTATTTTAAATGACCTAGTCATTGGATTTAGTCATTTTAATCTGGATCGTGTATTGTTTCTTTAAACAATTTATGTATCTAGAGCAAACAATAGATTTTCTGCATTGTACTATTTTTTGGCTACATTAATACATCTAATGATAAAAAGACCAAGTGAGAGCCTTTCGGTAAATTATTTTGGGCACGGTTTTAAATCCACTTTGCCTGCCATTGATCTTGTGGAACACGCCCCGTGATAAGGAAAACACAAAAAGTACCCTTAAAACATTGCTTTCTTTGCTTTGCAGTTTTTGAACTCTTCTTTTAGAGGAAATTCAGCTTGTTGTATGAGCAGGGTAGCCCTACTCATACAACAAGCTGAAATTACTAGAGCAACAAAACGAAGACTCACTAAACAGTGTTGCTTAACCAGCAGAATTAACAAAAAAAATGGAACTCGAGCAGCTTTCTCTGCTGCAAGTCTCAGTTTGCCTGGGGTCCTATAGGATGGTCTGTGGGCCACAAGGAAATGTCTTGCGTACCACTAGCAGGCCATAGGCCGTACATTGAGTACCACTGCTTTAAGACATTGATCATCAAACATCAAAGGCAGAAAGGAAATTATCTCAAAATAAAGGGATGGGTTCAAATAAATAATTCACAATCATATGGATTTTCATGAATTTGCTCGATAACCAGCGGTTGGGTTTGAACTAAATTCCATCTTGTACTCACACTCTTGTTGGAATTCTGCTTTTCTCTCTCAATATGGGAGAAAGCTCGTGTTCTCCGCTCTCTCGTATCCTTCTTTGCAGCTGGGTGTCGAAGAGACTCTCTACTGCTCTGTACGGTGAGCGTTCTTCTTGGCCTCATAGGAGGCACATCTGCGGAGGATGTGTCAGTCTGGTCTTCACGCAGCTCAGAGCTAGTTTCTTCACTCCCAGACTCTTCTTCCATCCCTTCAAGGTCCTCACCATCGCTCTCCTTTGTTTTTTTTTTTTTTTAAAGAATGGAAGAAAAATGTTTATTGGTTGATTTACAAACAAAAGCTTTTGTTAGAAAATATCTTGCCTTCTGTCGGAAAGATTATTAACAGCCAACTTATATCATTAGTAAAAATCCACATACCTACCCAGAACACAACCCTTCACTGAGGACCTCGTTTGACCATACGGATGGCATTAATATGGCATGTCAATAGGTTTCACACTTTACTGCAATTTCTGTCTCTTCTATCTTTCAAATTGCATTGGTCATTATTTGAATCATGTCATATCATTGTGAATCATTAGGTGTGCATATATGTGACTTAGATAGTATGCATGCCTAATGAACCAGTTACTTACCTTCGGTAACTCCTCATCTTGTAGAGACTCTATCCAGCTGCAGATTCCTTACCTTAGAATATTCCCCAGGCGTCAGACTGTATCCTGAAATTTTGATGAGCAGTACCTCTGTGCGCTGGTAGGTGGTGGCGTCGTGCGGCTCTGCGTGGCGTCGTTGGTGTCCTCCGAGCTGGAAATGATGTGCACGGTGCCCATATTGGCACCACCCCAGTGTTTTGATGTCAGTTTCTTTTTGTGACTTTCCACACCGGAAGTGCGGAGCCACGAGGAACTGTGACAACTGGTGTGCTAAACTAGGATCCTTAAAAGAGTTAACCCATTACACTATAATTGGACCATGTTGGAGAGATTCCCCTGATGCTGTGCCCACTGGATCTTCAGGTCCCACTGCAGAGACCGCATATGCCAATGGGCATGCGTCACAAGTAGGATGCAGGAGGCCATGAGTCACAGCAGCCTCAGAATCAGTCTCCCCAAAATCCAGGATAGAGGCTGAAGCATCAGTATCATAGCTTGTATGGCCGAGACTCGCCACTTGGAAGGACAGGCCCCCAACTGCACTGTTTCCAGAACAGCTCAGAAGAAGGGGAGCCTCTGAGGAGGAGAGTGTGACTTTGGCATGTTGATAGTGTACCCCAGAGAGTGCAGGAGGTCCACCGTAGTTTGGGGGTGTGAGATGACTGCCTTGGGGGAAACATCCTTTCCCCTGCAGTCAGAACAATGACCTGCCTTTACAACACAGCCACTACCCTGACTGCGACATTACCACGCATTCCTTTAACCTGCAAGTTGTTAAAACAAATTGCTTTAGGGTGCACGTTGTTGGACTGGTGTTGGATTTTAAGTCCAACACCTTCCCTACTGTTGCGTAGACTGGAGTTGGAATAGTAATTTCTACTATTTTAAAGTCCAGCCCCCCCCTAAGGCAAGCTGTAAAGTAACACGTGATAATGTCGCAGTTGGGGTAGTGACTGCGTTGCAAAGGCATGCAGGATAAATGCATGCGGGATTCCGTCATACAACCCATTCAACACCCAATCATTGAGATTATTAAAGACTGGCATCCTTGTTCTCTGCTTGTGCTGCAACCACTGCCATCACGTTGGTGAACACCTGAGGGGAGCTGGTAAGGCCAAATGGGAGCCCGGAAAACTGAAAGTGCTCTTGGCCCACCGTGAACCACAGTTAGGGTCTGTGGGCAGGCAGGAAGGGAATGTGAAAATATGCCTCTGGCAAGTTCAACAGTACCATCCAGTCTCCTGGGTCCAGGGAAGACCAAACTTGAGCGAGCATAAGCATTTTGCATTTCTCCTCTTTGAGGAAGAGATGAGAAGGCACAGGTCTAGTATAGGACAGAGGCCTCTGTCCATCATTGGCACTAGAAAGTAGCAGGAATAGCAACCACGACCTAATTCCGATGTCAGCACCCTCTCTCTATGGCTCCTTTGGCCAAGAGAGCCAACACTTCCTGACAGAGTAAGGAGAGATGGTTCCCCATCAGCCTGTTAGAAGGGGTGGTCAAAAAGGGGAGGGTATCCCCTTTGGATGATCTGCAAAACCCAATGATCAGATGATATTGACCTCCAGTGGTGCAGATGATGGTGGATCCTGCCCCCTACTGGATGCCCATGATGGTTGGAGGGCAAACTAAAGGGGTTTGGAGGCTGAACTTGCGGGGAGAGGGGAGACTGGCCCAACCTCTGGCTACCCTGTCCCACATGGTCTATGGGGATCATGTCCTCTGCCACAAAAAGGTTGGGAAACCTGCTCGCCGGGGTGGCTGAGAGGGTAGAGACATGGTTAAAAACCTCTTCCATGGCCATGAAAGGGGCGGAAGATGGACTGGGGTTGGCGAGGGGCCATAGAAAGGCCTAAAGACCTGGCTGTAGCCCTGCTTTCCTTAAAGCGCTCCAGAGCCCACCTTCCTGCCAAACAAATGGGAGCCATCAAATGGCATGTCCATGAGGGAGGCCTGGACATCACCTGAAAAGCCAGTGGTTCTCAACCAGGCATGGCGAGTAATAGCCACCAACAATTAAATCGCTTTTCCCAGCTAGTCTGTCGTATCCAGACCACATCGTATGGTGAACTTGACTACATCTCTGCCGTCAGTCATTGCTTGAGGGAGTATGGCTTTGGGCTCCTCTGAGACTCAAGTCCCAGATCATATGGGAGTATCGGCCTAAGAGGAATGTGGTATTCACCAACCTGGCAGAAGAGAACATCCTCTTCCTGAAGGTATCCAGCCTCTTGGGTTTCTACTTTAGGGAACGTGCCAGGGTTGATTTTGGAGGTGAAAGCCTTGAGCTCTCTGGGGTGGGATGCTGGGTGAGGAAACTGCAGTCCCTGGGGTGGGTCAGTGGCGGTAGATAATTGCCCTGTGTGCAAGAGCCCCTGTTCAGGGTTTGAACCAGGCCCCAAGCAGGATGTCGGTGAGGGCTTCATTGTAAGGGAGAAGTGGTTTGGATGTGGTGACTCACAGTTGAAGAACCTCCATCAAGACATTTGTCTTGACTGCCACTGGGGGCAATTGAAGGTCCAGGACCTCAACTGCCTTACTCACCACAATAGTGAACGTGGCACCTTGCCCCGTAGCCACGGTAGAAGGAGAGACCAGGCCAGTGTCTAATGAGGTGTCCAGTTTACTGGAATTTGCCATATCCTCATACCTGATTTCCTCAGGGTCTTCTAAGGGCTGGTAACCATAAGGGTCCTCAGACCCCTCCCATTGATCACCCAATCCAGGCCTGTAATAAGTATAAGGCAGAGGCTCTGACTTAAGGTGTCTGCCCCAGGTTGTTGTCGGATGACGCCAGTCCGGCTCCATGTTGGAGTCAGAAATGACGATGGGGGCGGTGCCATCAATGGGCTTAGGTGGTGCTAGGAGCATCAGCACTGAAGTGGTCACCATGGAAGGTCAAGGTCGCTCAACCGGTGTCGCTCCAGATCCTTAACTGTATTCTGGGGGCTCGACTGGTGCCGAGGGCAGGCATGCCAGTGGAACACTGGAAGGTGCCCCTCCCAAGCCCGTGGGGCCCAAGGTCAGTCTAGAGGGTTTGGACCACCCAAAGATGAGATGCATAAACTCAGAGAACTCCTTTAGCTGGGCAGGGGTTGCTCCACCTCCTAAAAACTCAGGGAGACCCGGAGAAAGCCCAGGTGCAGACCCCACCATAGAGCTATTCCTTGAGTGCTGACAGCCCTGTGTCTTGTGTAAAGACTTGCAAGGCGAAATCGAAGACCTCTCTGACTACTTCTTCTTGTGCAACTAACTGGATTTTCCTGACTAATTTGGGTGGGACGACAATCGCAGAGAGAGGCTTTGCAAATGATCTCGCGACTGAGATCTGGAACGTTGCAGGATTGTCCGGTGGCAGCCGTCAAGGAGCTTGAGAGACTGCTCCCTCAGCACCTTTGGGTGCATGGCACGGCAATCCTCGCACTTCTTGGCATTGTGATCGTGCTCCAGACTCCAAAAGCAAACCAAGTGCGGGTCCATAACCGACATCTGACAGGGACAGTGGCAGCATGGTTTGAAACCTGATTTTTGGTTGACACCTTCACACCCAGAGACAATTCTAAAAATAAAAATCAAAAAAAGGCCGAAAAAGATCAGTCAACAATTGACTGGTTGTAGCTCTCTCCGGATCTGCGTGACTGGCGTGGGAATAATCTGTGCGCTTGAAGGTCATTTCCGGCGCAGATGATGCTGTCGATACCACATGGAGCCAAATGACGCCACCTACTGGCGTGTAGGAGTGCTGCGCATCAAAAGTTTCCGTATTCAGTCGGATGCCTGGGGAATCTTCTATGATAAGGAATCTTTGGCTAGAAGTCTCTATCAGATAATACATATAATTGCTAAACAGAAAGTAGGCCAAATGTGACACAACATTCTACATATTAAACCAACTTAAGATTTCCATTCCAAATCCACACAATTTCGTACTACTGAAAAGCCATACTCTCAATATGTAGTTCCGTACTTAAGAGGGAATTTACAATGCATTGTGAAGTCAATGGTAGAAATAGGACATTTCCCTCTCCAAGGACTATGATGTCAAAATCTCAAAAGCGGTGAAACTTTGGTGTGACATGATGCAGTCCATAACCTACTGAATGCTTTATGAATTTCCGAGCAAAATTCAGAAGTTCTGCAGGAATTATTAGAAATGTCAAAATATTTCCAGTAAATTCAGAACCTATGCGAAGCATGCTTATACACCTCTTGAGCAAAACCTGTTCTAGAAATTCAAAAATAGACAGTTGGAGAAATAAGCTTGAAACATGGTAATAATGATCAGTAATTTCTCAAATGCATTAGCAATCTACTGCAGTCGCATTACTTTATGCAATCTTCACTCAGAAAATCGTAATGAATATGAACCTACTTTTTAATGTGTTCCTGCTGCCTTTAGTGACTGCTAAGTTGCATTCATTGACACAGTGTTATTCATATTTGTGTGCACTAAATACAGCCAAATATTCGTTAGTTTAATCATTTCACTCCAACAAAACATTTTCTAGTATCAGTACAATCACTGTTTAATTGAATTAGTAGCCTGCACACCTGTAAGATCAGTTTTCCCACCAGCGTTCTTCAGTTTGTGACTGGAGCGCTAGGAGTAGCAAATTCTAGTACTGTCTGCTACCAAAAGCCCTTGTAAGTGTTAGCTACACAGCTCCTGGCAAAACTTACAGATTTGTTTGCATCCGCTCTTACTTAACTAATCTAACTACCTAGTAAGTGCTTTCGGTTTAGCACAAACCTAACCGGAAGGCAGTTGAGCACTGCACTGAAGTAAGAAAAGACACAAAAGGTAAGTTCAGTAACTTTATTTCATTAGTAGAATAAGTGTTATGTTTCATATAGAGGCCCTAATATAGATGCGTTCATATATGCCGTATATGGTCATATTCGCATATGCCCTATTATGGTCATACTCGTATATGCCCTATTTTGGTCATAATCGTCTATGCCCTATTATGGTCATGATCTTCTATGCCCTAATATAGGCATGATCTTTCACTTACATTAGTTCCCTACAGTACACAACGAGCTCTGAGGGTTGAACGTTATCTAGTCTGTGGTTAGAACACTGCAGGGTTTTCCCGAACACAGGCCTACAATGTACTCATAAATTATGCATGAGCATTCACCAGCTACATCTCCCGCATAATATGTATGTACAAAGTTCACCCCTGACGTCTTCCTCATGCCTATCAAAGACCAATACAAACCATACTGAGGGACGAGACACTTTAGGGTATAAATACACCACATCTTACCACGGTAAGATAGAGGGAACCGAGACTTCCATGCTGACACACTGACCAGAGACGCTGAGGCTCCTGCATGCAGTTGCTCCAGCTGACAGCGGTCTAACACAGCCCTTGCGGGGTGTCCAACTCGAGACCAGGACGGGGTCCCACACTCTCTCTATTCAGGTATGGGGGTTCGACTAAATCCTAGAAGGATTCTTGGCTCTTAGGCTTTTAGACCTACATACATGCTAGGTACACTCAGGTACATCTAGTTAGGCATCGTAGGAGTATGCGCACTTTTATAATGCTTTTTATATTCATGTATGTAACCATTATTATTGCAATATGGTAGAACTGTACTACCCCTTCACTTTTATCGTACTGCTGATAATATATCTCTGCTATTGTATGCTGGTTACTGCAGCACATATATTCTACACCAGAATAACAACTGTTCAATAAATACTTATTGAAACGCCCAGACTGTTTATTCTGTGTAACTCTCTGAGACAAACCGAATAAGTAAGCACGAGTGACTGAGCGAAAAGTAGTACACTGTTTCCACGATTCTGAGGGATCAGGGTCGTCATGATCTAAGGTTGCCAGAAACTAATCTCTCACTGATAAGAGGAGATTCTAGTGGCACTGTGAGCTAGCTAATGCAAATCCGGCTAACATACACGGTGGGGGTGCACAGAGTCAGTCTAACACCAAGCCCACAGTTTATGTTATCCAAACGCGCAGGTCCTGCATGGGTACTATAGGAACTACACGACATGGCGCTACCAACGTTGGTTGGGTACTTATGTAACAGTAGAATCGGAGTAGTTCAGTCGTGCTATTCTCAGAGAACCTACTCACAAAAACCCAGAGACGTCTGGAGTGGGTGGGCACAAAATCCGCCGCAGCTGAGTAGTACGAAAATATTATTTATTGGCTGTTGGTTATTCAAGCTTGAAAGGACGTAGTGTTCCTAAAATTGTGCCTAAAACCTTATCATAGTTTCTTTGAAACACTAGTCTGTGTTCTATTCACGATGACTACCGCAGTCTTAGATCCACTACAAATGCCACTGCCTCCGTCAGACGAGGAAGAAGATCCTGAGGATGCAATACAGATTGCACCAAAATTCAGAAGGACAGTCACCATAAGACTATTAGAAAATGGCTTAGAAGCCAAGGGTGGCATTGTAGTTTTCGTGATTGAGGCACACGAATCAAACAAAACAGAGGTATTCTATTCATGGGTTACACTCCCGGCAGCAAATGCAATAACAAAGACATTTCACTACTATATAGAAGGAGATGCACCACTGGAATATGCTCCGTTTGAGGACATAGAGATTCCACTCACTTACCAGGAACATTATTACTGGTTTAATGGCGCCCTACCCCACGTACCAAGAAGAGTAAGATTAGGCCCGCTCGGAGGAGACGGGGCCACATGGCCGATACTAGCGGCTTACACACCGCATCCTGACATTGGCACAATGCCACTGCCGGACTTACTCATACAACACAGAGATTTAATTAAAATCTACAGAAACCTGACACAATTTGTCATGTGGACTTTAGCAATCCAACCTGCACCAGGTGCAGCAAATAGTACTCCAGCTCAGGGTACAGGAAATAAAATTACTCCTCAAACATTACACGCGGTAATGGGCAAAATGCCCGCAAAATGCAAACCAATACCATTCAGAAAATAACTCAGCTTAAGGCAGTATTCCCAAATACTACCACCTGTGATAAACACAGAATACTAACAATCTGCTTGCCCATGGGGATCACACCACAAATAGAGGACTGCACCTCTTGGGGTACAGTCTTTGCTGCCATATATACCAGAACACATGGTATCCCGTCATTAGCAGTAGTACCTGATGTATTGAGACAGATACAAAATGAGTACGGAGCAGAGCCTGCCCTTAACTTAGGGATGAAGTTACTAAATAACTTTGACCAGGTATCAGCCATAATACAAGCTAACATTAAGGGGGAAGCAGCTTCAGTGGCGATCCGCCAACGCCTAAGGGAGTTCAGTCCAGTAGATCAACCACACAAACTACCCAAAATAATTGAAACTGCATATGCAGAACTAGGCAGAGACAGTCTAGGTGGGAAAGCATTAAAACCACAACTGGTGGGCAGTCCTGAAAAGGACACTACAAAGCAGACACCTACTTCTTCTAAAAAGAAGTGGGAAAATAAAAAAAAACAAAGGCTAAAGACAGCAGATCTAAATCCAGAGGCAGGTCTCCTCAACAGGAGCCCTCTGAAAGGAGGTACAACCTCCGGAATAGGGATAATATTAAAAAACCTGACGGGTATCAGGATACTGATACTCATTCCTCTCGTTCCTTTTAGGGTTCATCAAAAAACTCCAAGAGGGAAGGACGGTCAGAACACAGACAAGAGGAGCGTACAAAGTCCAGAGACACGCAACGCGCTGCGGATTGCGCACCTAAAAAAGAAGATAAACAAAAACAGACACCTCAGTTCAAAAAGAAGAAGGTAGCAGGTCTCAAGATCAGACATGCCCAGAATTCTGAGGGCACAGCTTCTGAATGGGGAATGGGCTCTGACGATGCTAGACAGCGCGGCAGAAGTAACAAGAGCTCGCCAGAACCTGAAGGAATTTCTGGTGACAGCGGAGTTGAGTGAGTATATCACGGTGGAAACACCTGATACTCGGGTAAGTGTCCCACATAAGTTACATGAGATAACACTCCGGATGGAGGGGGACAAGCCCAGGAAAGTTAAAGGTCTATTTTGGAAAAATCTGTCATCTGTCATCCTATTAGCAGAGCAACACTGGCCGCCAGCATTCGTCATGGAGTGCCCTAAGAGAGAAAAGGTAATTTTCCCTGCATTTTCCGACCTCGTTCCCATACATTTAAAACATGCATATGCGCAGGAGTGGGGGGTTGCCCTAGCTCCAGCATTGTACAAAAATCATGCTGGTTGGGATGAGGATTCAACCCATCACGTGATCCCGTTAAAAGTTTCCCCAAATGCTCAAAGGCAATACCCTATAAAGCAGGAAGCTAAAAAACAAGTCAGGGAGATCCTAGATCAACTTGAATACCAGGGGGTGATAGAAAATTGCACCTCACCAATGAACAATCCTTTGTTCCCCGTATCAAATCCTGACAACACATATCGTTTAGTTTTAGATTATAGACATTTAAACACTTGCACAAAGACATTTGCAGTTCAAAATGCACACAGTGCCGCATTAATGAATAACATTGTGCGACAAAAATACAAAACAACACTTGATATCTCAAATGGATTTTTCTGCCAAAATATAGCACCTGAAAGCAGGTACTTGACTGCATTCTCAGCGCTAGGGTCACAACGGCAATTTTGTCATTTGCCCAAAGGGTATAAGAATAGCCCGGGGTTGTTTTCCGCAAGGGTAACAGAGTTACTCCAAAATTTGGATGAAGAAGCATTGTCCTATGTAGATGATATTTATCTGACGGACGATGACTTACCAAGGCACTTGACCAGGGTGAGCACCATTATTATGGGATTTGCCTCTGAGGGCTATAAATTTAATTTCAAAAATTGCCCATCTCAATGTCCTATTTTTAGGGTATGAGCTGTCAAGTGAAGCAAAAGCCTAGCAGCTAACTTTTTAGAAAAGTGTGCGCTGCTCCAACCTCCAAAATCATTAAAGAATTTACAATCAATTCTGGGATTCCTAAATTTTGGTCGAAAATACATTTTGGATTACGCAGAAAGAGTAAAACCTTTCTACGACTTAATAAAACCTGATTTTTCAGTCAGACAATGGACACAGGAACATACAACCATCCTACGTTCACTACAGGAAGACATGATAGCTTCAAAACATTTACAGACACGCGTAAACGCACGCAACTTAGTGATCCGAGTAATAGCGGGTCAATGCGGATACACTTATTTAACTTTCAATGAAGGCGAAACAGTACCAATCGCATACAAATCACACTTGTACACAAACGCAGAGATGCGTTTCAGTTCAACAGAAAAAATCCTGACAGCAGTGCAGACCGCTGTAGCAAGAGAAAGAGCTCTGGCTCAGGGAAAGCGTATAATAGTCGTGACCCCAGTACCAGCCTTAGAGGCTGTTACAAAGGCTAGCATTCCAAATGCGAAAGTCTTACATCCCAGATGGATATAATGGGCTAATTCTCTTACTGCAACGGATGTTGAATACAGATTTGATCCAAGTTTAAAAACACAAGCATTTCTGCAATACGAACAAGAATATCCTCTTCTAAATGAGATTTTGCCTCTAGATCAGTATGAATACATTATTTACACTGACGGATCTGCTCAACCGGCCATAGGGAGTAAGCAAGCTTACAGCGCAGCGTGTGCGATTGTTGAAGGTCGCATGCGCGATGGAAAATTCCATCCAAGTTGCACTAAAACGCAATCTCTAGGAGACTGCACGGCTCAGTTGGCAGAATTAAAAGCACTGATACTGGCACTGGTAAATACGGAACACGAATTCCCCACACTAATTGTGTGTGATTCCTTTTACTGTGTACAGTCGTACAATGAATATTTACATCATTGGTAACAAAACGGGTTTAAAGACGCGAAAGGTGGCACAATTAAGCATAAAATGCTATGGGAACAGGTAGCGGAGTTGAGAAACGAACTACCAAGGGCTCACGTGATACATACACTGAGTCATCAGCGTGATGGCGTTCACGTTGAAGGGAATTCATTGGCTGATGAAGCTGCAAATGGGGCTGTACGCACAGCGTCCGTAGCTGAAATGACTCGTTCAAAAACGAGAATAGATGGCAAGATTATTGTAGCTGTCAATGCTTCAAGCAAAGGCAGCACAGCAGTACCAAAGAAATTTCCACTCAAGTACTCCTACAAGTTAGATGCACAAAACATTCCATATGCTCAGATTCCTGGAGTGGGGGATAGAGTAATACCAAATATGGATCGTAGGCAAGGCTTAATTCTAGCAGCACACGAGGGTTTGGGTTCTGCGCATTCAGGCGTTACAGCGACTATTTCTTTACTGAAACAGCGCTACTGGTGGCCAGGGTTAACAAAGCAGACCAAAGACTATGTCTTAAAGTGCGACATCTGCCAGCAGATGAAGGGCTCCACCGTAGCACGCCCAGCGCAGACACCATTACTAAAATCAGACAAACCTCTTGCATGTGTTTATTTGGACCACTGCGGACCCCTACAATCTGATGGGGCCAATAAATATATCATGGTTGCAGTTGATTCCTGCAATAGATTCCTATGGGTTTGGCCTCAGCGCTGTGCTGACGCTCGAACTGTTATAAAAGATTTGCGAGTCTTTATCGGCACATACGCAGTTGGCACGTTACATTCTGACCGTGGCCCGGCGTTTAGCTCTCGGGCTTACAAAGAGGCCATGGAAGGACTGGGCGTAGCATTGCGGTACTCCTCTCTGTACCATCCTGAGGTGAATTCTGTTGTGGAGAGGAAAAACCGTGACTTAAAGCAATCTTTAACAGCGAGGGTATTAGGCAAGGGCGCGAGATGGGTCGATCACTTATATGGGGTCCAAAGAGCAATAAACAATCAGCCAAGAAGCTCTCTAGGGGGTGTCACTCCTTACGAGGTCCTATTTGGGACAAGAATGTGGGTACCTGATCTTGATTGTGAAGGCACAGTGGCGGATGAAAAACCATTTGATATCCATGATCGTTTGGCTGTTTTACAGGATCTAAATGAATCCAGGACACAACAAAGCAACGTCCACTTAAAACAGACCGCCACTGAGGAAGTCAAGGCAGTAACGGCAAGACCTGTCTGGATCCCAAAAGTCGGGGATCTGGTCAGAGAAAAGATTGCAGACAAGAAAGAATTCGGGCCATCCTACAGAACAGCTGTACCGGTCCTCGCAATCCAAGGCACAAGAACTGTACTTCTGCCACCTCTTGCCGGAAAAAAGGAGAAAAGATTTGTCTCAATCGACCTAATCAAACCACACTATGTGGCCAATACTAAACAGTAGGCCTCGTGGACTCCACAATAGCAGACGCCCTCCTCTCGCTACAATCCAAGAAGTCCAAACAGAAAGACTCATCATGTTTGAAGAGCCACCGGTACGGAATGAAGGACTAAGCAACAATGCTATGGAACTCGTTCCACTTCAACAAGAAGTTCAACTTCAAGAAGAAAATCAACTTGACAACCAAGTTGCAATAAGACCGACTACAGACGTCTACGTCAACATGCCTCGTCAAGAGCAAAATCCAATGTCAACAAATCCCGATGCAATTCCAACAATTGATCGAACTGCTTCTGGCTATTTCATGAACTTTGATACGTTTTCACTGGATCCAAGCGAGCCGCAAACGAAGCCAGCCAAAAAATCACAGAAACTCATTGACTTTTTGAACTTTTTTAGAAAGACTTACCTGGTGTCACCTTGGATAGAACTATGGTATATCACTGGGATTCTATTTTTTCTTTTTTGGCTAGGTTTAATTATAACTTTTAGTATGCTTATTAATGGCATATATCTCCAGCAGAGCTCTACAGCCCAAGCAGTCAATTTGAGTTTAAAACCACACCAGTCTTCACATCGTGAACCAAGAGACTTGTCTTCAGTGAACATCACAGCAGTTCCTATACCGGATGGTATAGTATGGGGCAAGATTGATTTTGATATATTCGGTTTGACTGAACTTTTAAAGCTTAAACATGTATTTAAAATTTCTTTAACTTCAGAGTATGATACATTGTACTGTTACCAACATTATGGTCATCATTTCTTGCACAAATCTATAACACCTAGAAATGTATTTGACTACCACCAGTGGCAACACTGTCCAACACCTCCAAAAGGTAGTTCGCAAACTTTTGCACAGAAATTCACATACTTTTCAGGGTTTAATGCATCTGACCCGAAATCATTTTATTACAAAGTGGCAAAAACATCAGCACAGAAAATTATGTTGACTAACACCAAACAGATTTACTCTGCTTCCTTTATGGCCCAGCTGTCTACACAGGGTTTCGACCTATGGAAGGACACTATAGATTTAAAATCAATCTGGGGTTCGAAGGACTGGCAGGTCCAGGGAACAGAAGCGCTTTTTGGAGCAGCAGATGATATTTCTAAATGACACTGTGCAACAGACATCCTGTCTTGGACTAGCCAAGAACAAGGAAATGAACACACCGGGGTTTCCAGCACCATCACAGATGGGTGGGGGGCAGAATTCAACCACACAGGGGGTAGGATTAGATGACATTCTCCAGTACAACAGGTCAGATCCCAATTGGACAGAATTGCTGATTTGGCCCCTTGACACAAACACATGTCAACAGAGATTCCTAGGTATAGCCGAGGGGTTTAGTATCAGTAGGCCAGATACACACTATGTACAAAAACAACACCCAGGGGTAGTGACATCCTATAGTGTTGGGAAGTTGTGCCTTGATTGGTTAGAGACCTCAACACTCACAGAAGTAAAACATCACTTAACCTTACTCACACCTGATGTGGACCTTAGGGATTTCTTGTCAGGCCCAAGGAAAACACGTCAGAAACGTTTCATATATGCTGGCATTTATGTCTATTATAATGAAAACTGGAAAATATCCCAACAGGAGGCCGCAGAAAGAATACGGGAAATAGACTGTATTAACCTAGAGAAGGCATTAGCTGTAGTGGATAATGGGTTAACAACTTTGACCTCCAGAATTTACTCCTTAGGCAACATTGTGTATTCGGCAATTGACATATTAGAACAAGATCTGGCCTTGTTACAACACGGGCAATCACAGTTACGTTCTATTATGATGTTAAGCTGGACGCTGCAATCTTTGCGTGCAGGCTATGTGCCCTGGCGTTTTATAAACACCACGTCTCTGTTTTCAGAATGCAGTCTAACTCATAAACAGACAGAAATGGCACAAAGGGGAGCCAAATATACAATGCTGCGTATTGAGAAACTGGAAAGGTTACCATTCACTGTAGCCGAATGACCATCAACTGACTGGCTAATTCATGGCCAATTCATGGCCAAATCACTCTGCCGGTCACTACGACGTAGGATGCTTATTTCCAGTCCAGGGAGGACCTGGCCTGGCAGTTTGGGCTGGACTGTTCCCATTGGGCGCAGGGTCAAGAATGATTTGCATATGGCTGGGTCCAAACTGGAATGGCATGGTGAGCAAAAAAACGATGGATTTAGGCCCAGATATCTGTACTGGGGTGAATGTATGACATTGTTCTGCATTCTGTCCATCAATTGTTCTTTTTGCATTTGTCACCCCGAGTGGGATGGGTATGCCCAGACGTGGGTCCCGTGCTCTCCATGCCACTGGAGTCAAGCTATCCTGGCTGATGAGGGCTGAAAGCCCGAAACCGGTCCTAGGATGCTTGTTTCCGGTCCAGGGAGGACCTGGCCTGGCAGTTCGGGCTGGACTGTTCCCATTGGGCGCAGGGTCAAGACTGATTTGCATATGGCTGGGTCCAAACTGGAATGGCATGGTGAGCAAAAAAACGATGGATTTAGGCCCAGATCTCTGTACTGGGGTGAATGTATGACATTGTTCTGCATTCTGTCCAATTGTTCTTTTTGCATTGGTCACTACGTTTCAGTTTCAATATTGCCTTGAGCAAAGGCAGGCAGGCAAATATGAAAGAATGGGCAAGGGTTACATTAAGGAAACTTGGGAGTTACCATATAGATATCGATGCCGGAATGGGGATCGAGAAGTGTATCTGAGTGGTACAAACTGCAAGAAAACAGAGGGTCCCTAATCAGTATTGAAACTGCTTTGGTTATAATGTTTTTACACAGTGCTGGTGCTTAAAGTGAAGTCAATAATCCATACAATTATATAGTCTTCAATAACAACAAGTCAGTGCAACACAGAAAGCTAATAACAAGCTAAATGAGAAGTATAAAAAAATGTATTCCATAAAAATACATAATCAAGGTTAAAAACATTTCATATTAAAATACAAATTACAATATCAGGAAGAAAACAGAAAAGTCGACGCTGCGTTTCGGTGAGTTGCTGATTGTTCACCTTCTTCAGGACAGTTTTCTAAAAATTAGGAAGTTGCTAGGATTCAATTTCACTAGGAATTTGAAGAAGCAATATGCTTAAAATGAGGGTTGAAAATATCCCACCTATTAAAAACCTTTAAATAAGAAACCAAATAATATTGGTTGTGTTTGTTGGTGCCACCGTTATATTATTGTACCACAATTGAGAACAAAGTCAGAAATAGATAAAACGACTGGTATATCAGTACCACCAGCTGATGAGCCGTGATTAGAGGTACAGATTCTAAAATCAGTCTCTGCCGTTATTTACAAATGTATGGCGAATAGACTGATGATGTTGCTGTGATGATCATGCAACCGAAAATTTAAAACCTAATAAAACGATACGGCCTCCTTGCAGCCAACGAACAGCTTCCGGGTCAGGACAAACTGCAAGAACACTTTAAGTGGTTCTCTCATGTGTCAGGATATTTCTCTGCACGGAGCATGTAGTGGTTCGGTAGCGAATCTATCTTGTCACATGTCAGGGACCCCAGCGGCCATGATCACGCCGGTTTTCCAGCTGCTCTCGAATGGGAGTTACTTGATGCTAAACGATCAAGGTTGCTGTTGGATGCTTCCGGGCGTCGCCTATCTGGTCACTGTTAACTCCAGGGTTACGTGCTGTATGCAAGTATTGTTTCCGCCACTGAACACACTCAGGGAGGCGCCGTTATGGCCTTCGTTGAATGTTTCCTTTATACAATTTGATACTTTGAACAGACTGAAAGCCATGCTTTTACAGCAACCCGTGCCCTTAACCTCCGCTCGAGAAATCTTTGAACTTCAAGTTGCAAGGACCTTGACTGAGATACAAGCACTTATACGTACGAACTGCCCCTTTCATTTCGCAGAAATGGTGGGTCGTATCTTTAACATGTCTGATACGAGCAGTATTGTACACCTATTTAAGACCATAGGGTCAGGACTATTAAGCGCCTTTCAGACAGTCCTCGGAGTAATCCCAAATTTTATACACTCCGTATTGGGAAGCGTGTTTGGAGGTCTCCCGCTTATCCTGTTCCTAATTGCAGGAGTCCTGATTGTAATCTTACTGCTACGCAATGGACGGCCCAATTTCCGAGGAAATGGCGAACGTACTAATGGAGCGGAAATACCGTGAACGCATGGTACAGCTTCTGGGTATACCTTGCCTAAGAGAACTGAACGCCTCTTGGTTTCTATCATTTAGACCAGTCTGGGTGGACTGCATCTTACCTGTTCTTCGATGCCTGTTTTGCGGAGAAGAATGCACGTTGGATCTCTGTCTAACGTTTCCATCAGATACGCCTCCGGACATGGACGCTATGCTGGACCCCCTAAAGGCCCATGATCTGCGTTGTCCCCAGCGTCTTCCAATTCTGATGAACGCATTCCTTGAGAAGCCACAGGTGCCGTTTGCTCCTGCTGGGTTAGGTTGCTCCTCCACAGGCACTCAGGTAACAACTGCCGCACAAGCTGCCGCAGCACCGACTGTTGGCAGTGCTGAATTCCATCTATGTGTGATTGACGTTCTCTGTGAGGCGTTGGATTTGTAGTCTGCAGTAGCTAACACCGATAATGCTGTATCTCCCAGCCAGGACACTTAATCTTGAATTGGCTCATCGCGTCCTGGGAAAGAATTCGGCTTCTCCACTTTGTTTCATGAATAAACAAACTAAATTTGGAACATTTCCTAAATTGACACTTTCACTTGAGAAAGAATGGCCTTCTTTTGCTTATGGTAATGCAACTTTTATAAGTGAGACAGAATTGACTTTTTCAAGTGGCAACAAAAGAATAGCTGACTTTTAACATTTTTATTCATTTTTAAATGTCTTTTTGATACCATGTTTTTAGCTGTTTTTAAGATAATTTTTAAATTGTCCAGATTTTAAGTATGGTCATTGTCATCCAATTCGAAAGTGGAGTGGGTGTTATGTTTCATATAGAGGCCCTAATATAGATGCGTTCATATATGCCGTATATGGTCATATTCGCATATGCCCTATTATGGTCATACTCGTATATGCCCTATTTTAGTCATAATCGTCTATGCCATATTATGGTCATGAGCTTCTATGCCCTAATATAGGCATGATCTTTCACCTACATTAGTTCCCAACAGTACACAACGAGCTCTGAGGGTTGAACGTTATCTAGTCTGTGGTTAGAACACTGCAGGGTTTTTCCCGAACACAGGCCTACAATGTACTCATAAATTATGCATGAGCATTCACCAGCTACATCTCCCGCATAATATGTATGTACAAAGTTCACCCCTGACGTCTTCCTCATGTCTAACAAAGACCAATACAAACCATACTGAGGGACGAGACACTTAAGGGTATAAATACACCACATCTTGCCACGGTAAGATAGAGGGAACCGAGACTTCCATGCTGACACACTGACCAGAGTCGCTGAGGCTCCTGCATGCAGTCGCTCCAGCTGACAGCAGTCTAACACAGTCCTTGCGGAGTGTCCAACTCGAGACCAGGACGGGGTCCCACACTCTCTCTATTCAGGTATGGGGGTTCGACTAAATCCTAGAAGGATTCTTGGCTCTTAGGCTTTTAGACCTACATACATGCTAGGTACACTCAGGTACATCTAGTTAGGCATCGTAGGAGTATGCGCACTTTTATAATGCTTTTTATATTCATGTATGTATTCATGATTCTTGCAATATGGTAGAACTGTACTACCCCTTCACTTTTATCTTACTGCTGATAATAAATCTCTGCTATTGTATGCTGGTTACTGCACCACATATATTCTACACCAGAATAACAACTGTTCAATAAATACTTATTGAAACACCCAGACTGTTTATTCTGTGTAACTCTCTGAGACAAACCGAATAAGTAAGCACGAGTGACTGAGCGAAAAGTAGTACTCTGTTTCCACGATTCTGAGGGATCAGGGTTGTCATGATCTAAGGTTGCCAGAAACTAATCTCTCCCCGATAAGAGGAGATTCTAGTGGCACTGTGAGCTAGCTAATGCAAATCCGGCTAACATACACGGTGGGGGTGCACAGAGTCAGTCTAACACCAAGCCCACAGTTTATGTTATCCAAACGCGCAGGTCCTGCATGGGTACTATAGGAACTACACGACATAAGAACATCTTCAGCTTGCCGGGACAGCTGGGAATAAATCTGTCAGGCACCAACATTCTAAATAGCCTCCCACTCAAGGTTCTAAGGAGGAAGCCAAGTGAAACAAAGGAGGGCGGAAAGAGGGAAGAGGCCAAGACAGAGATTATAACACATCTCCCTCCAAAAAGGGAAAGGAATGAGAGGAAAGTGTGAGGAGAGAAAAGGGGAAAGGAGAAATAGCATGGAAGGGAATGAAAACAGAGTACCAGAGACATAGGAAAGATACAATACATAGCACGAGGTCTAAGACATTTTGAAATCTTTGTGCCAGCTTGGAGGATGAGATAGTCTAGTCATCCATCTACTATGATCCGAACCAACAGGGGTATTGTTGATTTCCTTCTCAAATAACACAACAGGAATCATGTTGGAAGGACACATAGTAAGTCTATTCATGCTCCACATTTTACCATTTTCAAGAATAACCACATTGTTTTTGACTTCTTTGATCTTTTCTGGTTCATAGAATTTATCACCTTTACTGCTTGCAACGTAAGGCTTTCTAACTAGGACCCATTGCCCCTTTTTCCATTCCTTGCTCCTAGTGCCCCATTTCTTGTCATAATTGTGTTTGTACACAGTTTGTTGTCCTTTCACTTTTTCCCCAACCTCAATCGGATCAATGGTGACAACTTTGTTCTGAAAAATCCAGCTGGGAGACAATTTGGACCCTGCTTTTCTTCCCCTCAACATTTCAAACAGGGATAGTCCAGTAGTGACACTGGGTGTGGTATGATATGACCATAACATATCTCTTACAGTACTTTCTATGAGTTTGCCAGAAGCTACCGCTAATTGAATGAATTCTTTTATCATCCTATTGGCTCTTTCCACCTTGCCATTGGCCTTGGGACAATACAAGGGAGTGCGAACATGAGAAATGGAAAGGTCCTTGAGAAAGTTCTTCATTCTTCCGACACAAATTGGACCCCATTGTCTGTAATTAGAGTAGCCGGGATTCCCTCCTTGGAAAATACATCCGTCAAGAAACTAGTGAGAGTCTTAGTGTTGACCATGTTGACAAATGTATGTGTGATCCAGTGTGAGTAATAGTCTATGAGCACTAATAAGTACTTTTCCTGTGTGCCCATACCATGAATGTGTCCTGCAATGTCTAATCCCAACTTAATCCACGGAACAGTGGGTACTTCAACCGGAATTAGAGGAGAACGCCTTAGACTTTTAGTTTTGTCACTAAGGCTGCAGGCATGGCAATCTCTGACCTTCTCCTCCACTAAGTGATCCATGAATGGAAACCAGTAATTAGATCTTAACTTGGCTTTACTGAGACTTCTCCCCAAGTGTCCTTTGTGTGCTAAATTTATCATTTGTTCTCTTAACCCCTCTGGTGGCACGATCTTTCCTGATTTCGAAATTACATCCCCTTCAAGGATAATTCTTCTCTTACGTTCCAGAAAGATTGTCATTCTTCTGGTAAGTTTTTGCACCTGTTGGGCCAATTCACTATGAAGTTTTTTTTACCATTTTAAGGTCTTGATCTTGGTCTACCTGGGATTCCCACTGGTTGGTCTACCTGGGATTTCCACTGGTTTTTAATATGGTAGGAACAGTAACTTCCAAAATTGCATCATCTTCCTCCCTTTCCACTGGGGCCCTGGATAAAAAATCCGCCACACAGTTCTTCGAACCCTGAACATAAACCATTCTATAGTTGAATCCTTGGAGTCCTAGTACCCATGTAGCTATGCGGGGAGTGGTATTCTCCATTTCTTTTTTTGCAAACAGGGACAGTAAAGGTTTGTGGTCTGTGCGGAATTCGAAAGGTAGGCCCCACAAGTAAAACTTAAAATGATTGATGGCCTAGTAACAAGCAAGTGCCTCCTTCTCCACTGTAGAATAATTCACCTCTGCCCCAGCAAGTGTCCCACAGGCAAATGCCACAATTTTCTCCTGGTTATTTATTCTCTCCTATGCCTTTGTTGCTGGTGTCGGTGGTTAGAATAGTGTCTCTTTCTACATGAAAATTACCAGTGTAAGGTGCATTCACAATAGCATTTTTTACTTCATCAAATGCTGCATCATGCTACCCCTCCCACAAAAATCTGGTGCCTTTTTTAAGCAAGTTCCTAAGGGGTTGTGTCAACACTGAGAAATTCCTCATGTATTTGGCCATGTACTCTACCAAACACAAGAACAACTTGATCTCCTCTTTTGAGGTGGGAGTGGGAGCTTTGCGTACCAATTCTACCAAGTCCATTTGGGTTTGATGCCCTCCTCTGAAATAGTGAGGCCCAAATAGTCTACAGAAGTGACACCTAGTTTACATTTGCATTCTTTAGTGGTGGAACCAGCATTTTTCAACTTGCACAGTACATTTCAAACATTGCAATTGTGTGCACTCTCACTTGCCCCATATATGAATATGTCGTCTTGGAAACACAATGTCTTTACACATTCCCTAAGTATGTGTTGCATTATTCTTTGAAATGCCGCAGCGGCTGAAGCTATCCCAAAAGGCATTCTCAGGAATTTGAAATTACCAAATGGAGTGGTGAATGCTGTCAACATTTGAGAGTCTGGGTGTAGGGTGACCTGGTGGTATGCCGAGGATAAATCAAGTACACTAAAATACCTGGCATCTTGGATAGTGCTTAACATCTCGTGAATTCTCGGGAGGGGATGTCTATCCACCCAGATGTTTGAGTTAAGGTCCCTTAAGTCTACACATAGCCGGATGTTCCTGCCATTGTCCTTGGTAGTGAGGACAATGGGTGCCAACCATTCTGAACTCTCTGTTTATTTTATGACCCCTTGACCCATAAGCTTCTGCAGTTCCAACTTTAAAGGTTCCCTCATTAAAAGAGGTACAGATCTGGTTTTGTGAATAACAGGGAGTGCACATTCTTCAAGAATAATTTTGTGCATGTAATTTTTTAACTTGCCTAGTTGCTCCATAAATACCTCAGGGAATTCCATTGTCAAATTGCTGCCTACCTAAGGGGGATCCACCAACAAAACTTGATCTACATTGTTGGGATCAAGAGTGATACCCACTTTTTTTTGGTGTTTCCAACCCAATAAGCTTGACCCTTTCTTAGTGATGTAAACCTTTCCCACTGTGTGTCTGTCCTTAAATGTTATGCACATTCTCACCATACCCTCTAAGGGGATAGGTTCTTTGTTGTATCCTCCAGGTTGAATGTCTGGTGCTTCTAAAACTAAATCATGCTTAGAAAACATTTCATCAAACAATTTTTTTTTCAATCAAGGTATATGGTGAACACGAATCTGCAAAGACTTGAATATTCACTCCATCCAGGCTAATTTTGCATGTGGGATATTGTACTGTCTCTTCAATCTCCGCTTGCCCTATTTGAAATATGTAAGCTTTTCTTTTCTCTCCTTTAGCATCAGTCTCAGCTATTATGTGTACCTTGTCACTTGCTACTCTGCACACTTTCGCAAAATGACCTCTTTTGTTGCATTTCCTACATACAACATTCCTTGATGGGCATTTCAAATTATTAGCTAGATGATTATGATTTCCACATCTGTAACAACGAATGTTGTCTGCTTTGGTACGAGAAACCTCCTTACTTTTTTCATTAAGTTTACACACCACCTCCTCATTCACTAGGGTTTAAACTTCTTCTTTCTCTTTATTAAACCTGTAACAGATGTTATCTCCTTGATGCATAAGGCAGTATGTTCTATTCCTTTAGCAATGTTGATGGCTTCAGATAGATCAGGATTTCTTGTAATAATAATACAGCCATTTATAGAGCGCGAACAGCTACCTCCAGCAGAAGCTCCTCCTGTATTTTCTGATCATTCATGCATCTAACTAATTGGTCCCTTATAAGGGAATCTGTAAGTGCACCAAATTCACATGTGGCTGACATACCTCTTAATACTGCAAAGTAGGCAGAAACTTTTTCTGAACTCTTTTGAAAAATTTGTCACGTTCTAAAACCACATTTATATTTTCTCTAAAATGTGCCTCTAATTTCCTCAACGTGTATTCATATACATCTACTCCTGCTTCCTCTTCATCTATCTCCTCATCAATCTCTCTACCAGTTATATCTTCATAAACCTTTCTCCCATGAATCCCTAAATTATGTAGCAGGATATGCTGTTTCCTAACTGACGAAAAATTACCACCATCAATGGCTAAGAGATATGATTTGAAAATCCTTAGCCATCTGCGCCAAGGAATCTCAGGCTCATCTAATTAATTTAGAAAAGGTGGTGGTTGACTCATACTAGCTGCAGCCATGATGAACATAACTTGAGCAGAAAGGGAAATGAGTTGTGCTGGAGAAATTAAATAAATAGTACTGTTGAATGTAAAATCACAATACAAAAGCATTAGGAGCTGCAAGTAATGAGGTAAAAATATCTAGTGACAGTCAAATAGTCTGGAATTTTTACCTGTAGGGAGGAAACAAAGGGTTAATAAGAAAGAGAAAGGAAGAAAATCAAAAATGAGCAGGAGTCAAAAGAGTACAAAAAAACCGCTGTAAAATTGCAGTTGTTTTCGAACTGTAGCTGTTAAAAAGTCCTTTTTCAATGTTCTTGTATAAAACCTCACTGGGCACACTCGACGTGAGTTCTCCACACGATGAGAAGGATGAGCTGGGCGGAGAAATCCTTGACTGGAGTTGTCGCATTGAGAAGCAGCAGAGCGCGGGACGCCTCAGGAAGGCAAGACTCTGGAGCCTGACGAGCCTTGTGAGGCAAGAAGACGGAAAAAGGATCTCGCACCCCCGCTGGCAGTACAGGAAAAGCACCACAAACTCTTCACAACACCGGAATGGGGAAACCAGACCATGGCAAACGCAGAGCAGAGCGCAGTCAAACACCGAGCAGACAGGGTCCAGAAAGGAACACAAATGCTGATAAGTGCTGGGGCAGCAGCACCGGCAGCCAGAAAATCCGCTAGGCAAAGACGGCAACGATCTCGGCTGTGCAAGCACAGAGGAGGCACAGATCCACACAAGGCTCACTGCACGGCACGATCAGCTGAGCGCGGCGGGTCAGACGAACAGACGATCCGCACTCCGAAGCCAGCAAATCACAATGCAGAGCCACTCTCGAGGCAGTGCCAATGCCCACGAAACTCCCCTCATAGGGCCTGCAAAGCGTAGGATACTGCAGCAGGGATGCTGACTGCGAAAAAGTCGAAACTCCAGCAACACCACAGGAGCTCTAAGGGGAAAGCCAGGACCAAGAGCACCAATAATGTGAGAGAAAGGTCCTGTAAACGGCAGAGGCACTCGGGAGATGGGACACCCCAAAACAAAGGAAGAATGACCAGTCTGCGCATAAATGTTCAAAGTCCCAAAAGGAAGATGGCCAATTGACTTCCCAAAATAGATGAGGAGTGAACAGCAACAACGGTACTCCGAGAGCAAGTCTCACCTTGTGCCTTTTCGTCTCTGGCAAGATGTAAATCAACAGGGTGAAGATGTCGCGCTGTCCCTTACACAGCATCCCACCTTAGTCACCAAAAATTAAGTAAGAAAAGACGCAAAAGGTAAGTCCAGTAACTTTATTTCATTAGTAGAATAAGAACATCTTCAGCTTGCCAGGACAGCTGGGAATAAATCTGTCAGGCACCAACATTCAAAATAGCCTCCCACTCAAGGTTCTAAGGAGGAGGCCAAGTGAGACAAAGGAGGGGGGAAAGAGGGAAGAGGCCATGACGGAGATTATAACACAGCTCCTGGCAAAACTTAGATTTCTTCGCATTCACTCTTACTTAACTAATCTAACTACCTAGTAAGTGCTTTCGGTTTAGTACAAACCTAACCGGAAGGCAGCTGAGCACTGCACATTGTCAAAGGCCAAGATATAGTCTCAACGAGGGAGGGCTAGTAAACATGGACTCTTCCTTCATCATGGGGTAGAATTCTTTAAGGGTGTGTGTCTTCAGCTCTTTCCTAAACTGTAGCAGGGTTGGGGTGGTCCTGGTGGATACAGCAGAGATTCCCTCAAGGTATTGGGAGAATAACGGAAGTTATGCTTTTTTATATTTTTTTGTACTGTTTCAACTCCAGTCTGATAATGTCCTGGTTGCAGGTGTAACAAGGGCCACCAAAAGTTAGGAGCGTGTCAACTAGATAGGGAGTCATGTCAGTTGTGAGGGGTTGGTAGATAATACAGCTAAATTTGAAGAAAGCGTGGACTGACAAGAAGAGCTGTGGAGTTCCATCAGGGTGGGGGTGAAGTGGTCATATTATTTAGACCTACATGAGGCATGCTGTGGTGAGTGGGCCATGTAGGTCATACTATCTGGGTGCCTCGCATGTCTTTCCATTTATATTTTCAAACATAGAGGTGCCCAAAATAGTCTGAAACAGCACCTTTGCCACTACAGTAAATCTGTACACTTCCTTTCCATTCTCAACAATACATGCAGTACTCAAGAGCTAAGGATCAGGAACAATGGGGTTCATCTGGGAAATCTGGGACAGAGGAAGCAGATGTTGAAATACATACTAGATGTCTGCACCGATTATGCTCTATTTTCAAAGGACTGTGATACCGAATGTTTGAGAGAAAAATCGCACCAAACAGAGTGATACTAAACAGTGGGTTTATGATGATTTTAAATGGAGCATACACCTTATTTGTAATTAGGCTGTTACTGTTGCTTTAAGGCAAAGCAACTTCGAAGGATACTTTAGATTATTTACAATTAACCTGCCCAGGGAAGAAGAGGAAAACTAACGCCAAGAGCTGCAAGAAAGAACACTAGAGCAGAACAATAAAGCGTATGCAAGCAAGCACTACAGTAACAGCTGCAAATATGAATTAAGCGACTCCAAAACACCTGGATTACTGTTAACACATCTTAATTGAAAGAGGCTTGCAGATGAATTATTACAAACGTTTTGTTGCATTTGTATGTTCAAATGGATTTACAGTAATGATGATGAACACCTCCAGTCGCCATGCTTCTCAGTGATATCCCAAAGTGTCCTTGTGTTTACAAAGAACAATACCATTTAAAGAACCAACCAATAAATCACAAAAATGCAGAATGCAATGAGGTTATGAAGCACAAAGCCCAAGCTTTGCCACCTCATACATGCCATGAATCACTTCAAATGACACTGAACAAAGCACAGGGACAAGTTTTTCAATATGCTCACTATCCATTGATCAGAGAATGCGACCAATCAGTGCCACACGCTGGAGCCCCAGCCTCAGTCCAATTTGTGTCCCAAAATACACAGTTCGAGCAACTACTCCACCAAGATCCTCACAGAGGAAAACAGATGGGGACCAGGGATTTCGGAGCTATTGTCGCCTGCATATAGCTGTAAAAGAACAGTCAATTAAATATTAGGAAAAGCATTTCCTTCTAGCCATTATGTAGTATTCAGATTTAAGCACTTTTAATAGATACATTCCTCTAGAAATCAACAGAAAAGAGGGGTTCTCTAAATCTGCTGAACTTCAGCTATGTGTGCTGTATGTAATTCTTGAATTGCTATGCCTATCTAATGTCTGTAGGATTGATGTTTGTTTTGAATTTTTATTGTTATAATTAAGGACTGGGAATAGAATAATAGTTATTATTTAAGAATGCATATATATATATATATATATTATCTACTGGCGGTCGCCAGTAGATAGTTATAGTTAAAACCTATTATCCATAGGAAATCCGCGACATTCTATTTGAAATAACGTTGGCGCCGGTTGACGAATCTTTGCGAAAGTTTCCAACTTGTTGGGGCGCTCCGGTCCGCTCCTATCCTGAAAGTCTCGGGGTGATACGTCAAGCGGGGGCCGAGAAAAAGGGGGTCCCAAAACGCGTTTTCCCCATTCATTTTTCCATAGGAACCTTTAGTCGCAGCTACAGCCCGAACTGCTGAACGGAATTAAACCAAATTTGGCAAAGAGGTAGCCCTTGGTTCAGTGTCGTGCCTTTTGCTTAAATGGTGTAAATCCGTTCAGTAGTTCCTAAGAAAATCTAAAGTAAAGTCACATATATATCTGGGCGGAGCCTAACCACACATGTCATCGTGAGATCTGATTGGCTGTCAGCACTTCATCCTGGAATTGCTGGCAGCCATCTTGGGACCAATATAAATGATAGTACCTCATTGAAATGCATTGTAGTGAATAGAAGATTTTGAGGGTCACCAAAAGGAGAACTATAAAGGGTGAAAACAGGCTTTAGTTACATTAGAATTTATTTGTTGATGGTACCATACTAATTTTAGGAATTGTGGTGTATTCTAAGGTGATTTTACCATGTGAAAAACCTTCTGCTGGGATATCATGAATCATGTTTGAGAGAACACTATTTTCTCATGCTTGTCCCATGGAGGTTTGGAAGGTGCTCCAGAAGCTAAAATGAGAGCATATTTTCTGTAAATTCACATTATCTTTCTCACTCATGTGAGAATGAAGTCTGACATTCTCAGTAAAACATGTACATCCAACAAGGGCAGAGACTGTCAGTTGATTCCTTTGTGTTCTACTGCAGCTTCCCAGAGTGTTCTAAAGAACAACTAGAGTGCTAACAGCCTTACTTATGACAAAAGTATGGCACACCTGAAGCCATCTTGATTGGAATAAACTGGTAACACTTAAACAATTTAATTTAAAAAGGAACAAAATGATGGGGTTCATTTTGTCATAGAAATTATGGTTAGTGCTGTAGAAAGAAAAATTAGGACATGTTTCAAGTGTGATCTCAAATATCTTCCTGTTATGTTTCAACAGGAGCAGCCTGCCAGTTGATGCCTTTGTGTTCTACTGCAGCTTCCCAGAGTGTTCTAAAGAACAACTAGAGTGCTAACAGCCTTACTTATGACAAAAGTATGGCACACCTGAAGCCATCTTGATTGGAATAAACTGGTAACACTTAAAACATTTAATTTAAAAAGGAACAAAATGATGGGGTTCATTTTGTCATAGAAATTATGGTTAGTGCTGTAGAAAGAAAAATTAGGACATATTTCAAGTGTGATCTCAAATATCTTCCTGTTATATTTCAACAGGAGCAGCCTGCCAGTTGATGCCTTTGTGTTCTACTGCAGCTTCCCAGAGTGTTCTAAAGAACAACTAGAGCGCTAACAGCCTAACTTATGACAAAAGTATGGCACACCTGAAGCCATCTTGATTGGAATAAACCGGTAACACTTAAAACATTTAATTTAAAAAGGAACAATATGAGGGGTTCTTTTTGAAATAGAAATTATGGTTAGTGCTGCAGAAAGAAAAATTAGGACATGTTTTAAGTGAGATCTCAAATCCTCTTCTATTTCATTAGAAAATTCTGACATGCAGACTGAAACAATCACTTTCAATACCAGCAGCAGACTACCAGTTAACTCCCTGGTGAGCAGTAGCTTTACTCCAGTGATCTAATGAGCAACTAGAGTGCTAACATTCTGAATTTATGGCAGATGTGAGACACATCTGAATGCCTTCTTGATGGAATCAAAGTAAAAAACTGAAAGCATTTCCTACTGAGGAGACTGCAGTAAATGAAGAAATTAGGAAACTTCATAACAAAGAAGTCTTCCAAGATGGCCACCAGTGAAAAAAGAGCCCAAATGTAGCACAAATATTACCCAGATGTAGCCCACATATAGCCCAATGACAAAAGTGTGCAAAACACTTTTATTTTTAGTTTTTTTGCAGTTTTATGTAGTGCAGACTGGTCAGGTATTGGAGCATTGCATCTTAAAACATGACCCCCCTACACTACAAAAACACCACTGCCCTACCTTAAACCCTAAAACACTACCCCCAGCACGTCCCCCTACACTACACAAGCACCACTGCACTATCCTAAACCCTAAAACACTACCCCCAGCACGACCCCCTACACTACCCAAACACCACTGCACTAACCTAAATCCTAAAACACTACCACCAGCACGACCCCCTATACTACCCAAACACCACTGCACTACCCTAAAACATGACCCCCTACACTACACAAACACCACTGCACTACCCTAAACCCTAAAACACTACCCCCAGCACGACCCCCTATACTACACAAGCACCACTGCACTACCCTAAACCCTAAAACACTACCCCCAGCACGACCCCCTACACTACACAAACACCACTGCACTACCCTAAACCCTAAAACACTACCCCCAGCACGACCCCCTACACTACCCAAACACCACTGCACTAACTTAAATCCTAAAACACTACCCCCAGCACGACCCCCTACACTACCCAAACACAACTGCACTACCCTAAAACATGACCCCCTACACTACACAAACACCACTGCACTACCCTAAACCCTAAAACACTACCCCCAGCACGACCCCCTACACTACACAAGCACCACTGCACTACCCTAAACCCTAAAACACTACCCCCAGCACGACCCCCTACACTGCCCGAACACCACTGCACTGCCCTAAACCCTGAAACACCAGCCCCTGCATGACCCCCTACACTGCCCGAACACCACTGCACTGCCCTAAACCCTGAAACACCACCCCTAGTACGACCCCCTACACTGCCTGAACACCACTGCACTGCCCTAAACCCTGTAACACCACCCCTTCACGACCCCCTACACTGCCCGAACACCACTGCACTGCCCTAAACCCTGAAACACCACCCCCAGCATGACCCCCTACACTGCCCGAACACCACTGCACTGCCCTAAACCCTGAAACACTACCCCCAGCAAGACCCCCTACACTGCCCGAACACCACTGCACTGCCCTAAACCCTGAAACATCACCCCCAGCAAGACCCCCTACACTGCCCGAACACCACTGACCTAAACCCTGAAACACCACCCCCAGCACGACCCCCTACACTGACCGAACACCACTGCACTGCCCTAAACCCTGAAACACTACCCCCAGCATGACCCCCTACACTGCCCGAACACCACTGCTCTGCCCAAAACCCTGAAACACCAGCCCCAGCAGGACCCCTACACTGCCCGAACACCACTGCACTGCCCTAAACCTTGAAACACCAGCCCCTGCACGACCCCCTACACTGCCCGAACACCACTGCACTACCCTAAACCGTGAAACATCACCCCTAGCACGACCCCCTACACTGCCCGAGCACCTCTGCACTGTCCTAAACCCTGAAACACCAGCCCCAGCACGACCCCCTACACTGCCCGAACACCACTGCACTGCCCTAAACCCTGAAACACCAGCCCCAGCACGACCGCCTACACTGCCCGAACACCACTGCACTGCCCTAAACCCTGAAACACCAGCCCCAGCACGACCCCCTACACTGCCCGAACACCACTGCACTGCCCTAAACCATGAAACACCAGCCTCAGCACGACCCCCTACACTGCCTGAACACCACTGCCCTGAACCCTGAAACACCACCCCCAGCAAGACCGCCTACACTGCCCGAACACCACTGCACTGCCCTAAACCCTGAAACACCACGCTGTGCATGACCCCCTACACTGCCCGAACACCACTGCACTGCCCTAAACCCTGAAACACCACCCCCAGCACGACCCCCTACACTGCCCGAACACCACTGCACTGCCCTTAACCCTGAAACACCACCCCCTGCACAACCCCCTACACTGCTCGAACACTACTGCACTGCCCTAAACCCAGAAACACCATCCCCAGCACGACCCCCTATACTGCACGAACACCACTGCACTGCCCTAAACCCTGAAACACTACCCCCAGCAAGACCCCTACACTGCCCGAACACCACTGCACTGCCCTAAACCCTGAAACATCACCCCCAGCAAGACCCCCTACACTGCCCAAACACCACTGCCCTAAACCCTGAAACACCACCCCCAGCAAGACCCCCTACACTGCCCAAACACCACTGCACTGCCCTAAACCCTGAAACACCAGCCCCAGCACGACCCCCTACACTGCCCGAACACCACTGCACTGCCCTAAACCCTGAAACACCACCCCTGCACGACCTCCTACACTGCCCAAACACCACTGTACTGCCCTAAACCCTGAAACCCCACCCCAGCATGACCCCCTACACTGCCCGAACACCACTGCACTGCCCTAAACTCTGAAACACCAGCCCCAGCAAGACCCCTACACTGCCCGAACACCACTGCACTGCCCTAAACCCTGAAACATCACCCCCAGCAAGACCCCCTACACTGCCCGAACACCACTGCCCTAAACCCTGAAACACCACCCCCAGCAAGACCCCTACACTGCCCAACACCACTGCACTGCCCTAAACCCTGAAACACCACCCCCAGCAAGACCGCCTACACTGCCCGAACACCACTGCACTGCCCTAAACCCTGAAACACCACCCCAAGCACGACCGCCTACACTGCCCGAACACCACTGCACGGCCCAAAACCCTGAAACACCAGCCCCAGCACGACCCCCTCCACGGCCCGAACACCACTGCACTGCCCTAAACTCTGAAACACCAGCCCCAGCACGACCCCCTACACTGCCCGAACACCACTGCACTGCCCTAAACCCTGAAACACCACCCCCAGCACGACCCCCTACACTGCCCGAACACCACTGCACTGCCCTAAACCCTGAAACACCAGCCCCAGCACAACCCCGTACACTGCCCGCACACCACTGCACTGCCCTAAACCCTGAAACACCAGCCCCAGCACAACCCCGTACACTGCCCGAACACCACTGCACTGCCCTAAACCCTGAAACACCAGCCCCAGCACGACCGCCTACACTGCCCGAAAACTACTACACTGCCCTAAACCCTGAAACACCACCCCCAGCAAGACTACCTACACTGGCCGAACACCACTGCACTGCCCTAAACCCTGAAACACCACCCCCTGCACGGCCCCCTACACTGCCCAAACACTACTGCACTGCCCTAAACCCTGAAACACCACCCCTCAGCACGACACCCTACACTGCCCGAACACCACTGCACTGCCCTAAACCCTGAAACACCACCCCAGCACGACCCTCTACACTGCCCGAACACCACTGCACTAAACCCTGAAACACCACCCCCTGCACGACCCCCTACACTGCCGGAACACCACTGCACTGCCCTAAACCCTGAAACACCACCCCCAGCACGACCCCCTACACTGCCCTAACACCACTGCACTGCCCTAAACCCTGAAACATCACCCCAGCACAACCCCTACACTGCCTGAGCACCATTGCTCTGCCCTAAACCCTGAAACACTAGCCCCAGCACGACCCCCTACACTGCCCGAACACCACTGTACTGCCCTAAACCCTGAAACACCACCCCCAGCACGACCCCCTACACTGCCCGAACACCACTGTACTGCCCTAAACCCTGAAACCCCACCCCCAGCATGATCCCCTACACTGCCAGAACACCACTGCACTGCCCTAAACCCTGAAACACCATCCCCTGCGCGACCCCCTACACTGCCCAAACACTACTGCACTGCCCTAAACCCTGAAACACCACCCCCAGCACGACCCCCTACACTGCACGAACACCACTGCACAGCCCAAAACCCTGAAACACTACCCCCAGCAAGACCCCCTACACTGCCCGAACACCACTGCACTGCCCTAAACCCTGAAACATCACCCCCAGCAAGACCCCCTACACTGCCCGAACACCACTGCCCTAAACCCTGAAACACCACCCCCAGCAAGACCCCCTACACTGCCCGAACACCACTGCACTGCCCTAAACCCTGAAACACCACCCCCAGCAAGACCGCCTACACTGCCCGAACACCACTGCACTGCCCTAAACCCTGAAACACCACCCCAAGCACGACCCCCTACACTGCCCGAACACCACTGCTCTGCCCAAAACCCTGAAACACCAGCCCCAGCACGACCCCCTACACTGCCCGAACACCACTGCACTGCCCTAAACTCTCAAAACACCAGCCCCAGCACGACCCCCTACACTGCCCGAACACCACTGCACTGCCCTAAACCCTGAAACACCACCCCCAGCACGACCCCCTACACTGCCCGAACACCACTGCACTGCCCTAAACCCTGAAACACCAGCCCCAGCACAACCCCGTACACTGCCCGCACACCACTGCACTGCCCTAAACCCTGAAACACAAGCCCCAGCACAACCCCGTACACTGCCCGAACACCACTGCACTGCCCTAAACCCTGAAACACCAGCCCCAGCACAACCGCCTACACTGCCCGAAAACTACTGCACTGCCCTAAACCCTGAAACACCACCCCCAGCAAGACTACCTACACTGGCCGAACACCACTGCACTGCCCTAAACCCTGAAACACCACCCCCTGCACGGCCCCCTACACTGCCCAAACACTACTGCACTGCCCTAAACCCTGAAACACCACCCCTCAGCATGACACCCTACACTTTCCCGAACACCACTGCCATGCCCTAAACCCTGAAACACCACCCCAGCATGACCCCCTACACTGCCCGAACACCACTGCACTAAACCCTGAAACACCACCCCCTGCACGACCCCCTACACTGCCCGAACACCACTGCACTGCCCTAAACCCTGAAACACCACCCCCAGCACGACCCCTACACTGCCCTAACACCACTGCACTGCCCTAAACCCTGAAACATCACCCCCAGCACAACCCCCTACACTGCCTGAGCACCATTGCTCTGCCCTAAACCCTGAAACACTAGCCCCAGCACGACCCCCTACACTGCCCAAACACCACTGTACTGCCCTAAACCCTGAAACACCACCCCCAGCACGACCCCCTACACTGCCCGAACACCACTGCACTGCCCTAAACCCTGAAACACCAGCCCCAGCAAGACCCCCTACACTGCCCGAACACCACTGCATTGCCCTAGACTCTGACACACCAGCCCCAGCAAGACCCCCTACACTGCCCGAACACCACTGCACTGCCCTAAACCCTGAAACACCAGCCCCAGCATGACCCCCTACACTGCCCGAACACCACTGCACTGCCCTAAACCCTGAAACACCAGCCCCAGCACGACCCCCTACACTGCCCGAATACCACTGCACTGCCCTAAACCCTGAAACACCAGCCCCAGCACGACCCCCTACACTGCCCGAACACCACTGCACTGCCCTAAACCCTGAAACGCCAGCACCACCCCCTACAATGCCCGAACACCACTGTACTGCCCTAAACCCTGAAACACCACCCCCTGCACTGCCCCCTACACTGCCCGAACACCACTGCACTGCCCTAAACCCTGAAACACCACCCCCTGCACAACCCCCTACACTGCCCGAACACCACTGCACTGCCCTAAACCCTGAAACACCACCCCCTGCACCACCCCCTACACTGCCTGAACACCACTGCACTGCCCTAAACCCTGAAACACCACCCCCTGCACCACCCCCTACACTTCCCGAACACCACTGCACTGCCCTAAACCCTGAAACACCACCCCCAGCATGACCCCTTTACTGCTCGAACACCACTGCACTGCCCTAAACCCTGAAACACCACCGCCTGCACGACCCCCTACACTGCCCGAACACCACTGCACTGCCCTAAACCCTGAAACACCACCCCCAGCACGACCCCCTACACTGCCCGAACACCACTGCACTGCCCTAAACCCTAAAACACCACCCCCAGCACGACCCCCTACACTACCCGAACACGACTGCACTGCCCTAAACCCTAAAACACTCCCCCAGCACGACCCCCTACACTACCCGAACACCACTGCACTGCCCTAAACCCTAAAACACTACCCCAGCATGACCCCCTACACTACCTAAACACCACTGCACTGCCCTAAACCCTAAAACACTACCCCCGCATGACCCCCTACACTACCCAAATACCAATGCACTACCCTAATCCCTAAAACACTACCCCCGCACAACCCCTACACTACCCAAAGACCACTGCACTACCCTAAACCCTAAAAACTTCCCCCAGCACGAACCCCTACACTACCCAAACACCACTGCACTACCCTAAACCATAAAACACTACCCCCAGCAGTACCCCTACGCTACCCAAACACCACTGCACTACCCTAAACCCTAAAACACTACCCCCAGCAGTACCCCTACACTACCCAAACACCATTGCACTACCCTAAACCCTAAAACACTACCCCCAGCAGTATCCCCTACACTACCCAAACACCACTGCACTACCCTAAACCCTAAAACCCTAAAACACTAACCCCAGCATGACCCCCTACACTACCCAAACACCACTGCACTACCCTAAACCCTAAATCTACCCCCAGCATGACCCCATACACTGCACAAACACCACTGCACTACCCTAAACCCTAAAACACTACCCCCAGCACAACCCTCTTCACTACCTAAACACAACTGCACAATTTGTTACAGGCGTTGCAACGCAGGCCTGTGGTGCTTACTGGAAGTACCTGGTGGGCTAGTTGGGCCCCAGGGACTCTCAGGATTCAAGGTGACCTAATCCCCGAACTTAAAACGCGCCACGGGGCGCGTTTGCACAGTGGTGAAGGGAGGGGGCGGGGCCTCAGGTGACATGTGCGCAAACACGCCCTGTGGTGCGTTTTAAGTTGGGGAGTTAATTCCCTTTGAATCCTGGGGGCCAACTAGCCCACCAGGTACCTTCAGTAAGCACAACAGAGTTGCGTTGCAGAGAGGTGAAAAAAGGTGCGTGGCCTCGGAACGCCTCTCTGCAACTCAGCTCTGTGGTCCTAACTGTAGGTACCTGGGGGGCTAGTTGGGCCCCAGGGACCCTCAGGATTCAAGTGGACTTAATCCCGCAACTTAAAACGCGCCATGGGGCGCGTTTGCACACATGTCACCTCAGGCCCCCCCTCCCTTCACCACTGTGCAAACGCGCACTGGCTCTGGTTAGTCAGAGTCAGTTACCACCAGTACCCGTCTGAAAAAGTTGTGGGCACAGGATGATTTTGCAACAAGGCCTCTTTCTGCTCCTCTGTTGGTTCTTTCTGCACATCTTTTGCTTCTTTCTGTGCGTTTTTTCTTCTTTCTTCACATGTCCTACCTCTGTTGGCATAGTTAGAAACTAGCATTTAAAAAACCTTTGAAATTCACTTAAAAAATCATAGGTTTCAGGCACTTTATAGTTAGAAATTAGCATTTAAAAAACCTTTGAAATTCACTGAAAAAACCATAGGTTTCAGGCACGTTATAGTTAGAAATTAGCATTTAAAAAACCTTTGAAATTCACTGAAAAAACCATAGGTTTCAGGCACGTTATGGTTAGAAATTAGCATTTAAAAAACCTTTGAAATTCACTGAAAAAACTATAGGTTTCAGACACGTTATAGTTAGAAATTAGCATTTAAAAAACCTTTGAAATTCACTGAAAAAACCATAGGTTTTAGGGACAGTTATAGTTAGTTGGACATTGCACTCGTACAAAACCCGTGAAATTCCCCTGTTATAGTTAGTTCAGCTAACTATAACTCGCGCCCGCAATGCACTGCTGATGACGTCACATATTACATCACTCATGACATGGTCAGTGACATCACTGATGACATCACTGATGACATCATCCATGTGATAATTTCATGCATCTTCTCACACCCTAATATAACTTTTGATACACCCACTCTAAATTACAGACTGCCATTCTCAAAACCATAGACACTCCAACACCAAAAACTACATACCCACTCACTGATTCTTAGGTCTACACACACATCCACTCACTCACCTGTACAGTCACTCATACTTACAGTCACTCAGTACAGGACTATCATATGCACTCATACACCTATATAAACACTCACACACCGCCACTCATCCATAGAGGTACTCACACACCTAGTCAGTCATGCAAAAATTAATCACACACCCATTTACTCACCTATACAGTTATACACACACCAGCTCACTTACTCATACAAATACTAGCACATTCTTACTCTCTTATACAATAACTGATACAAGCACACACGCATCCATACAGCCACTCTCACAATAACACACTCTCACTTATAGCCATTTAAATACTCTAACACACATATATACTGCCTTTTACATATGTAGTTACTCGCACATGTACCACTGAGATATACATTCACTCACTAACACACCCATACACACACTCACCCACCCAAGCAGTCCATCACAGATGCACTCTTGAAATCATGCACCCAGTGAATCACCCACTCACACATCTATGTATAGTCACACACACCCCACCCACACAAACACTCAGGCAGCCATACAGATACTCAGAGAACCAATCAATAACCCATATAGACACTCATGTAGCTATTCGCAAATCCATGCATCCACTTACACACCAACAAACAGACGGATACAGACATTCACACAGTTTGTCACTAACCCATGCATTCAGTAAGATACGTTTAATCACTCACTTGTAGAGTCAGTCACTCACGTACTAAATCATCCATTCAGACACTTATACACCCACTCATTCTTCAATACGCCTTTCCCTATATATATTAAACATATTTAAACTTTACAGAAACACACAGTCACTGGATGATGTCATCAGTGATGTCATTTGAGATGTCATCAGTGATGTCATCAGTGATGTCACTGACCATGTCATGAGTGATGTAATATGTGACGTCATCAGCAGTGCATTGCGGGGCGCGAGTTATAGTTAGCTGAACTAACTATAACAGGGGAATTTCACGGGTTTTGTACGAGTGCAATGTCCAACTAACTATAACTGTCCCTAAAACCTATGGTTTTTTCAGTGAATATATATATATATTCACTGAAAAAACCATAGGTTTTAGGGACAGTTATAGTTAGTTGGACATTTCACTCAGTACAAAACCATAGAAATTCCCCCGTTATAGTTAGTTCAGCTAACTATAACTCGCGCCCCGCAATGCACTGCTGATGACGTCACATATTACATCACTCATGACATGGTCAGTGACATCACTGATGACATCACTGATGACATCTCAAATGACATCACTGATGACATCATCCAGTGACTGTGTGTTTCTGTAAAGTTTAAATATGTTTAATATATATAGGGAAAGACGTATTGAAGAATGAGTGGGTGTATAAGTGTCTGAGTGGATGATTTAGTACGTGAGTGACTGACTCTACAAGTGAGTGATTAAATGTATCTTACTGAATGCATGGGTTAGTGACTAAACTGTGTGAATGTCTGTATCCGTCTGTCTGTTGGTTTGTAAGCGGCTGCATGGCTTTCTGAATAGCTACATGAGTGTCTACATGGGTTATTGATTGATTGTCTGAGTATCTGTATGGGTGCCTGAGTGTTTGTGTGGGTGGGGTGTGTGTGACTCTGTGCATAGATGTGTGAGTTGGTGATTCACTGGGTGCATGGTTTCAAGAGTGCATCTGTGATGGACTGTATGGGTGGGTGAGTGTGTGTATGGGTGTGTTAGTGATTGAATGTATATCTCAGTGGTACATGTGTGAGTAACTACATATGTGAAAGGCAGTATATATGTGTGTTGGAGTATATAAATGGCTATAAGTGAGAGTGTGTGATTGTGAGAGTGGCTATATGGATGAGTGTGTACTTGTATCAGTGATTGTATAAGAGTGTAAGAATGTGCTAGTATTTGTATGAGTAAGTGAGCTGGTGTGTGTATAACTGTATAGGTGAGTAAATGGGTGTGTGATTAAGTTTTTTGCATGACTGACTAGGTGTGTGAGTACCTCTATGGATGAGTGGCGTGTGTGAGTGTTTATATAGGTGTATGAGTGCATATGATAGTCCTGTACTGAGTGACTAAGTATGAGTGACTGTACGGGTGAGTGAGTGGATGTGTGTGTAGACCTAAGAATCAGTGAGTGGGTATGTAGTTTTTGGTGTTGGAGTGTCTATGGTTTTGAGAATGGCAGTCTGTAATTTAGAGTGGGTGTATCAAAAGTTATATTAGGGTGTGAGAAGATGCATGAAATTATCACATGGATGATGTCATCAGTGATGTCATTTGAGATGTCATCAGTGATGTCATCAGTGATGTCACTGACCATGTCATGAGTGATGTAATATGTGACGTCATCAGCAGTGCATTGCGAGGCGCGAGTTATAGTTAGCTGAACTAACTATAACGGGGGAATTTCTATGGTTTTGTACGAGTGAAATGTCCAACTAACTATAACTGTCCCTAAAACCTATGGTTTTTTCAGTGAATTTCAAAGGTTTTTTAAATGCTAATTTCTAACTATAACGTGTCTGAAACCTATGGTTTTTTCAGTGAATTTCAAAGGTTTTTTAAATGCTAATTTCTAACTATAACGTGCCTGAAACCTATGATTTTTAAGTGAATTTCAAAGGTTTTTTTAAATGCTAGTTTCTAACTATGCCTACAGAGGTAGGACATGTGAAGAAAGAAGAAAAAACGCACAGAAAGAAGCAAAAGATGTGCAGAAAGAACCAACAGAGGAGCAGAAAGAGGCCTTGTTGCAAAATCATCCTGTGCCCACAACTTTTTCAGACGGGTACTGGTGGTAACTGACTCTGACTAACCAGAGCCAGTGCTATGCTAAAAGACACTTAGAATACAGTGAAAACACCTACATACACTAGGGAACACTATGCATTGGGGTACCCCTGTGATTAGCATGACCTCCTCTGCAAGTCCCTAGTACATAATAGGGCAGGGGGATTAAAACTACCTCTTAAAACACGCTACAGGGCGCGTTTGCACAGTGGTGAAGGGAGGGGGGGCCTGAGGTGACATGTGTGCAAACGCACCCGTGGCGCGTTTTAAGTTGCGGGATTAAGTCCCCTTCAATTCTGAGGGTCCCTGGGGCCCAACTAGCCCCCCAGGTACCTACAGTTAGGACCACAGAGCTGAGTTGCAGAGAGGCGTTCCGAGGCCACGCACCTTTTTTCACCTCTCTGCAACGCAACTCTGTTGTGCTTACTGAAGGTACCTGGTGGGCTAGTTGGCCCCCAGGGTCCCTCAGGATTCAAAGGGAATTAATTCCCCAACTTAAAACGCACCACAGGGCGTGTTTGCGCACATGTCACCTGAGGCCCCGCCCTCCCTTCACCACTGTGCAAACGCGCCCGTGGTGCGTTTTAAGTTGGGGGATTAGGGTCACCTTGAATCCTGAGGGTCCCTGGGGCCCAACTAGCCCACTATGTACTTCCAGTAAGCACCACAGGCCTGCGTTGCAACGCCTGTAACAAATTGTGCAGTTGTGTTTAGGTAGTGAAGAGGGTCGTGCTGGGGGTAGTGTTTTAGGGTTTAGGGTAGTGCAGTGGTGTTTGTGTAGTGTAGGGGGTCATGCTGGGGGTAGATTTAGGGTTTAGGGTAGTGCAGTGGTGTTTGGGTAGTGTAGGGAGTCGTGCTGGGGGAGTGTTTTAGGGTTTAGGGTAGTGCAGTGGTGTTTGGGTAGTGTAGGGGTCGTGCTGGGGGTAGTGTTTTAGGGTTTAGGGTAGTGCAGTGGTGTTTGGGTAGTGTAGGGGGTCGTGCTGGGGGTAGTGATTTAGGGTAGTGCAGTGGTGTTTGGGTAGTGTAGGGGTACTGCTGGGGAAGTGTTTTAGGGTTTAGGTTAGTGCAGTGGTGTTTGGGTAGTGTAGGGTACTGCTGGGGGTAGTGTTTTAGGGTTTAGGAGTAGTGCAGTGGTGTTTGTGTAGTGTAGGGGGTAGTGTTTTAGGGTTTAGGGTAGTGCAGTGGTGTTTGTGTAGTGTAGGAGGTCGTGTTTTAGGGTTTAGGGTAGTGCAGTGGTCTTTGGGTAGTGTAGGGAGTCGTGCGGGGGTAGTGTTTTAGGGTTTAGGGTAGTGTAGGGGTCATGCGGGGGTAGTGTTTTAGGGATTAGGGTAGTGTATTGGTGTTTGGGTAGTGTAGGGGTCATGCAGGGGTAGTGTTTTAGGGTTTAGGGCAGTGCAGTGGTGTTTGGGTAGTGTAGGGGGTCGTGCTGGGGAGTGTTTTAGGGTTTAGGGCAGTGCAGTGGTGTTCGAGTAGTGTAGGGGTCGTGCTGGGGGGAGTGTTTTAGGGTTTAGGGCAGTGCAGTGGTGTTCGGGTAGTGTAGGGGATCGTGCTGGGGGAGTGTTTGAGGGTTTAGGGCAGTGCAGTGGTGTTCGGGCAGTGTAGGGGTTGTGCTGGGGGTAGTATTTTAGGGTTTAGGGTAGTGCAGTGGTGTTCGTGTAGTGTAGGGGATCGTGCTGGGGGTAGTGTTCTAGGGTTTAGGGCAGTGCAGTGGTGTTTGGGCAGTGTAGGGGGTAATGCTGGCGGTGGTGTTTTAGGGTTTAGGGCAGTGCAGTGGTGTTCGGGCAGTGTAGGGTCAGTGCTAGGGGTGGTGTTTCAGGGTTTAGGGCAGTGCAGTGGTGTTCGGGCAGTGTAGGGGTGGTGTTTCAGGGTTTAGGGCAGTGCAGTGGTGTTCGGGCAGTGTAGAGGGTCGTGCAGGGGTGGTGTTTCAGGGTTTAGGGCAGTGGTGTTCGGGCAGTGTAGGGGGTCGTGCTGGGGGTGGTGTTTCAGGGTTTGGGGCAGTGCAGTGGTGTTCGAGCAGTAAAGGGGGTCGTGCTGGGGTGGTGTTTCAGGGTTTAGGGCAGTGCAGTGGTGTTCGGGCAGTGTAGGGGCGGTGCAGGGGTGGTGTTTCAGGGTTTAGGGCAGTGCAGTGGTGTTCGGGCAGTGTAGGGGTGCTGCAAGGGGTGGTGTTTCAGGGTTTAGGGCAGTGCAGTGGTGTTCGGGCAGTGTAAGGGGTCATGCAGGGGTGGTGTTTCAGGGTTTAGGCAGTGCAGTGGTGTTCGGGCAGTGTAGGGAGTCGTGCTGGGGCTGGTGTTTCAGGGTTTAGGGCAGTACAGTGGTGTTCGGGCAGTGTAGGGGGTCGTGCTGGGGCTGGTGTTTCGGGGTTTAGGGCAGTGCAGTGGTGTTCGGGCAGTGAAGGGTCAGTAGCTTGGGCTGGTGTTTCAGGGTTTAGGAGCAGTGCAGTGGTGTTCGGGCAGTGTAGGGGTTTTGCTGGGGCTGGTGTTTCAGAGTCTAGGGCAGTGCAGTGGTGTTCGGGCAGTGTAGGGAGTCTTGCTGGGGATGGTGTTTCAGGGTTTAGGGCAGTGCAGTGGTGTTCGGGCAGTGTAGGGGGTCGTGCTGGGGTTGGTGTTTCAGGGTTTAGGCAGTGCAGTGGTGTTTGGGCAGTGTAGGGGTCATGCTGGGGCTAGCGTTTCAGGATTTAGGGCAGAGCAATGGTGTTCAGGCAGTGTAGGGGGTTTTGCTGGAGGTGGTGTTTCAGGGTTTAGGCATGCAGTGGTGTTCGTGCAGTGTAGGGGGTGGTGTTTCAGGGTTTAGGGCAGTGGTGTTCAGGCAGTGTAGGGGGTCTTGCTGGGGTTGATGTTTCAGGGTTTAGGGCAGTGCAGTGGTGTTCGGGCAGTGTAGGGGGTCGTGCTGGGGGTGGTGTTTCAGGGTTTAGGGCAGTGCAGTGGTGTTCCGGCAGTGTAGGAGGTCGTGCAGGGGGTGGTGTTTCAGGGTTTAGGGCAGTGCAGTGGTGTTCGGGCAGTGTAGGGGGTCGTGCTGGGGGTGGTGTTTCAGGGTTTAGGGCAGTGCAGTGGTGTTCGGGCAGTGTAGGGTGTCGTGCTGAGGGGTGGTGTTTCAGGGTTTAGGGCAGTGCAGTGGTGTTTGGGCAGTGTAGGAGGTCGTGCAGGGGGGGTGTTTCAGGGTTTAGGGCAGTGCAGTGGTGTTCGGCCAGTGTAGGTGGTCTTGCTGGGGGTGGTGTTTCAGGCTTTAGTGCAGTGGTGTTCGGGCAGTGTAGGGGGTCTTGCTGGGGGTGGTGTTTTAGGGTTTAGGGCAGTGCAGTGGTGTTCGGGCAGTGTAGGGGGTCTTGCTGGGGCTGGTGTTTCACGGTTTAGGGTAGTGCAGTGGTGTTCGGGCAGTGTAGGGGGTCGTGCTGGGGCTGGTGTTTCAGGGTTTAGGGCAGTGCAGTGGTTTTCGGGCAGTGTAGGCGTTCGTGCTGGGGCTGGTGTTTCAGGGTTTAGGGCAGTGCAGTGGTGTTCGGGCAGTGTAGGAGGTCGTGCTGGGAGTGGTGTTTCAGGGTTTAGGGCAGTGCAGTGGTGTTCGGGCAGTGTAGGGGGTCGTGCTGGGGGTGGTGTTTCAGGGTTTAGGGCAGTGCAGTGGTGTTCGGGCAGTGTAGGGGGTCGTGCTGGGGCTGGTGTTTCATGGTTTAGGGCAGTGCAGTGGTGTTCGGGCAGTGTAGGGTGTCGTGCTGGGGGTGGTCTTTCAGGGTTTAGGGCAGTGCAGTGGTGTTCGGGCAGTGTAGGGGGTCATGCTGGGGGTGGTGTTTCAGGGTTTAGGGCAGAGCAGTGGTGTACGGGCAGTGTAGGGGGTCTTGCTGGGGGTAGTGTTTCGGGGTTTAGGGCAGTGCAGTGGTGTTCGTGGCAGTGTAGGGGGTCGTGCTGGGGGTGGTGTTTCAGGGTTTAGGGCAGTGCAGTGGTGTTTGGGCAGTGTAGGGGGTCGTGCAGGGTGTGGTGTTTCAGGGTTTAGGGCAGTGCAGTGGTGTTCGGGCAGTGTAGGGGTCGTGCTGGGGCTGGTGTTTCAGGGTTTAGGGCAGTGCAGTGGTGTTCGGGCAGTGTTGGGGGTCTTGCTGGGGGTGGTGTTTCAGGGTTTAGGGCAGTGGTGTTCGGGCAGTGTAGGGGTCTTGCTGGGGGTGGTGTTTCAGGGTTTAGGGCAGTGCAGTGGTGTTCGGGCAGTGTAGGGGGTCTTGCTGGGGGTAGTGTTTCAGGGTTTAGGGCAGTGCAGTGGTGTTCGTGCAGTGTAGGGGGTCGTGCTGGGGATGGTGTTTCAGGGTTTAGGGCAGTGGTGTTCGGGCAGTGTAGGGGGTCGTGCAGGGGGTGGTGTTTCAGGGTTTAGGGCAGTGCAGAGGTATCCGGGCAGTATAGGGGGTCGTGCTGGCGGTGGTGTTTCAGGGTTTAGTGCAGTGGTGTTCGGGCAGTGTAGGGGTCGTGCTGGGGGTGGTGTTTCAGGGTTTAGGGCAGTGGTGTTCGGGCAGTGTAGGAGGTCTTGCTGGGTGTAGTGTTTCAGGGTTTAGGGCAGTGCAGTGGTGTTCGGGCAGTGTAGGGGTCATGCTGGGGGTGGTGTTTCAGGGTTTAGGGCAGTGCAGTGGTGTTCGGGCAGTGTAGGGGGTCATGCTGGGGGTGGTGTTTCAGGGTTTAGGGCAGTGCAGTGGTGTTCGGGCAGTGTAGGGGGTCGTGCTAGGGTATGTGTTTCAGGGTTTAGGGCAGTGCAGTGGTGTTCGGGCAGTGTAGGGGGTCGTGCAGGGGCTGGTGTTTCAGGGTTTAGGGCAGTGCAGTGGTGTTCGGGCAGTGTAGGGGGTCGTGCTGGGGGTAGTGTTTTAGGGTTTAGGGTAGTGCAGTGGTGCTTGTGTAGTGTAGGGGGTCGTGCTGGGGGTAGTGTTTTAGGGTTTAGGGTAGTGCAGTGGTGTTTGGGTAGTGTAGGGGGTCGTGCTGGGGGTAGAGTTTTAGGATTTAGGTTAGTGCAGTGGTGTTTGTGTAGTGTAGGGGGTCGTGTTGGGGGTAGTGTTTTAGGGTTTAAGGTAGTGCAGTGGTGTTTGTGTAGTGTAGGGGGTCATGCTGGGGGTAGTGTTTTAGGGTTTAGGGTAGTGCAGTGGTGCTTGTGTAGTGTAGGGGGTCGTGCTGGGGGTAGTGTTTTAGGGTTTAGGGTAGTGCAGTGGTGTTTGTGTAGTGTAGGGGTCATGTTTTAGGGTAGTGCAGTGGTGTTTGGGTAGTGTAGGGGGTCATGCTGGGGGTAGTGTTTTAGGATTTAGGTTAGTGCAGTGGTGTTGGGGTAGTGTTTTAGGGTTTAGGGTAGTGCAGTGGTGTTTGTGTAGTGTAGGGGGTCATGCTGGGGGTAGTGTTTTAGGGTTTAGGATAGTGCAGTGGTGCTTGTGTAGTGTAGGGGGTCATGCTGGGGTAGTGTTTTAGGGTTTAGGGTAGTGCAGTGGTGTTTGTGTAGTGTAGGGGGTCATGTTTTAGGGTAGTGCAGTGGTGTTTGGGTAGTATAGGGGTCGTGCTGGTGGTAGTGTTTTAGGATTTAGGTTAGTGCAGTGGTGTTTGGGTAGTGTAGGGGGTCGTGCTGGGGGTAGTGTTTTAGGGTTTAGGATAGTGCAGTGGTGCTTGTGTAGTGTAGGGGGACGTGCTGGGGGTAGTGTTTTAGGGTTTAAGGTAGGGCAGTGGTGTTTTTGTAGTGTAGGGGGTCATGTTTTAAGATGCAACGCTCCAATACCTGACCAGTCTGCACTACATAAAACTGCAAAAAAACTAAAAATAAAAAGTGTTTTGCACACTTTTGTCATTGGGCTATATGTGGGCTACATCTGGGTAATATTTGTGCTACATTTGGGCTCTTTTTTCACTGGTGGCCATCTTGGAAGACTTCTTTGTTATGAAGTTTCCTAATTTCCTCATTTACTGCAGTCTCCTCAGTAGGAAATGCTTTCAGTTTTTACTTTGATTCCATCAAGAAGGCATTCAGATGTGTCACACATTTGCCATAAATTCAGAATGTTATTACTCTAGTTGTTCATTAGATCACTGTAGTAAAGCTACTGCTCACCAAGGAGTTAACTGGAAGTCTACTGCTGGTATTGAAAGTGATTGTTTCAGTCTGCATGTCAGAATTTTCTAATGAAATAGAAGAGGATTTGAGATCTCACTTAAAACATGCACTAAATTTTCTTTTTGCAGCACTAACCATAATTTCTATGGCAAAATGAACCCCCTCATTTTGTTCCTTTTTAAATTAAATGTTTTAAGTGTTACCAGTTTATTCCAATCAAGATGGCTTCAGGTGTGCCATACTTTTGTCATAAGTCAGGCTGTTAGCACTCTAGTTGTTCTTTAGAACACTCTGGGAAGCTGCAGTAGAACACAAAGGCATCAACTGACAGGCTGCTCCTGTTGAAATATAACAGGAAGATATTTGAGATCTCACTTAAAACATGTCCTAATTTTTCTTTCTACAGCACTAACCATAATTTCTATGGCAAAATGAACCCCCTCATTTTGTTCCTTTTTAAATTAAATGTTTTAAGTGTTACCAGTTTATTCCAATCAAGATGGCTTCAGGTGTGCCATACTTTTGTCATAAGTAAGACTGTTAGCGCTCTAGTTGTTCTTTAGAACACTCTGGGAAGCTGCAGTAGAACACAAAGGCATCAACTGACAGGCTGCTCCTGTTGAAATATAACAGGAAGATATTTGAGATCACACTTGAAACATGTCCTAATTTTTCTTTCCAGAGCACTAACCATAATTTCTATGACAAGATGAACCCCATCATTTTGTTCCTTTTTAAATTAAATGTTTTAAGTGTTACCAGTTTATTCCAATCAAGATGGCTTCAGGTGTGCCATACTTTTGTCATAAGTAAGGCTGTTAGCACTCTAGTTGTTCTTTAGAACACTCTGGGAAGCTGCAGTAGAACACAAAGGAATCAACTGACAGTCTCTGCCCTTGTTGGATGTACATGTTTTACTGAGAATGTCAGACTTCATTCTCACATGACTGAGAAAGATAATGTGAATTTACAGAAAATATGCTCTCATTTTAGCTTCTGGGGCACCTTCCAAAACTGTATGGGACAATCATGTGAAAATAGTTTTCTCTCAAACATGATTCATGATATCCCAGCAGAAGGTTTTTCACAGGGTAAAATCACCTTAGAACACACCACAATTCCTGAAATTAGTATGGTACCATCAACAAATGAATTCTAATGTAACTAAAGTCTGTTATCACCCTTTATAGTTCTCCTTTTGGTAACCCTCAAAATCTTCGATTCACTACAATGCATTTCAAAGGGGTACTATCATTTATATTGGTCCCAAGATGGCTGCCAGCAATTCCAGGATGAAGTGCTGACAGCCAATCAGATCTCACGATGACATGTGTGGTTAGGCTCCGCCCAGATATATATGTGTTTTTACTTTTGATTTTCTCAGCAACTACTGAACGGATTTACACCATTTAACAAAAAGGGTTCTTTTGAACCAAGAACTACCTCTTTGCCAAATTTGGTGTAATTCCGTTCAGCAGTTCGGGCTGTAGCCGTGTCTAAAGTTTCCTATGGGAAAATGAATGGGGAAAACACGTTTTGGGACCCCCTTTTTCTCGGCCCCCGCTTGACAAATCACCCTGAGACTTTCAGGGTAGGAGCGGACCGGAGCGGGCCATAAAGTTTGAAAATTTCGCGAAGATTCGTCAACCGACGCAAGAGTTATTTCAAATAGAATGTCGCGGATTTCCTATGGAAAATAGGTCCTAACTATAACTATCTACTGGCGACCGCCAGTAGATAATATATATATATATATATTATTTAATTGTTGAAATTCTTTATTCTATCTTGTTTATATTATTATTACTGATATTGCATAACTGCTCTTTTATGTTCAACTTGTTTGTACCGAATAAAGAATTTTGAATCTGAATCTGATCTGTAAGAACTTTACAATGAGCATTTCTCTTGGACCATGGCAATTTAAGAATGTAGCCCAACCGCATCCAACATGAGAACAATCCCTATGAAAAAACATAAATGCAGGTCTGTACATCTCTCTTCAGTTTGAATATCATTTTTGCAGCATGACATATCAAAAGTGCCCCTGAACAGCTAGCGAAAAGTAACAAATTACCATGATCATAGTTTCAATGCCATCCTATATATATATCAAGGTTATGCAGAGTACCAGTTCTGACGGCAACCTTATTTCTTCGAAAGATGCTCAAAACGTGATCAAATTTGACACGAGGATTATTTCTTTTATAAAAAATAACTTCGGGCTGCATAATATATATGTCACTTTCTTCTGCCATTTTAGATCTTTTTAAATTTTGCTATAAATGATATGGCCACGACACCAGGCCTGAAATTCAAATTCCTGTAACCCAAAGATGTTTTCAAAACCTATGTTATATAATTTGTATTATCTAGCAACTTTTCTTGGACTACGATAACACTTATCAAATTAAGCTGGCAAGTTGGTTCGGTTTAAGACCTCAATGATAACACCTCTATTATTATGTCAGTATCATTAAATTAGAAACAGAAAACTACTGTGTTAAATGCTCTAGCTGAGGATAATGATAATTCCAAAAAGCCTTTCTCTAAAATTCGGCATCCCAAAGCACATGCTCTCTAGTACTGAATGAGGAATTACAACAAGACTGTTAGACTTGGCACCATTGGCGTGGGTCTCCCTTCAATTTTTTGCTGTTGCCTCCTGTGTTTTTGCTGGTCTAGATGCTTTGGGCACTTTGCCACTGCTGTTCAGTGCCAAAGTGCAAGTGCTCCCTTTGAAAAGGATTGTTGTGGATTAGTGATTCCCTGATTGGATGTTTGATTTACTTGTCAGACCCTAGTACAGTGCACTATGTGTGCCCAGGGCCTGTAAATCAAATGCTGCTGGTGGGCTTGCAGCACTGGTTGTGCCACCCACAGAAGCAGCTTGTAAAATGTGACTCAGGCCTGCCATTGCAGGGCCTGTGTGCAGTCTGGGACTGCCATGTCGACTTGGCAAGTGCACACACTTGCCAGTCCCTAAACCTTCCCTTTTCTACATATTGGTCACCCCTAAGGTAGGCCCAAGGTACCCCTGTGGGCAGGGTGCATTGTATGTGAAAGGTAGGACATGCCCTGATGTGTGTGGCATGTCCTGATAGTGAAATACTGCCAATTTCGTTTTTCACTATTGCAAGGCTATCTGTTCCCATAGGCCAGAATGGGGAGTTAGTTATTAATATCTTATAAACATAACTGACTGTTGAAATCAACGAGTCAGTAGAAGTTATATAAAAAAAACTGTAGTTTATTTGAAGAAGTCCAGCACAGCACAACCTGTCAGGTATCAGGCTCCAGAGATATGCCCTGGAATACAGAACGTCCAACATAACAAAACAACCCAAGGCAGGCAGAGTGTTCTGAACGGAATGAGGGAAAAAGGAAAAGCATTTAAAGAGATAGCATACAAAATATTATTAGAATGTAACACATCCTTCCCCTTAGAAACTTAAACATAGTCCTTCGTTCTAGAGGGAGGTCTGATACTCCTATTACCAGCTTTGATTCTGGAAGCAACACAGTCAGACTCTTTGGAGATTTTGGGTTCATAAGAGTTAGGGTGAACAGGAGGGAAACGACACTTAGCAACTCTCCTAACATTCCAAACTCTCCCATCTTGTGTTATAACACTATTGAAGTTAACTTTAACAACTTTAATGGGAGGCCCAAACTTAGAAGAGCTTTTTATGTTGAACCCTGGTTTGCGTATCCTTACCCAATCACCAACCACAAAAGAAGGTTCTTTCACATTCATTTTTGTGTCATAAGATTCTTTCATCTTTTTTTGTTTATGTTGGACTTTAAACGAGACTTGTTGTAAGTTCTGTTTCAAATCATCATCTTTTGACATCTTATTATTAATCCACCAAGGACACAGTTTAGAGGCTGGTTCTCTGCCTCTAAGAAGGTGGAATGGGCTCTGGTTGGTCGTAGAATGAGGGGTGATACGATACATCCACAATTTCTCCCTTAGGACAATTTTCCAATCCTTACCTGACTTCCTGGCTGTCTCAACCCCATCTTTAAGTACACGGTTGAACCTTTCAACCTGACCATTTCCCTGCGGTTCGTAAAGAGCGGTGGTATGGTGCTTGATGTTATGGAAATTTTAAAAACTTTCCATTTCATGAGACTTAAGTTGTACTCCATTATCGGTCACAAGGACCTCTGGAAAACCTTCCCTAGCAAAGATTTACCTGAAAAACTCAATGATGGCTTGAGTGGTGGCATGGTGAACAAACTTAACTTCTGGCCACTTAGAATGATAATCAACGATTACCAATGCAAAACGAGAGTCTTGAGGTAATGAGTGAAATGGCCCAGCAACATCAAAAGCAACTTTCTGCCAAGGACATTTTGGCCACGGCACGGGTTTGAGAGGAGCAGGGAAAGTGTTCAGCATTTTTTCGCTATTGACACATTCAAAACATTCTCTTACAGTCCTGTCTACAGTTTTGTCCAAACCCGGCCACCAAAAACTAGATCTTATTAATCTCTTCATGGATGACATTCCAGGATGCCCTTCATGCGCAAGTTTCAGGATGGCATCTCGCATAGACTCAGGAGGTACACATTTTCCATTTTTGAAAATCAAATCATTTTCTACAATCAGTTTGGAAGAGACTTGAGAAAACGATTGAAATTCAACAGGAGTACTTCTATCGTCAGGCCATCCATTAAGAATAAGGTTTTAAGTATACCCCAAGTCTTGTCAAGAACTATGCTCTGGTTCCACTCTTCCTCAGAAATTGTAGAGAATTCCTGGGAAACAAGATCAGACACAGAAGCAATCATCTCAATATCTCGGGGAACTTCTACTTCTTCCGTCTGAGAACTTGGCAGCCGGGAAAGACAATCTGCAGTGGCATTTTGTCTTCCCGGGACATACTCCACAGAAAAGTTATATTCCTGCAATCTGGACATAAGTCTACTAATTCTCGCAGTAGCATTCCGTCCACCCCCAGGGATAAGATAGAGACAAGGGGTTTGTGATCAGTTCTGAGTATAAATCTGTTCCCCCAGATAAAATTCCGAAAATGCTCAACACCCCAAACACACCCTAATAACTCCCTCTCAATTACAGAATACCTCCTTTCAGTCTCATTAAGGGTACGGGAGGCAAACGCTACACACCACTCATCCTTACCAGCTTTCTGTGAAAGAACTCCCCCTAAACCATACATGCTGGCATCCACTGTGACAATACAGGTCTTATTGATACAAAATGGTTTTAAGGTGGGAACCTCAACGATTTCCTTTTTGATCAATTGAAAAGCACTTTCTTGTTTCTGTGTCCAACAAACTTCCACTTTGTGCCTTGTAAGCTCCCTTAAAGGTTCCATCTTGGTAGCAAAGTCTTTGATAAACTTACTGTAGTATTCACAAAGTCCCGCAAAAGACAACAGTTTCTCTTTGTTGTCAGGAGCTGGGGCATTAACAATTGCTTCTACCAAGGATTTCTTTGGGACAACACCATTCCCAGAGAGCGTGTGTCCCAAGTACTCAACACTCTCGCTGAACATTTTGCACTTGTCTTGTTTCAAAGTCAAACCATTAAGTTCTAAACGTTTACATACTTCCTTTATATGTTCGGCATGTCTTTCAGGGTTAGGGGAGAACACAAGGATATCATCCTGGAAACATCTTACAAAACCATTCAAATCTTTAAAGATATGATACATCGCTCTCTGAAAAACTGACGCCGCAGAGGCTAACCCAAAGGGCATTCTCTTATATTGAAATAGCCCCTGGGGCGTCAGGAAAGCAGTGCACTTTTTTGAATCTTCAGTTAGAACAATTTGATGATAAGCAGAGCGCAAATCAAACGTAGAAAATATCTTAGCACCCTCAAGCATGGAAATTACCTCATTTATATTAGGTAATGGGTGGCAGTCCACTATCAAGTTAGCATTTAGCGCTCTCAGGTCGACACAGAGTCTCAAACTTTTGTCTGATTTTCTCACGAGAACGATGGGAGAAACCCACTCGGAGGATTCCACCTCCTCTATGATATCCTCATCAATGAGACCTTGCAAAAGTGCTTTTAAATCTTCTCTCTCACATATGGGCACAGTTCTTAGTTTTTGTTTCACCGGACATGCTCCACTCTTAAGCTTGATTTTGTGAGAGAAATTTTTGAGCTTTCCTAATTTATTTGAAAAAACTTTGGGGAAAAGTTTAATTATGGCGTCACTATCATTCCTAAAGTCCTCATATTCACTCACTTGAGATACTAACAAAACAGGATCACAACTCCTGGGGTTAAGAATAATTCCTAGAGCCCATTGGTCTTTCCACCCTAACACGTTCACTACCTTGACCGCAACATACATTTTAATATTGGCTGTACGACCTTTAAATTCAAGGATGGTTTCAACAAAACCCTCCATCTCAATTACAGAACCATCAAAGCTTCTAGCAATGATGTCATATTCCTTCAAATCTTCAATAGAAAGTTTTCCCTTAAAACGATCTAAGAAAAGTTCTCTAGTGACAATGGTCCAGGGAGAACCGGAGTCCGCCATGAGCTCCAGCCCTACACCCATTATGTGTACAAGACACCTCGGGGGTCTTAGATCAAAGGCATACTTATTTTCTCCATCATCTGCTATAGACAAGATCATTCCCCCTACACAGCCATCGCTATTCCCCTCATCAGGCCTTGCATTGACGTAGGAAACCTTACTCTTGGCACCCCCACTGCCATAATTCTTAGGATCCTTACAGACAGAGGCAAAGTGTCCACGTCACCCACATTGTTTACACTCCATACTTAGTGCAGGACATTTAGGAAATGAAGCACCATGGTTTGGGCTTCCACATCTAAAACAATGAAAACCCTTGTCAGGTCTTTTATATATCCGTTGACTCTCTTGAGACGACTCTACAGCAACACGTGATAATTCAGTACCAATACGTGGTGGTTCTCCCTTGACAGCACAAACTTCATCTCCTGTCCCTTTACTTTCTTTATGCAAGGACTTGACCCATTTTTCCGATTGTTCCATGGCCTTAGCGGTATTTATGACATCACCCAGATTGGGATCCCCCATGATCCATAACTGTTCTTGGATCTTCCTACTCTTAATGTGCACTATGATCTGGTCACGGATCATCTCATCAGTCATAGGACCAAAATTACTATGCACAGATAATCCACGAAGTCCCGTAAGGAAGTCATCAAAAGTTTAATTTTCCTCTTCGGCTCTCGTGTAGAACTTGTATCTGTTAAGAGCGACACTGGAAGTGGGTTTAAATCTGACCTCTATCCTGTATAAAGCATCTTCGAAGACATTCCTATCCCCACCCCATCACTTTGTGGAAGTGACCTAAACACCAGCTGGCCCTCGGACCCTAAACAATGCAAAAAAATATTTTCTTTTTTCTTTCTGCAGATAGTCTCTCACCATCAATAGCCTTAAGGTAGGTTAGAAACTCCTCCTTCCACCTAGACCAGGGGATAGGAGGGTCTCCCTTCACCTGAAGAAACTTCGCTGGTGGATCAAATTGCATGGCGATATATATAGGTGAAAATAAATGAGATTATACAATTAGCGATAAAAACAATGAATACAACAATGAATGCAAATATGGTATGAAAAAACAAGTCAATAAGGCAAACTTTAGAATTTTGGTGTGCACATCACCGTGTGCGTGCACTGGAAACTTGGGGGGAAAAAAATGTAAGGTTACAATGGTGTGTACATCACTGTGTACACAATGCTGAAGGACGTGAAAATCAAAGTACGTAAACTTCCAATAGTGTGCACATCCCCGTGGACACAACGTGTTGAAGAACTTGAAAATCAGAACATACAGATGCCGCTGTGCACATCACCGTGTACATAATGTTGAACAATGCTAAAGTTAGAATTTGTAGAAGGTGTGTACATCACCGTGTACACAATGCGCCGAACTTCATTATAAGTCAGGGTACGTAATGCAGGTAAATGTGTACATCACCGTGTTCAAGGCATAAAGAAGTCATCCAAACAAATGTAGACAAATACCTTCGGAATCTCTCATAACGCTCGCTTCTCCTTGCGCTGCTCAACGCTTTTCCTTGCGCTGCTCGACGCCCGCTGGATAGTTGCTAAGCAACGGGTTTGACCAGCACATTCAAAATGGCTTCCTTACGCAACGTGACCCCTCGCAATGCTTGCGTTCCCACGCAAGCGCAATGACAAAAGAGGTCAAACGTGGAATCGTCAGAAAAGTTCCATGGAGAGCGGAAAAAAAAAACAGAACAGTGAAGCAGGAAAATTCCACGGAGGAGCGTGACGAGACACGAGCCAGGAGTAGAATAGCTGGATGAATCAAAAGATGCTAACACTAACAGTAACTCGACAAAAGTCAAAAGGTACATACCTTTAAGACGATATTGCTTGCGAATTTCTCTCTGATGTGAAGAGCTGATGAGGTTCAAGCGTTGCTACTGTTAACCGGGGAAAAACGAAAAATAAGTCGTCAAACGGTTATTCAAGTAGAAACGAGAATTCTTCCATCCATGAAGACACTGGCTCCTGTGCTGGAAATGTAGGCAGAAGTGGCAGAGTGTCTTCAGTCGTCGCCAAAAGGTTGAAATCAACGAGTCAGTAGAAGTTATATAAAAAAACTGTAGTTTATTTGAAGAAGTCCAGCACAGCACAACCTGTCAGGTATCAGGCTCCAGAGATATGCCCTGGAATACAGAACGTCCAACATAACAAAACAACCCAAGGCAGGCAGAGTGTTCTGAACGGAATGAGGGAAAAAGGAAAAGCATTTAAAGAGATAGCATACAAAATATTATTAGAATGTAACACTGACCCTAGGAACAAGATAGGAAAATCAAGTTTAATATGCCTGAACTCAGAATGTTAAAGTGCATATTTTAGTGAGGGTGATTTTTACATTCTGTGTTTGAAAATACCACTTTTAGAAAGTGGGTATTTTCCTGCCTAACCATCCAGTGTGCCTCTGCTAGGTTTGTGTATTGCATGTCTGGCTTTTGGAAGACATGGGCCTGGAGAGGGCTGTGGCTCCAGAAGTCTGATAAGTCAGGGCTGGGCTGAATGGACCTGGGTTGAATTTAGAGTAGGGGGAGGAGATTTCCTTTCATCTGCCTGGGCCTGGTCTGCCTTCAACAATGCTGTCTCCACCCCCTGCCAGGAAGCTACACCAGTGAGGAGAGAATTGGTTTTGGCTGGGTACAGACACTCTCTGCCTTCAGAGAACAAAGGATTTGTGTGTATAAAAAGTGGGACCCAGACCCCAGACTTTTAGATCACTTCTGGAAAATCAAGAGGAAACCTTTGCCAAGGAGAAGAGCCGGATAAGCTGAGGAGGAATACTGCCCCTGTGCCTGTTTGCTGCCTGGGGTTGGCCTGCAGTGGCTGCTTGCTGCCAAGGAAAGGAGAAGAAGGACTTTGCTTTTTTGCTTTGCACCTGCTTGAAGAAAAGATCTCCAAGGGCTTGAAACTGAGCTTGCCTCCTGTTCTGAAGTCTCAGGAACACAAAGACTTCACCCCTTCTGTCTTCCTGCATCTAGAACTGCTGTTTTAGCTGCTACAGAAGAAATTTGCAACACCGACGCTGGCGAGCGATGCCGTAACCTGCCCGAAGCTGTGAGCGCTGCTCCGACTTGTGACGTAGGCTCACCGCCAGCTGCCTTGCCACATCGACGCAAGCGAGCGACGCCGTAACCTGCCCGAAGCTGTGAGCGCTGCTCCGACTTGCGACGTAGGCTCACCGCCAGCTGCCTTGCCACATCGACGCAAGCAAGCGACGCCGTAACCTGCCCAAAGCCGTGAGCGCTGCTCCGACTTGCGACGTGGGCCCGACGCCTGCTGCTGTGCCGCGTCGACTCCGAAGCCGACTTCATCAACACGGAGCCGAATCTCGACATGGGTGACCCCCGAATCCATCGAAATTGCGCCATCGTAAGGAACTGAGGCTTCGGCGCCATCGTGACGTCATCTCCCCAACGCAGTAAGGAACAGTCGTCTCATCTCCCCTGAGCTACAGTAAGGAACAGAGGAACAGAGGCTTCACCTCCCCTGGGGTCGTAAGGAACCAACGCCGCGCGGCGCATTCGAAGCATCCCCTCCCCGACGTCGTGAACTGTCTTTGTTTTCATCATTTCCAAGGTACTGTTCTTTGTGGGTCTGCTTGACTCCGGGCCTGACGCCACGCACTTCGCGGTCGGCGCCGTACTTTGGGATTTCCACCGGTCACGACGTCGTTATAACTCCAAGTGGAGTTATTTGTTGCTACAAGCTTTATTTGAGTGAATAACCTATTTTTAAGGATATCTTAAGAACTGTATTGTGGATTTTTTTGTCGTTTGGTCTTGTTTTGGTTTAGATAAATATTTTTTATTTTTCTAAACTGGTGTGGTGTCCATTTGTAGTGTTTTCACTGTATTACTGTATGTGTTCACAAATGCTTTACACACTGCCTCTGAGATAAGCCTGTCTGCTTGTGCCAAGCTACCAAGGGGGTGAGCAGGGATTATTTTAGGAGTGTATCCCCCTTACCCTGACTAGAAGCAAGGGTCCCTATTTGGACAAAGGTACCTACCTCTGCCAACTAAAGACCCCCATTTCTAACAAAGACCTTTGATGTCTACAACAGAATAAAATGTATTAAATTTTGCTGGTGAAAATAATAGTCAACTGCATATGATGCTAGTTGTCATTTGAGGCCATTTCACCCCCACCCATACCCACTGCTCTGACTAGGTAAAATGTTCTGAGGAATAAACGTCGGGAGTGCATTTTACCACATTACATGTAATTTCGATTTGGGCCGGAGTTCCTGAATCGGGGTTACATCCTCTCTCGGAATGAAGTCATTACAAGCCTGCACTCGCTGTTGAAGCTTCTTCAGACCTCCACGCTGGTTGGTTGGTAAACATCCACCAGCTTCCTCCAAATTTAGTGGGAGTTTTCAATATTTAGTTTCCCACGCTGCCCAATAATGTCCACATCATGACCGCTTACAAGTAGGTGAACCAGCCACAGCATGGCCTAAGAACATATGGCTGTTCTCAGTGTGAGACTACCCCACGTTTGTGGAAAGTTCATAGGAGAACCTTGTGCTCACTGTTGTGTCACTAGACTCTGCCTCAAACTATTGTGCACTGTGTAATACCACCCGAGCCATCCTAACTTTATACTTTCAGTGTATGTTTGTGGCCCTACCAAAATTCCAACCTTCAGTTTATGTCTGTGGTAGACATTGATGGCAGTTCTTTCACACACCATCAGATCTTGCCACACTCCTGAGGGCAACCATGGTTCAGGCAATAGGCACAAAGTCATTCTGCCACCTTGGCCTGGAGCACACTCTGTCTACTCCAGTGATTCAACAGTATGGCTAGCTGGGTAGTTGGACATGTGCCATCACTGCTGCATTCTTACAGCAGAGCAATCTAAGAAACAACATCCAACATACAAGACCATTCAACAGCCTGCTTCTTTTTTTAGCCATATTACAGTACCTGGAACACTAATTGCAAGACATCGGGTTATTAGAGGGGTGAGAGCCCCACTCAAATAATAAACACAATCCATGTCAAGGTAAATAACAAAAGTCACAAAATAAACCTGTGCTTAACTCTCTAGCAGCTTGACACAAAGCAGGCAGGCTTAACTTAGAGGCAATTTGTTAAGTATTTATGCAGCACTCAAACAGTAATAGAGTGAAAACACGACTCAAGAAAAATCCCAAACTAATTTAGAAAAAGAGAGTACTTTTTAATACATAAAATGACACCAAAATGACAAACACACAATAAGTTGAACTGGAGTTATGCATTTTTATGTTTCTGGTAAATAAATATAACCAAGAAGCACAAAACGCCAATCGCGGTTATCTGGTCACACTGGACCGAGTCAAAGTCAAAAGTTCAGGCTGACTTTGGAGGGTGGGTCATGCACAGGGATCAGGTTCATCCCAATGGAAGTTTACCTTCTCATTCAGTCCAGTACCACGTGAGGAGCTTCAGACAGAGCTTCACATTGGCAGAGGCTGCGAGAAGATTGTTGTTGGCGCGAAGAGCAGGGCGCGATCAAAGCTTCAAGTTGGGGGGAGATGTAGGAGGTCATTGCTAACGCGAAGAGCAACTCATATTAGAATCATCGCATTGGCAGTAGACGTGAGAGGTAGTTTCTGATGCATGGGGTACAGAATCTTTAGACTTTCATCTGGAGCCCAGTTCTTGCTCTTTGCAGGTTGTAGGAGAACACTCTGACACCAGCCAAGAGTCCAGGACCTGGGGAGATACGACTTGGGGGTCCGAACTCACTCCAGCAGAGGCAGGTTCAGTGGTGCTGGTCAGCTGAGCAGTTGCAGGGAAGGCCTCTGTGAGCCTGTTGTGTCCCTGTAGCTCAAATAGGAGTTCAGCAACAGATTTTTGGAGTTACTTCTGGAATTCTGGTTTCAAGGCAAGCACGTGCAGCCTTTGTTCTATGGAGAGAAGGGCATTCCTTCTTCTGAATCTTCCACAGGTCCAGGAGGGTTCTGATTCTAGTTCTGAGGATGAGACTTTTGTACCCAGTGCAAGCTTGTGTGTGTGGGGGTGCAATCTCTGGCTTACCCTCAAAGTAGTTCAGGCTAGTTATTTGCCCTTCCCTGGGTTTGGCCCCAACCTGGCTAGGGGGACAAATGCAAGGGCAGGCCTGGTGTCGGGCTTTGTGTGTGCTGTAGGCAGGTTCCTTTGAAGTGTAATCAGGGCAGAGCACAACTCCTCAGCCATCCTGTCAGGAAGGCCCACTCCCTCTACACCCAGGCCCCTTTTGTCCACAGGAGAGCCATGACCAGTCATGTGACACTGGCAAAAAGGCACATTTGGTTTAGGCAGGAAAATGCCAACTTTCTAAAAGTGGCATTTTCAGAATAGTAACTTGAAAAACGACTTTACCATTGAAGAGGGTTTTAAATTGCAATTCAAATGAGTGAAATAAGTATTTCTCTATCTGCTCCCAAACTGAAGTCACTTATTAGGTGTAGCAAGGTAACTATTTTAATCTATGGGAGAGGCAGCCCTACTACAGTGAAAAATGTCTTTAGGAGTGATTCACTGTCAGGGCTAGGGGTGGGCGGTAAACTCCGCTCCGCCAGCGGAGTTGGCAGAGCTTTTTGCACTATGCGCTCCACTTGGAGCACGGAGTTCAACAAAAACTCCACAACTGCCGCATAGCAGAGTTTACCGGCACCCAACAGCCCATCCCTAGTCTCAGGTCACACTGCGTGTCGGGCAGTCTGCACCTAAAAGCCATTAATCCTTTGTGAGATTAGAAACATAAGTGGCGTGTCTACAAGATCTTTGTTGCTTGAGCACGTCTCTGCTACGTCTGTGCTGGTATCATGTGACCTTGCCTCTCTGCTGCTCTGCATTCTTCCTGTGCCCCTCATGCTCTGCTGCCTTTGTTTAAAACAGCATTTACATAACAGAGGAGCAGAAGTGAGAGAAGCGCAGCAGGAACGAGAAGAGTGCAACAGCACAAAGGCAAGTGCAGCAGCAGCGCATATTAAAAAGCAGCAGTACTTGTGTAATCAAGGGTCTCACTCTCGGCATCTCCAGCCTCCCATTCACTGCATCTTGAAATCTGATAGGTGACGATCGAACCCGGTAGTGGGTGTGATCTGTTGCTATGATGCTGCCAGAGTGAGAGCATTTGGAACTAATCTAAGGTCTTGTGTTACAGTTAGATGGAGAGTTTGCCAAAACACTGACTAGCCAATTTCGGGCTGACTACTACATTGTCAGTCTTGGGAAATTGGGAGCCTGGATTTCTTGACCAAGGGTTTTTACCACTAAGCTTTTTGTATACACATGCTGGGTTATGTGGTTAACAAGTTTCTCTCCTCCCCTGTGGAGTTGCTTACAACTGCCTGTGCAGTTTCCACAACACTTTCCTTCTACTGTCTCATAAACTAAACCGTGTAGGTTCAGGCAGGTTTACATTTCAGTTTATCAAGTGACGCAGAAAAACAGTATAGTGGGAAGAGTCGCTCCTTCAATGACGCTATTTAAGGGCAGGTCTGCAAATCAGGTGAGTATATGTTCATTTCTTCTGCCTGTCCACTTCCCTGGGTCGCAGTAATGATGGCGGCTGGGAGGGCGGGCGCTATTGCTGTGGGCGTGTGCGGGCATCTTGTACTAGGTTATTGCTGCATTTACTTTGACAGAAAAAGGCGCAGCTTCTCTGGCTCCAAACACCGACCTCAGGAATGTGAGTATTTCTGGCCTTATCATAGAGGGAGGGCGGGAGTCTCCAATTGCTTCGTAAAAAGAATGTGCATTCAACACATCTTGATTTTAGGTGCCATCACATTAATTTGGTTTCTGAATTTGAAGTTCTCCTACATATGCATCACCTAAACATGTTTGCAATGAGGGCCTGACTACAAAGTGCTCTGTGAGCAACACAACAAAGTGGCTTGATACTGACAGCAGGCTAGGACCGGGCGTGTTCCGCTTAGGCTTTGGGGAGCCAATCACAACGCTGCATTGCAGTGTTGTGATTGGCTATGGGAGGTCTGGATGCTTCCTGGTTCTGGAACTCGGCAAAGAAGCGGAGGAGAAATGCCACCAGCGGAAGAGGTAAGTGATATTTCTTTTTTTGTCCCCAACGCCACTTCCCCTTGCCCCTGCCCCTCCACCCTCATTCTCTGCCAGCTGCTACTGGCTACAGCCTACTAGTAGCATTCAATTTACAGACCCTAGGTACATGTAGTACAATATACTAGGGACTTATAAGTAAAGTAAATGAACCAATCAGGACTATACCAATTTTAACATGTTTAGGATGGAGATCACAAGCAGTTAACCACTAGTTAGAAGGAGAACAAGTGTACAGAGTCCTACAAGGCAACAAAAACAGGTTCAACAAAGAAAAGCAAAAATATAGGGGGTGACCTTGCGAAATGGTCAGGTCCAACACCAAAATATTACTTTACCTACAGTACAAAGATGAGGGAGAAGACCTCTTCCATTAGGTACGCAATCTTTTATCACTGGAGGGCTCTTGCCTCAAGGTCACTGGCAAAGATAAGAATTGTGACAAAGAAGAGGAACAAATGGTAATGGACCTCCACGTATTGACCAAAATCTATTGACTTGATCGGACTCCTACACTAGACCACATAAGTTTTAAATGACTGGAGTACACTGCACCATTTGGGTCTGCCTAAGCTATTAATGTTATCAAAAGAGATGATCATATATCCTCCAAATGGACATCAGATTCATAGTACATCCTTGTGAGGTGAACGATACCTCTGAAATGTTACACTTGAAATGCATATATATTTGCCTTCTCTTAGTATTGCTTGTTGCTCGGTTCTTAGTTAGATGAAAACAAGGTAATTATAAAGGTTCGAGCTTCTGTCTGGCAGAGCTGTAATTTCACCAAATTTATGGAGTTAGTGGAATTGACATTTCATGATCATTATGGAACCAAACAGGACATGACATCAAAAAAACTCTGACCTGGGTGAAAGGTTGTTTTTTCAAGCAAATTGCGCCTTGTACTAGCAAGTGCTAAATGTATACTTACCTCAAAAACACCTTGAATTGCACATGCTTTAATGCATTTCACTCCTCTTGCGGATAGCAACATGGGGTAGTAATTACTCTAACATGACACCGCTGATGATTTGTTACATATATTTTATCTTACCGCTTGTGTAAATATGTGCCTTACTGCATAGTCACCCCTACTTTTTGCCTTATTTTATTGCTGCTTTTTGAACCTACTCTGACTCTTAAAAACATGTTAAAATTTGAAATACTCCTAACTGGCATATTTAACCTACCTATAAGTCCCTAGTATATGGTACAAAGTGTACCCAGTGCCTGTAAGTTAAATGTTGCTTGTGGACTGCAGCACCCATTGTACCACTGACCAGAGACACAGTGCAAACATGATGACATGCCCACCACTGTACCCTGCCTGTGGAGTTTTAAAAATGCAAATTCATACTGCCAAAGTAACCAGTTTTGATAGGCCTAAACCCTCCATTTAAATTGTTGGAAAGTGGATTATTAGTAGTGATAAGTAGTGTATTACCACTAGTAATAAGGCCACAAACACAATAAAAGGGTCAGTCAAGGTCTCAATAAATTATTCCCTTGCTCAACCCTTTAGTAGCTGCAACGAGCAGGCAGGCATAATTTAGGAGACAGGTGTGTAAAGCATTTAAAAACACCAATACAATAAATAAGTAAGAGACAACACACAATAGAAACCCAACTCCAAATTATAACAATGGGTTATAATTTCCTGAACAAAAAGACACCAAAACAACAAAAATCCAATGTAGGGAACCAGAGATATGAATTTTTAAAGAATAAAAGTAAAACTAGTGCTTAGAAGAAAATAGCACCCAAAGGGTTAGAAAAGGTTGTGCTGGACCGGAAAAAAGTCAAGAGTTCTTTACACTTACTTCCAGAAGTGTTTTTTGATGCAGGAAAGTGGTCCACAGCACCAGCCCAGGGTTCAGAGGCTCTGGTTTTCCTTGTGGGGTCTGGGACTACAACTCCCACAATGCACCTGGTCAGCTTATGTTTTTTTTTCAATAAAAAGTTGCTCCAAACTTCTGGAATGTTTTCCTGAAGCTCCTCCTTGAGGGTTCAAAGTGTCCACAACACCAATTCAAGAGTGTAGAATCTCTGAGATGGTCCTTGGGATGTTGGGACTACAATTTCCACAATGCAACTGGCCAACTTCTTAAAAGCTTAAAAGATGATACAGGTGAGCTCAGTTAACCTGTAGCTTGCAGGGAGTCCACTCCTCAATCCTTCTTAAAGCAAGGCAAAATCCTTTGGGCTGTAGTTTCAAGTGTGCAGCAGATGCAGTCCTTCAGAGTGAAGTCATTTCGGGTGCAGGCCAGGGTTCCAGCAGGGCAGTCCTTCTTCTCCTTGTAGTTTCAGGTATCAGATGTGAGGAGCTATGCAGCTGTCCAATATTTATTCAGTTTCTGGGCGTCAAGCAGAGGGGCCCCCTAGACCAATGGGATGCAGGGTGCCACCCAGGTGTATGACCATTTCCTCCAAAGTGTGACATATTCTTGTCCCAGAAAGCACCATTCTCTCAAAATCCAACAAGGAGAAAGTCTCTCCTTTGGGGTTAGATCTGGCTAAGCCAACCCACTGGTGTGGCTAAGTTTCACTATCACACCCCCTATCTAATCTAATTATTGAGGCTCCTGTGTGGCTAGGGGTGCAGGATGTATGGGGGGGAGGGGTCAGTCTGTGCTGGTCCCAAACTGTCATTCTCCCTTTAAAGACCAGTTTGACTCCCCCATCCTCTTCCTGCCTTGTGGCTTTTGCAGCTAAAGTTCTCCATCCACAAGAAATCCATTGTCTACTCTGACAGGACACTTGACACCTCAGCAAGAAGCTTTGGCTCAGCCTCGGAAAGGCTGGCCCATCAAGAGAGGGCAGCTGGAAAGCTGGATTTTGGCTCCCAGAAAATGTATAGTTATTGCAAATCTAACATTGGCAAGTTGTTGGATTTATCTTAACTATTAATTAGATACCTTGAAGTATATTTTTAGGTGGCTCCTGTTAATATGTATACTTAAATAAAATATCTCAATGTTAGCCAATGGAGCCATTCACTACAATGGGTAAAAACGGATTTGGCAGTTTTCCCCTCACCAGGGCTTATAAAACATCTTTTATAATGCCCCTACTTATAGTTACAAGGCACCCTACCCCTGAGGCACCTAGGGAGACCTTAGGGGTGACATAGGTAAAAATAAGGTAGTTTGAGACTTTGGAAGTACCTTTAATTCCAAAGTCAAATTTGCATATTATTAAATTTTAAAAGCAGCCTGCAAGGCAGGGTTGACTTTTAAAATGGCAGCAGGCAACACAGCAGTGCATACTCTAGTAAATCTACTGAGCCTCTAAACCTTCCTGCCCTATTACATACTAGGGACTTATAGATAGTTTGAATCCCCCTTGCCTTATTATATACTAGGGACTTAAAGGGGTCTGTCATTGCCAATTTCAACTATAGCAAACCATGTACTTTTAATCAAAGCACAGGCGCTGGGTCTGGTTAACAGAGCCCAGGACACAATCAGAGTCAGAAAACGAGCACCTAGTCAGAAATGGGGGCAAAAAGAGGGGGGGACACTGCAAACAGGTCCTGATTTCTCACATAAATATTAAAAAGTCACCCGAGGTAGTCCTTACTGTCCATAAGGCGGCTGACTCATAATTAAAATGAAATTATGAAAATGTTACACATAGCAATCTAAAACCTTGGCAGCTATGGACATCTAAAAAGCAGGTCACATGGCTCCGCTAAGAATTAACACCAAAAAGAGCAGGGACCAGCGTTTAGACTGTAGAACCACTGGAGCGAAGCTGTGCAATAAGTGCCACTGGCAATACAAAACAACAGTTTAGTAGAGAACACAGATCTTTACTGGAACATGCCCCACCAATGTAGAAGGGGTATTGATGGGTGCACATGAGGCATTCAGAGGTGTGGTGGACCTGAGCATCACCAGAGCCTGCCCTGATGTCCTGGCATAAATATCTCTAGTGTCACACAGTGTGTCTGCGTGATCCAGCGAGTGACAAGTTACAAACCAAGCATAAATACACCAGATGACACTTCTGACAAAAATTGAAATGTGTTTTCTGTCCATGGGCAAGAAGTGAAAACATGTAAACAGCACAGAAGCAGCATGGTCTGAAGTCGGGTATTCTATACGCCCTGTATTGCTGTTTGAAGCCTGGAGAACAGCAAGTGTCAAAAGACCCCTGAATGCAACACCTCGCCTTCAGATTCAGACACACACAGGTAAGTGCAAATGTAGTCTGTCTCGAGTGACAGTCTCGACGCACGCTGATAAGAGTACCTGTCTGTGAACTGATGGACTGCGGCTGTTTAGAGAGAGCCCAAATAATAAACCAGGCGAGGAGCTTCACTAAACTCCATGCCGCTCTCTCTGTCCCTCGTGCCTAAACTATAAAGCTGCCTCAGGTCCGATGCCATAAATTAATCAGTCAGCTGACTCCGGCCTCCACAGTCTGCACGTGTGTGATACCATGCTGTTGAAGCCTCAGGAGAGCCTGTGAGACACATAGCGGTCACAGTCAGGCAGGCTGACTATTATTACACAAATTATTTTTAAAATGTCACAGCAGTATAATTAAGTGAGCGGCCCTGGGGTCAGGTGCGCCGCCTACTACTACTGCGAGTTCAGTTAACACTTACTTGCACAAGTTAATAAACTAAGAAAACAGCGCATACTCGGTAGCAAACATAAACTGTTTATGTCATTTTAAAAACACAGACTCACTTACAGCATATATGCTTTGCTGGTTCACCCTTCAGTGGAGCCTCTCTTCCTGCTGCAGAGTACATCATCGCACCCACGCTGTCAAGACTCCGCCTCCGTACGTGCTCTCTGAACAGATATCAACTTTTCCAGTTAGATACTGTCAGAGTTATGACGTTTCCTTTCACGCAAGAGTCGAAACTCTTGCAAATAGGTTTGTTTCTGTTATTATGATGACACCGCCTGCAAACCAGCCAGCATGGAGCCACGCCGGCCCTTCCTCAAAACTTTGACCGTGGCTGCGGCAGCAGGATGTGAGTGACGTCACGTCCACCTCTGCGCCCGACTGCCAGGTCATTAACTAATTTGATCATGGGGTCACGACGTCAGGCTGCAGGCTGTCAGTCAGTGGTGTCATGAGGAATCTGATCACATGAAAGGTCTGGCACTAAGGAGTTCCCTTGTCACTGAGTGTGAGCCTGCCAGCACTGATTTAGCTCACAGTGCTAGAGCCAAAGCCTGCTGCGTGAGTACAGCGCGCGCAGTGCACGCCACGGGTGGCGTGCTCGTTTGCGCTTTAAGGGACAGCTGAGACACAACACAGATATGCGTGACAATGCATTTCAGTGCGGTAATGTGGATTACCACACTGAAATGCATTAGTCTAACGCCTGATGCGTGATACTTGGCAGGACTGGAGGTGTTTTGTTACCTTGGGAGGATGAATATCTAGGTTGTGCTTGGGAATGTAATTAACTTCAAGAGACCTATCCCCTCACAGGAATGTAATTTTTAACACCTGGGCCTGCCTCCTCCTTTGTCCCTCTAGTCAGCTAGACACCAATCACTGTGGGAGAAGAGCTGCCCCTAAAACTGGTTTGGAGTGACCACAGAGAAGGTATTGCTCATTTCCCTGGACACATCTCTGGGGGTGGGAACAGGAGCACTGCACATGAGAAGAAAGGTTCTGGCTTCTTGGTTTTAGGTAGAGAGGGGGACTGCGTGATTATTTGTAGTAGGGTACACAGGAACTGCTAAATAAGTGGGTAGGGTAACCCAGGTGAACTTTTTTTCTATTGTTTAGGGAATGGCCAAAACCCAACCCCACCCAGAGGCTAGTGCCAGCAATAAATATGGCATCCCATGGCACCCTCTTCAGAACACTACTGGACCTGTGGAAGACAGAAGACGGATTGCACCTGGTGCTAAGACCTGTGAGGAGACTTTAAAGGCTGGAGCCAGAAAAAAAGAAGTAGAGTCCAAGGGTCAGGTGGCTGACGTCCTATTAATCTACATGGACAAAAGGGGCTGCTAGAAGCCATTTCCCTGAAGAGACCAGCTTCCCAGTTCCAGCCCGACCTGTCCTGGACCAGGCTGGTGGCTTCTGCTGAAGTGAGCCTTGACCCCCAAGTGCTGTTCCTGAGGTTCTATGACCCTTGACTGTGTTGATGTGCATTCTTCCTAACATCCTGAAAAACCTAGGAACTAGAAACTTTTTGACTCCAAAGACCTCAAGAGGACCGGGACAAACCTGCCAAGTCAATCTGACAAAGGTACGTTGCTCTTGGCCCAAGGAGTCAGGTTGCTTCCACTCAAAGCTTTTCCGCAGCAGCAAATCTGGTTCAGCAGGATGTCGCGGAGAAGGAATCTGGCCTTATTGAGCCATTTTTCGCTAAGGCTTGCAGCCATTCTCCACTGAAGGAACCTAAGTTCCAAAAACAGTGAATCATTCTGAATGCAGAAATCTCCATCGGGTGAAGGAGCCGGAAGTATCTGGCCTGTAAATGACTCTTCTTGTGTGCAAATTTTGACTTTCACTCAGATATTTCCCACCAAAAGTCATCGCTTTTACTGGGACCTCGTCCCATGGCTGTCCGACCTAATGGATACCTTTTCAGCCACAGCCTGCTGTCTTGCCCCGCTAAAGATATATAAATAAGCATAGACATATTATGTTCACAAGAACATGGCTTTAAGGGAGGGCACTATTTAGCTCATGGCACACAGTCCTCTGGTCTGCCAGGGGAGCAGAGATTATGGCCTATGCAGTGATTCTATGCTGTGAAGGGACCATGGAGACTTCCTTCATAGCATTCCAAGTTTGCTGAGCATGCACCATTTTTGAAGCACCTGTTCAGCAAAGTTTTTGCTAAGAGAAAAAAAACTCACAAAGCAGCAGATTGTTTTTTCTGAACAAAAAGTAAATGACCCTAAATGTAGGGAGACTTTTCCCTGCATGTGAGAACAATGTAACATTTTCCTGGCCCTTTCCCGTCATGCCTCGCACAGCGGGAATGAGCAGGGAATATGAGTGAAAAAAGTTCTGCTCTCAACAGGGCAGGATGACCATCACCATATTCCAGCAGTCCTGTGGCAGATGGGCTGCTGTTTCAGGGTTACCATCTGAGGCGGAAGCAAAGCTTCGCTGACCCAGTGGTTCTTTTGATTCCAAACTGAATAGGGAACTCCTGGTTTGAGGAGGAGAGAGGACCATCAGTTTGCAGCATTCCTCCTGCTCCCCCAACCCTTAATAAGGCCTAGAGTCTCAAAATGTTCACTACTTGCTTAAAACAATTGCACAGTGAGAAAAAAATAATAAGCAACTCTTTCACATTCGGAAACAAGCACCACCCTAGCAGCAAAACCATCAGACAGTTTCAATATTAGCTGACTTCCTGAGCAAACCACAATTGAAGTGCGATACACACAGGGTTTTTTTGCTACGTTTCTGGGTCTGTTTTTCAACATTTTAATACTTTTGTATTGTATAATGTAGAAAGGCAATTTGGGCAAGATTTGTTGAAGTTTGTTAAAATAAAAGCATTCGTGTTTTAAGATTTTGTTTGGATAATGTAATGCCCGTGGGATGATTTATGTTCAATTAGACTGATGCTTCTGATGTTTTTAAAGGACATTAATAGCAGGCATGGTGTAATGTGCGGTGCATGGTTGACAAAGACGGGAATAGCAGTATACATTCTTGCTTTTTAAGTGAACAGAAGTATCTTCAGTTCAGGGATGGAGAAATGATTGTTTCCATTCTATGTTAATGACATTTTGTTGCCCCTTCTTTTATCTGTAGTTGCTCTCTGGCATCCTCTGCTGATAGAGACTGGGATGGGGGGGCACTTAGTCTTGATTTGAATATAACTGATCGTGTTTCCAGCCCTCATCATGGCATTGACGACTCCTAACTTTTTTGTAGTAAGTGAAAGTTGTACAAGGTAAATTGAAAATTGTGTTTAATGTCCTAGGTATTTCTAGACTAGTCTTTAGCAACACTGTTCCAGCTGGTGCCTCTCAACCTCACCTTGCCCGGCCAAAGCAGTACTTCATTCAGCTGCCAGATTAGTGGCATCCTCGAAAAAAATATGACCAAATATGTACATTCTTATGCGGTCTGTACTAGCTACTGTTGAATGCAAGAATAATTGTCAAACTCTACTGCCTTGCCTACAGTACAACGCATAACAACTGCCCCTACTATTCAACCTTACTTTTACCCATATCGGGATGACAAAGGAATCTACAGAGCGGGATAAACTTAAAGACTGAATATCTCAAGTTCAAATTGTCCTTTCAATAGAACAGATGCTTCTCAGGGGTAGCGATTTCAGCTTAGAACTTACTACCAACAAATATCAACTGAACCCACTCTACTCTTAGTCATGAAACACATGAACAAAAGCTTATTCCACAACTACAGTCGTGCTAAGTTCTACTAGGGCTCAACATTGACTGTTGATATTGTGATTGCGTTGATCTAGCTCCCATTGAAAATACTGTTGAGTTGTGTACTTTCCTCTGATTTGTTAATTTTATGGTTAGTGCTTAAGTACTCAATGTGGGGCTAGTATGCTGTATAGGAACAATAAATAAATACATGTTTGTTAGAAATTGGGTTTCTGGTTGGCGAGGGTATGCACCTAAGCCAGGCAGGACCCACCAGTCTAGTCAGGGTAGGGGAGTTACGGGCAGGTGCAACAATGTTAACAATGTTAAAGAAAATAAATAACATCAATGGAATTTATACCATGAGAGATTCAGAATTCCAATAATTCAATACATAATTATAGCATTACACAAGTAATGTATGAGATAAAGTACCCTCTGCCATACATCATAATGATATAGCAAGCCACCACAGTGTACTGTGACATAGAGAAGAGCGGTGCTGAGTGACTTGCAATGCCCTTTTAACTCAGGACTAAGGGTATTTTATTACTTATCACACATGGTCACACCATTAACCTTTTCCAAAAAGCCTACATCCTTGCCTTCTTGCTCCTTCATGTGAATGCTTAGCGTTGTAATGATGTAGAATTACGGTAGTGAGAAATAACATTTACCATTATGTAAATACGAATTATATATATATATTTTGTGTGGGGACTCCAATGCTAAAATAGGTGGGCGAGGGCCCCTCTGAGGGCAGACCCCTAGGGGATTTTAGTGACACAAGGGGACTTGAGTTGGCAAAATACCTAGCGCTTAAGCTAAGCCTGGTATTCTTCCCCGAAAGTACCATCAGAAGTACAGCTTGCCCGTCGCATATACAAACGAGCCCTTAAAGACAGGAAGGAGGCCATGCATAAGTAGGATTGGGAAATTTTGAAGTAAGCTGCAGTTGGTGGCAGAAGTAAACTCTTTGGGATTCTGTTAACAGTATTAAATTAAGGTCAGCCCCTGATAATTCCCTGCTGCAATGAATCTTGGGCTCTGACTGGGTGGATGGACCATTTCTCAGCTATTTACCACCTAGAAGAAGTAGAGGAGGCATCAAACGTCTTATGTTGCAGACTAAGCAATGCCTCCCCAGTTATCATATCTTTGTTTGAAGTCGAATAAGTGATTAAGGAGAGCATTGGCGGTAAGGCACCGGGACGGGACCCCTATTGGCTTAATAAAGAGCAATATTGACCTCTGGGCCCCCTTATTACTAATGTTTTTTAATAGCTCTCTAAACACACATATCCCTAAATCATGGAAACTGGCCACAATCGTACCCATCTTTGAAAAGGGTGACAGGATGTCCCCAAAGTGCTAAGGACCCATCTCCTTATTAGACAGTACAGTTAAAGGTTTTGGTAGAGTCATTTACAATAGTTTGGCTGATTGGGTCAAGGAGCAGCAAATTCTGTCTGCACTCCAATTTGGGTTTCGACCAGGGTTGGGAACTATCGAACAGTGCCTAAACTTATGTTTAATAACTAATAAGTACACCTTAGCCAAACACTGTCCTCTTTATTTGGCCTTTATGGACCTCTCAACAGCATTTGACTCTGTCAATAGAACTGCATTGTGGTTAAAACTTCTGGACGTAGAAGTGTCTTTGGTGAATTTTCTGTTTAATCTGCACTCAACTTAGTTGCCCAAGTACGCCTTAATCAAAATGGCGAAATGTCCTCGGTTTCCAGCCTCAAGCATGGAGTGCGCCTGAGCTGCATTTTGGCTCCTATGTTGTTCAACCTATTCATTAATTGACCTTGGCCCTTACCTGACTTCTGCTCAGGTAGATACCCCTAGAGTGCAGACACTCAGGTGCCCGCACATTTATATGCAGATGATGCGGTCCGGTTGGCTCGCACCCCTAAGGCCTTAGATGTGTTGGTGGACTGCTTTGCCCAGTTCATGGACAGTTTAGATTTAGTTACCAATTATGTTAAATCCCACATTATGGGCTGCAGACTGGAAAGAATCGAAACCCGGAGGTTGCCTATAAAGGGGCAGTTCCTATCTAGTGTGAAGGAGTTTACTTACCTGGGAGTTACTTTAAGCTCATCAAGCTCTTGGCAGCCACAATTGGTGAGTTCTAGTCTTAAACTTAGTAGGTCAGCAGGAGTAATTTTTAATCTCTTCAGGACAAAATGTAATGTACCTCTATTAAAAATCTATAACACTCTGTGTGTTTCCCTGCGGCTACGCATGGGGCAGGGATTTGGGGCTCTTGTAAGAGCTCTTCCCTTCAGCATGAGGAAGATCGTATATGTAGGAGGTTTTTACAGCTCCCCCCCTCAGCCTCTAGTTTTATCCTACACACAGAGATTAAGCAAGGTTTTATTGAGGATAGTTTCCAAATGGCACCTCTACTTCTTTGGGTCAGTAAATGGACAAATCCCCAAGACACATTCTGTGGAGAGATCATTTCAGATTGCCTCCATCTGGATAATTGGGGCTCTATACTATGGTTGAAATACATCGACACAACCTTGTGCTGAGGTTGTCTCCGTTGTTCTTGTCTCCGATTAGGTTACAGAAAGGAGACAAATCTAGGATAAAAAGTCTCTTTTTGGAACGTTGTGCTGAGGTAAGAATGCAGAAGGAGCTGTCCAAGAGCTTTGTTTCGACTTACTATTGTATCCTTGCCAGCTCAGAGTCCGTTTTTAGGTCTCGACTAGGCAGCGCATGCACTGTCTCGCAGCGCATGCGCTGTCTCGTCGAGAGATGCTGTATACAGTATAGTGGAGGGAAGCTCCGCCCACTTTCCAGCCTTATTGTTGATTGGCTTGAATCATAATTTCTGCATTCTGATTGGTGCTTGGCTTTTTATTCCCGCCTCCTGACGTCCATGTCGTCATTTTTATCCTTACGAGGCTATCGGCCCCTTTACTACAAAAACAGTTTTGTTACCCTGCCTCTCCATGTTCCCTCCCGCAGTCCGTAATTTTTTGGACCACAAACAAGCCCCCACCCCCTCCCATTCGTGCCTTCTTTAATGCCCGCAATTCCGTTTAAAATGCAATAGGCCTCGTGTAAATACGAGTCCTATTGCATTTTCAATGCTTGTTTGTTTTGTGATTGGTGGCTGTCTTTGCACTCTTTGTCTCGCATGCCGTACATCGTGCTAGCTAGGCACCTAGTGTCCATTTCACTTGTTTTTAATGTTACCTGGTTTTCCACCAATAAAATTGATTTGGGATTAAACCAGATATCTTTTAACTTGCACTACCTTCACTGTTGCACTGACACTACCCCAACAAAATACCCGCTCCGCTGTAATTCAGGCGTCGTAGCACACCAGGGAGGCACTCGGCCTCTCTGGTGGGAACCCAATGATGAAGCATGTCACCAACTAGGATGGTGAGTGAGGGTTCTTTTAAATAAGAGGTTTTTCCTCGTGCTACGTTCCCCATCGTCCCTTTTCTACTCACTCTTTTGTTGTTATTGAATTCATACGTTAGGGGGAATAAGAGTGACCCTCTCCCTCTCTCTCTTGTTGATATTATATATATACCTTTTGTACATGGCCATGCGAGGGGACTTTGCGGGTTTGGTGCTGTTGTCGGCTGTGGTCGGCTGTGGTCGGCTTTCCCTTTCGCTTGTGGTCCATGTGTACTGCAGGTATGCTACTGATTTGTTGAGGCAGGGGGGCCACTCTGCACCGTGCACCCCCATCAACCTCTATCCTCGTTCTTTGGTCAGTAACCGGAGTTTTCTGCTGTGACGATTCAGTGGATCTCTCTTCGTGAGGCGCTAATATCCCTTGCTCTCCTGCTCTGCCTCGGTCCTGTGAGCCCTCTGGTTAGCCACTTCTTCCTTGGGATGGGTTGTCGTGCCCGATCTGGGTGTTGGCTGAACTTAACCAACACACGACTGCCAATGCGGAGTTACAGATTGTAGTAGATGGTACTTCAGAGCTGGGATCTTCAGTGGAAAGTAGTGGAGAGAGGCTGGCAGCCGGATATGCAAGAGTTGGGCAATGAGCAGGAGCCAAAACAAACACGGAATCAGGAAATGTGGTGCTCAGAGGGTTCTGTTGGTCTTCAGGGTGATATCCGAGGGCCTCAAGGAGCTCAACATTCCTTCCCGGCCACTGACTGCTGAAGCTCTTCGAAGTTCATGATGAGCGCAAACTCCGAACTTTCTATGAGAAACGCATGGCCACCGAAGTTCCTGCTGATCCCTTGGGTGATGAGTGAAAGGTGAGGCGAAACTGTGTTTATGCGCTTTGTGGAGTGTTGCAAATGACCATCAGAATGCATGGAAAAGTAACTTGGTGGGGGAGGGGGGGGCTTGCAGTGGAATATGTGTAACTTAATTGTTTTGGAAATGCAAGTGTTAAGCATTTTCATTTTAGTATCGCTCTTATTTCCTATACAGCATAAAAAGTAGTGAAGTGAAAACGTTGTATTAAGGTTCTCATCACTGCCTCGTGTGTTTGTAAAATTTGCTTGTGTTGTGCCTATTACACGTCACACATTTTGTTGCCTGCTTATTCAACTCCGTTGGTTTTGTATTTTACAAGTCTGCATTGTAATACGCTTAACTTGCTATTGTTAGCTGATATTTTTGGGACCACTCGCATAAATCACGTAGGCTACAAGTTAATTGCTGTTGCTTTTAAAATACATGTCCTTTGGGGTTAGTCATTATTTTACTACTGTCCAGGGTTAAATAAAGCAGTAGATTACAGTACATTTTGAAGCGTGCTGTCATATTGGAATACTGTTGGGCCCTTCGCTGCTCTGATGGTTTTCAGAATGGTATGGAAATGCTAATGTTATGTTAATCTGTTACTAACACATGCCTAAGGCCTATATAGTTATATTTTACTTGTCTAGGGGTGTGTTGTCCGCATCAGCAGTGCAATATTTCTCTCCATGTGTTCCCATACCTGGCGTGTCACGCAGTTTAATGGTTACTTTCCCTCCATGTTCAAGAACAGTAGATGTTTCAGCACCCAGGCTAATGTACTGCATAGCTGAATACATATAAGGTCCCAAAGGCGAGACCGATTGCATTGCAAATGCTTGTTTATCTTCCTCTTGAACTAACGCAATGGGAAAGGCCCCATCTCTTCTGTTTTAGATCAGGCTCGGTATGGCGGCTTATGAGTTTTAGAATGCCAACTGATGCCTTGGAAGGCCCCACCAGGGCTTGTCCCTGTGATGGGGTTTCCTCAGAATCACTAATGCATTACATCCATTTTTGGTTTTAGCTAGGAAAACTATGGACGAATAGTACTGCCTGTTTTAAAATGTTTTATTCTGATTTGAGATATTTACTGTACTTGATTAGTTCATATTTTATAGATGTACCATGCACTTTATATGCGGATATGCAAATTGTTTTAAAGGACTTAAGTGCTGTAGTTTTATTTTGTTGAGCATTAGCTATTATGCTTTATGGTTATTGGATCATTTATCTTTTAAATTATATTGAGGTTGACGGAACTGTTTTAGAACCATTTAATTGCTCTGTATTGTTTCTATCTTTTTACGGCCCAATAAAGAATGAATGAATGTAAATAATAATTGGTTGCAAAAAATGTATATGCAGTTTTATGTAAATCACTTCTAAAAACAGCTATGGTTCACAATGTATGACAACATGCAGAAAGATATCGGTATAAGTGTAATGAACTATACATGTGCAAAAAATAAACATGCAGCCTTTCACACTGCCTAGTGGCTCTGGTAGCAGGCATTACAAATGTAATAATCTATCACAGTTCAGCAGTTACATCATTTTCGTAATACAGGTGACTAGTGACAACTAGACAGTAATAAAGAAAGTAGAGACACGATTTGACACAAGGACTGCAGGCTCACATCTATTGTAATATTATCATATGTACATAACTTACACCTGCTCTGGGAGTGTCCAGAGATCACAATGTGAATAGGCAGACTGTGCTGCTATGTCCTAGGTCTCAAAAGAAGGCAAACAAAAGAAGCCTTTATTTTACAATTGATTTTTTTTTCATATCAATCTTGTTTTAAGAGCGCTGTTAATTCTTCTAACCACATCGAAAAACTTCCTGTAAACGTTCTTAAAAGAATTCTACGTCTGTCGCTTCCTCAGCAAACACTGTTTTATTTCCGCAACTTTTCAATTATTTGAACATACTTCTTCAAACCAGCCTGTCAAATGACGCCATTTTGACTTCCTGAACATGATGATTTGTTAATGCCCACCCAAGACTGAACGTACCTCTGCTGACTCAATAGGAGCGAACTCTATGGTCGACGATCTTCTCTTTTTCTGCACAAATATGGATTTTCTTTTTTTCCGTCGTCTTCCTGGTTTGATCAGACCACTTTCGCCATTGCCGTCTCCAGTCGGTGGCTTGATAATTTTTTTCCTTTTTCCATAATAATAAGCTGCATTAAAGAGTAAATGGCATTAAGTTACACGTTATAATTGAGATATTTCACATAGTACCTTCTAATTTTCTTCAATTGCAATAATGAATTAATCAATGTAGTAGTTGGAAAGTAAATTACACATTTTACAGGGCAATGGTCGGAAGTTCGTATAAAAATGTTTCCAGACCTAACAAAAACAAGCATTGGCAAAGCCTGTAAGGGGCCCTGCAGCGCTATTAGCTTTGCCCAGGCTGGTGGGCGTGCAGGCCGACATCTTGCAATGATTTTTCCTATACTTTATTATTAGTCTACAGTTTCAAGATGGCTAAGGTGTTGGAAGTCATATATCAGTCTCCAAAGTTCGGTAAACCAATTATAAAGTATGGGAAAAAACATTCAAAGATGGCTACCCTCGTTTGCACACGCACAGATTGCCATCCTTGAATGTTTCTGCCATTTGTTATCATTGCTTTACCATTAGAAAATGATCCAAATTTTTAGAAGCAATGTGCATCTTTAAATGCGAAAACAATAATAAAATATGCTAAAATCAGACAAAGATGGCCACCCAAGCTTGTGCACGTGCAGAAGCTAAACTTTCAAAACATTGGCCAACTTTGTACAGTTAACCAATAATGTACTATGTAAAAAAGCATTCTTAGATGGCTGCTCATACAAGCAGTGTGCATGCAAGTGCCACGAGTGGCCTGGTAGCTGTGTGTGAGGAGCTCCAAGCCCTCACAAAAGAAAAAAAGATATTTTGAAAAAAAATGTTTTACTTAAAATTTAAAAGAATAAGAATGTCTGTTATGTTATGTCGCATTGTAGAGTGTGCCAATCAGCCACGAGGGTATCCAGGCGCTTGAGCAGGTGTGTAGGCATCTGGTCACAGCAGAATTATTTGAAGAGCCAGGTCTTCAGCTTCTTGCAAAACTCATGTAGCAAGGAGGAGCCTCTGATGTGTTGTGGGAAATCGTTTCATGTTGGGTGAGATGTAAGAGAACGAACGGCTTCCTGCTCTGCTTTTGTGAATATGGGGGGTGTGTGCAAGTGAGAGTAAGGCTGAGCATAGGTTTCTTGCTGGGTTCTGAAAATGTGTACTGCTGTTGATGTATGCAGGTATATGTTGTGTAGGGCTTTGTAGGTGTGCGTAAAGAGTTTGAATTGGCTGCATTTGTGAATGGAAAGCCAGCGAAGCTCCCTGAGGTGATTTCAGGTGAGATGTGGTTGTGGCGAGGATATGAGTCTTGCAGTGGCATTCTGGATGATATGAAGTCTATTCAGGAGTTACTTCGAAATTCCAGCATACAGTGCATTGCCATAGTCAAACCGGCTTGTGGTAAGTGCTTGCATGAGGGTATGTCTGGGGTTGTGTGGAAGCCACTTGAAGATTTTTCATAGCATTATTAGGATGTAGAAGCAGGTGGAGCTCACTGCATTGACTTGTGTCGCCATGTTCAGCTTGTTGTTCAGGATGATCGCCAGATATCTGGCATGGTTGGTCAGTGTGCCTCCCAGTTCTGTCAGCCACCAAGTGGCATTCCACAGGGAGTTCTTGTTTCCAAACACCAGTACTTTAGTCTTCTTGGAGTTCAGTTTCAAGCAGTTGGTTTTCATCCATTCTGCTACCAGGGTCATGCAATTGGTGAAGCTGGTTCTATTGGTGGTTGTGTTGTCAGTCAGGGAGAGGATGAGTTTGGTGTCATCTGCATAGGAGATGATGGTGATGCCTTGAGACCTGATAATGTTGGCGAGTGGAGCCATGTAGACGTTGAACAGGGCAGGGCTGTGTGTTGAACCGAGGGGACTACGCATACAAGTTTCTTGGCCTTGGATGTGAAAGCTGGTTGTCTGACTCTTTGGGTTCTCCCTGTGAAGAAGTAGATCTAGTTGAGCGCTGTTCATTGGATACTGCACTCAAAGTCTTCTGATGAGAGTGTTGTGGGAGATGGTATCAAATGCCGCAGAGATGTCAAGCAGGATGAGGGTGGCTGTTTCTCCTCGGTCAAGGATGGTCCTGATATCGTCGGTGACTGCAATGAGTGCATTTTTTGCGCTGTTGTTCTTTCTGAATCCTGATTGTGTAGGTGGTGGAGCTTGAGGTGGCTTGTGAGTTGTTTGTTGATGTCATTTTTTATTACTTTTGCACGGTAGGAAAGCAGGGAGATAGGCCGGCAGTTGGCCAGTTGGCTTGGGTCGGCTCTTGAGGAGGGCATTGACTGCTGCGTGCTTCCTGACTTCTGGGAATGTGGCAATGTGATGGAGGTGTTCATGAAGTGGGTGAGTGCTGTGCTGATGGGTGATGCACCAAGGATATAGATGTGATGGGGACAGGAGTCTGATGCGGCCCCAGAGTGGATGGCCCGCATGATTATGCCTGTTTCTTCGGTGGTGAGGGTCTTCCTTCTGATCAAGTGGTTGTCTTGATTAGTGATGGGCAAGGTGGTGTTGAGTTCGCTGGGGTCTGGTTGCTATAGATGTTTGTGGCTTTGTTGCAGAAGAATTTGGATAGGTTGTTGCAGAGTTCTTGAGAGGGAGTGATGCTACTGATGGAGGTTGTGGTTGTAGTGAAATCTTTAAAGATCGAGAAGATTTCTTTGATGCTATTGGAGCTCCCTTCGATGTGGTCAGCTAGCATTCTTTTCTTGGTTTCTCTTGTTGCTAATGGTATCATCTGAATGCAACTTTGAAGGTGGGTCTGTCTGTGTCTTCGTGGCTAGCTCCCCACTTTCTCTCCAGCTATTTTCAGTGTGTTTTGGTGTTCCGGAGGTCCTTTGTATACATACTGGCTTGCTTCTTGGATCGTCTCTGTTTGTTGAGCTTGATGGGTACGAGGGAGTCTGTGCAGTTCTTGAACCAGTTGTTAAAGGTGTTGATGGTGCCTGCAAGGCTGGGTAGGTTCATGTGGAGGGCATTGAGCCATTCAGAATGTATAATTTCTCTCCAGCTGCGGCTGGGTAGGCTGACATTGGTGGATGCGTTGTTCTGCAGTCCATTCTTCTCTAACAAGTAGCTCCTGAGATACTGGTAGCTCTCCAACCACCTGTGAGTAGCTCGCCTGTGTGCAGCCCAGCCTACTAAATTAAAAGCTTTTGCTTGGCTGAATATCGTTATACTAAAATTGCAAAGTGTGTTTTTGCGACAAAAAATGTGTGTATTTTCAGAACTCATGAGATGTTTGAAGAAAAATTGTTGAATTTCCTAAATATTTATAAAGCTGATATTTGAAAGATAAATCATGTAGTGGTGGGGAGACATGTTACTAGTATTACCTTGGTGCCATGAGCAGTGCAACTCTGGCTGCTATCTATTACCAGTGTAATGACATTCCAAACTGACAAAGCTATTTTACATTACTGCTGTCAACTCTGCCTGATGCACTGCGGTGATCATTGCTGGTAATCTTGCACACCGTGGCCACTTGTCTGACGTTGACAACATTACAACACTAATAACACTTGTCTGATGTTGTCAACACTACAACACTCATAATACTAGTAGTTCAGAATAATTTTCATTTTACATAAGTAGCTCTTGTTACGGAAAAGGTTGGAGACCTCCTGGTGTAGATATTTTCCAGCTTTGTTAATGCTTGTATGGGATTATGAGTGTTTACCCTACACCATTCCATACGCTGGAGGCCATCTGCCTTCTTAAACAGAAGTGATTAATCAATTGTTATCATAGTGGCCCTTTTGCTGTGAAAAATTTGGTTTTTATTATTGAAAGAGCTTAAAGTCTATTTTTCAGTCTTTTTCATGTACACTGTACTACATGAAAGACTGAAAGCTAATGACGGTTTAGACAAATTGTGGCGATGTAGTAGCATATATGTGAATCCACACCACCCCTGCAATGATGACCTTCCTCAGCAATTAAAGCTCAGCTTTCCTATTAAAAATGTTAGCCAACAATGATTGTGCTAACCTATGATGCTTTCCCGATTAAATTTTCAACACTTACATATCATGTCTTCCATTGCTCCACACAGGAGTACAATTCAGCATTTAATTGTTTTGCAGGACAATGGAACTGGGAAAGTGTAGTGTCATGTAGTTGAGTGTAATGAACTATTTATGAGAAAAAGAGTCAAGGAACACTTTTCAACACGAAATGGACACCGGATTTGTAGGGCCATCAAGTTAATTACCCTGTTGAGAAACCTCACAAATCGGTCAATCACTTATATTAACTGATACTACAAACTTAAAACTAGCTCATTAAAACTAGCTCACCACCTCACCTTTACCACATTATTTCTTTCATCAATTGAACGAACTCACAAAAAACCCAAATCTGGTTGACTGTACGCAGAGGTGCATGGCTGGGCACAGAAGCATTAGTGCCTGAAACTATGACAAACTGCTTAGAGAACTGAACTTGAAGGTAAAAGAAAGACTGATTTCCTGCATTTCCCGAGTGCAAAGTGAAGTAACATGTAAATGTGGTGGCCATCTTGGAATGAGTTTGCTCCCCTCAATTAGGTAGAAATGGCAACAGTGTACATAATGGAATATAAACTTTGTAAAAAAAATAGCAGATGATGAACAAGGATTTCTGTAACTTAGAACATAACTATTAGCATTCCATAAAGGCTATGTATGGAGAATTATACTTATTTGATTAAGTCTTACTAGGTGAACTCCAGTGACAGCCGATGACTACCTAAAGCGGTAGGTCAGCCACGGGTGGAGAGGGTGGTGGTTTGGGGAGGAGGGGGAGGTAAAATATAATATAGGTTAAAAAAAAAGACAAGATGTACCTGCTGCTCCGAGTCTACTGCCGCCTCGCTGCTTCTCTCGTCGCAGTCGGGCCGGAAGGGGATGGGCCCTCAGGGAACAGGTTCCACACCCAATCCAGATGCTGCTCTCACATAAGGGGATACCAAAGGGGATGATGGACGGAGCGTTAGAGCAAATCAAACACTCACCCCCAGCCAACTGATCTGGGTTTAATCCATCATCATTCTTTAGCTCACTCCACCACACAGGTTCAGACATGGCCATATGCAAATCAGTCTGACCCTGTGCCTCATGGGAACAGTCCAGCCCGAACTGCCAAGCCATGTCTTCCCTAAACCGGAAACAAGCATCCTGGGACCGGTTTCGGGTTCAAAACCCTCATCAGCCAGGCTATCTTGAATCCAGTGGCAAAGTGAGCAAGGGACCCACGTCTGGGCATACCCTGCCAACTTAGGGCGAACAAAGCGATACCAAAGGGGATGATGGACGGAGCGTTAGAGCAAATCAAACACTCACCCCCAGTCAACTGATCTGGGTTTAATCCATCATCATTCTTTAGCTCACTCCACCACCCCAGTTCAGACATGGCCATATGCAAATCAGTCTGACCCTGTGCCTCATGGGAACAGTCCAGCCCGAACTGCCAAGCCATGTCTTCCCTGGACCGGAAACAAGCATCCTGGGACCGGTTTCGGGTTCAAAACCCTCATCAGCCAGGCTATCTTGAATCCAGTGGCAAAGTGAGCAAGGGACCCACGTCTGGGCATACCCTGCCAACTTAGGGCGAACAAAGCGATACCAAAGGGGATGATGGACGGAGCGTTAGAGCAAATCAAACACTCACCCCCAGTCAACTGATCTGGGTTTAATCCATCATCATTCTTTAGCTCACTCCACCACCCCAGTTCAGACATGGCCATATGCAAATCAGTCTGACCCTGTGCCTCATGGGAACAGTCCAGCCCGAACTGCCAAGCCATTTCTTCCCTGGACCGGAAACAAGCATCCTGGGACCGGTTTCGGGTTCAAAACCCTCATCAGCCAGGCTATCTTGAATCCAGTGGCAAAGTGAGCAAGGGACCCACGTCTGGGCATACCCTGCCAACTTAGGGCGAACAAAGCGATACCAAAGGGGATGATGGACGGAGCGTTAGAGCAAATCAAACACTCACCCCCAGTCAACTGATCTGGGTTTAATCCATCATCATTCTTTAGCTCACTCCACCACCCCAGTTCAGACATGGCCATATACAAATCAGTCTGACCCTGTGCCTCATGGGAACAGTCCAGCCCGAACTGCCAAGCCATGTCTTCCCTGGACCGGAAACAAGCATCCTGGGACCGGTTTCGGGTTCAAAACCCTCATCAGCCAGGCTATCTTGAATCCAGTGGCAAAGTGAGCAAGGGACCCACGTCTGGGCATACCCTGCCAACTTAGGGCGAACAAAGCGATACCAAAGCTCTCACATAAGAGCAGCAAGAGGATTGGTCTGAGCGGCCTCGTTTGCTGCTCAGACGGTGCATTGGAGCCTGTGCTGTTTCTCCAACCCTGCTGTGTTACAAAGAAGGGTTGGAAAACATAAGTACGCATGTGTGTTTGGCCGCTCTATGAAGGCTGGCCAAGCACACATGCGCACGAATGAGTGCACAGTACTCCTCCCTGCCTCGGACCGGCCTCGCCCCACTCTATACGTATTGTATTGCGGGGCTCAGCATAAATAAAATTTAGAATAACATTGTCTTATTATAATTTTATTTATTATCTGCGGCATGGGCTGTAGGGCGACGCTCCTCCGCCATAACGGAGGAGCCACCCCTGGTGAATCCTAAGCCAAACGATCTGCCCAGGGAACATAGCAAGACTACAGTGGCAATCTTGGATTGGGGGATTTGTTATAACAAAAATAAGAGGCCCTTTCGTTCTGCAAGCCTGAGCACCATAAATGATGTTGTTCCTTGTGTGGTGGCTGCAACTCTGCTGACTACCTGCTTCCAAACACAAGGACCCCCTGGAGGGATGCCATACGTTCTTGCACTGAAAGGAAGTGTTTTTCGTGGATGTGCTCATTTGAGTGAGCAAATGGCTGAAGTAGGCTGACCCAATGGCAATGCTATACGCTGTAGTGTGTGGAAGCAAAATGTGAATGACAACTGAACAGCCCAATAATTGAAGACTGCTGGCCAAAAGCGTGTGTGAGCGTGTGTGTGTGCGTGTGTGTGTGTATTTATATGCATACATATATGTTATCCAAAAAACGAGATGTCTAGTAGAAAGCATCAGCAGTTGCTGAACCAATATGCAGTTGTCAGTTACAAACGGCCCTGAAATAGTTCATTTACCAGGTGCTTTTTACTGGATTCAGTATCAATGACTGATATTGGAGATATTATAATGAGATAACTGTCACCCAGGTTAGATGTAGTAAGATAAAGTTGAGGGTAAAGACAAGGGTAAAGAGCAATTATTACCACAACATTGCATTAAGTATTGTTAACATTAGAACACAGACCCTTTTAGAGTTAGATGCTCTAAATTAATATCTTCCCACAAATCTCAGGGTTATGTAAAACAGCCCCATGTCCTAGTGGCTCTCCCCTCCCTTACAAGGTGGCTACTGAAACCGGTATCCAAATATAGAACTCCACCTGGCAGGGAGTCAGAAGTTCTGGAATAATGGCCCTGTTTTATTATGATTTTGCATCGTAGTTGTGTCACTTTTGTCGCGCAGCCTTGACACAAAATCATTTTGGGCATTTACTAAGCCATGCATGAGATTCGGTAAATACCAAGTTAATAACCTAATGCAGCTTACGGCACTGCCTTGCGTTACTCCGCATCAGGTAGGCGTTACATGGGTGGAGCATGGGTATTCCCATGCATCCACCCATGTATTCTGATGCAACGTGTAAACCTGGGATTGTGCCAAGTTTGCGAGCCTACCTCTCTGAGGTGTAATGAGGAAAAATACATTCATTTCTCCTTGTTGTTTCCTGTTTCTATGTGTGCTAAAGGTTTGTGCTTCTGTTAGAAGGTGTCCCTTCCTGCACAAAAACAATCCTGAGCTTAACACAGGCATGCAAAGGTGCCTGCGTTGGTGCACCAGCAAAAAGAGAGAGCAGAAATGCTCCATATCTTTGTAAATATGGAGCATTTAAACTCCATTCCTTTAACGTAACGCAGTACAGCAAGTTCCCTAGCTGCGCCCACATTGCGTGGCATAATAGTAAATACGTTTTATCCTGCATGGAGGCTCCCGTGAAAGTGTTTTTTATTTAATGAGAGACTTTATGTACCTAACACACCATTTTAGACTTCCCCTCCATCTCTTGCAGGCTTTCTGCAAATGAGAGCTACAATATGAACCACCTCCTGCCAACTGCAATTTTGAGTCAATACCAGCATCCACTGAAGATGAGGAAGAGGAAGAAGACAGTGCTAAATTTCAGCCATGAAAACAATGATAGAATGTTCAGGTAGCAGGCTTTACCAGAGAAAGTCTTTTTAGTGCCATTCTTTCCAATGAACTACTGAATATTCTAAAGCTTTATCCCAAAGTGCTGACCATAAAAAATGTAGAACATAAGAATTGCGTTTATAATTTTTAGGTCTTCTGGATAGCTTTCTGGAAAACTCCATATCATTAATTCTTTAGAAATGTACAATAAGAATAAGCATACAGAAAAAAGTAGTTTGGGTAAGTTCCCTTCAGCCTTTGACTAGCATGTATAATTCAGGCGTTGCCATTGCTTAAAGGGGCTGTCTGTCAACTCCAGGGCATTTGATGAAAGATTGTTTTGTCCTGTTTGTGTTGTCATTAGGTTTTGGTGATGGACAGTCAACTAGTAATTTTGTTAGACTGCAGATGCAATACAGTGTGTGGCTTGTAATGGAGTGCCATGGTTTGTTCTTTGATTTATTTACTTTGATGACACAATGCCATGCTAGATGCTGACGTATGCCCTTTTTTTGGGAAGTTTGTATGTTGTGACCTGTCATAAAGGCATGTGCTATACATTATTTGTCTTTGCTTATTCATTTGCGTTATTATGCTGTCATAATAGCATGTTGTATTTACTTTTTTTTCCCAAGAGATATACAGGCATAAAAACACCCCTTTACCAAAACATGTATTGACTAATTGTGTAATCCTACTATATCCTGCTATCCTTTCTTTCGCTCCTATTACCTTCCCCACACTTACTCTTTCTTTATGTTTTTAGTGTTTATTCTAGTCATAAATCAGAGAATCATAAAATGTATACCAAATTCGAAATTTATGTTAAAGTAATAAAAAAAAGTAAAACAAGCTTCCTTTACAGCAACTATGTATATACAGAATGTTTAAAATTAATAACCAAAACAGGTAACTAGTCAAACCTATTACCTGTTTTCATTTCAATCTGATTATTTGGCATATAATGTATTACTTAGCTGGCTGATATATTTTTTCTAGACTACAGAATAGCAGTATCACTCAGGTCATTGTTATTCACAATATCATTTGGCAAATATATGTACTCTTGGAGAATTCCCTAATAAAAACATGTTTGTGATTAGCTCATCTTCACTTACATTATTAGGGCAAGTCTCCAATGTTGCCACATTTTTTTTTACATCTGTCTGTATGGAGGCTACTGAGAGGTGGGGCTCTTGCACCAGTTACCACTATTTTCCTTGCTTCCATCAACACATTTTTATTTAACATATTTTTGGGCATTTAACACCTCTAAGCATCACAGTTGTTTATGTAGCACTCTGTCCTGCAAGTTAAATATCTACCCAAACTCATTGAAATAGAAAAAGGACTTGTTGGACACACACTTGCACTGAAAGTCAAAATGCTGGCACTAACATTAGTGGCACACACAAAGAGCCAGTTAAGGTTCGTGTCTATGAATTAGGTCTTTCATTAATAAAGTGCCACACCTAGTGCATTTGACAATGCTTGATTTAGGTACTTTATGCTGAGGTTAGGGTTTGTTTTTTCCTCTTTCTTATTTTTCTGTAATTTTGGAGACCTCTGTGGCAGCCCTCCATCCCAAACAATTTCTGCTCACCAACATACTATTTTCCTTTTTACTTGTTTGTGTTTTAGCACTGCTTACCTTCTTGCCCTCACTTCTACCGCAGGGCATAAAAAGAATTTTCTTGTTTCATGTGCGACCAGGGCAGCTTGTGCACCAAATATATACCATATTATGCAACCATATTTCTTTTTCATTTACTTCTTCAGCATTATTTTTCACCATTTGAGTGTCTGTCATTCTACTTCTTGTGGCACTTCCTTCACAGTTTCCATCAAATATATAATGGCTTCGTAGAGATAGAAGACTAAGGACCACATGTACATAGCTTTTTCACTGTTGCAAATGGCCTGATTCGCAGAATTAGGACGTTTGCGAGTGGTAAAAAGCCTTTTTCTATGTACCAAACCATATTTTGCGATTTAGTAACCTATTATTGAATCGCAAAATAGGTTAGCTGATTCAGTATTAGGAAAGGGTGTGTTAAGGGTGTCCCTTCCTAATAGCGACTCGCAGTCGTATGTCTGAATGTTTTGCGACTGAAATGTGATTGCCAAACATTTGCATTTTACCACCAAATTTAATTTCATGGTAACCCATTCGCAACAGGAAGGGGGTCCCCAAGGGACAACTGCCTAGTCTTAAAAAAATGAAAGAAAACGTTTCATTTTTCTTTTTGAAACACACTCTTATTCCTTTAAGAAAAACTGGCTGCATTAAAAAAAAAATGTTGCTTTATTTAAAAACAAATGCAGACATGGTGGTCTGCTGTCCCCAGCATGCCACAATCCCTGTGTTTTTAGCGATTCCCAATGGGTCGCATATTGCGACCTACCTCATGAATATCGATGAGGTAGGTCAATTACGACCCACTGGGAATTGCAAACAGTGTAAAACACATATCACAAAAATTCGCTATTAGGCAATTGCAAACAGAAATGTTAGTACTTGTGGCCCTAACATCCTACTCTGAAGTATAAGCTGCATGTCCTAATGAGGTGGGGCTTGCTGTAAACATTTATACCAAATGTATCACTAGGTATGGTACAATATGATTAGTTACACACCAAATGTTTGAAAAATAAATGCTCCCTTGGTCAAAATTTAGGTTAGATATTTAAAGAAGCGGCTTGGTAAAGAAAACGTTGACATGACAACTACAATGCTGATGTTGGTCAAAGGGACAACTGAAGAATAGCAGAACATGTAGCTTGATACTGGTAATGATGAGCAAAATCTCAAAGTGTCTGTGCTTGTTCATTTGAAACATTCTTGTCATCACATATATCTAAGATATCCCCCAATTTGATTAAACTAATTTTGAGAAATCCAGTTTGGGAGGCCCCAGGGCATTTATAATTTACTGGGTGTAAGAAATTGGGTTATTGGTTGAAATGGGTGAAATGGGTGAAAGCCCCACTCAAGTAACAACCACAATCCTTGTAAGGGTGAACAACAAAAGTCTCTAAATTAATCTGTGCTTAATCCTCTGATAGCTTAGCACAAAACAGTCATTCAACCTAGAAATATAAAGTGAATTTTAATGATACCAGAACATCAAAAATCCAATCTGTTGAACCGTAGAAACTGATGTTTTTAGTAAAAATAGCAGCTAAAAGCACAAAGTGCCACTAGCGCCACTGTCATCTGGTCATGCTACACCAGTGGGAAGTCACAAGTTCAGGTCGACTGTGTTGGAGTGGGGGTCAGATAGAGGAACTAGGTTGGTTCTGCTAAAAAGTTACCTCCTAAAGTCTGCCGCAAAGAGTTCAGTTCGCATTGGAGGAAGCAGTGAGGAGAAGGCTGAGCTATGCAGACGGTCTTCTCTGTAGCGTGAAGAGCAGCTGGTAGGCTGTAGCACGAAGTACAGTCTCTCATTGTCGGTCTCTGCGGGTGGCAGAGTTTCAGCACGAGGAGGACCGTTTGTGGATGCGAGGAGCCCAAACTGGTTTAGCACTTTTTCTTCTTGGAGAAGCTTCCATTGATGCCAGCCAAGGGCCCCCTCATGGGGATCAGGACTCACTACATCACAGCCCAGCAGCAGGGCTCAAGTAGGTCCAGGGAGATCCAGTTGCAGCTGGTCAGCTGGGCAGTTTATAGAGGGCTTCGAAGCTTATTGTATTCCTGTAGCTCACACAGGAGGTCATCACCTGACCCTTGGAGTCTCTCTGGGTAACCTGGGATCAAGGCAAGCACATCCAGTCTTCCTTCTTCAGACAGTTAGGCAGTCATTCAAGTAGCAGGGCAGTCCTCTGGCATTGCCCATTCTCAAGTGCAAAATGACCCCTTGATATCTTTTCTCACTGGTCATGGCTCACTGAATGTGTTGTAAATTACAAAAAGTTCTACATGCTCACTGAATGTGTTGTAATTTACAAAAAGTTCTACATGGTGTTCGCTAGAGCTTGAAAAATACACTGACATTTATATAGAGAGTCCAGCAACCGTTAACTCTCAAATTAGCACAAAAAAGAACACCACCAGAGTGATAATGTTGTGCTCTGAGACTGTCAACAGTGGTGGCACGCACAAGTAGCGGATGCGGTAAAGTCTTTTTAGGAGTATGAGGTCTAAGCAAGTCATCAATATGGCTGTCCCAGTCCCCCTGGGCTTTGAGGAGCATGGCCAGGCAAGGCACTACCCAGGTATGCACTGCAGGCTACCCCACATGCTACCAAAGTCAACCAGGGCTGTCAACCATGTTATATAAACAAAGTCCACCATGGGACTTATTGTGCCTTTTAGTATATATTTTAATGTTTACACACAAACACACCTAAGTACTGTGTCATCTGCACTTGTTCTAAAGTCAAACGATTATTTGCATCTGTATTTGAGGAGAATACACCATAGCAACAGAAACCATTCCAGTCTCATTGTCTGTTATGTTCAACACAAATGAGAACCTTCAATTTGGTTGCCTAAACTACACATTTGTTGTAGGTTTCCCCTGATTTACAAAAGAAATTTCCATTAGGTTTCAAAGAGTGCCACGGTGAACTTTGTTTATATAACGTGTCTTGACCCTGGTCCCCTTGGGCATAGAGGGCTGTCCTTGTTACACTATACACAGGGCTGTCAACCAGTCTCAAAACATTTGTGTACACATATATTAAGGTGTTATTGGGTATGACCTGTCCATTTATGCATTTAACCATATTAGAAGAAAGCTGAAAAGGGTGATGGGTGCATCAAACACAAGCAATTATCGTCCTATTGCCAGGCTGCCACTTCCAGCAAAGTTAGTAGAAAAAAATCATGAATAATCAGTTAATGCAATTCATCCAAGAAAATGAACTACTTGATTCCGCTCAATTTGGCTTCCACCCAGGGCATAGTACGGAGACGGCATTGATCAAGGCCACTGAGGAGATTAGGACAGTGATGGATAAAGGAGGTGCTGCGGCCCTGATCCTCCTTGATCTGTCGGCGGCTTTTGATACCGTCGACCATGACATACTGCTACTGCGTTCGGAAAAACTAGGGGTTAAGGGTTTGACTCTGTCCTTACTGTCATTTTTTTTTAAGGAAAGAAGACAGACAGTGACCCTGGACCAGTTTAAATCATCCCCTTATGTGCTTACTTGTGGGGTCCCACAGGGTTCGTCGCTTAGCCCATCCCTGTTTAACATCTATGTGTCGGAACTGGCCCCCCTAATCCAACATTTCGGTTTCAATTTAACATCATATGCCGACGACACACAGATTGTGGTAGCTGCCCATAAAGATCAAGCACCCGCTGCAATGTAGTTTAAAAACTGCATGAGGTAAATTAGCAGCTGGATGGGCAAGCATTGTCTCAAACTTAATTCGGACAAAACCGAAGTGGTGATCTTTGGTAATCTCCAACCAAGATGGGACGGACTTTGGTGGCCTGTCGAGATCAGAGAGTTACCAAAACTTGTAGAAAAGGCAAAAAATCTTGGGGCCCTGATTGACAATAAACTAACTTTCTCTTGGCAAACAAATGCCACTGTTTCGGCCACCTTCTATTTGATTAGGAAATTGAAGAAGGTTCTTCCCTATATCCCCTTCGATTCCAGGAGGACGGTTGTAACTGCACTGGTATTATCAAAGTTAGATTATTTTAACGGTCTCTATTTGAATATGCAGAAGCAACATCAGAAAAAACTACAGATGGTGCAAAATGCAGCTGCTAGGTTCCTATTAAACCTGCCAAAGCACGAATCAGTCTCTAAAGAAATCCAGAAACTTCACTGGCTTCCTGTGGCAAAACGTATCCAGTTTAAGACACTATGTCTAGCCTACAGGGCCTTGAATAACACTGGGCCGGTATTCTTGGAAAGCATCTTCTCTTGGTATCATCCTGGCAGACAGTTACGTTCTACTGGCGTCAAGCTTATGAGGGTTCCGAGGATTCACACCTCTAATTGGGGAGGCCGAAGCATAGGCCATGGTACGGCGAAACTATGGAATATGCTTTCTATGGACATCAGAATCTGCCAACTCACTTGCCTCATTTAGAAAAGGCCTTACAACTTGGCTATTTCAAAACTAGTTTTCCCTCATATCTCAGGGCTTACGTTTCAGGTTTAGCGCCAAGACACCTCCAGGTATTCGTGCGCTTAATAAGTTATATTAACATAACATAACATAACATAACACAGGACTCCAGCTATAACTCACTGGTCAGGCCTAAAGAAGCCAAAACTGGTTTGGAATTGCTTGTCTTTCTGTGTGGAGGGACCTATTGAACGATCTCCCACTCTGGCACAGCGAAGTGGGCCAGCTTGGAAGGGGCAGTGTGTGGGCCGTTTTTGGGTCTCAGACTGTGATGGGACCAAAAAAATAGCCACACACTGGTCCCTTGAAGCTGGCCTGTCTAGCAGTCCCAGAGTGCCTGACAGGCCATCTCAGCACTGAACCTGACCTGGCAATTCGGGGTTGACTGCTCCTAATTGAGCCAGATGACGGATTTGTATATGGCTAGTCTCTGTCCAGAGAGCCATACTGGGAGAAAAACAATGGTCTAAAATAGCGGTGGGCGGAATTTGCGTAGTCGCATTACGCAAAGTTCTGCAAAACTGTAAAAAATCTCCGCGAGCTACGCCGAATTCCGCGAGCACGTGGAATTGCTTGTTCCGCCCGTTCGCGATGCGTTTTTCCTGTTCGGGGATGCTGTTTGTGTGCTCGGGGGGAAATATCTTGCGAACTTGCCCATGCGGTCGCCAATTGGCGCGGCCATCTTGTTTCACTTGTCCCGCCCGCTCGCGATGCGTGTTTCCTGTTCGCGAACACGGATGTCCGATGGCGCGTCCGAATGACGTGTTCGCGATCGCACACTCTCGCCAAAATCTCGTGGCGCACGCGAACGGATAGGAAAACTCGTCGGCGAATGCAGGGATCCCGGTAAGGTGCTCCAGCGTGCGAGAACACGCATTTTGAAAGCGCGAACAAGGAAAAAATTCCGCTACGCCACGGATCGCGGAATTTTCGGCAATTCCGCGTTCTTCGCGGAACGCGGAATTGCCAAAATTCCGCGAGCGGAGTGGAATTTACCACCCAGGCCTAGTCTAAAATGCAGCTCAAGCAATTGACAGTGTCTTAGATTAGTTCAAGCATGTCTTCTACTACTTTATTTGTTGCAGTAACCATTTTAGAAGCGTCCCTAAAAAAATCCACTATGTCCTGAAGATGACGGGTTCCAACTGCCCTTTACCCAGTGATTAGTTTACAATGCTAGTTCTTGTTTTTGAGGTTATGTGCTGCTTATTCTCTCAGGAACTATCTATCTAGTTCCAAATGTTCACTTACTTAGTTTATTGTTGTTTGTTCACCCTGTTCTCCTGTCTTTTCCTGGATAATCCCAGATGGACACCTTTTCACCAAGGATCAGTCTTGTAGACAACCACTATGTTCAGTCTGGGATACTGTATTTCCTCTGTTCTCTTAACTGATGATATGACATCTTACCTTTCCATGTTAGTTACACCTGTCTGAATAAGTTTTGACCAGGACATCTATTATGTTCACTAAGAGACTTATTATAGAATGCCATATTCCTAGTATGTCCCTTCGCAAGATTTTGCTTTGTATTTGTGACTCCCATTCTGTCCTCCTGCGAGAGTTTGCCAAGTAGTACCACCCTTCTCATTGTTCTTCTATTGACATTTGATACGAGGCACTAACCACCTTCAACAGTACAAGATGCCATTCACTACAGTTCACAGATCAATGCCATTTTTTACAACACAGGCCAGGCAATCCATACAGTGAGAGTATTTGGTCCCTAAGCCTACCTCAGTTTTTCTTGCAGACAACATGGTGGCTCTGGGGGTGGCCGGTGTTGGTTTGATTACTACTGTCTCTACCTGGGGCATATTACCTTTTCTCTTTGGGTTTAGATTTTCTGTTATTAAGTCAAGTGCAGCAATTATTTTGTGGACAATATTTAGGTCACAATATTATATCACACAATATACTGCCAATGATGTTCTGGTACCACACCCTATCTATGTATTGCGAGACAATAATTTTTCCAATTAACCATGTGATGGATGATTGTATGGATGGGTTGACTTAACAGATCTCTTTTATTCTATCTCAGATCAATATGAATCAACATTGTGGGCGCAACAATCTGAGATTCTGAATACATTTTCTATCCATGTTTATTTTAAATCAATCCCTGCCCTATATGAAAATGTCTAAGAACACCATCACGTCGCAACAGATAGTCCCCGAGCTTTTATCTTTATTCACATACCTACCTGAAAATAAGGTTTGACGAGCTCTGATTATAAACAAATCTAATTGCAAGACAAAACTAGCAAAATAATCCCTTAACATAAGTAATCTGTAGAAATACAGATGCACAACTGTGAATAACGGGGATGACATGAGATGGACCACGAAAGCGAACCTCAAGTAATATATGGTGTCACTTATGGGAAATAGCCTTTACCACGCAGTCGAAACCCCACATGTCTTTACCACGCAGGCTTAACCAGGCAGGCGACATTACCACACAAGTCTTTACCACACACTATTTTACAATAAATATGCATTTACCACGCATGCCAATACAACAAATTTAGTTGTAAAGGCATATTTGTTGTAAAAGTTTTAAAGGTAATTTGTAAGTATTAAAGGTTTTAAGTGTTTTATATCCCTATATATATATATATATGTATTACTTCCACTCGGCCCAAGTTTGGACGCCGGCGCTCTCAGTGAGGGGCGGTGCGTATTTCCTCTGGCAGAGCCACGCCGGTAACTATTTCTTTGAAGTTGCCACAACAATGGATCGCACTCACTCGAGATAGAATTTGAAAAATGCGTATTTATTAATTCAAGGGTTTTGCCATGCCCAACGCGTTTCGGTCCTACAACATGGACCTTGATCACGGGATGATTGTAACTCGTTCTCAAACATCTTTTATTTCCTGCATTTTTTACAGAAAAAGGGGGATTACGTCCTGTTTCCGTTCCATATGAGGCATTATGGTTAATGTAGTCAAACCTCATAATCCTTTTTACGCATGGCACAAGTTAAGTGATTAAATAAGTGTTGTAAGTGACATACATAAAGTGAGATGTGAGAGTGTATTAAAAAATTATTTAAATTTTGAGAGGCAAAAAGAGAAAGAAAATTATATTTGAATTCTTCTCGTTTAAATAACACACAAAGGTTGTTAGTTCATGAGTATTTGATTTTTGTGGAGTTCGAGTTCAAATCCCTCTAGTGGGAGAAAATTACACCTTAGATGAATCAATTTCTTCATGGTGATATGCTATATTCTTTTAGTTGGTGGCACAGTTTTTTTCTCTCTTGATTGTTTAATTGATGTTTGTGAACTATCGGGAATAAGTTGCGGGAGGCCTGGTCGTGATAGTGCAGGTTTTATTCTTGTAAAGGTAGTTCTCCTAAGAGTGTCCAGTGTACAGGGGGTTCTAGCGTGCGACTTGTCCTTAGTTCCCGGGGTGTGTGCTGTCGTCTTCTTCCTGTCTTGGCCCGGCCGTCTATCGCCTCCTTCACCTCCTCGTGTTCTGTCCCGGGTGGCCACCGTCGGAATCTCCGGATGCCCCAAAGGAAGGAAGAGGACAACACGGGGTCAGGGTGAACTGGGTGCGGTGCGTTGTCAGGGAGAGGGAGTGAGGTAACACCAGCCCACAACCAGCAAAATACCGTGATACACGCTCAATTGAGGGGAGTGTAGGTGCGGTGGATGGGGATCGGCTATCTTCAATGCGCGATATTGCGCTCGCGCCTCTAAGCCTCTGGCGTCCCCCGCTTTCCCACCCAGCCCGTGAAGCGATCCCGTACCTGTTGCTAGCCACGCTCCTCCTGGAGCGTGGCTGGGCGAAGCGTAAGTCCGTTGGCCTCCTGGCTCTGGGATTCCCTCGGGGTCTTCCTCCGCTCCTCCTGGGTCTGCCTTTTCTTTCGGGATCCGTCGCTCGCTGTCTCCGTCTCGTCTCTCCGCAACTCCGCTTCCTCCTTTCTCACCTCCGGTGTCGGCGCACATCGTCTTCCTGTTCCAGCCCTCTCTTGTTGGACGGAGGGCGATGTCGTCATCAAACGGGGCGGGAGCGTCCCATGTCGGATCCCAGTTAAAGGGACCGTGTCTCCGTTCAGCGGTGTCGGACGTGGATGACCCAACCCAGTCCTCCTGTGGCGATAAAATAAAAGGTGCGGTGACGTCCAGCGCCTCCCACCAGTCTTTCAGCCGATCTGGGCCGTCCCGACACATACCCGCCCCGTGACAATGTTATTTCTCCATTTTGAGATCACGATTGGTTTCAAGCCCTCCAGTGGGCAGATTCCTTCTTAATATCATTTCTCTGTGTTTGGATAGTTGTTTAGCGATTGTTTGTTCAAGGCTGATGGTTCTGTTCCAATTGCAGTTTTCACTTATGTATTTTATCTTCACACTGGTTTTCAAAGATGCACATAAAGTTCTTCGTCCTGATTTAGGCCTCTAGGATTTAAGGTCCTGAATGTTACTATATGTTTCGATTCACTTTGTCTCAATAGCTTCTCACGGTTTCCACCTCTTTCAGACTATGGTATTTGTTCTATTCCATAGAAAATCAGTTCTTCCCAGTTACTCTTATGTACTGTTTCCATGTGCTTAGCTATTGCATTTGATCGATCTATGTCTTTAGTCGCTCGAATATGCTCCAGGACTCTTTTCTTGACCTCACAAGTTGTGCTTCCTATGTATTTAAGTCTACACGGGCACTTCACTATGTATACGACAAATGTACTTTTGCACGTGATGTGTTGCCTGATTCTCCAGTTCTTTCCATTGCCAATCCCAAATTCTTTTTTTGGTTTTCCAATTCTACAAGCTTTACAGTTTTAACAAGGCCAAAGCCTTCTTCTTGCATCCATGTGATGGGCCTGTTTTGCTTAAAGTGACTGTGTACTAACATGTCTCTTATGTTTGCAGCTCTTCGATGTGTAATGTTTGGATAATCTCCTATGTATATATACATATATATATATATATATATATATATATATATATATATGTGTATATATTACCTACTGGCAGTCGCCAGTAGGTAGTTATAGTTAGGACCTTGTTTCTATTCAAAAAGCATTTTTCTTTTGCCAATATCTTTGGCGCCGGTTGACAAAACTTTGTTCAAAACTAATGGCCCGCTCCGGTCAGATCCTGTCTTGAAAGTTTCGGGGTGATTCGTCAAGCGGGGGCCGAGAAAAAAGGGGGGTCCCAAAATGCGTTTTCCCCATGTTAATTTCCATAGGAAACTTTAGACACGGCTACAGCCCGAACTGCTGAACGGAATTACACCAAATTTGGCAAAAATGTAGCTCTTGGTTCAGAAAGCGCCCTTTTTTTTTTAAAATGGTGTAAATCCGTTCAGTAGTTGCTGAGAAATTCAAAAAATAAAAATGTATATATCTGAGCACCGAGGAGGAGTCACGACTCCTCCTGAGCACGAGCTGACTTCTGATTGGCTGCCAACACTCCAAACCAGGAAGTGTTGGCAGCCATCTTGTGACTCAGTAACCGAGTCACAAGAAAACAGTTGCAAAAAAGATGGAAAACAAGAAAAGGGGGCGAGGTAGAAACACCCTGACCCCCTAGGCCTGCTCAGGGGGTCCCACAAGGACCCCCAGGGCCCAAAAAAGCATTTAAAAAAAAAAAAATCAGCCGAGTTCACGCTGGGTGCGCGATCCGGCCGAGAAAATTAAAAAAAAACTAAGCGCAGTCCCCCTCGCTTTGTTTTCCTTAAGCCCCCGGGTAGGCCAGGTCCCGGGAGCAATGCACAATTATGTAGCGGGGGCCCCCGCAGCCCCGGGGACCGCCACCTCCCCGGGGCTTCATTCATGATTTGCGGGGGCACGCAGCCCCCCGCAGTCCCGGGGACCGCCACCTCTCCAGGGCTGATTTTTTTTGGTAAAAGAATGTGTGTGGGGGGGCTCGAGCCCCCCCACGCTGCCCCGGGGACCGCCACCTCCCCAGGGCTTTGATAATTAAACGCGGGGAGGCACGTGGCGCCCCCGCAGCCCCGGGGACCGCCACTTCCCCGGGGCTCTGATTTTTTTTGTAAAAAAATGTGTGTGGGGGCTCAAGCCCCGCCACATGCCCCGGGGACCAACACCTCCCCGGGGCTTTGAAATGATGGGAGGGGGCCCTCCTGGAGCCCTCTATGGCCCTGGGGACCGCCACCCCCCAGGGCCGGCTCCTGCAATGTCCCGGGGTGCCCACCACTGGGACATTGCCGTTTGCTATGGCAGGGCGGGAGCACGGCTCATGCCCTGTCATAGAAAACTCTGCTTTGCTTCGTTGAAGCAAAGCAGGATTGCTTTTGAGCAAGGGGAGCTGCATGTTAGCAGCTCCCCTTGCTCAAAGGCAATTCTGGCTCCCGCAGGAGGCGGGGAGCTGGCTGGGACCGTGGGGGCATTGGCGCTCCCCCCACGGTCCCCAACATGAGGCCAGGCCCCGGGGGATGGGGTCCCCGGGTCCAGAAGTGGCCCGGGAGAGAGGCCACTCGCCCCCCTCATTTTTGGAGTTTATTTATTTATTTTTAAATAAGGCCGGGCCTCCCTCCATTAAAAATAAAGCCTGGCCAGGCCCTGGGGGATGGGGTCCCTGGGGCCAGAAGTGGCCTAGGGAAGAGGGCCCACGCAGCCCCCCTCCCGTAATTAACTAAAAAAGGAGGCCTCGGGAGGGAGGCTGCGCGGCCCCCTTCCCATTTTTAAAAAAAATAAGGGTCAGGCCCTGGGGGATGGGGTCCCCAGGGCCCTCAAAATATTAAGAGAAGGGGGACCACACAGCCCCCTTCTAACAAAAAAAAGAAAAGCTGAATCTCCCCGGAGGCCCCGCCCCCCTCCCTGTACTCTGCAAACGCGCCTCCTGGCTAGTGAAGGCTAGGTTTAGTGTAAATTACAATTTAGGGTGGGTAAGAGTTTATCGGTTTTTGGATTGCAGATATTTTTAGGGTGAGTTTGAAGTTTTGGATGGTAAGTGAATTTATAGGGTGGGTATGGGTTTTGGGGCAGCAAGGGGAATTTTAGGGTTTAGGGCAGATATGCGTTTTTGGGTGGCAAGGTTATTTTTAGGGTTTAGAGTGGGTATGGGTTTTTAGGTGTTAAGGGATTTTTAGGGTTTAGGGTGGATATCGGTTTTTCGGTGGCAAGGATAATTTTAGGGTTTAGGGTGGGTATGGGTTTTTGGGTGGCAAGTTTATTTTTAGGGTTTAGGGTGGGTATGGGTTTTTAGGTTGTAAGGGTATTTTTAGGGTTTAGGATAGGTATGGGTTTTGAGTGGCAAGGTTATTTTTAGGGTTTAGGGTGGGTATGGGGTTTTAGGTGGTAAGGGGTGTTTAGGATGGGTATGAGTTTTTGGGTTGTAAGGGGTTTTTAGAGTGTAGGGTGGGTATGGTTTTTGGGTGATATGGGGTTTTTAGTGTTTAGGGTGGGTATGGGTTTTGGGGTGGGAAGGACCTATGCGTATGTGTGTGTGTGTATATATATCAGTTTTATACAAGCATCCGCACTTTATGGTATTATTTTAATAGTGCTTTCAGAAAATTGCATCTGCATTTTATATAAAACAACATGCACTGAAGCACATGCACTTTGGTACATCTGAAATTAGAAGAAAATTAACAGCTCATTCCCAAAAGGTATTTCACCTAGGAACTTGGATGCTGCTATTGTAATATTATCTCCGAGTAATGCATTTGCACTTTATATAAATAATATGTACTGATGCACTAGCACTTTCTTGACAAATTTGAGATAAGAAGAAAGCACGAACTGATAACAAGTATAGGGGACATAAGCGGTCCATGATTATATAGTGAGTGACACTAGCACTCTCTATTATGTAAATGGCTTGGATTGGACCGTAGTATGGGCTATGAAACTTTGCACCTCTGCACATGTAACCTTCGAGTGACTAAATCAAATCAGGGTATGGTATGGTTGAGTTTAGCCAGCAGGCAAGAATAAATGTTCGAATGATTCACCTAGCAGGCCGTGAAATCCGTTATCAGTGCTTTAACATTGATGATATCCAGCACTTGCACTTTACATGCCGAATGCATGATACGTGCACTTGCACTTTAATGTTAGAATTTATGAGATTCACCTTGCAGGCCGTGAAATCCGCTATCAGCGCTTTAACAGTGATGATATCCAGCACTTGCACTTTATACGCCGAATGCGTGATACTTGCAGTTGCACTTTAATGCTAGAATTTATGAGGTCCACCTAGTGATTCCTTGATGAGGCTTTCCATATATATCACCTTGGGAATTGATTAAAATGATTAATAGGATCATTTTTTGCGCTGTGGAATCAAGACCTGCTTCTGAACACGCTCTAATTAATTCACCTTAAGTTGTATGCACTCTAAGGGGCTTTTAAGTTGATGTGCAGTAAAGAATATTCCAACATACGTGGGTTTGACCTTAGGAAGTTTAAACAATTGGCAATTTTCCAATAGATGTTAATGAGGAGTTAATGGAAACTCCAAAATAAATAATGAAGAAAAACTCGAAAAAATTGTAAAATTGAGCAAAAGTGTAAAAAGGCAAATTATCAAAAAATATATTCATGTAGTAACAATTGTTAAACCCTTTTATTCGAATTTTGTAAATGAACTCTGCGCATTTTGAAGTATGTTGTTTATGTTTATGTCATCGTGATAGAGGGTCTAAAAACAAAGATCACACTGTGGCTCTGTGTGTGAACAAGAGGGGACCCTGTCGAAACGCATCACAGCCCAAAAACAAATCAAATAATTACTTGAAAGCTTGGAACTGCGGTGTCGTTTTCTGGCGAGAAGATTTCATATGCTGGAGTTGGTGTGGATTTTGAGCCGCTGTGCCAAGTGCGGCATTTTCGACACGCCCTTGATCAGGAGCCCCCACGGAGACTTGCCAGTTTTGGTTGGCGGCGCATTGCACAACGTGAGAGGTCCCCCCCTCGGGAGACGATCGAAGCTGCTTCAATCGCGTAGAGCCGAGCGGAAGTGCTGCCGAGGACGGTGCGTCGGAGGACGCCTGGAAGCAGGTAAGCGTCTGTGTGGTTCGAGCGAGCGGCATTAACGTGAAGTGGGGGAAAGGTGCCGTGGATGCGGAGTGTGTCCAAGACGGCTAGTTCCAGCCATAAATATATCAGATAAAATAACAAAGGGCTTGTGCGAGGCAACGGAGTCGTTGTCAAGCACTACAAGCAGCTAAGAGAAGTGACAGACAAACAAAACAACAAAAACATAAATGGAGGATTGGGTGAAATTACGTGAGGAGGCTGTGGGAGCCGTTTTTGATGAAGAGAGGCCGGGTACCAGTGGTACCAACAAAGGACTGACAGCAGACACTGAAGTGCAAGGAAATGATGCACAATCGATTATGTGCAAATTAGAAAAACTCTGATGAACAGAAATATCTAAGTGGTGGGAAATCCGATCCTTGGATAAATACCTCGAGTTGGAAGAGTCCCTCGAGGCTTAAGGATACTGATTGCTCCACCTTTTGGAAACTTAGGGGCTGATTAGGATGGCGGGCGGACATTAGTCCGCCCGCCATCCTAGCGGTAACGGGACCGCCCGCCTGCCATGCGGCGGTCCCGCCACCCTGATTATGATGCGACCGCCACTGCGGCGGTCGCATCTGGCGATTTAACATTGCGGTGGGTGCTGCTGGCTGCAGCACCCGCCACAATGTGAAATGGCCATGTTGTGCATTTCCCTGCACAACGTGTCAGGCACCGCTCGGTGCCTGCCACCTTGTGCATGGAAATGGAGGGGGGTACCATGGGTACCCCCAGTGCACAGCTGACCCACCCAGGGGGCCCGCAACGGGCCCCCAAAGCCAGTCTCCGCCTGCCTTTTTGTAGCGGAGAATCTGCTGCAAAAAGACAGGCGGAGAGGGCCATTGTAATCACTACGGCGGTGCCTACACTGCACCGCCGCAATGATTGCCTGGTTACGGGTTCCGCAAGGCGGGCAGAAAAGGACTGCCTTGCGGAACCGTGGTGGTCGGTGTTTCCGACCACCGCGGAACAATAGTGATTCCCACCGCCATCCTAATATGGCGGTGGGTAAATCACCTTTTGATGGCGATCCGCCCACCATCGTAATAAGCACCCAAGATCCAGAGATGCTACAAGAGTGGGCCAACAATAGCGCCGAATCCTCCAATAACATGATGCGGATCCTGGTGATGTATGCAAAACGTGACAGAGAGAAGATCCTAGAGGAAATTAAAAGATTGCAACAAGAACTAAACAACCTGATCAACTCTGAGGCTGTTGGGAAATTTGAAAAAGATCTAGCGATCAAACTGAATAAGTATGAAAAAACAATCAAGGAAAGAAAGGCGACCAAATTTACCAGGGATCGTCTTGACTACCAAAGGGGTCAAATCTTCACCTTTGCTCGACGTTTTGATACTTCGCGCCGTCAAACACTATCCAGTAATGTAACCTCGGTAAATAGAAACAAAGAGAAAAGAAGGATAGGAGACAAAAGCTCTGAATGGAGCTCTGAGGCAGACACGGATCTTGAGGAAGGCGCTAGAACTATGAGCAACGTGGATAAACCATCGACTGTAATCGAAGAGATGCGTTTTTTAGGTTTGGATCGGACCATCAACGCCAGACAAAGACCACTGAGAAGGGGAAGAGGCCAGGGATTCCGAGGAAACGCAAAAGAAGGAGAAGGTATGGAACTGCGGTCAGGTGTGAAAACCAAAGACAACAAACAGAACAAATAAAAACAGCACCCATTACAGTCATCAACCTATGCGACCTGGCCCTGTCTGAAACAGAGATGAATACCCTATCTCTAGGCCTATTCTACTGCAGACGAACTAACTTTAATTATGCCCAAACCTGAATAGATTTTTTCAAATTTGTGATAAAATTAAAGCTAAGAAAATACTTCAGTAACCAATCGAGTAGTAAAACCCATACAATAAAGAACTTGGGGCATGAGGCACAGAGCAATCTAGTAGTAGATGATTTGAACCTACTCAGGGACTTGGAGGCATTGGAGAGGAATAATGAAGACCCTGGCATGGAATTATCTTGCAAGGACACTGCTGACAGACTAGGTATAGACATCTATGGAACCTTTATGACTGAATTAAAAAAGAAATCAACTTTTGTACCGACCCTTTTTAAAGATTCAGTAGATCTGTTCTCTGATCGAGTAATCAAGGACCTAAAGGAACTATCCAAAGAATCTAGCAAGAATTACAATAAACGCATTAAAGAGGAGGAAAAGAACTATATACAGATTATGGACAAAATAAGATTGAGGACTGACATTGTGATTCGACAATCAGATAAGGGAGGTAACGTGGTTCTATGGCCCTTGCGCAAGTATAATGAAGAAGCGAAGCTACAATTAAGAGACATCGATTGTTACCAACGAGTACCACAATGTAACCTTCTGGAGGTCAAAAATAAATATCACAAAGAACTAACACGGCTATTGGGAGCCTGTTCAAGACCTCACCTAGATTTTTAGACCACTTCCTGCAAGACATTGTAAAAACCCTGCCGTCATATATACAGGACACCGGGGATTTTTTGAGAAAATTACACAATGTACAGAGGGAAGAATCAGATTTGCTGATAACCTTAGATGTAGCCTCGTTATACATGAGCATCGCTCACAAAGATGGCCTAAGGGCTCTTAGGCATTTCTTGGGCACCAGACCCATACATGTTTACCAACATTCTGAAATGTTAATCAAAATGGCTGAACTGTGTCTGGAAAATAATTTCTTCCTCTTTGGGAATGATACCTATAGGCAATTGTGGGGCATGGCCATGGGCACCTGCTTCGCCCCCAGCTATGCGAATCTTCACATGGGCTGGTGGAAGGAGCAGGTGCTCAGGGTCGAATACAAGACAGAGTGGAATGAAAATATCAAGGTCTGGTGTTGGTTTATAGATGACCTGTTCATCCTTTGGAGGGGATCAGCAGAGAAGGCCAATACCTTTTTAACGGCTCTCAATAAGAACACACTAAAGCTAACCTTCACTAGTACCATTAGTGACTCACAGATACATTTTTTAGATTTGGAAGTTTTTATCAAAGATGGCAGCTTGCACACACGTACTTTCAGGAAACCCACTGCAGGAAACTCCATTTTACATTCGAGTAGTTTCCACCCACAAAAGCTGAAACAGAGTATCCCCTATGCAGAACATCTCCGCATGAAGAGAAATTGCAGTGAGATAAGCTCACTTAAGCAAGCACAAACTGAGTTAACAGAAAGATTCAAGGAGAGGGGATACAGTCAGCAGGTTTTAAATCAAGCAGTAGAGAAAGTAGATGGATTATCCAGAGAAGACATCTTATTCAAAAAACAAGAGAAGGAACAAACTGGAGACACTAAACAGGAAATCAGAATGATAACCGATTTCAATGCCTATCATGCAAGGGTGAGAGACTGCATGAATAGGCATTGGCACCTGGTTAAAGGGGAATTGACATTGAGTAGTCTTGTCACACGCAAACCCCTTGTCTCCTATAGAGAGCTAAATCAATGAGACAACAACCGGTAAATAGTAGCCCTGAGGTAGTTGAGACAGAGAGCTGGTTGAGGGCCAATCCAGGCTTCTATAAGTGCCTGAAATGCAAGGCTTGCAAGCATGGAGTTAACAAAAAGGAGATACACCTTCCCCTAATGAATAAACCTTGGAAAATCCCAAGCTTTTTTAACTGCAAAAGCGACTTTGTACTGTACGTCCTTCAGTGCACTTGCCCGATGGTATATGTGGGTAGTACAATCCATGTGGTCCACGTTAGGATCCTCCAGCACCTCAGGGCGGTGAAAAATAGAGACCAGTCATATCCAGTAGCTCGTCACATTAATGATATCCATGCAGGCAAGGTTGATGAGCTAACGTATTTTGTAGTCGACTGTTCCCAAAAAGAGACGTGGTGGGAATCATGAAGGAAAATTGAGGCAACTAGAGTCATGATATATATTGATGTTTGATTGTAAAACACCTCGAGGTTTGAATTTTGACGAAGACATGCATGTCCATCTCGAATGAAAGATAAAAACATGCTAAGAATTGATCCACCTCCTGACCAAAGTAAAACTCAAAGCACATTAGGATAACTATGTCTGTACACCATTCCATTGTTTTTAACATTTTTTATGTTATGGATAAGTATTTTTTACATGAACAACTTAGTCTTAAGATCATGCCCCAGAAGGTTTTTTTACATAGAGTGTTTTAGGTAAATTGATGTAGAGGAGATTGGATGATCTGATTTTATTTATTGTGCTGCTGGTTAACTCTTTTGATGTATTAGTTTGTTTTGTAGTGTTACACTTTCGATCAGTTTTATACAGGCATCCGCACTTTATGCTGTTATTTTAAGAGTGCTTTCTGAAAATTGCATCTGCATTTTATATAAACAACATGCACTGAAGCACATGCACTTTGGTACATCTGAAATTAGAAGAAAATTAACAGCTCATTCCCAAAAGGTATTTCACCTAGGAACTTGGATGCTGCTATTGTAATAATATCTCCGAGTAATGGGTTTGCACTTTATATAAATAATATGCACTGATACACTAGCACTTTCTTGACAAATTCGAGATTAGAAGAAAGCACGAACTGATAAGTATAGGGGACATAAGCGGTCCATGATTATATAGTGAGTGACACTAGCACTCTCTATTATGTAAATGGCTTGGATTGGACCATAGTATGGGCTATGAAACTTTGCAACTCTACACATGTGACCTTCTAGGGACTAAATCAAATCAGGGTATGGTATGGTTGAGTTTAGCCAGCAGGCAAGAATAAATGTTCGAATGATTCACCTTGCAGGCCGTGAAATCCGTTATCAGTGCTTTAACATTGATGATATCCAACACTTGCACTTTACACGTCGAATGCGTGATACATGCACTTGCACTTTAATGTTAGAATTTATGAGATTCACCTTGCAGGCCGTGAAATCTGCTATCAGCGCTTTAACAGTGATGATATCCAGCACTTGCACTTTATACGCCGAATGCGTGATACTTGCACTTGCACTTTAATGTTAATGGCCTGCCCCGATGGGATGGAGTCCCCGGGGCCAGAAGTGGCCCGGAAGGGGGGCCACTTGGCCCCCCTCTCATTTAATTTTTTAAATAAAGCAGGCGGCCCAGGGGGATGGGGTCACCGGGGCCAAAAGTGGCCCAGGGAAGGGGGGCCACGCGGCCCCCTTCCCTAGAAATAAATTTCAAAAAAGGAGGCCATGCCCCGGGGATGGGGTCCCCGGGGCCGAAATTGGCCCACGGAAGGGGGGCCACGCGGCCCCCCTTCCCTATAAATGAAAAAAAGGAGGCCATACCCCGGGGGATGGGGTCCCCGGGGCCAAAATTGACATCATCCACATGATCATCTGATGCATCTCCTCACACCCTAATAAAACATTGATACACCCACTCCAAAATACAGAATGCTAATCTCGAAACCATAGACACACCAATACCAGTTAGTACATAACCACTCAGTAATTCCTAGATCTACACATACATCTACTCGCTCACCCATACAGTCACTCATCAATACATACACTAGCATATGCAGTCACACAACTATACAGACACTCACACACCGCCACTCACTCATAGACTTACTCACACACCTAGTCAGTCATGCAAAGAATCAATTACACTCCAATTTACTCACCTATACAGTTATACACACACCATCTCACTTATTTATACAGAGACTAACACATACTTACTCTCTTATACAATCACTGACACAAGGACACACTCATGCATACATCCACTCTCACAATCACTCACTCTCATATATAGTCACTTATATTCTCCAACACTCACATATACAGCCTTTCACATGTGTAGTTACTCACACATGTACCACTGAGACATCCATTCACTCACCAACACAACCATACACACACTCACCCACCCATACAGCCCTTCACAGATGCACTCTTGAACCCATACACCCAGTGAATCACACACTCACACATCTATGCACAGAGTCACGCACCCCCCTCCCACCCACACAGACACTCAGGCACCAATACGGATACTCAGACAACCAATCAATAACCCATTAAGACACTCATGTAGCTACTCACCAACCCATGCAGCCGCTTACACACCAACAGACAGACTGATACAGACATTCACACAGTTTAGTCACTAACCCATGCATTCAGTAAGACACGTTTAATCACTCACTTATACAGTCAGTCACGCACCTACTAAATCATCCATTCAGACAGTCATACACCCACTCATTCTTCAATACACCTTGGCCTATATATATATATAAAACATATTTAAACTTTACAGAAACACACAGTCACTGGATGATGTCATCAGTGATGTCATTTGAGATGTCATCAGTGATGTCATCAGTGATGTCACTGAACTTGTCATGAGTGATGTAATATGTGACGTCGTCAGCAGTGCATTGCGGGGGCGCGAGTTATAGTTAGCTCAACTGACTATAACAGACGAATTTCTCTGATTTTGTATGAGTGAAATGTCCAACTAACTATAACGTCCCTGAAACCTGTGGATTTTTTCAGTGAATATATATATATATATATATATATATATATATATATATATATATATATATATACACACACACACCATTTTTTACCATGCATATGCCTTTACTATACATGCTTTAACAACGTAAATTTCATTGTATAGGCATGCATGGTAAAAGCATATGCATGGTAAAGCCTTGCATGGTAGTGTTGCGTCGCTGTAATGACTGCGTTGTAAAGCCATACATGGTAATGGCATGCGTAGTTCCATCATGCATCCGTCACTTAGAACCCTGGTGGTGAAAATCATTCCCTTTATTCACATCTTCCCATCTACAACTTTATGTTAGGTATGCGTTTCATACCTATGCACTAACCGGTTTTGAGAATTTTGAAATTGTTAGTTTGTGTGTGCTGTGTAATGAATAAATAAAAAATAAAATAATACTTAGGCTTTCTAAAGCATGTGTTACTTTTTTCTTATTTTTTAATTCAAATTAGGAAAGACCTTTGGCTTTCTTTATTTTTGTTTCCTCTCGGCAGGTTAACAGATGAACATTGTTATGTCACAGCACTGTAAAACAAAGCTATATTTTTTACTCCTGCGCTGTAATTGCAGAGAATAACCTGATGCGGAAAAGCTGTTCATGATAGTGAACTATAAAAGGACCTATCTATAACAAACAGTTTAAGGCTCATTTGTGCATCATATATGCTTTCTTATAAATTCATATACGTTCTGAAAAAGTACTTTGCAAAGTCACAAACTTGTTATCATCCAGTTGTTCTGCTAAGTATCCGAACATTTTATACTGCCAGCCTAACCAATTACTCTTGAGTAATTGTAGATCAGAGATTTATTTTTACCAGCTTACATTGAAAAACTTCCTTCACCAGATGCAGCTGTTCTAAACAGTGTAAACAAAGTGCAAAATGCAATAGCCACATTTGGATAAATAGTGAATGCATTTCCTACCAATATGTATCTGAGTTATGAACTACCTCTTCCTGTTTTGGATTTAAAAATATTTTACAGTAGGGACATTATGCTGTATACTCCGATTTTTGGTTAACTCTCTATCTTCAGCAGGAGCTGATGCAAAACCTTTATTAAAATGTTGAATCTTGAAAAAATTATGTTTTATGATGCCCCAGAAAAGAACACAATACATAGGTGATTGTTGAAGTTCCTTGAGACTTGCATGTTTTGACTGGTGGAGTAGACTTGTTGGGCTTTAACATTAGATGATAACATGACTATGAGAGTATGTGCTTAGAAGACACCCCTGCAAGAGAATGGGTGCTGTGGAGATGCTTTGAGTTTTGCAGGCTGCACACAGATTATGGCAGGAGGCGTTCATCACGCTGAGTAGCTTCACCTGCATTTAAGAGCAAGATCCAAAGTTTTAGATGCAGTGACAGCTCCTCCGCATTGGTGGAGGAGCGTCGCCTCACTGCCTGGCTCAGAGCCAGTAAATGAAAAATAAAATGTTGTCATTGTTTTGTTTTTCATTTTCCGGCTCTGAGCCAGTTTGCGCAGAGTGGGGTGGGGTATGGGGAGGAGGAGCGCTTTGTGCACTCCTTAAGTGTGCATATGTGTTTGGCCTGCCTTCTCAGGCCGACCAAAACACGCAAGTACACTTAGGTTTCTCCAGCCTGGCTTCATTGAGCAGCCGGGCTGAGAAAACCCCTACAGACTCCCTGGTCTGAGTGGAGCGTCTTTCCAGCCCGCTCAGATCAATCCCCGGGCTGCTCTCACATGAGAGCAGCATGAAGATTGCAGGGAGTCCGTGACATGGCCCCAGTGCTTGCTGGAACCAGGAAGGATGAGGCCGAGAGCGACGCGGGAGGAGGGCGGCAGCTCCAGGTAAGCGTTTCTTTTGAATTTTATTATATCCCCTGGGCACGCTCCCCCTCCTGTGCTCCCCGCGCCCCCTCCACCACCTCTTTATTGTGGCATCGGCCACTGTTTACATGAACGTTGTTGGACTTGTTTGTTTTCAGAGGGAGGGCACGATTTTTTAGACTACAGTATATTTTGTTTTAGGAAAACAAAAAGCCTTTTAAACCTTATTTTCGCTGAGAGTCTGGAGCAGTACAGCACATTTGAGGAGATTTCAGAGGAATTTGTGTTTATGTAGGCATACAGCCCATTTGTTCTAGTTGTCTATGTCAATGCTTCTGCTGCAGAGAAATATTTTGGGTCTGCTCACAAACTGAATGTTTGCAGATGCAGGGTAGGCTGTGTGAGAGAATTTTGTCTGCACCCATCCTCTCCCCACAAGCTCACAGAGCAGTCAAGCTGCTGTATATTTGGATATTTTCAATATTGTTTTGTTCTATTCATGGTGAACTTTACCTCTAGCTCGGAAGTGGCTGGTAACATGTAACAATTATTTCTGTTTTCATCAATGAAGTCTATTCATTCACGTAATGTTTTATTGTTGATGCAACATATTTTGTTCTAACATCTCCTGATGACATTAGAATAGAGGACTGTGCCCAGCGTCAGGAATCCTGGCCCTCTTGCCATCCTAAGCTACACCACCACCTAGCTCCGAGCCCCCCCCTAGAAGCTACAACAACACCTGCATCTCCTCCCCGTGATCCACAGAAGGACCTTTCACCTGCCAATTCACCTGCAACACCGAAAGCCTCATTGCGCCCACTATGCTGACCTCTGACCCCCAGAGTAACTCCGGTGCAGGCTACTAAACATCCAATCCCTCTGCAAATGCGCCACAGAAATCTGGGACACCTTTAACACCTCCACCCCTGTCATGATATTCATCACCGAGACCTGGCTTACTCTGTCCTCAACATCCGACATCGCAACCGCAATACCCCACATCTACAAGATGATACACAGAGACGCGCCAACCAGCACGGAGGAGGCATCGCCATCATCCACAAAATACCCTCCAATGCACCACCACTGAAGACGACTTCCCATCAATCATGGAATAGCTCAACTTCCAAATCCGAACTGACGGAAAGACAACCATCAGAGGAACCCTAGCCTACAGACCCCCTGGTCCCCGCACTGCTTCTGCAATGACATCTCCGAATTCATCTCCCCCCTGGCAATCAACCACAAGCACTACATCTTCCTCGGCGACATCAACTTTCACCCCGATGACCTCAATGTCACCAACTCTGCCAACCTCCTGGAAAGCATGAGCATCATTAGCCTCACGCAGCTGGTTACCATCCCCACGCACAGCGCAGGACACACTCTGGACCCCATCTTCACAGCCACTGACAGAAACAAGTTCAGCCACGTCACTGAGCTAACCTGGACTGACCACAGCATCGTTCACTTCACCATTGCAGGATCACCGGGACTAACCACCAAACCCCCCATCCCCTTCACATCGCAGATGGAACAAAATCACTGAGACCCAATGGACCACCGTCCTAAGCACCACCAGACCTAACACCTCAAGCAACCTTCAGCTAGCCATCCAGAACTTCTCCGACTGGATCTCCAATTGCGCCGACCCTGTCGCCCCCATGAAAATGACCAGAACCAGCAGATCCAGCAAGCACACCAGCTGGTTCACCCCCGATCTCTGGCCCCACAAATGCAAGAGACTGGAGAGATGATGGTGCTCCAGCTGGTACCCCTCAGACCTCACCACCTTCAAATCAGCCCTCAGCGAGTACTACCACCGCCTTAAAGAAGACAAGAAGTAGGCCCTAACCAACTGCATCAAAGCAAGTGCCAGTCACACAAAAGAACTCTTCAGCATTGTCAGAGAGTTCTCCTGCCCATCAGCCACCAAGTATATGATCCGCCCTTTCAAGCCCTCTGCGACTCCCTGGCAGACTACTTCCACAACAAGATATCAGACATATACAGCAACTCTTCAATCCACAATGATCCGACTTCTGCCACCTCCTGACACCTACCGATGCAACCCACCACCACCTGCTCCCAGAGTAGAAACCCCTCACCATGCTGAGCACCGCAACCATCATGACCTTAATTCACTCTGTAGCACCGACAGATGCCTATCCCCACCACGTCTTCAACCTGGGACAGAAGGAAATCAGCAGTGCTCTCACCAACATCAACTCATCCATCACCACAGCCACGGTCCCCAACGCATGGAAACACGCAAAGGTTAAACCCCTCCTGAAGAAGCCCTCTGCTGACCCCAGCAAACTCAAGAATTACTGCCCCATCTCGCTGCTCCCCTTCCCTGCCACGGTCCTGGAGAAAGCCATCATTTGCCAGCTCACCGAACACCTAAAAGAAAACAGCCTACTTGACACCTCCCAGTCCGGTTTCCGCTCCAACCACAGCACCGAGACCGCCTTGATCTCCACAACCAACGACATCAGATCCGTCCTCGACTGAGGTGAAACAGCAGCCCTGATCCTCCTCGAACTCTCAATGGCCTTCAACACCATATCTCACCACACCCTCACCACCAGACTCCACCACATCGGAATCCGGGGAAACGGCTACAAGTGGGTCACCTCCTTCCTCACAGGACACACACAGAGAACCGCCTAAAGCCCTTTACCTCCAAGCCCAAGAGCATCATCTGCGGCATCCCCAAGACTCCTCCCACATCCCCACTCTCTTCAATGCCTATATGACTCCATTGGCCGACATCGTCCGCACCCACGGACTCAACATCATCTCATACGCCGACGACACACTACTCATCCTCTCTCTCACAGAAGACCCCCCACCACCAGATCCAACTTCCAGAATGCCATACCCAAAGTCACAGACTGGATGCCTCAAGCTGAACATGGAAAAAATGGAAGTGCTAATCTTCAGAAGGAACACCTCCCTACGGAACAACATGGACCCTCGCCAACCCCAACTGACCACGTCAACAACCTCGGCATCATCCTGGACAGAAAACTCTCTATGAAGTGCCAGGTCAACACAGTTTCCTCCTGCTGCTTCCACACACTCAGCATGCTTCGGAAGATCTTCAGATGGATCCCTGTCAACACCAGGAAAACAGTATCTCAAACCCTTGTCATCAGCTGACTCAACTATGGAAATGCACTCTGCGCCTTAACAACCACCAAACTTCTCAAATGACTCTAGACCATACAAAACACCACAGTCAGACCCATCCTCAACCTCCCCAAATGGACCAGCATCATCCCCCAACTCAGACACCTTCACTGGCTCCCCGTCTAGAAGAGATGCCAGTTCAAGTTGCTGACCCACACCTACAAAGCCCCACACAACACCGGACCTTCCTACATCAACTACCGCCTGACCTTCCACCAACCTGCCAGACAACTCCACTCTGCCTCCCTCGCACACATCCCCCGCATCCGTCGAAGCTGCATGAGAGGTCGTTCTTTCGCCGACCTCACCACCATGTCTTGGAATCACCTCCCACTCCACCTTTGAACCTCACTTTCACTCGCTGACTCAAGACCTGGTTCTTTGACTAAGGCCCACGGGACCTCAGCACCTGGATACCCCCTAGAGTGACAAGCTGCGCTATAGAAATACTGCCTGATTGATTTATTGATTGAATATTCACAAAATGGGATAGTGCTAAGATGCTAAGGTAATGATGTTTATTTTTCTTGTGCTCTGATTTGCTGAAGCAGTGATACTTTTGCTCACACAGCAATTAATCTGCAGAAATCTTGATTTAATATGCAAGAATAATGTATAAAACCCCTTGATTTGGGGGCTGAGCCAGAAGATTTTCCTGGAGACTAACATGCTGCTTGGGATGCCATCTGTTTTTCTATTCATTTTGCTGCCTATTTGGAGTTAGAACATTTTCAGATTTTTACTTACTCTGTATAACTCTGAAATGAAGTATCTTCATGGCATTGACACTTGTTGGACCTAACATCCTTGGCATGGTTTCCCCCAACTTTTTGTCTTCCATCCTCCTGTTTGTGCTGACTTCCTTTCGCTGGCTTTAGGACTCTGCACATATCTCCACTATTAACCAGTACTAAAGTGCTTGTGCTCTCTCCTTTAAACATGGTGAAATTGGCTTACACCCAATTGGCACATTTAATTTACTTGTAAGTCCCTAGTAAAGTGGTACTACAAGTACCCACTTCCTGTAAATTAAATGCTACTAGTGGGCCTGCAGCACTCATTGTGCCACCCACTTAAGTAGCCTTTTACACACGTCTCAGGCCTGCCATTGCAGCCTATGTGTGAAGTTTTAAACTCAAAAACAAAATAGAAGGCCATTGGGTCTAAAGCAAAAGTGAAGTATGGAGGTATCCCTTTCTTAGGACATTTCCCCTCACCCACCCATCTCCTCGCACTACGAACTTAGCCGTAGTGCGGGCTACAACGCCCTCTCTAAGAGGGAGGAGCTCAGGGATGTTTTGAAAGAGATGATGAGGTTGACTAAACCTCTAGATGAGCTGGGTTTTGGAGAGTGGCTGTGTGAAAAGGTGAAGTGAGGTTAAGACTAGCTCTATGTTATGCTACCCAATTTAATATCGCATAATCAAAGCATACTCTACATATGGGTGATAATTCACCCCATCTACTGGTTTTGTATATAGAATTCACACTGTTTGAAAAGTTATACAAGTGGTTACTGTCACTTTATTTCTTCACGTTTTTGTGGTCCTGATGAAAGCCACTGCATCCCGGCGGGGAGCAATAGGCTGAAACATGTCGACCTCTCCACCCTTCTGATAGATTGAATACCCCTCTGTTGAAGACGGTTTCTTTTTAATCCTAGCCTATGAATGCGATATTAAATTGGGTAGCATAACATAGAGGGATATCAATTGGGCAAAAATGTTGAGTATTTCATAAGAGGCAAAAGACTCTGTGCATGCTTACGATGAAAGGCTTATGAGATTTTTAAGATGCACAGCGGAGTGCAAGGTCCTGAGTAAGATGGGGCAAGTGGTTTTAGCTCTACTTTCGTCATGGGCTTGTGTCCTCAGTGTAGTAATAACATACAGGAAAGTGAGTATTTTGAGGCTTGCTAAATACAGTAATTATTTGTTTGATGCAAAGCAGAAGAAAATCAAGGAGAGGCTTATGGTTGCCCCGAATAAGCGATTTGAGAGGAGTGTGCAGAATCAATTAAGGGGATAGGATTGGGGTGTGTTCAATCTGGAGATGCTGGAATGAATGGGATGTCTCCAATGCAAGGTGTGAAAATGAGTAATGGAAAAAAGCAGATGCAAGGTCATAGAATAGGTATGGTGAATGATTCTGGAATGAAACAACTGTTGATGTGTTGATGAAGAACACTGCTTGTCATTTCTGTGGTAAAATCAGGCACTGGAAACAGGAATGTCCCCATAATCCAGATCAAATTTAGAATAAATATGTTCCTCATGTACAGAGAGACATACAAATCTTGTCGACCTGTTGCTGAGATGGAAAATCTCCACAAGACATGGTTCATTTTATGAAGTTTTGCCCATTTTATGATACCCCCAGAAAATCTTTTTTAATTCCCATTCTGAAAAAAGGCCAATTTTAGGCAGGTACGGCCTGCTTTTCTCTTTTTACAAATGTTGACTGGTAATACTGTCTTTTATGTGCTTAACTTTTTAAAATCCGCGCTCAGGCTTAGGGGGAGCTGTGATTAACTAGCCTGTTCCCCGATATTACCCCTGGCATTATGCACTTTATCTTCCTCCACTTGCCTGTAGAACTAACAATTTGATCTTGCGCATGGTCCTATTGTATCATCTAGAATAATTTGTCCATCAGGTACCATCCATGTGTTTGTAGAATCTTGTTAACTACAAATTTTTTAATTTGCATATATTATGTTTAAACTGGGTATGTCCTCGTGTGGATTGTATGTATCATATTTTTGTATCCTGTGCTTTTATGGTTTTATTACACGAAACTGAATAAAGTTTGAATTGATTGACATGCAGTCAATGGCCCCAGCCTAACCAGCTTCTATGCAGAGTATGCATGATCAGAAATCATTTCACATGAGTATGACTACAGCCCCAGTGTTGCAGTAAAACTTTAGAATCAATTTGCCAAACAATATAGGGTACCAGCAGAATCCATTGATTCTGAAAAATGATTTTCCTCAGTTTTCTCCAGAAAATAACGCACAATGATGGTTCCTGAGGTGGCAGGGGGATTGCCTACTTGGAGCTGTCCTGGAAGTAGACCACAAGGCCCATACATTTCTGATGAATCCAATGGTCACCCAGTTTCATTGTTGATTGATAGGAGAGCTTCCCATTCACAGTTCATTCTGTGGGAGTCCAAAACCTATCCCTCTCTGGAAGAGAAGTCCATGTTGCAGGGATTAGTAATAAACAAATTGGTTATCAGGTTACATCAGATGTCCTAGTTAAAATAGGACCAATGGAAAATAATCATCAGCTCGTTATTTGTGACTCAAGTCATGTGAATTTCTGTGGCAGAGACGTATGCAAAATGAGCAGTGTGATTTACTGCATACTGGATGGTGTTGCAATTGAAAGTCAAGATGAAGACTCGGAAGACAGGATTCAAGAGTTGTTCCCAGTCCAGACTAAAGATGATTTATCTCTGGATTTACAACATGTTGTCAAAGAGGAGGTATGGGATTTCTCTGGTAAAGAGATTGGACTGATAACAAGCCTAATGCTATTTTCTCCAGAACTAAATGGTACAGACTGTCAAGACATGTAGAGGAAGGAATGAAACCAGTCATTGAAAAATTGAATGAAAAGGGAATTCTACAGGAAGTGCTTGGTAGCCCTTGAAAAAATGGAGAATAGTGCAAAATTTAAGAAAAATAAAATAGTCATCCTCTGTTGTCCAGTAATACCGAATACAGCAGTAATTCAGTTCCAGATTCCGTCAGGTATACAGCCATTTACTTATGCCAAGTGTCCTTCTCCATACCTCTCCATGAAGAGAGTCAGTTCCCCTTTGCGTTTCTCATTGGGGGTACATTTCCACAAGGGTACACTGAAAATCCTTCAATATTTAGTCAAATCATGAAGAAAGATCTAGAACTTTTGATGTTGCCCTGTAACTCAGTCTTGGTGCAATATATTGATGACCTACTATTTGCATCTAAGATGAAAGAAAACTGGTAACTTGAAACAATTGCCTTGCTGAATCATTTGGCTGCCAGTGGTCATAAGGATTCCCCAACAAAGATGCAGTACTGTAAAAAGGGAGTCCTTTATGATCGTCATCACATAGAGAAAGGCATAACAAAAGTTTCGAAATAATGTGTTTCTTCAATTTTGGAATTGTGAAAATGAATCCTTAAACCGCCCAGGGTGAGGTGAGGATGTTCCTGGGAATTGTTGGCTACTGTCAACAGTGGACTCCAAACTTTTCCTTGACTGCAAAACCTTTAATACGTTTGACTCTTAGTGGCATAAAGGACCCTGTACCATTTGACAAAGAATGTTCAGATGCCTTCTGCGTATTAAGAGAAAGTTTGTTTAATGAACCCACCCTTGGAATGCTTGATTACAATTGGACTTTCTTTCTCTTTTGTCATGAAAGAGGTGGGTGTGTCCTATTGATACTCACTCAGAAACATGGGGTAGCTATGAGGCCGGTGGCCTATTTGTCAGCTGTGTTGTATCCAGTAGCTGAAAGTCTTCCTGGTGGTTTGAAATTGGTTGTAGCTGTTTGCATTGCAATTGAGCAAACTGAAGGAAATGTCATGGGACATACATTATTTGCATATGTTTCACAATCAGTAGGGATTTTACTGACACAAACGAGAACTCAACATATGACAAACAGTAATCTGACTGTTATGAGCAAGTCATTTTGGCAGCTGAGAATGTTTCTATCAAAAGGTGCAATTTGCTAAACCCAACAATGTTGCTTCCTATTTTAAACAAATAATGTGAAGACAGGGTCAATGATGATGAGCATGATGATGATGAAACTGAAGAGGACTGTGTCAAAGTTACAGAATTATGCACCGTACCAAGACCAGATAAAATAGATATTCCACTTGATAGGGCTGATCTGACTTTATATGTTGGCTCTTGTTTGAGAGACCAATATGGAGCACTGAAGGCTGCCAATGCAGTATTTTCTGTTTCTGAAATTCTTGAAGTATCATATCTGCCAAATGTAAATTCAACACAAGTGGCAAAGTTGGTTACATTGAGAAGAGCTTATTACTTGTTAGACAATTTGAATGTGACATTTATACAGACTCCCGGTATGGTTTTGGAGTGGTCCATGATAGGGTTTTATGGTGACTTCTGGAGCTCCCATCAGGAATAGTCACTATATACATGACCTATTAAAAGCAATGCAGCAGCCAAAAGAGATGGCTGTAGTCAAGTGTGCTGTCCCTAAGGCTGGAACAGATATGATAATTCTGAGAAACAAATATGCTGATGAGGCGGCTCCATATTATGCACCTGAAAATTAAATAGCTATACAAGAAACTGAACAAGATAAATCAATAATTCGAAGCAAATCACAGAAAATGTTTCTTTTTAAGTTGAATTCAAGCTTCATTATTTGAAAAAAGGGACCTTGAGGAGGAAGCCTCAGAAAAGGAGAAAAAGAAAAGGTATTAAATTGGGTTACAAGAAAAATCATCAAGTTCTATATGTGACCTCGGAACACAAATATATATTTCCTGACTCAATGTTGTATATTATGGCTCACTTTTTCCATGGGCAATCTCACTCAGGGAGGGACGCCCTGTTTAGAACTTTCAGAAAATATTGAGAAAATACACATTTTAGAAGTGTTACTGAGAATCTATATTATTGCTTCTTGATCTGCCAGAAGAATAATCAGGGCAGAAGAACAAGTACTGTAATGAATCATAGTGGCAAATAAGAGGGTCCATTTACAAGATGGCAAGCAGATTTTTTGGAAATGCCAGTTTACAATGGCTTGAAATATATTTTGGCATTCGGCTGCTTGTTTTCTAAATGGATTGAGGCTTTTTCCACCAGCAGATGAGCTAGCTAACAGTTAATAAACTTTTGTTGAGGAAACTGATACCTTGATACAGCATTCTAACTCCTATTGAGACTGGTTCTGGCTCCAATTTTAAAAATGATATTTTGCAGTTAATTTGTACTGCTGTCCAAATTGATCAGAGGTTCCATTGTAGTTATCGACCTCAATCTTCTGGAGTGGTTGACAGGCCGAATGGAACTTTAAATAACAAATTGGCCAAAGTGGGAGCCTCAACTTGGTTTGAAATTGCCAAATGATCTGCCTCTTGTTTTGATGAGTATCAGATGTACACCCGACAATAAGACTGGTCTTTCATCCCTTGAAGTGATTCACGTGTAAAGCAATAAGATTAGCGTATAGTCCTTCAGCTGCATTTGTTTCAATTACATTGACATTGTTTTTGACTATTGCAGAGGTCTGGCTGATATGGTGAAATCTGCGTCTCACAAGGTGAATTTGGCAATAGAAGCAACAAGAGAAATTCAGTGTCCCACAGTCTGTCCCATGGTGACTGTATAGTTGTCAGAAAGCACTTGAGTAAGAATTGTTTACAGGAGCGTTGAAAGGGCACTTATCAAATCATCCTGGTAACAAAGACTGCTGGGAGGTGTGCCGGTATCCTACAGTGGATCCATGTAACTCACACAAAAATAGTGAAGGCAGTGGAGGAAGAAGTGGTGAAAACAACCACTGATTCACAGAGTCAAGCTCGAGTTTGCATTGTGGATCCAGAGAGGCTGAGCATTTTAAAACTGGTGAAGGTATTGGTGAAACTACTGGTGACACCGGTGAAGACAAACAAAATTATAAAAGTCCTGGTCCATGAAAGTAAGTGAAGATCAAGACCCGGGTGAACGTACCAGTAGTACTGTCCAGTTTCAAAATAAGGATCAAAGTGAAGAACCGTTGTAATTTCAAAGGCAAGAGTGGCAGGAAGAAAAAGTAGTCTCTGATCCAAGCAACAAGAGACTGCAGTTGAAAATCTGAGTTACAAGTACCCCCGGAGGAAGAAAGTAGTTCTTAGTAAATTGTGCTGTTGAAGCTGACCAGAGTTCAAATCCATCAGTGGGTGAAGATGATTCAGTAGTGGTTACCAGAGAAGAAAGGGATGAAGAAAACAAGTAGTTGAAATGAACCTGCAAAAGAAAACACTGGCAGCAAGAGACTGAATAAATCAATGAAGATCCTGAAGTAATAGAATTAGACATAGAAAACAGTGAGAATAAGTCACCAGATGCTGGAAGATCAGCAAGAAAGGTAACTCCAAACAGGAAGTATGCCTCACCTGAATAGGTATCTGTAGCAACAGTGTCTGAAGAAGTCGAAGAAACAGAAATCTGTCCTATAAATCTTTGCCAATGCAACTTTGAAAGTGAACCTGAAAGTGAATCGTTGGAGGAACAACCACACTGAAAATCTTGAAAAGACTGCTAAAGACAAAGCTAAACTGAAAAATACAGAACCAAACCTAAAAGAGAAAAGAATACTTTGAGAGCATAAATTGAATTAACTTTGAAAAAAAAGATTTTTGAAACTTTTATTTTACTTAGCGCTTTCAAGGAAAATGTATTATTGTTAAAAAAAATGTTTGTAAGCTCTAAACTTTTTGGTGTTTCACAATACATTTTGTTTTGGTCTTGATAGAAGATGGAATGTAGCAGATGCTGTAAAAGTATTAGTCGGATTATCCTAACAATGATATAAATAGTCTTAGTTGGCTTATTGTTGTTACCCTTGCATCTTCGGAACCGATGCATCGCCGACGGCGTGGCATGTTTCCGACCCCGGTTCTCTCCTCTCTTGTCGACGGCAGCTGGACGAGGATGCCGGGCTCTGCATTGCAGTCTTGCAGCTCCTCGGAACCGACATCGCCAGGTGTGTGCTGCAGCCTCAACGCCCGAGCTTTGCATCGCAAGCCCCGTCTACAGTATCCTCTACAACAACGCAACAGGACCTCGCACCGCAGCCTTGCTGCATCTCCGAACCAACGCATCGTTCTGGCTGCACAACGCTTCTTCGCCTCGGATCTACTCAATGCTCCACTACCAGGATTTAAGGTACTTTGTTCAGCGGGCCTAACCTGGTCCATGTAGCATGCCCATACTCCATCTTGGTCAGAAGAACTTGTGATTTTGTCCCAGTCAGTCATGACCATCTATCCCTGGTTGGCGCTTTGTGCTTTTTGGTGCTTTTTTAACCTAAAACATTGAAATTAAATAGCTGCGGTTTCCCTAATTGGATTTTTGTCATTGTGGTCTTGTTTTATTTATTAGAATCTACTCTATTTTTCTAAATCTGGTGTGGGATCTCTTTGTGTGGTGTTGTCACTGTTTTACTGTTTGAAGTCTTGCACAAATACTTTATACATTGCCTTCAAGTTAAGCCTGACTGCTCTATGCCAAGCTACCAGATGGTGAGCACAGGTTAATTTGGGGTTTGCTTGGGCATTTCCGGCTGATATTGTTTTCATACTTTTCGACCTGAAATGTGAACTATGTGAAAGCGAGTAAATTAATTTACTTTTTGTACAACATTATGGCCTTAAAAATGTCGCCTACACAAAAATGAGAAAACTTCAAAATCAGGAGACATGAATGTTATCATCTTGAAAAGTACAATGTATGAGAAGGCAAAACTTGGGAAATTATGTTAAAGGTATATTCTGTTTGACCAGCATGTGTGTTTAGCTTGGACAGCACGGTTTCCCTGCTGAACTTTGAATCACCCTTCAACAAAGAGCTCGTGGTTTATTGCTGTAATATATCTTCACATTCCTATAATTACACGGTTGACATTGCTTTTGGTAAAATGACACTTCTGCTGTACTCACTGTACTTTGTTTTTGTGTGAACTGAGCAATTCTCAGAGCATGTTTCAGTGACCTGCACTGGGCTGAACAGATTTAAGCAGCATTCCAGCTTTGCACAAACTCTTCTGCAGAAATCACCAACTTGATCGGAGGTTTTTACAATCTTGACCGTTGCTCTGTACGTCTTCCCTTTGTATCTAGAAAACAATATATTTTGTCATGCAGTGTATCAATAAATGTCCAGGAATGTCCTGTCTTTCAGCACAATAATAAAATCAGTTCCCAGAGGGAACATCTGTAAAAGAAACAGTGTCTCTATGTGAAATCGAACAACGAGGAAATTCACTGTTGGCCCAAGAGCCAAAGGCCCTGATCTAGAATACGTGGAAAAGATACTTTATCACAAAGGCAATGGAGTATTCTTCCCGCCGTATTGTAGGTCCACCCAACTCATTTAGAGTCGGGCTGACTTTCCGTATGTCAGCGGTGGAGACTACTCCCTCATTGCCGCTGACATATTCCTCCAACGGCCTGACACAGTGACGACCATCTGATGTTCTGATATTTGTCCGCCCGCCTTATTTACAGCGGATGAATAAATGGAACGTTTTTACTTTCATAGACCGCCATTCAAAATGTGGTGGTAAGTGAAAGTAAAAACATTGCAATGACGCCCTTGCCATGGGAGAAAACTCCTGTGGCAAGGGGGATTCACTGCTTTTTTTTATTTTCAAAAAGAAAATTGAAAGTGTGCCGAGAGGCTCAGTCATGTTGTTGTAATCATATGGCACAATTACGACGACAGTTCCTGCCAATGTAAGAGAAGCCTGCTGGGGCAACGGACATCCCTAAATTTGGAGTGTGGTTACTCTGTTAGGGCAACAGAGTAAAATACTCCATCGCCCTGACTGAACAATCACACTTTAAAGTAAGCCCTTAGTTTGGTCTTGTGAGCTGCCCATGAGTATTTACTTCTCCACAGCACCAGACTTCTACCCTCATTCTGAGGTGGTGAGATTTAAGGTATGGAGTTACTGAGACTGGATTTGATGATCCGGGCTAGTTTCTCCCTCATTAAATCTAGCCAATATGAGAAAGTCCTAAAATGGGAAATGACCTGGTGGCCCCTATTTACGGTGTCCTTTCCCACAGGTTTCCCTAATTCTGGGGTCATTTTTGCTGACATTTTACCACATGATTTACCCAAAGGCTAATAGTGACTACGGGGCCAGAGTGGGTCACTTTGCGGGAACTGTGGGGTGAGGAGGATGGAGAGGGGCAGGGCTGGATCTAGGGCTGCAGGGGGAGTGTTGCATGCACAGTAAAAGTCCCACGCTTCGAAATGCCCTTATAATAAGCATCTGCTCTGCACCTAATCTCTTCATGAACCAGAAGATGTTGAAGACATGGCTACATAAATAAATTAAAATGTTTGTCCCCCAAAAAGATCAATGCAAGCAACTCTACATCCTCTCCAAGTTTGTGGTAGAGATCTGTAGTTCGAATGGCCCAATAGGCAGGCTCTCATGCTTTTCCATGTTTATGTATTTTTGTGCCTCAAGATCCACTTCTGCAACATTTACGAACCCAAATTAATACCCGATTAATCAAGGCTGCCCCTCCAGCTGGTACAGAGGAAGATTTCTTATGGTTATTTCTTTTATATTTCTGTTCACATGCTTTTTTGTCATCTTAAAAAGAGTTCAGCCACTTTCATGGTTAGAGCTTTATGTTCATGGCCGTTTTAAGATTGTTACATTAACATTGACGATCTATATATTTTTTATCCTACTTATGGCAGTAATGAGCAATGCTTACTTGGCTTTGAGTGTTTCCTCTTGGAAATTCCACTGTGAATCTTCCACGAACTGCAGCTCTCGTAGCACTCTCCCTGGTTTGTAGGCTGCGTTAATCATCATGCCCAGGACCTGGTTAAGACAACAAGGAGAAGGGCAAAGTTAATCACGGTCCATAGGAGGGGTTTAAACCACACACAGTTTTTGCATGGGGTGTATGCTGCCTGTCTGCTTCAGGAGCAGTAATCTTCCAAAACTTTACAAAGAGACTGGGAGCCTCTGCCAGTGACTTAATATCAATCTTAGTGCCTGGGATACTACTCCTTGTGTTCAATGGTGACCACCTAAGCATGGGGAATATTGTCCTTTGCTATGATAGAGCACTGAAAACAATGCAAAATGCAGCTTCAGTGATTTCCTCTCTGATTCGAATCTTTTTTTGTCTCTTGCTAGTAGTAGGAAGCAACATACATTGAAAATATTTGTGAAGGAAATTATTACGCTAATAATACTCCTTGAACACAGGTGCACAAGAATGGGGTTGTAAGTATAATTGAGATCAAGCATTTCTCTGTGTCTGTACAATTCAGACATACGTCATCTTTACTTTGGTGATTTGAGGAAGTACAAAACAGAACAGTTGGTGAGGTGAAGTGTGCACCCAAGTTTTGCTGGCAAAACCTACACAGCAGAAGAAACGCGCGCTGGACCGGAATAAACAAGATGGCGGGCATCCTACAGGGAGAGACAAACACCTAAACCCTGTGAGCATGAGAAACCGACGGGAATGCTACAGCGGAGCACCTGACCAACCTCCATTGAACTGTAACAAGCACTGCTCTTTAACAATACATCAATTAAGGCCCCCGCTGGAGGTGCTGGATGGCGAGACTGAGCTTGAAAGGCAGAGGAGGCGTTGTTGGCGAGTCCACTGCAGAGCGAAGCAACAGCTGCCTGTGTGCCCAGTGGTCCTATGTGTGAAGTACTTACCAGCAGTTGCTGACGGCGCATTGGTGCAAGGATTGCAGGCGTCCTGTGGTGGTATACTCTGGTGGGGGTGAGCAGGAGGCTCCTGGAGAGCCACTACTGTGCATGCTTGCCAGGATATAGCTGCGGGAAGTGAGGTACGTGAGGCCCTGGAATCATGGCAGGTCGGGTGAGCGGTGAGTACAGTTAGGCGGGTCTGCTACCCCTGCGCTGCTTGGAAGACCAGTGAGTGTGCGCAGCGAGGGGAGCAGGCCCATGACACGGGAGGTGATGGCCGACTGCCAGCAATCCTGCCAGCCAAGAAAGCAGTAACAGCCACACGCGGTGGGTGTGGCAGCATTTGAGATATGACTGTCTGCACGTGCAGTCCTGCCAAGTACCACGAATCAGGCATTCGTCTAAAGCATTTCAGTGTGGTGATCCGCATCACCGCACTGAATGCATTAGTCACGCATTATAGCACTGCTCAGCTGTCTATGAAGAGCGCTTCTATACTGCACCATATCATGAATAGTGTGAGCAGCAGTAGCGCAGTGCGCAATGCTCCTGGCAGGCTAAGGGGCTGGCAGCTCGCAGCTCAGTGAGTACTGCTCTATCACTGCAACAATGTATCCAAGTTAGACACCCCCACCGCAGGCCCCGATACACGAGGATAGCTGAAGTCACAGTCAGTGCCCGGCCAATCATTGCTTGTTAGAGTGTTATAGTCTAAGGTCAGTGGGTGTTGAGAGTAAAATGCGGCAGGGGGTGGGGAAAGGGAATTAGGCTGAGAACCAGCTGCACATTGGCGCATCGGCCGGCGGTTGTAACGGTGCGGATGGGCTCCTGCCCTGGCCGCGTAACTTGACCCCAGCCCACCGGGCCGTGAGGCCTGTATCATCAGTAAGTGCCAGAGTAAGCAGCAGACTTTATTTATCCGAAAGTAAACACTTGCCATGCCGTAATTTAATTACTGTAGTAGTTTCTGGCAAGTTTTCCTGGCAATTAGGCGTTAGCAATAAGCAGGAGCCACAGGGGTTGCTTGTGCCATGCTTCCTCCCGCTGTGCTGCTGTCCCCTGGCCCTCTCCTTTCCCTGTGGTCATGCCCTGCTCATCTGATGGAGTCGCTGGTAACCAAAGTTGCCAGGGAGTTCTCGGAAGAACCCGATTTTTGACTGCGCAGCAGGTGCAGAGCGCTGTGCAACTCATTATTAATATCGGGCCGCAGCATACCAGGCCCCGGGTCCCATAGCTTGAGGCATGCGTTTTGAAAACTTTTGTATTTCGAAGTCTGTTAAAGCGAGGCTCATCACTCTGTGCAGCAATGGAAATGAATGTGTGCTTCCTTTGTCAAAAAACAGAAGGTTGTCGTCCTCCTGGCTTGTAAATGAGGGCTCCTGGGGGTGGCATTATTAGAATGTCCACCCCCGGGCAGCTTTGGGGTAGTGGCACATTCCAGGATAGGTAGGCTGGTAGAGCGCGAACGTTAGGTTCGCAGTTAGTCAGGCAGTTGAGGATTGAGGTAGGCGTTATTGAATTTGGTCTGATGTGTTTCTGATTAAAAGTTTTTCAAGGATATTATAAGCGGTGCGATGGCAGAAGCAGCTGCATCTGTCAGGGAAGCGTTGCGCATAATTTGCGAAGCCGGGAGGGAGGATTTGATTTTACCCGGTGTTCTGTCACAGGCATGGGTTGGGCTCGAGAAAAAGAAAATAACAGCAGCAAGCGGTGTGTCCGCTGCCGTTGCTGCGTGTGCCTCAAGTGAAGGCTCTCCGGCTGAAAGCCAGAGAGCCTTGAGTATTTTAGGCGAGAGTGAAAGGAAGTTGAGCCGACAGGCTCTACTCACCGCTGCTCTGCCCGGTCGCTTCCTTTCTGTTAAGAGAGGGAGGGGCAGAGCTCGCACACATGCGGTGCAGAGCTCTGCTTTTACCAAGAGTAGGCTCCTTAAAGGAGCAAAGAAAATTAAAGGGGAGGTTGTTGAAGCTGAAAACAGCTCAGCTTCTCCCCCACGTGGTCATTTATTAAATGAAGAATATTTGCCTGGCATTCAGGTTAATACTAATTTTGAAATGAACAAGGAGATACATATTTTTGGTAAAAAATGTCAAGCAACGGGTATACTAATTTGATAATGCCTGTTGAAAGGAGCCTTTCACCCATGGTTTCGAGTGAGTCAGGTGACAGAGTGTTGCAGCCAGTTTTTCCGCCTAGTAAAATAGGAAAATCGAGTGTAAATGTTAGAGAAGGATTTTTCTTCAGATAAGAGATTAGAATCTGTGGCTCTGGATAGAGATAAAGATGCTTCTTTTCAGAAATCCAAAATTAAAGGCGCTTTTCCTGATAATTTAGATAGAGTCAGAAGTAGAGGGAAAATGGATTTGGGTCCCCAGTGAAATCAATAATGAAGGGAGATTATCTCATTTGAAGGGCAAAAGAGTTCCTGAGTCTACAAGTTGTGGCGGCTCGCAGACCCACGTGGGAGAGATGCTGACAAACAAAATAAAGGCAAGTAAAGAAGTTTTAGACAGGTCTCAAGCGTCCTTCAACAAAGCCGACGAAGAGAGGGAGGATTTTGAGGCAAATTTTCCCACACCGACGGATTCAAAGCGAGCTGCATACTATTCCAAGGCGATAAATTGGAGAGTATATGATGGGGGTGTTGGGGATGGGGAATGTCCTGGGGCAGTATGAATGAAAAAAGGGGTCACTACAGAGGGGTGGTAGGTGAAGATTGGGGTGATGATGAACTGGAGTCTTTGGAGGAAGGGGAAATTGACGATAATGGGGAAAATTTTAAGTTTTCAAGAAAGTCGAGTTGGGGGACAGGGAGGAATTCTAAAAATTTGGCCAGAGATTATTTTTCGGAGGATAATGAAATCGAAGGGTTTTGGTGCAGAATAAACGCAAAAAATAGATAACAAGATGGGGAAAAGAAGAAAAGAATAACCACTGAGGCGAACAACTCCTTAAGGACAGGTGAGGTTCAAAAAAGGGGTTTAAAAAAAAGGCTATGTGTTGACAAAAACATTGGAACTGACGAGAAAAATAATATTGAGCAGTTTCCAAAGGATGTAACAAAGCAAGCAGTTAAGGAAGGTGAGTCTATTTCTGATAAGGATAAGTTTAAAGAAAGTCCTGAAAAAGATAACAAAAACGAAGGGGACAAAACAAGTTCACCGAGTTTTAAACGTTTGCCTTACATGGGTTTATCAATGCCTTTAGGTTCTCATTTAAGTAAAAGTACCAAAGAAAAAATATGGAGAGGGGAATTCGGGGACGTTTTCAAATTACTTCACAGAGAAATTCAGTCAAAGGAGGGATCAAGGGAGGAGGCATGGGAGTTAGCAAAAAGGCCAAGGGTACCTACGAACATTGATTCTTGGACTTCGGCTTTCCTTATTTTCGCTAGTGTATACTGCAAAAAGTTTCCAGACAGATCTGTGGCGATATTTAAATATTTAGACAAACTCAAGAAAGCTTACACTGAATTTGGAGGTTTTGCTTCGCTTCATTATGATGAGGAATTCCGAGCTAGATTGGTTCTTATTCTTGAAAAACCCTGGGGCGAAGTAGATAATGAGCTCAGGGTTCAGTGGATGTATCCTCAGAGGCCTCCCCCGTCGATGCATACCACGAGTGGGTTGGCGGTAGCTCATCAGTCTTTTCTCGGTAGACCCACCCCAGGGGGGGTGGGGAACTGGAATAAATCTCAAGCAGTCGTGTCAGGTGCCTGCTGGAATTTCAACAAGGGTCATTGCCAGAAGAACCCTTGCAAGTATAAACATGAATGCTCAAGGTGAGGTGGAAAACACGCCATATTGCAATGCTTTGGGGATCAGCCCAGCTGGGGGGGTTTTGGCCAAGGCAGAGGGAGAGGTTATGCATTTCAGCCTGGACACAAGGGCTTTTACACCAATTAATGTGGAAGTTTTGTGTTTCTGGTTGAAATGTTATCCTCAAATGAATGATGCAAACGAGGTTGGAATGGGGGTTCAAAGAAGGATTTAGGTTGGGTTATCAAGGGCCTAGATGCCGAAGATTTGCAGAAGATTTAAAATCTGTAAACGGATACCCGCAGCTGGTGAAGAAGAAATTGTTAACTGAGGTGAAAGAAGGTAGAATGGCAGGCCCTTTTAAGTCATGGCCGTTGCAAAATCTCATACCTCCGCTTGGCGTTATTCCTAAGAAAACGGAAGGGGAATTTAGAATGATACAGCATTTATCATGGCTTCAAGGTTTCTCTGTCAACGATTTCATTGCTAAGGAAGACACCATGGTCAAATTTGCATCGATAAACACAGCTTTGGGTATGATAAGAAAAATGGGTTCCAATACCGAGCTTGCAAAATGTGACATTAAATCTGCTTTTAGGCTATTGCCAGTGCACCCATTAGACTTCTCATTGCTGGGTATCTATTTTGAGGGGCAGGTTTTCGTGGATAAGGTACTACCTATGGGTTGTGCAATTTCCTGCAATTTATTTGAGACTTTTAGCACATTTCTACAATGGTGTTTTTCGTTCAGAACTGGACGTATGGACGTGACGCATTATCTGGATGATTTAAAAAAAAAAAAAAAATTTATGGGGGCTGTGGGCTCTCAACAGTGTGTAAAATCATTACGTGACTTTGAACTGGTGACTAACGATCTGGGTGTGCCTTTGGCAGCTGAGAAAACAGACGGACCTTAATGCAGCTTAACGTATCTTGGTATTGAAATGGAGAAGTGTGGCTCAATGGTTAGAGCGGCAGACCCTGATACAGAGATCTGGCCCGGGACCAGGGTTCAATTCCCGCCTCGGCGGGTCTTGGGCTCAATTTCCTCGGACCTGATAATTCTCGCCTCGGTGCCTATTCTAATCATGGGTCCCACTCTGCAACTCTGGGCAATAGCTTGCTTAATCTCCACAATGGCCCCAACAGCGCTGGGATGCCTGGCTTCACCCTGGGGGTGCCCAGGAGTGGACATTTCACAGGGAAAAGCCAGGAAGGGTTCCACAGCGGTATGCGTACAGCGCCTGGACACCCCTTTGGGGGTATGGGTGCGCTTTACAAGTACAAATTTCATTTCATTTCATTTCAAATAGATACAGTAAAAATGGAAGCTAGGCTTCCGCAAAAGAAAGTAGTGGAGATAACAGCGATGTTAGAACATGCCAGAAGGTCTCAAAAATTTACACTGCATGAGGTTCAATGTCTATTGGGTCACCTGAATTTTGCTTGCCGAGTTGTGAGGGCAGGTAGAAGTTTTTGCAGAAGACTAGGTTTTGCCATGTCAGGCGTCACGCTGCCACATCACAGGATTAGGATATCAGCTAGCATGAGGGCCGATCTTGAAGTTTGGCTGATGTTTTTGCGAGCATTTAATGGTGACACGATTTGGTCAATGGATGAAGATTTTGTTTGGCAGATCCAGTTATTTTCTGATGCTTTTGGTGCAAGTGGTTTTGGTCTTTTTTGGGACGGAAAATAGTGTGCTGAGAAGTGGCAATCTAGCTGGGTATCAGGAACAAGAAGCATAGCTTTTTTCAAATTTTTTCCCTTGATAGTTGCACTGGCTGTTTGGGGGAAGAGTCTGGCAAACAAGACAGTGTTTTTTCATGTAGATCATAGAACAGTGGTTGATTTGGTAAATGGTCAGAGGGCCAAAGAGAAACAATTATTGAAACTGCTACAAAGATTTATGTTGGGCTGCTTAATGCATAACATAGTTTTCAAAGTTAGGCATGTACCCGGAGTTGATAATAACATTGCAGACACGTTATCTCGTTTTCAGTGGGAGAGATTCTGTGGTTTGGTGCCCGGAGCTGATCTGCAGAAGACTCGGGTTCCCCAGGAGGTATGGCATTTAGCAAATTGAAAACTCAGCTACTAATTGAAAACTCTCTGGCTAAAAGCACCAAATTGGCTTACAGGAGAGCATGGTTAGAATTCCTTGAATCAGGTGCTTCATTCAGAGCTCGTAGTACCAGAGGAATTGAAAAACGCAGGGATGATATAACTAATTTAATAATGTCCAACATAGAATGGAATATTTCTGCAACCACAATAGCAGGGAAATTAGCAGGTGTGTCTTTCTATGGGACGTTCTTTTGAGGATATGAACCTTCAGCGGGTGAGATGGGAAGAAGAATACTGCAAGGATGGGCAAAAATAAAAAAGAGGACAATTTACACGAGAACCTATTTCTCTGAAACACTTACTTGATATGACAAGGAGTTTGCAATTTATTTGTTTCTCCAATTTTGAATGCTGTTTATTCAAGTTATGCATGATTTGGTTATTTTGTGGAGCATTCAGAATATCTGAGCTGTTGGGCAAGTCAAAAAATGAAGATCTTAAAGTTAAAAATGTTTTTGTTTATAAAAACTTAATAGGTATTTTTCTTGAAAAATCCAAAACGGATCAAATTGGCAAAGGATCAAAAATAGTTCTACAAAGAATGGATGGACCGTTATGCCCTATAAAAGCATGGTTAGATTTTAAAGAGGTGGGAGGTGCTGCGTTGGAATTTGTCTTTAGGCACCACGATGGTTCTCCCCTCAAAGCTTTCCAGATGCTGGCAGTAATGAGGAAAGCCTTACGAAAATTGAATAAAAATCTGTTTAATATTGGGACACACTCCTTTAGAATAGGTGCGGCTTCTGAAGCTGCCAGGTTGGGGTTTTCAATCAAGGAAGTAAAGAAATTGGGGCGCTGGTCTTCTGACTGCTGCTTGAGATACATTAGAAATTTAGATGAACAATGTTAAATTTCAAATATATTAATTGTTATTTCTTTCTAGGTTTTGCAGCGGGTCTTAAATTACCACAAAAGGCTGTTTGGATAGTTGGACATTCATTTGTTAAGTGGGCTGCAAAGCAAGCCGAAAAGAGACATTTTGGGAAAAATGTGGGTTTCCGTTCAGATGAAGTTTCTATTGTTTGGTGGGGAAAAAGTGGTATGAAATGGGGTCAGTTAATGCCTCTTTTAAGTGAGCTGTCATCAAAGAATCGGCCTGAAGCTATACTGATTCATCAGAGGGAGAATGATCTCGTACAGCTATCAGGCCTGGGGTTGCTTATAGAAATAAAAGCTGATATTGAGTTGTTAGTAAAATTATGGGCTCAAATGAAGGTTATCATAACAGCGCTGATGCCCAGAAGGGTTTGGAGGGGGGCAGAGAGATTCACTGCGGTAGAAAGAGCGAGGAGGAAAGTCAATATGGAATTACACGGCTTTTGTAGCATTAATGGAATATATTGGTTGGCTCAGAGTGATATTGGTTGGCTCAGAGTGATATTACAAAAGAGGACTATCAATTTTTTCGACATGATGGAGTGCACCTTTCATTCATAGGTAATAAGATTTACATTTTGAGTATAAAAGAGATGATTTTGAAAACTCTTGATTTAAAAGCTTGGTTTTAATGGATAAGCTGTTGGGCGACAGCTTTATGTTTTTCCCTTTCCTTTTTTCAATTTCTCCTCCCCCCCCTTATCACAGTTTTTGCTGCCTCTTACATTAAACCAAATGTTTTTTCTGAATTTTCTATTCAGCTAACGCAATAAAGCTTTATACCTGTTTTGGTGACAGCGTGTGTTTTTTCCTTTTTTCATACAATTTTCATATTTTGAATTGGAAATGGGGGACAGGAAAACCACCTACATCAGGGTTTTTCCTGGTGGCAGAATTTGAGGAGATCGAGACAGGCAGGAAGGGTTGCGGGCATTCAGACTCGCTTCAGACAGAGGAAAACAGTGGAGCGAGGAATGAGGCAGGAGTTAGGCAGGGGACGAAAGATAGGGGTTGGAGAGGAGGATTAGTTAGAACAATGTTGGGGAAGTTTGCTGTGGGCAATTGTTTAAGAGTGGGGGGGGGTGATAGAATATGACTCTGTATTAGTGAGGCCTTATTTGCATATTTGTAATACATGAAAACTGCTTACCTGTCCAATAAAGCGGCCTTTTACCCCATTTTGGCCTGTGGAAGTGCTTATTGCCCGATGAGGGCTCCTGGGGGTGGCATTCATAGACTGTCCATCCCCGGGCAGCTTCGGGCTAGTGGCACATTCCAGGACAGGTAGGCTGTCCTGATTGGCTGGCGTGTACCGCGAGTTGGTTGGAGCGCGAACGTTAGGTTAGCAGTTAGTCAGGTGGTTGAGGATTGAGGTAGGCGTTATTGAATTTGGTCCCGCCCACCCACCCTTAGAATATATGGTATTTGTCTAATGTCTTATTGGCAGGAACATTTTGAGTGTAGGTACATAGCATCGCTTGGACAGGTGGCAGAATTTGAGGAGATCGAGACAGGCAGGAAGGGTTGGGGGCATTCAGACTAGCTTCAGACAGAGGGAAACAGGGGAGGGAGGAATGAGGCAGGAGGTAGGCAGGGGACGAAAGATAGGGGTTGGGGAGGAGGATTAGTTAGAACAATGTTGTGGAAGTCTGTTGTGGGGAATTGTTTAAGGGCGGGGGGTGATAGAATATGACTCTGTATTAGTGAGGCCTTATTTCCATATTTGTAATACATGAAAACTGCTTACCTGTCCAATAAAGCGGCCTTTTACCCCATTTTGGCCTGTGGAAGTGCTTATTGCCCGATCATGACAGCTGAATTGGTGAGGTGGAGCCGCGTATGCAAAGGTCGGTGTCAACTGTGGTGCGTTTTGTGGCTATTATGAAGCAGCCGCTCGCTTCCCCGCATGATAGTGTGTTTCACAATTTCATTTTTTCTTGCTTCAAAGCATACGATGTTGCTGTTTAGTAACCATGTGCTTATAAAAAAAACTTCATGTTTCTAAGCCATTCTGCTAATTGAGCCAAACCCAGTGTTGTACAAATTACGATTAAATAACTGGTAACAACTTTAAAGTATGTATGCTTGAATGGATGAATGAATATATTACAAACTTTGGTTGTACACACTTCTCACAGATAAACAGTCATAATAACATGCTGTTGAACTTCAAAGGCACTCTGGCACTTCACGAAAGTGCATTATAGCTTATGTATAGCACAGGATATTCGCCACCCTCAGTCTGTGCCCCAGCACGGCCCCCCAGTAATTGTTGCTGGGGACAGACAGACTTTGCTACTGTACAGCAGCTGAGAGTGCATGCAGCTGGATGAGCCAGTGAGTGTGACAGACATAGAGACACTTCTCAAGGACTTCGTTAGCTACTTATTTTTTTATTTTTCCCCGCCTAGGTGCAGCAGTGTAGTGTTGTGACTTTACTAGAGACATAGTGTTATTAAATTAACGCTACCACAGTAATTTCGCACTGAGGAGGGGTTAAATATCCCTGTTGAAAACACTTGACTGTAACAATGATGCATTGCATATTCCCAAAATTATGGTCAGTTTACAAGGGCACTAGGTTAGTGCCCTTCCATTTCTGGTGATTTGCCGCATTTTTAAGATTTTCTTAGAGGTTCTTGTTGCTCAAATGGGTGTAATTTCTGATATTTATATTTGTTTCCCTCATCTTTACTGCTTAATTTTGCTCTCAAGAAAGTGTCACTCATAGTGGTTGAAATGTCACTCGTAATTACACTGAAATTTTGAAAATGTCACTCATAGCAATCTCAAACCTTGGCAGCTATGCTCGTGGCTTCCTGGCTAAGACCAAATGGAGATCCAAGGCCTATGTAACCAACCCCGGGGAAGCCCATAGGACATTGCACTACCTGTGACAGCCACAGCATATCTCCTTACGGTGGCTACGTATTGGAGACTGCACCGGGCTGAGACATCCAGGGGGGGAGTGGCCAGCGTGGCTCAACTGAGGAAATCACCGCTGGGCATGGGGGCCCCACTGGTTTAGGGCATATCAGTTCTGTACTAGTGCTTGCTGTGTAATGAATCTTATGTGTGGCAGCTGCATAGGGCACTCTTTCATGAACAGTTTTGAAGACCTGAACTGTAGTTGGGCCTCAATAACACACCTGTGCTGCTGTGCACATCGATCCCCGACTTTTATAAAAAATAAAAAATAAAATAGCACAAAGAACACGTGACTTGCATCCGCAGGAATATCAAACCGATTTTGCATACTAATCGCCAGGGTGCTGAGCACGCTGGTGACCCCCTACCATGGAGTCAACGCCACATCTAACAGTCCAAAAGGGGAAAACAGACAAGAATCCACTGAGGCTCACCTTTGATGCACAAAAAAGCACCAGGACCTCGCCAGACACGGATACAGAACAAGAAATGGACTACTAAAACCAGGGCGCTACAGCCTTGGAAAGTGCCCTGCTAGCGATGCAGCAGAGCCTGCAGTCTATAGATGGAAAATAGATAATCTTAACATTGGAATGGACCATCTAACTGCCAAACTGGACAAGCAAACAACAAGATTGACAGAGGTGGAGCAACTCATTACCACAAGTCATACAAGCAAAAAACATAGATATAGAGGCACGCTCCTGCCGCAACAACTTGTGAATAACAGGAGTCAATGAGCACTGGCAAAATGGATTTCTACGGAGAAAGCATGCTTACAGACATCTTCAGCTCTGAACACCTCTCCAAGTTGCTATTGGTAGAGCAGGCCCGTCGGTCTCTGGCTGCAACATCGCCCCTGGGGTCACTCCAATGCTGATCATCGCCAAACTCCTAAATTATCGCGACTGTGATACAGTGCTTAGACCGGCACGGGAAAAAAGACATTAACTATCAAGGAAATACTGTGGCATTTTTCCTGGACTTCACAGCAATGCGCAAGCTGCCCTTAAATAATTTTTACCAGTCAAACCAGTCAAAAAGAAGCTGCAATAAGCAGACATCTCATACGCAATGCTCTACCCAGCACAACTGCGCACAGACCATCGGGGGAAAACGAGGATTTTTACGATGCCCAAGGCAGCGATGGAATTCACCATCAAATTATCCCAATGCAAACGGGAACACCCTGCTCATGAAGATGACGACGGGAGCAACAAAATGCACACACGCCGGACAGCGTTACTGACATACGCTAAAGCTTTTTCCCCATATGTAGGTCTACGAGGTGGAACCAAATCCTGCACTAGACCGCTGGAATGCTTCGCTAAATGCACCATTAACACTGAAAGACTGGGGACTTTGGTGTACACTGACAGGGATGCTCACATCCAACTGTAACTTATGAATAATCCTCATCAAATACTTGCAGCAAATGTACTATACACCCCTGCTAGATTGTTCAGGTATGGGTTGAGGAGAGATCACGATTCATGAGATGTGGGACACCAGATGCAGACCTTATGCACCTTGCCTGGAAATGTACCCCAGTCAAACAGTTTTGGGTACATGTAGTGCGGGATCTGAAATCTATGACATCGGACTCAGTGGACTGCATCCCCTAGACATGCATGCTGGGCCTAGTCAAAAAGCTACAAACTTCAGGACGCAGGTTTGTGGCGGTTGCGCTATTATTAGCAAAACAACGAGTGGCCATGCACTGGGGAAAGTTTCTTCTTTGTTAAATATGCTGAAAATCAATAAAACATTTTTTTTTTTAAAGCAAAAGGTTTTCCCCGTTCAATCACATTTTTCACTCTAATTCAGAATGTCTCTTGGAATAGCGGCTGCAACTGTTGTGATAAGGGTAAACTTTAGGGGTCCATTGACAGAGTACAGTAATGGATGAGGGTTTCATGAGGTGGGGATGAAGTAATTCTAGCAGTTACAGCAATTACAGCATATCACTTAATATAAATATTGTACTTATCGGTTTAGTTTGATCCTGTAGATCTAATCATTAGCCATTTTCATACCTACAAACATTTCACTATTCCTCAAAACTTTGAAACATCAAAGACTAGAAATTCCTATGGGGTATCAAAAAATTCAAGCAAGGTTGGAAGGACACATTACTTGGGGCAATTTTATAATGGATCCCTTATGAGTTTCAGGAGCTATCTGGTATGTATTAGTTGGTTATACTCATCTGGATTAAACAAATTTGAATGCCCCAGAATTGAGACACTCATTAACTGAATTAGTGACTGTTTATATACAACTTCGACAATAAGTGCTACAGGGACTGGCATATTAGTCCCTGCTATTGTACAGGAACATGCTCCATTGCAGACAATTAATCCACAGACTAATAAAATGACTATAGGCAAACGGCCCACAAAGGGAGCAGATATCCAATTTTGGGCTGCTTGCAAAACTGATCAATTGGAAGAAGGCTAACCTCACACTGCAATGCAAGATAAGCATATAATATTGACTAAGTGTGTTCCTCTTGGTATGATACCACCCGTAGAGGATTCATCTACATGGATAATTATATCTATGAGTATAAACTCTACTAAGCAAGGTGCACTATCTTTAGCAGTGTAACCAGAGATATTAAAGCAAATACAAAATGAACATAGTGCCACTCAATCATCTGGAACTGTTCCATTTTCATCATTATGGGCATCACTACATTCATTGATCAAACAGCCAAAGGGAAGTATATAATAGTAGGAGCATTATGGAACTCTGTCACTTAAAAGTCCTAGATGTTGTACAATATGTATTCTCACATTAAAATCAATGATAGATCAGATCTGGCTGCATTTTATTATTTGAAATAACCTGAAAAATGTAAAACATATTCGTATATTTACCAATGTTTATTGATTCACTTCTAGAACAGGATTGCACATATTAGAAGGATAGCATTAATGAGAAAAGAGTTGTTTAGATCATTTTAAAAGACTTCTTGCATGGGCTTTCCTTTTCTTTTGGATTTGAAAACATCATCAATTGTGAAAATTAATTTGAGATCTTTTGTTGAGTGGAAACAGAAAGAAAACATTACAGATAATTAGTTAAATGAAATGGTTCTGAATGGTAATCATAGGGAGATACTGCAGAATGATTCAGGAAAGCTGACAGAGAAATGATGCAGGCAGCTTTTAAAGCGTTTGACACCTGTTTTCAAAATGAGGGCCCGATTTAGTTTGGCAGGTGGTAGTCCATCAGTCAGGCTTGAGGAGGACATTCCCTCTGCCACCATAACTGACTATCAAATAACAAATTTAGAGAACACTACTGATCCATCGGAGATGTTTCTACTTTTTGAAAGACCGTGCGCTCATGGCAGTTCCTTCAAAAAACTAAAATTTGGTAGATGGCCACTGTTATTTTGACGGGATCCACCAAACGTTTTTTTTTTTTTTAAAAAGCCTCATGAAATGCAAGCTTGGTTTTAAAAATCAAATAACTAATGACCCCCAAACCCAGGGAGTTTTTTCCCCTGGGTGTTTGGCTTCTTGTTTTTTTTCCTGTTCATGAGTGCCAGACTTTTCTGGTGGAGACAGACAGATAAGAAATAGCCATCAGACCATTTCCTCCATTAGGAAAAGCGGTCTGATGCCTCACTCTGCCAGCTCCACTCCATTGGGCCGTCGGCATAAGTTTACTGATGGTGGAGCCAACACAGGCACTTCTATCACTTATTCAGCTCTAATGTTTTGAAACAGACGTGGCTGTCCAAGCATTCCTTTTCTAAACAGACCATGTATGCCAATGTAATCAGAGTACAGTGCTGGTTAGACCATCCAAGAGTAGGCCACCCTTCCTGGTAGGCAGCTTGGAGCCTAAAGTCAACCTGAAAACAGAGTTACTCTGGACGTGACACGAGTCTCCCCTATAGCTGCGTGAAGAGGCTGGCGATTGAGCGCGCAATACACCCATGTCCCTGAATGGGATAAGTTAGTACGGACCAGCATACATTGGAAATACTTTTTCAGACTCCACGACCGAAACTTAACACTTTAAAAAGTGCCGACCAAATTGGGCCATCACTTTTTGGACACCTTCTTCGACGGTGTGAACAACTTATTTGCCCTGAAGAAGCACGCAAGGGTGAAACGCGTTGGCTGTCGTGTATTTAATTATGAATAAACAAATCTACAAAATCATCTAGTTGAAAGACTGGCCATTTCTGTCTTCGCCGTCCTCCATCATCTGTGGGATTCGAACCCGACAAATTTTTCCTTTATAACGATGCCTCTCCCATCTTTTGTGTTTTCTTGTTGTATTTGAAACCCTAGTCGGTGGCAGGTTTCAGGAGGTGGGCATTGATTGTTAGCTATCATACGAAGCATTGTTTGAATTGTTTATAACAAACACTGGTAGTTGGTGCAGCATCACATACCCTGCCACCGTGCTTGCAGGTAGTAGACCTAAAGTCAACCTGGTCATGCTCAATTGACTGGGACAGGCATTTGATTAGTGTGGCATTCCCTCCTGGGTGAGCAGAGAATAAACCTTTAGCTGGCAAAAACCTTCCTTTTTAATGCCTATAAGTCACCCCTAGAGTAGGCCCTGAATAGCCCAGAGGGCAGGGTGCAGTGTATTTAAAAAGTAGAACATGTGCTTTTAAGTTTTACATTTCCTGGTAGTAAAAAACTCTAAAATGTGTTCTTCACTACTGTAAGGCCTACCTCTCCCATAGGGTAACATTGGAGTTACCTTATTACATTTAATAAGCTGTGGCTTCCAATTGAGAGTAGGTACACAGTTAGAGTTGTGTGTCTAGATAATTGTACTTAAAAACCCTCTTTAATGGTAAAGTCAGATTTTAGCCACATTTTGAAAATGCCACTTTTAGAAAGTAGGCATTTTCTTGTCCTAGCTATTTGGTGCATGCAGCCTGTTCCTGGGTCACGTGACTCGGTGTAGCTGACAATTGGTCTTTGTGTACTGCTCCCAGACAGTGTGATAAAAGGAAGATGGTGTTAGTAGGATAGGCCACTTTGAGTTAACGAGGAGGAGGGGTTGTCTCCTACCACAGTTGTACATCACAAAGACTCTGCCTAAGCACTCTGACCAAGGGTTTGACACTGGTCTTTTGTGGCCCCAGACAAGCTGGGACAAAAACAGAGACGAAGGGGGATGCCTGACACCTCATGGGGGTGGAAACCTCTAGAAGCTTCCTCTACTTCAAAGTGGGTACCAGGTATACATATTGGACCTCAGACTCCAACTCTTCAGTACACTTCTGGCCCTATGGACTCTGCCAGTAAGAAGGACTGTTGTGCTGTGAGAGGACTGCCACTCTTCTGAACTGCTGCCCTGCTGCCCTCTTGCCTGGATGAGAAGGACTGGACCTGCATCTCTGAACACAGGACCCCAGAGTAACTCCAAGGAGTAGTTGGCTGGCCTCCTGGTCAGAAGCCTCAGGGACATAACAGGCTTCCAACTACCTTGAAACCGGCAGCTGGACTCTGCCATCTGTGAGACCTGCCTTCCCAATTAGTGCCACCCCAGTCCTGGAACCTGTGTCGTAAAACTTACGAGCGGTGCCCCCAGCCACGATGCGGTCACGGGTGTCGAAGTCAGCAGCAGCGACGGCGTCGGTGAGACCAGGATGGCGAAGTGAAGCGAGGCGGTGCGGAGTGCGGTGCCCACAGGTCACGGGTGCAAGCAGCGCCTCGGTGGTGGCGGCGTCGGTCGTTGTCATCGGTGAGACCAGGGTTGTGGGGCTAGATGTGGACGGTGCCTTCAGGACACAGAGCCTGCGACGGAGTCGGATGTGTTTCCCTTCTCTGTGGCAACTGAAACAGCGGTTCCAGAAGTGGTACCCAGAGGCTGGTGAAGTCTTTGCAGTCCCTGAGACTTCAGAACAGGAGGCAAGCTCTACTTCAAGCCCTTGAAGATACTCAGCACAAGTAAAGAAAGTTCAGTCCAGTCCTTTCACTGCCCAAGGCAGAGGCAGCAACTGCAGGCCAAACCAACAAAGCAACAACACAGCAAAGGGGCAGTACTCCTCCTGGCAGCTCTTCCAGCTCTTCTTCTTGACAGGTTCCTTGATTCCAGCGAGTTCAAAAGGTCTTGAGTCTTGGTCCCAATATTTATACTCAAAATTCCTTTGTTCTCTCAGGCAGAGAGTGTCTGTGCTTAGTCCAAAACAGTTCTGTCCTCTCTGGCCCAGCATCCTGGCAGGAGGTGGAGACAGCATTGTTCAAGGCAGACCAGGCCCATTCAGGTGCAAGGAAATCTTCTCCCACTACTCTAATTGCAGCCCAGGTCTATTCAGCCCAGCTCTGACTCATTCAGGAAAGGCAGGACACACCTCGACCCCCCCAGTGGCTGTCTGAAGAGAATGCACATCCCCAGCCGCTGTCACTCCAAAGCCAGACAGTCAATCCACAAACCCAGCAGAGGCACACAGGATGGCTAAGCAAGAAAATACCTACTTTCTAAAAGTGGTATTTTCAAACACAGAACATAAAAATCATCTTCACTAAAAGATGCATTTTTACAGTCCAGGCATACTAAACTCCATTTCCCATATCTTGTCCCAATGGGAAATTATGCTAATAAGATGTTATAAGCAAAACTCCCATTCTACCCTATGGGACAGATAGCCTTCCATAGTGAAAAACGAAATGCACTGTAATTCACTACCAGGACATGACACACACACACCAGTATATGTCCTACCTTCCACATACACAGCACCCTGCCCACAGGGGTACCTTGAGCCTACCTTAGGGGTGACTTATATGTAAGAAAAGGAAGATTAGGGCCTGGCAAGTGGGTGCACTTGCCAAGTCGACATGGCAATTCCAAACTGCGCATAGACTCTGGAGTGGCAGGTCTGAGTTACCTTTACAGGGCTACTTCTGTGGGTGGCTGCAGGCCCACTAGTTGCATTTGGTGTACAGGCCCTGGCACTCTCAGTGCACCGTATCAGGGACTTACTAGTAAATCAAAATGCCAATCATGGAAGCACCAATCCATAACACAATTTACAACAGGAGGACTTGCACTTTAACACTGAACAGCAGGGAGAAAGTGCGCAGACACTAAACCAGCAAAAATAGAGTCAAAACCAGGAGGTCAGAAAGAAAAAAGACAGGGGAAACAGGGCAAAAGATGCCAAATCTAACAGCAACACATCTCCTCACCTCCAGACCTCGCATTGCCTCTGCTGCTTGAAACATTCTTAACACAGGACTCTGCATCTCTTTGCAACCAGGATTTAAGGTACTTTGTTCAGCTGTCCTGAGTGGTACCCAGTAATCGTCCCACCCTCCATCACGGTCGGCCTGAACTTGTGACTTTGTAATGGTCCGGTGCAACCAGTTAACCACAGTTGGCGCTTTGTGATTCTTAGTGCTATTTTCACTTAAATCTTTCAAATTGCATATCTTCGGTTCTACTGATTGGATTTTTGTCATTTTGGAATTTATTTATTGAATAAAATGTACTCGATTTGTCTAAATTGGTGTGGGATTTCCCTACTGTTGTGTTTTCACTTTATTGCTGTTTGAAGTGACTTCCCAGTGACAATCAGCTTGAGGGAGAATCCACCCATGACGCTGCCTGCATCACTAGAATGCCTGTAGTGCAAGAACCATGACAAAAGTATCCAAAATGCCCATTGTGAAGAGAAAACGAGTAAGGTACTTCATTGATGATATTTCACCAGTAAAATGAGGCCTTGAAAAGTAAACCCCACCCAATCATTTTAGAAAATAAGAATCACACAAAAAGGGTTTTATTTCATTCTTAAAATCAGCCCATACTGAGATATAGTAGAAATGGATTATCAACCCTACTCTGTGCTTAAATGTTTTGGAGAAAGTTTATATTTAATTTATGTATATTCATCACCAGCATGCGACAGACAATAAAAGTGGAAAAAAGTGTTACTCGGAACAAGATCTCAACATGTGCACTGGTATGTAAAGCTGTGGTTTCAAACATTATTCAGGTAGTCAGAAAGAGGTTTTCATAGATGGCACATTGCTTTTAGAAGAGCCCAATCTTAATTAACGAGTTAAAAGCAAATCTTACCTCTTTTAATACCAGCACACACTTGCCAGGACCCACTGTCTGAGGGAGCTCTGCGATTCTGCCTTTGTTTAGATAAGGGCCTGAAAAGCAGCGGTGGTTGATGAAGAGCTGCGGGCAGCAGTATTTACCATTGGGGGAACCTGCAATGAAAGAATGCAGAGATTGGGTGATCAGGTCTAGCTAGACCAACCTGAGGGGAAAGATAACTCTACAACGTTGACATGAAGGGCCCCTTCAAGAAGAAATAGTAACAATGCAAATAAACAGGTGTACGTCTGTGCATTGCTGAGAGTAACCGCCATTTGAACGAATCACAGCCCTTAAAGCATATGCATAAGCTTTCCATAAGTTTCCAAAATAACTTATATAAATGTGGGCTATTCAAAGGCATTCCCAGCATGCACGTGCTTTCCCTAACTCTTAGTTAAGTCTCTGTATAATGTGCGAAACTACAAGTGCACAGTTAGCAACTTAGTGATACTGGTGGACTTTGCCACACTCCCTGGACCAACCACATCTATGCATGCTTGGAAGTGCATTTATGTTGGGAAAGGGAGTTGACCGCTTTAGTGCTGTGTTATTCTGGTCAGTCATGCACACAGCTACCATTCTAGGTGTCAGGGAAGAATGGCGAAAATCCACAATTTTAGCATAATTCGTGCATACATTCGTGATGTCTCCGCATGCAATAGTAGCTTTATGATTCACCTGTCAGTTTTGCAGGTTTTTTCCATGATTGATCCGACATTTCTATACAAAAACGCTTTGTGAAGCAGGCCTCTATTCGATGCCATTAGTTAGATTTAATGAAGTTTATCAGGTTTCAGGCTCCTCTTGCTTGAGTCAATCAATAACATAAAATTCAATAGGTCTTGGCTAACCACTTACCTAACAAGCATTTGCAATGCAATAGGTCTCACATTTTTTTTTTTTTTAGAGTTAGAGCAATTGTTGTTGTAAATGACAATATCTTTTACCTATGTGTTGTGATTTGGAGTGTAGTGGATGTATAAACAGAGACACAGTTGCAGCACTGCCTAGTGGACTTAAAATAAGGAATTACTACTGGGACCAGAGAAGCAGGCAGCAGCACTGTGTAGATGACTTAGAATGAGGAATTACCGATGGAACCAGAGAAGCAGCTAGCAGCACTGTCTAGGGGACTTACAATGAGGAATTAACACTCGGACCAGAGTAGCAGCTGGCAGCACTGTTGAGAGGACTTACAATGAGGAATTACCACTGGGACCAGAGAAGCAGGCAGCAATTTGCACCAGCTGCTGCTATGCCTGTCGCTGCATTGCCTGTCTAGAAACATTGTCCAACCTATCAGATAACTGGGTAGACTGATGATTGGATAAAGCAGACCCACGGAGCGTAAATATCACAGTCGTCCCGGAGGACGCATATTTCCAGCTGTTTAAGGAGAAATTCAATAACTTATGGTATGTAGTTTAAAAACAAATGAATATATACACTTGAGAAGCCATATATTCCTGGTTGAAGGTTAATATAAGAAGTAAATATGCTTCTGCAAGACTAGTGCCAAATATTGATTATAAGTCACACTCTAGTCTCTGCACTTTAAAAAAAAATAAAAGCTTCTTTCACAATATTCAGTCAATCATACTTACCTCATCTGAATCTTGCCCATTCATTCGTCTCTTGCTTACTGGATTTTTGAAGACTAATTTCAGAGCATCGGCTGAAACAGCTGAGTCTCACAGAGTACTAACACAGAGAAAAATATTGGTTGAATCCCGGTCTTCCAATGCGTCCGTTGCTTGGACGGCATTGCAATCATGAGGGTACAGGAGGAGCAGGCCGGAAGATAATGATTGGGGGATGGGACAGGAACAAACACACCGACCATTTGTTTATGTTTTGCTGTTCGGGAACAGCCAAAAACCGGTAGTTGAACAAGATAAGAACATTATTTACAGATCTGTTCACAGAAACGGCACTCAGCGCGAGTGCAAACACCAGTGCTCCTACGGAGGGCTTGTAAAGCAAGACAAGCGAAGAAAGTCAGACATTAAAATCTTTCATTGGTGTCATGCATTTTAATACCAAAAGTTTTGACGACGATTTAAGGTGACATTTTCTTATCAACGGAGTATTTACCGAGGAACTAGAACACTTTACTGCGGTCGCAAAAGTGAAAGCGACGTAACCCGATACTGGAATGCAGCTAATTCGAAGGAAATAAAAAAAAGCACGCGAGTGGTGCGCGCGCGCCACAGCGAGCCATGTGTTTTGAATTATCGCGCCCGTGTCTGGGCACGATAATTCAAAACATATGGCGCCCGTGCGGGTAACCGCAAGCAATAGGCCACACACGCACGAGCGTGTGGTGAGCTTTTGAAAGCCCCTTATTATAAGTCTCGCCAGAGCACCGCATGCGCGCTGCTAAAGGCTCGACCTAAAAAGGAGCCCTTAAGGTTTTTCCATTGGAAAATGCATTGTTTATTGAAGTTAATTATGTGCGTTGTGACCAGCAAACAAAACGATCCCTGTGCCAATCAAATTCTACCCACACAGACGGTTTCAGGCTGTAACAGGCTGCGATGCCCAGAGGGGAGGAGGGGCCATCACGTGCTGTGCAGGAGGAAGCTGTGATGGTCAACAAAAGCAATCACTAAGGGAAATCGCCTCAGCTGAAACAAGCACCCAAAGGAGGGACAACTGAGCGGAATGGACCAATAGAAAGCCATCATATCGGAAAGGCACAAGGAAGAACCAATGGCAATTGTTGGATGTGACAAAAGCCAACAGAATAGATACACCAGGTCTTGCAGACACCTCAAGCACTGTTGAGGTTCGACCTAAAAAGGAAGCTACTTTCTGGCCGCCAGGGGTTTCTATGAAGCTCTGCACATAAATCTGTGAAAACCTCTTGTCGCTGGGCTTTGAATGCATTATAAGTACACAGGCAGTTTTCATTTGTTAACTTTTCAGTTGCCTTTGTGATCCCTCTGATTCATTTTCCTGCTTTTTTAAAATCTATTTATAGATTCAAGTGGCATATTATTTGTCTGTTGCAACACACTGGTCTGTTGGATAGGGAGAAGTATTGTGAAGAAGGTGCCTTTTTTATTTATATGTATCTTTAAGAACATATTTGGAATATAATTGCTTTCTAATTGATTATAAGCTGGTGTTTATCAGGCTACATAGACCTGTTGTAATAAAAGAAAAATATCTTATTTAATATTTGAGGTTTTAGCACTCTGATAACAACAGGTTTATATTGTAGGATCTTTATCACTGATTTAATGAGTGCCAGTGTATAAGGCCTGCCTCCTGACCAGGCCACGGAGCTATCTTTCATCATTATTGGGCTAAGATAAAGACCTGGATATCCACCTTTTCTCCTCCGACAGAACACAGGAATGCTTAGGCATCACTGGAGACATTTCAGTCTCTCTCCTCTATCTGACACTGGTGACCCGTAGCCGGAGAGCCTCCGCGGGAATAGCAAGCCTCAGGGATAAATAAGCAGAACCCGTAGTGGCTTCTGCAACTCTTCCATGGTTAATCCTGATCTCAAATGTCAGCTCCTGTGGCTGCTACATCTTACAGGCCATTGTGCCGCAGTGAATACTCCTGCTGAAAACAATACCTTAATTCAGCGGAGCGGGAAAGATCTCTTTGTCAGGAGGGCCAGATATTTTTTTGTTTAGTGCAAGGACTGACTATGCAGCGGCCCCATTTCCTCCATTTTCCTTAATCTCTAAAGCTCTCTAGCATTCTTTCTTTTAAGGCCAATATGATGGGTCCATAATCCCAAGGCACTCCCAAGCTGCCAACTAGGTGCTCAATTGGAACCCCCTCTAAACGTACCCTAGGGCATATGAGACCATACATTATTTTCCCCTTCTTGCAGTCCCACTGGAATACTTCCTTTAACCATTTTATAAAGGCCCTGGTGGCAGCAGCATTTGTATAGTTTTTAGGTTCAGTAGATTACCCCTGGAGTGATACCCTACTGGTCACTCTTTGGAAATTAAGCCTTGAGCACTGTTAAACAGTGCATTGCTTGAGTTCATGTTTATGACTGGAAATGCTCACATTAGCTAGATTATTAGACAATACTATCTGTAACAATCTGAACGAGTGCCAATGGAACACTGATCACAATTACCTTCGATGTATCGGTTGTTCGGATTAAAGACCTTTGGATATTTTCATGCATAAATGATAAATGTAAAATGGAGTATAGCTTCTGCCCACAGAGAAAAACAAGAGACAGCTCACCGAGGGTCGGGCTGGGACAAAAATAATAATCGGCCAGGGCACTAAAAAAAAAGTGGCCCTGATTAGTGAACCGGATAGCCAAAAACAGTAGCCTACATTTTCAAATCAGGACAGTTTTGAACTTGTGAAGACAAGCTCTATGGGTATTTTGCACGGCATGGCAGACTTCATGCATTTGTGTTTACTGCAAGCAATATTTGTGGTAATATCAGGAAAATCAACAGTGAAAACCAGCCGACCGGGCCATAAAACCGGCCCACAAGCTGCTTAAAAATCAGCCCACACGCTGATCTGTCAGACCAGCCCTTCGGGCACTGCCTGATTGCCCTATCGGTCAGTCAGACTCTTAGCTCACCTCATATTCTCCTTTCCTCCCTTTAGCTCCTTTGTCCCCAGAGCCTGTTTGAAAGGAATATACAAGGGTTTGTAACAGATATTATTAATGTTATTTTATGTTAATAACTTCCAAGAGAGCAGGTTCCCCAGTGGTTTCTTGGTGCTATAAAACTAAAGGAACAAAAATAACATAGGGGACGAAACTAGCAAGAAGCTGTTTGACAAATGGAACACACTCCCTAAAAGTTGAACGAGCACATATAAGACTATCTAAACAACCAGGTTTTAAGCATTTTTCTGATGTTCAGATAACTGCTTTCTTGCCTCATGAAGTCAGGTAGGGAGTTCAACAACAAAGGTGGCCTAGACTGAGAAATTGGGACCGCCCATTCATTGCTTCTTGTATCTTGGAACCTGGAGAAGGTGGGCACTGGAAGATCTTAATCTACGGGAGGAAGTGTAAGTCTCTTTACTACAAAACTTGGACTAAATCTTGCAGAACTTTAAATATTATACAATACATTTGAAACTGCACCGTTTGCCTTATGGGTAACCAACATAATTGTTTTAGAATAGAAGTCATGTGGGAATGCCTCAAACGTCTAAATACGAGGCGTCTCCTTCATTTTGGACAATCTGGAGCCTTTGGATTGCATTTTTTGGAAGAGCTAAATATGGAGTGTTCGCATAGTTTACTGAGAAAATAACCATAGCCATAATTATCATTTTTAAGGCTTGGGGCGTATACATTTTCCTAATCAATTTTAAAGCATAAATACATTTTGATGCAACCGCATCAATCTGAGATGTCATTGTTAGCCCACTTTCTAATAGTAAACCCAGACTCTTATCTGGTGCCTAGGCTGCGGGGAGTAACCCATCTCCACTGGCCAATAAAATCCATGCCAAATGTTGATTCTGTTATTTAAAATCGTAATTTTGTCTGCACTTAACTTGAGTTGATTGTTTCCCATCCAGCACCAAATAAATCTCATGATTTTTTTAAAGTTTAGCTATGATTGCAAGGTGTTCTCTAAACGTGTTATCTACAACCCCTAGCTGCAAGTTCATTAATTAGGGGGTCATGCATATACATTGAAAAGATGGGGAGAGAGGGAAGATCCTTGGGGCACTCCACATGTAATCAGAGTGAATGTAGAAAAAAATAGACCCTGCATCACTGCTTGAGTGTGATCCTGTGGGATGGATTTCATGCAATTCAAGGCAACATTCTTGAGCCCTGCTGCCTCCATTGAGTCAGCAAGAATCTCATGATGGACTATATCAAAGGCAACTGATACATCCCATAGTACCACTGCAGATATCCGACCATCATCTCTATCAAGCATGAGATCATCTATAGCAGCCAATATCACTGATTTGGTTCTGTGGCCCAGACGAAGTCCTTTTGTAAATGGTCACAGAGTTCCTGATCTACATGTGCCTCCAGCAGTTTTACTGAATAAGGAAGCAGAGAGATGGGGTGATAGTTTTTTTAATACCTTAGGGTTGTCTTCTTGTTTTTTTTAAAAGAGGGATCACCTGGCACTTTTGAAAGTTTTGGGAACTGCTTCTCAAAGGATAGAATTGTTCAGAAACTTTAAAAGCAGAACTTCAATAGCTTTCCATATGCTTCTCATCATGTAGAGAGGGCATGGTTCTGTGGGGGAGTCTAATTTGATACTCCCCATCAACTTACGAAGCCAGCCTTTCTCCAAACAACTAAAAGAGGAGAGAAGGTAGGGATTCTTATCCTCCTTCTGACAGATCAAAGTAGAACAATAATCACAGAAATCTTGTTCTAAATACTGTACCTGTCCTAAAGAACGTACCTAATAGACATCAAAACCAATCCAAAAAAAGGACAAGGCGTGATTTACCCAGCATCCTTTAGAGGATGAAAAATCTGACTTAAATTACTGTTTTTTTAAGAGAATGCACTTGAAGAGATTGACAATAGGATGCTGCCGAAGGGTCAAGGACAGAGCATATAAGCTGGTGACTCCCACCAGCAATGGACCGATGCAGTCCTCTGTAGACTCCGCTACAGTGCGCCCTGAACTAGGAACTGCATGCCGCCAATTTCATCAAAGCTAGTACTAAACCTCATGAAAGTGGAATCTCTACGGGTCTTTCCTGCTCCTTTTTATCTTGCCCACATGAAAGCCCCAAGCCTATTAAAGGAGTTCAGACAAGCAGATTTTCAGCACCAAGAAGCTCTCTCTACCCCTCACTAGAGGAGGAGGGTTGCAAGCTATTAATCTTCAAGTGCAGAGGAGCTGTATTCTGACTCTAACTGGCTATCATGCTCCTGCACACTGCACACATTGGCTTGCTCACTTAAGAAGTCCACCCCACTTTGCTCTTTTCTGACACCCACTGGTCTCTGTCTGGCACACCTACTACCCTCAGTGGCATGGGTATTGGGAAAAGCGTCACCAAGCCTTTCTTGTGGGTACACTGCCATGATCTGAACAGGCACATCACCCTGCTGATTACTCTGCTTGCCAGATACTAAACTTCAGGGAGTCAATGTGTGTGCCCTTTGTGCATGTGGACCAGAGCCTGATTTTCCAGAAATATCGGACCTCTCTCTGTCCCGCATCAGAACTAAGAATTGTCCCCACTGGATGTAGAGCTATTGACTTGGTGTCACTACCTCTTTTGGGAAAGTCAATAATCAATTGAAATTATACTCTTCAAGCCAAACTCAAAACCAGCACTGTGCTGGGTTTTATTTACCTTCTTTTTTTCTTTCCCCACAGGTTGCATTGTTTATATGGTGCATTTTCTATAATGTTCCCAGCGATCCCGATCAGTTATTGATTGCCAACTCCATACTAGGAAATATTATTTTGGCTGGGGAATTGTGATTCTCCATATTCTCAAGATATTTAGTAACACCACACTCCAATGTATTTTGTTTGTTGCATTTTGTTACTTTATTAGTTTGTGTGATTTCTATTGCATGGTTTTCACTTTTCATTGAAAATACAGCTACATATATTTAAACTATTTTAAAGTGCCGCTCTAGACAAATATAGCTAGACATGCCATCGTTTTTGCAACTGTGATACCTGTGTTGTGCTGTATCTAATCTTATACCACACACCACTTGCTATGAGCAAGGCCTTGACTGCTCAACCTGGCCTCCCGAGAGAGTAAAGTAGGTTGGGCAGATCACATTTCCATCGCTGGTCAAGTACCAGGAGTCCCAGTTTGTAGGAAAACAATCACAATGTCCTCTTTGGTAATGCTGATTGATCTCTTCAGATTCAAGAACTAGGGGATATGCCTGACATTAGCTAAGAAAACATTGGTTACAGTATTGAAATGGGCTGGAAAAAAAATGGATGTTTAAAGACAAATTAATACATATTCAAGAAAAATAAAACTTACCAATAGGGTCTGCCTGAGGAACATTGTAAGGCTCTTGAGGTATTTTGTCCACAGGCACGGAGGATGGCAACCTATGTAGGTAGAAATACATTTCATGTAAGTTTTATCTACACCATTTATACAGTACAGCAGATTTTTAGAATACAACAATATTCAGGACAGTGCAAAATAGAGAACCCATGGCTCAAACCAGAATGCCCAGGAAAATGGCCGGGTTGTCCGAGGTGACAATAGCGGACTCACAGTTGACCATTGATGGCATTTTGGATACTTGTTCCAGTCATTCTTTTATTTATGTGGTGATGTTTCATTACTCCTCATTTGACACCCTAACTAAATGGAATTTGCAGATGTGCATTTTTCAGTTCAAGTGACATATACTGCATGTAATTGTGCCTATTTCTATTAGATTGAATAGAACATAATACTGAAAGCACAGGTGGAACACACTTGTCCCAACCATCTGGCTGTGTTCACCTGGGGATGGCCTCCTGTGGAGAGTTGTGCGCTGGGTCATGCCGAAGGTCAAGCATTGCAGCCCATCCCTGCTATGCATGGCCACAGTATGTGCAGAGTGGATTTGACCCCACACACAAGGTTGGATGGAGGGCCTGACCATAGGCCAGTCCCTGTAGCCAATCCCCACTGTGTAAGGCCAAAGGCTGTGCACAGCAGTGGCTGGCGCCCCATAGTTGGTTGGGCGCTTGAAACTGTTGCAAGTGGCATATGTTACAAAACACAAAAAAAACCGAAGTAAAACGAAAGTTAATCTGAAGTTTCAGTTGGTGTTACTTATACCATATAAACATACATTTAAAGAAAACTTAAGACATTCACTGGTTAACTAATTCACTATCCACTTTTGGATCTTTTCAATTTGTCTTTAGTCCTGTAGTGACAGTCGCAACAGCTCATCAGAGAGCTATAGGCCCACAAATTCAGATTTGGATCCGTGAACTCAAAATGGCAATGGCAGAAAAAGTTCCTTCAACCAATAAGTGAAAACTTTTTTTAATTTTGAGTTTGCAGGAGATGGTTCGTGGACATTCGTGGATTAACGGTCCACATGTTGTTATAATTTAATGTCTTTATGCACAGACAAACAATTTTTAAATGCTATTTTCATGAAAAAGTTCCTTGCATAAAGTTCTGCTTTAAAAAATCATTTTAATGCTATATATATATATATATATATATATATATATATATATATATATATATATATATATTACCTACTGGCGGTCGCCAGTAGGTAGTTATAGTTAGAACCTAGTTTCCATAGGAAAAGCGTTTTTTGATTTGCCAATAACTTTAGCGCCGTTTGACGAATCTTCACGAAATTTTCAAAACTAATTGTTCACTCAGGTCAGCTCCTGTTGTCAAAGATTCGTGGTGATTCGTCAAGGGGGGTCCGAGAAAAAAGGGGGGTCCCAAAACATGTTTTCTCCATGATAATTTCCATAGGAAACTTTAGACACGGCTACAGCCTGAACTTCTGAACAGAATTACACCAAATTTGGCTTTTTTTTAAATGGTGTAATTCCGTCCAGTAGTTTTTGAGATATTTAAAGATTTACAGATATCGATATTTGAGAATTGTGAGATCTGATTGGCTGAGCCCTCCCGAGCACGAGCTTGCCTCTGATTGGCTGCCAACACTTCAAACCAGGAAGTGTTGGCAGCCAACTTGTGCCTCGGACCGAGGGAGAGGGAAAAAGGTGACAGTAACATTAAAAAAACAAAAAAAGGGGGCAGGGTAGGAACACCCTGACCCCCCAGGCCTGCTCAGGGGGTCCCACAGGCCTAACATTTTCGGCCGGGTCGCGCTGGGTGCGCGAACCCCATCAAAAATGAAACAAAACGAAGCGCGGGCTCCTGCGCTTCGTTTTTTAAAGCCCCCGGCTGGCCCAGGTCCCGGGGGTAATCCTTAATTCTGTAGCGGAGGCTCGTGGGGGCCCCCGCAGTCCCAGGGACCGCCACCTCCCCAGGGCTTTATAATTTATTCGCGGGGCACATGGCCCCCCCGCCGCCCCGGGAACCGCCACCTCCCCGGGGCTTTATTAAATAAGGGTGGGGCGTCACGGGCCCCCCCAAGCCCCGGGGACCGCCACCTCCCCGGGGCTAAAATAAATAATGTGTGTGGGGGGGCTCGAGCCCCCCCCACACTGCCCCGATGACCACCTCCTCCTCGGGGCACAGTTTATTTAAATTAGTTACGATTGCCTGTCGGACCCGGCCAGCATACCTAGAATGGTGGCTATGCCTAGCAGGCACCATCCGCCACATTAGGATGCTGCAGTCCACCAGCCTTTGAATGGCGGTTCCTCCGCCATTCAAAGGTTGGTGGAGATTGACTTTGGGGGCCCGTTGCGGGCCCCCCTTGTGCAGGGGCAATGCAATTGTGCACTTGGTGGGCACCTATGGTGCCACCCTACAGTTCCCTGCACCAGGTGGCAGGTAGCGCGTGGTGCCTGCCACGTAGTGCAGGGAAATGCACAACATGTATTTTTGGCATTGCAGCGGTTGCTGCAGACAGAAACACCCGCCGCAATGGTAAACATGCACAATGCGACCGCCACAGTGGCGGTCGCATTATAATTGCATGTGCGGGACCGCCCCCATATGGCCGGACGGTCCAGATTCCTGTGACGATGGCGGACGGACTCAAGTCCGTCCGCCATCATAATCACCCCCATAGATACCATGCACATGCACCTCTATAATATGTTAGGCGGTAATGTGGGCATCAAGCGTAGGTTACAGGACACCTGCATGCCTATTACAGTGAATATGGTAATATCCGGCAGTTCCCCCTAAAATGCAGCAAGTTTCTACTAGGAGTGTGGGCCGTCCAGGGCTCACCCCGCAATGCCACCAAAGAACAAGTGCCCCCAAGCTCAGCACGTCCAAAGCCCTCCTAGGCTTCTTGTACCACCATGGCAGAGACACAACAATGCATACAGCAATCGTAGGCTGCAAGAGCACCTGCAGATTTACCACAAGTGCCTCCATGGTACGTAGGTGCCCCCATCTCAGGCATGCCCCAATGGGAGAAAGAGGGAACACAAATTGCAGGGCCACGCAGGGAGACCCCACCCGGTCCTCCCCCCGTGTTCAATAGACAGATGCAGCTGCCTGCGAACATACGGGACAGCTGCTGAGGCAAAGCACAGCCTTCCTGTGTTGAAAAGTGTCTGGTCCGCCCATGAAGGAAGTGTGGGATGGCTGACCCTGTTCTCCTGGGCCCCCACTGACCACCATGCACTCCCATCAGTGAGCGGGCCGCGTAGTCACTGGTCCGGGACTCCTGATGTGAGTAGAGGCTGTCCCCATGTCCTTGGGGACCTGCTCTCCCTTGCTCAAAGATGGTTGCAGGCAGCAACAGGAGAGACTTTCCTTCGGTACTCTGCCAGCGAGCCCTGCTCTTCACATCTCTCATGGCAGAGGGGCCTCACCAGGGGGGTTCTCTCACGCAGACAGGGATTCTGGCAGGGAGCAGATGCCTCGGCCCGGCACCTATTCCAGGACAGCTGCATGTCGCGGTCCCCCTCGCAAGTGGGAGGGCCGTGTAGGAAAACAAAAGAACACACACAGCTTCTCCTGAGGGAATAAGGGGCGCTTTCCACGTTCTGGTGGGTAGTTCAACAGGTCAACTCTAATACCCCGTGTCCTCGCCTCTGATATCCACATGGATGAAGTGCTCACCATGCGCTAGTTTAGAGCACCGGAAATGGATCAATCACAACTCCTTTTGCAGAGCACGCTTCTGCCAGGCTCACAGGAAATCAAGTTCTATGACAGAGGTGCTCGAGGGCAATCTTTTGTGACTCTGAGATTGCAGGGAACAGGGGGCAAGCCAGCATGCCATTGGAGAACACTGGGGCACCCAGAGGTAGGCAGGCAGCACGCCAGCACAAGGAAGTAGTTTGCGAAGTGGCAGTTTCTCCAGCAGTCTAGCAGGCTGGCAAGCCAGCACAACAAAGCAAATCGTCCCAATGGAGGTTTCTCCCGGCAGCACTGCAGTCCTCTGGTGGAGTATGTAGAGCCAACAGCGTCTGATTAAAAGTCCCACACAGTGTCTAAAATCATGGGGTCAGAGTCCCTGTACTTATACTCAAAATGTCTTTGATGTTGAGGTAACTTCAAAAGAACTTTAGAAGTGCACAACACTCCCATTCAATTCCAGCTCTGGCTTCAGACATCAGTAGAGGGTAAATGAGCCCTTTGTGTGAGGGCAGGGCCCAACCTTTACAAATGTAAGTGTGCCCCATCTGCCTCTCTCCCAGTCCAGGAAGACCATTTAGTATGCACCTGAATGCAGATGCAACCCTCTTATTCCCAACCCCTTCCTGTGTGATGGCAGTCTAGAAAGTATGCACAAAGCGTAGCTGTCACTCTGTCCTAGATGTGGATTGGAGTCAGGCTGCAAAGCACAAAGAGTCATAAGCACAAAGAAATGCCCGCTTTCTAAAAGTGGCATTTCTAAAATAGTAATGAAAAACCACCTTCACCCATAAGCAGGATTTATCACCACTATTCCAAACATACCAAACATGACAAGGCTACTCTTTACAGATCAACAATTACCACTGAAAAACATATCAGGGAATTCCCAATGCAAAATTATGAGAGAAGCAGGCCTCACAGCAGTGAGAAACCAAATAGGCTGTTTGCCACTACCAGGACATGCCACACAATGAAGGCACATGTCCTACATTTCACCTACACAGCACCCTGCCCATAGGACTTACCTTAGGGGTGACCTACATGTAGAAAAAGGGGAGTTTCAGGATTGGCAAGTAACATTAAATGCCACTGTGGCAGTAAACTGCACACACAGGCCCTGCAGTGGCAGGCCTGAGAAATAATAACAACAAATAATAAATAACCCAGTATTTGTAAAGCGCGAACTAATCACCCCTAAGAGTCTCAAGGCGCTGGGGCCGTTGGGAAGATTAAGCGAGCTCCTGCCCATAGTCACATGGTGCTGGGCTGAGCTGCCGCTGGGGATCGAACCGTGAGGCCTGTGTTCCGGAGTCAGCTGTCCTGGCCTCTGCGCCACACCTCTCCCACAGTTTTGAAAGGCTACTTTTGTGGGTGGCACAAGTTGCACTGCAGGCCCACTAGTAGGATTTAATTTACGGGCTCTGGGTATATGGGATACCACTGTACAAGGAACTTAGAGGTAATTTAAATATGCCAAACAGATGTAATCAAATCATACCAAGTTTAAAAGAGAGAGCACATGCACTTTAGCACTGAATAGCAGTTGTAAAGGGCCCAGACTCCTGAAGCCAACTAAAAGAATGATCAGGAAATGTTCAGGAGGAAGGCAAAAAGTTTGGGAATAGCCATGCAAAAAGGGCCAAGTCCAACAGTATGTCAAGTTTTTATGCTGATCAAAAGGGAGCAAATTTAAATGGAGTTCAAAAAAAATAATTGATTTGCTGATAATTCTGGTTTCTTATCACAGATTTGCATGAAATTTGGCAGACCGCTAACATTTGTATCTTACTCTTGATATATTGACTTTCATGCAAATCCATAAAGTAGTAGCACAGTTAAATGGTGCAAAGTCAAGAAATTGTTCATTTGCTAATAACTTCAGTGCTGGTTAATGAATTTGTATGGCTGTTAACTAGCTAAGCCTAGTGCAGAAATCTCTGGTTTCAACTAGACCTCACCAAGGTGGCCGGGGTAAAGAAGTTAACAAATTATTAGGTTTGCTAATATCTTTGATGGTGTATCATGGACTTGTACAAATTTGGCAGACCCTCAGCATGTTTAGCTTACTTTTAATTAGGCCCTGGCAAAAGTTCATTTATGCCGGTGAAATCTTGTGTAATTTCTGGCATTTGCTGTATGAGTGTTACGAAAAAATTCTGGGATTATGCCATGATGCTACATTTGGTACTTGAGACTTTCGTTGGGTGAAAATCCTATTGCAGCATTACGAGAAGAATGTGAACGAACTGAAAGTGAGCAGCTGTTGTCAGTGTCATGCACTATTGCTTTTTTTTAGCATGTAATGCATATTTGCACTATAAATGGATGCAAGGAGGCAGTTAGCGCTAAAAACAGAGAAAAATGTCAAACTTAGCATTTCGAGTTTCATGCAAGTACTTAAAGAGAGGGCACGATTGCTGGGACAGCACAAAAGTGTTAATTTGCTAAAATGTTAGTGTTTGTTAATAAAACTGATGGCATTTGACAGGCTGTAAGCAAGTTAAGTCCAGTCCCTTTGCCCATCACCGTCCCTGGGCTTACAACCCTCATTTCCCACAGCCAGATCAGTGACATAATATAATTGAAAACAAAATAGATTCACAAAAATATTGGGGAAAAAATATAAGTTACAAAAATATCACCATCCTATACTTAATTAATAAGAAAACAAATATCAATGACCACAATATTGGTGTTAAAATATCTACTTCTACTAATATCGAAACCACAAATATACGTAAACAAAAATATTGTTACATATACATAAATATATAAAAGTCAAAAATATTGAAACACACAATATCGACTGCACTAATAGTGCAAAATATAAGCCCAGGTATTACAAAATAATATATCTGTTTTACTTTAAACAAATAAATCAAAAACTCATCTAACTAAAATATTTAAACTTCATAACAATGAAATAAACTTTAAACACTTAGAAAAAAGAAATTAATTTCAAAACATTAAATAATTTACAAGAAAATGCTTTCTACAATTAATTTAATATAAAAAACACTATTAAAATTATACATTAAAAATAGTTCCAAAATAAAATGAAAAAATAAATATATATCTTACATTAAAAGAGAAACACTAGTTAGTGTACCATAAAAGGTAATAACTGGTAAAAAATTCAAACTCAATGAACACTAACCAATAAACACAACCATAATGCAAACTAACCAATAACAATTGGAAATGTATTAAAAATAAATTATAAAAGGAGCAGGAAATATCCAACACTCCACACCAAAAACTCTAAAGCTGTAAGACAATACTTGTCCGGAATGTCAACAGAAAACCAAAAAGAAAAACTACCTTCCCAAGTAAGTGAAACATTTATTTTAACATGGTTGAAAGTAACTTATTTCAAGAAAAAAAGGTAAAAGATTGAAATAACTAACCAAACTACCCACAAATAAATATATAAACCATTACTCATACAACTTTTTCCCCCAACAGAAAATATACCACCTGATCCACATTGGAACACCTTCAACGGAAAAATGAAAAAAGGAACTGCAATTATAATGAACAACAGATATGTAAGTATAAAATGCAAAACAATTGTTGTAATATTTTATGTAAACTTGCAAAGCAAAAGTAAAATATTACAACTTATTTAACTAATATTAAACTATTTTCAGGCAGAATGAGCAAGATTTATCACCTCACAGAAAGGCAAACAATTACTCTCACACATTGGCTACACTTACAGCCAAGGTAGCACTAGTACCAAGAATGTTAATTGGAAATGTACAAAATACTACTCTGATGCAGGTTATAGGAGGGTGACTATGAAAATTGATGTTGTTATTAATGTCAGAGAACACAACCACCACCCAAATGTCACCAAAATTGAAGTAAGGCATGTAGTTCAAGATTTAGGGGAGACAAGCACTCGTTCCTAAGAGCCAACTACTAAAATTCTAAGATATACTCTCTAAAGCACCTGAATACATCACAGGGCAGCTACCAGCTATGCCCACTTTGAAATGCTTAATAGCACAAACTAAGAAAGCCACCAATGATATTCCTGCTCCCCCTAGATGATACAAAGACATCCAAATTCCTGAACATTTAACTGCCACACATAATGATGAACCCATCCAACTACATGGCAACCTAAATAATGACACACTTAATTTTATTTGCTACAGCAGATAATTTATTAAGATTAAGCCAACGACAAACATCGATGATGGATGGAACATTCAAAATGTGGTCTAAGCCATTCACCACACATACACTAATATACACCTGATATATACTTTCTACCTAATAAACAAAGCAGCACTTAGTCCGAACTACTAAACCACATTAAAATTAAAACAATTACTCCCCACAAAAAATAATAATCAACTTTGAAGAAGCCATGATATAAACAATACTTAAACTATACCCACATACAGTCATTCAAGGCTATTACTACCACTGTAATTAAAGTATTTGAAAGATATCTTCAACAATCTGCACTAAGTGTAAAATATGCAACAAACAGCTAGTCTGCCATTGAAATAAAAAACTAATTGCACTAGTTTATTTCCCTGTAAGAGATAGCTAACCGCTAAAACTTACTTATAGAAAGCCAATTTTACCAAGAAAACAAACACAAACGGAGTCCCTTAATGGACTACTTTGAAGACACAGAAACCAATCCAAATTCCAAATATCATGGAGGAATGTCTATGAGAGCACCAAGCTTTGTGGGTTTTGTGAATTCTAATACCAGTATTGTGACACCAGGGTGTGCCAGTCCTACCCATGGCTATTTTCCAGGGTTCTCAGGCAATCCATGAATCCTTATGGACCACTGCAGAGGTTTTATTGGTTCCAAAGAATGTATTGATTCACATTTATTGGCTTTAATACACAGATCCTTCTACTCCTTACCAAAGGAGAGCTCTGCAACAAATTAGACTGTATAGTTTTTTGTTGTCCTTTTTCTTGGATAAAACCTGTTTTATTCTTTAAGGGCTTCTGAATAAGATGATCTGAGCAAACGAAAATTCAGAGGAGGCTCGGCTAGAAGAAGAACTGGAAGTTAATGAGGCTGAAAAGTCTGGATCACTGTCTCAATTGGTTTTTTAGAGGTTTTTCATCATTCTGCCTAGTGAAAAAATGTCACTTGCATCCTCTGTGAAAGGAAGCGGAGTAGAAGCAACAGAAAGAAACACAGCATCAGGACCAACACAGCATCAGGCCCACATAGATGCACAAGTATCCTAATGTGCAGCATGAGCAGCAGTTCATTGCTGAGAAACTGAAGAGGAAAAGGGACGCCAAAAAGGCTAGTACATCCTCTGCAAATATGCTGTATGCCATCCATGCTAGGGATCAATGGCCTGGTCGAATACTAGTGGAGAAATACGAAGCCATTATCAACTGCATTGTTTTGTGTGTAGCATGTTAATCTCCTCTGCTAAGAGGAACCAACATGTTCGGCTGAAACAAGTTCACAAATGCCAGAAGACATGCCCATAATATTTTTTGCTTCAGTTATCTCACTGTTTTCACAAAACCTACTGTTGTGAAACAAGGGCAACTATTGCTTCCCCCAGGAAATTAGATTTACAAAAATCTAAGGGCCTGATTACAATCTCAGTCAGCGAGTTACTCCGTCACAATGGTGACTGATGTCCCGTCCGCCGAAATATAAATCCCATAGGATATAATGGGATTTATATTTTGGCAGACGGGATATTTGTCACCGTTGTGATGGAGTAACCCGTCCGCCAAGATTGTAATCTTCTTTAATATCTTTAAAATACAAAAATGGTTCTTTTCAGAACTAACTGTAAATATGCTAAAAAATATATGTTGTTTGTTTTGAATGTGAGTTAGAATAAGTGAGTGAAACTGATGGACACGAGAACAGTGTGTGAGTAAGAAGAGTGAGTGATTAGGCGCGCGGCAGCGGCGGCGCAAGATGGCCGCCACCTGAGGAGCTCCGCATCATCGAGCTGCGCTCGATCACGAAGGGCCCCGTTTTTCCCGGCGGTTTTCCCCAAAAATGACATTTATGGGCACCGGAGGCAGCAGCCACTAACTAGGCAAGTTATTGGACCACATAAAGGTCTTTTCTGACTCTTTTTCTGCTTCACTCGGTTTTGCCTCATTGCGGCCGCCATTTTGAGCACTTCCATTGCGGAACGGATTTTCTCCTGCAATGCTGTTTTCTCTTGGTGCTTCAACTTTTTCCCTATGCTGGTCTCTCACCTTGAAAAGAGAGTAATTTCTGGATATTTTTATATTTACCTATGAATGGCTTTTGAATTTTTCCGTGTTCTTCAAGGGAAACATGCTTTTCATCGTTTTACGCCGTCTTGAATGCTGAGGAGCCTTAACATGTGGTTAGAAGCGAGGCCTTTCTGAGTATGGTCATGTCCATGCAGTTTTCTCTCAGCTTTGCATAACTGCGCAATTTCTTTGTTCTGCAGTGGACTGTTCATTGTCAATTGGACTTCATCCGAGATCTTTTCCTCACGTTGGATAGTTATTGCGGCTGGCTCTGTTGCTGGGTCCTTCCTTCCTGTGTCTACTGTGCCTCTTCATCTTTTGCTCGTGGCCTAGTCTGTTCTATATTTCTTTATACTGGCGATATTGTCACAATTGTCTGTGCTACACAAGTTTTCATACATTTGTGTGCCTCATACGCTATTTCATCATGGAATCTTCTCACACAAATAAGCCTCATGGGACCACCCCTGGAAGTCATAAAGACTCTGCTGCAGGTACCATCAAACGCACCAAAAAGGATCCTCCCTCTCCGTCGAAGTCACCACTTCCCCTCACGTTAGAGGATATTATGGAGGAACTGCGACTTATTCGACCTTTTATGACGGACACTTCCGCTACTCTTCAGAGGTTGGAGGAAAAGTGGTCTAGCCTTGACTCGCGACTTTCGGATGTGGAGCATAAAGTCAGTGATGCACAGGATGTTGCCGCCAAGGTGGACAGCCTTACTAAGGAAGTTATTCAACTCAAAAAGACCACAGAAGATTTAGAAAATCGCAACCGGCGAAACAATCTTCGCGTTTATGGAATTCCAGAAGGTTCCGAAGGATCGGATATCATCACTTTCTTGAAGACTCAAGTCTTACAAATCATCGGTCTACCAAAGTCCATGGATTTTAATATTCAAAGAGCGCACAGATTGGGGCCACAGAATACATCTTCTTCATCCAAACCCAGAGGCATAATTGCTTATTTTCTTCTATACTCCGATCTCATGGCAATTCTTAACGCTGCGAAGCAACACAAACAGATGCTTTGGTCTGGACACAAAATTTTCTTTAGTCAAGACGTCTCCAAGATAACAGCCACTCGACGGAAGGAGTTCTTAGATCTTAGACCTGCCTTGAGATCCATGAACGCTCGTTATGGTTTAATCCATCCTTGCTTTTTTAAAGTAACATATAAAGACAGAACTCTGAGTTTTGATGATCTAGCTGACCTACGGAAGTTTATTCATGCTCAGAAAGGAGAACTTATGGAATTGAGCAAACCTTAACTGTTTTGTTATTGGCTCGCTTGATTGTTAACTTGGTTTTCATTATGTAGTATGCACTCCTTAACTACGTTCCTGTTTGTTCTTTCCCATGTTTCTTAGGTTTTCCCTCTGCAGTTTTGCCGCTGTTGTTTTTACCTATGTAGTCCTTCCGTTTGTCCCGTACGACTTACTCCGCTGGTTCTTTCCCTATTGTTTGGTAAGTTCCCTTCTTTTTGTTTCATTTGTTTGCTATGTTGTCTTTGGAATTTGTTTTTCCCTTTCTCTATTTTATATTGTATAGTAAACTTATCTTTTCTCTGTGTTCCCCTTTTGGTATGGTTGTCTTGCTCTTTGCCGCCCCCCCTCCCTTAGTAATGTTCCTCCTTTTATTGTATTTTGTGACTAAAGTCATTCAGCTTTTTGTCATCTACTCCTTGATACCTCTTAAAGGGCGACTATGTTCCCCTTTTCTACTCCTGTTTACCTACTTTTCTTTCATCTTCTGTCTTTCCTTTCTTGGGTCCTCCTATGCATCTGGCTCCTCTCACTTCTCCACTACGGTAATCTGTTGCTCATCCCTTCGCTTCCTTTTTCGACTACATCAAGCTATGTTTGCTATTTTCCTTCCCTTTTGCTATTTTCTCTCTCTTACGTTTTGGTCATACCTTTACGCCTTCATCAATTCATGTCTGTTATTGCTCCTCTTATCCCTTTCCCGGGTGGTTCCTTACCTCTCTTTTATTATCTACTCTATACCTGCTTTACTTTCCTGCTGTTTAATTTTCTATAAGTTACACTCATGAAAGGTCTCCGCATCATTTCATGGAATGTAAAAGGTATGCGTAATCCTGTTAAGAAACAAAGGGTGTTGTCCCATCTTGCTAAATTGAAATGTCATGTAGCGTTATTACAAGAATCACACCTCAGATCACAAGATTTGCCTTCATTGCGTAAACATTGGGTGGGCGAAATGTTTTGCTCCCCAGCTGCCAATATCAAAAACGGAGTTGTTATATTATTCCACAAATCCTTGAATGTTCTTTTACAAGATGAACTTAAAGATACTAATGGGAGATGGCTCTTTTTAAATGTTAAAGTTAACAATACCCAAATCTCTTTTTGCAATGTATATGGCCCGAACGGCAATGACTTATCCTTTTGGTCTGACTTTTCCACTCTCCTTTCCTCTCATGCTGCTGCTAATTTGATTGTGGGTGGTGACTGCAACCAACTCATGGACCCCTTCCTCGACCGAAAATCTCAAACCAAGTATATCCCCAATAAGATGCAAAAAACCTTCCATAAGGTTATTACTGCAAGAGGACTTGTTGACGCCTGGAGAACCTCCCACCCGGACGTATTAGAATTTTCCTTTTTTTCCCCTGCTCATAGGTCCCACTCCCGTATTGATTATATCTTCCTCACACAACACACCCTGCAATTCATGAACAATATTGAGATTGGCTCCATTCTTGTCTCTGATCATGCCCCCGTTATTTTAGATATAGAATACCCTTCATCTACACCCTTATCTCGGCGCTGGCGCTTTAACAATTCTCTTCTCCTGGACTCTAAATTTCTGGAGCAGTTCTCACTCTTTGCTCAAGACTTCTTTCTCAAAAACCTTTCCTCTGTTTCTCAATTTCATTTTGTCTGGGATGCCTTTAAGGCATCCGCCAGAAGCTTCATAATCGACTTTGTGTCTCGGAAGAAAAAAAAGCTCTCTCGGAAACAACATCTCTTCTTACAAAAATTAAAGCCTTAGAACATAAATATTTTACCACTAATTGCCCTGACACATTATCTAATCTTATTAAAGCAAAAATGCAATACAACAAACAGTCTTGGGATTCTGCTTGTAATAATCTTCTCAAATTTAACGCAAAAATGTATGGTGGACGGAACAAAGCGGGCAGATCTTTAGCCAATTACCTTAAAATTAAAAAGCAAAAATCTAAAATTGTTGCTATCGGGGATAATTCTGGAGTTCTTCATCTTTCTGACACCAAGATCCTTGACTGCTTTACTGACTATTACACTTCTCTTTATACTCCAGAGTCCTCCCCTTCCTCTGACCTTATAGACTCCTTTTTTCAAAATATTCCTCAATCCCCTCAGAGTTGTGTTGATCTTACATCTCTGAATGCTCCCATCTCTGAACAAGAATTCATCGATGCAATCTCCCTTTTGCCTAAAGATAAAACACCGTGCCCTGATTCCTCACCTCCTTTCTTTGATCAACCACTTTCTTGCCATTGGTACATCACATGGTTCTTTTACTCAGGCTATACTCTGTCTTATACCCAAAAAGATAAGGATCCCTCTCTTTGCAAAAATTATAGACCCATCTCTTTGATAAACACAGATTGCAAAATTTATGCTAAATTACTTGCCATACGTATCAACAAAGTTATCCCTGACTTAGTTAATATATATCAATCTGGCTTTGTCAAGGGTCGTTCTATTACAGACAACTCACGTACTTTTCTTAATATTGTTCATTTGGCTTCCAAACTTGATTCTCCTGTTGCTGCTGTCACATTGGATGCTGAAAAAGCATTTGACAGAGTCAATTGGGAATTTATTTTTGGTGCCCTCAAATGGCATGGTTTTAGCCCTCCTATTCTTCAATACATTCAATTACTATATTCTGCTCCTACCACTTCCGTTTGGGTAAATGGATGTCAATCTCGATATTTCCCTCTTCTCAGAGGCACTACACAGGGTTGTCCCCTTTCCCCCCTTCTCTTTATCCTTGCTTTAGAACCCTTCCTAGAAACACTTAGACGCTCTCCACACTACACGGGTTTTCAATTTAACTCACTCGATATCAAGTTCACTGCGTATGCTGATGATATTCTTTTGTACATTTCCAATCCTTCCACATCCTTGCCTGTTTTTTTCACTTTTACACGATTACTCTAGAGTTTCTGGTTACAAGTTAAATATAGATAAATCTGAAATCCTGCCTCTTAATAAGTTCTGTCTCCCTTCCATGGTTTTAGATACGGGTTTCGAATGGAACTCCAAAAATGTTATGTGTCTCGGCATCCTATACTCCAACAACATCAGGGACACTATTAAAATTAATCTTGCTGATATACTTAAAAACTCTCTGCTTTAACTGAAGGTTGGTCTCCGCTATTCCTCTCCTGGTAGGGTAGATTAGCCACAATTAAAATGATGCTTCTTCCAATAATAAATGTTTACTTATCCATGCTTCCTGTCTCTCTTCCCAATTCTTTTTTTCGTGTTATCAATAGTTCTCTGTCCAAATTTCTCTGGAATAGTCGCAAGCCTAGGATTTCAATTGCTCGTCTTCAGTTACCTAAGGAGTTGGGAGGAGTTAACTTTCCTAATATTAGACGTTACCACTCAGCATTCACCTTAAAGCAAATCTGGACGTCCTTATCTGAGACCTCAGAACAGCCTTTAACTTCCTGGAGCTCACTGGAGCAAGCTCAATATTCTCCTTTTTCTTTTATTTCAGCCGCCCGCATCTCCCAACCTCCGAAACGCTTCTCTTCTCCTATTTTTTCCCATTCCAAAGCACTAACTACTTCTCTGCTTACCTCTCATCTCTCTTCTGCTGACCTTTTTTTACGCATTCCAATTTGGCATAACAAATTTCTTAAGATCAATAATCGAGCCCTATTTTGGAAGGAATGGATCGATAAAGGTATTATTACTCCTCAGCACCTAATGAAGGATGGGTCCTTCATGGAATTTTCGGATCTCCAAACCCTTTATGGGGTCTCCTTCTCTCACGCCCCTCACTACCCTTTGCTTAAGGATTATCTTACTCGTCTCTCCCTTCAGGGATATCCCACGTCTCCTTCTGATCATGTTTCCTCTCCCTCCATTGACTTTTCCACTCAATTTAAAGCTGCCACTATTTATAAACTATTATCTCACTTAGGATAAAATCTAGTTTGGAACTCACATGGGAAAAAGACCTGGCCCTAGACCTCCCTCTTTGCACATGGGATTCCCTATGGTCAAAAATTCACACTTCCTCACGCTCTGCCAGCACAACTCAGACCCTGTTTTACTTTTACAATAGACTTTTTTTCACCCCTTCTGACTTGTACAGATTTAAGTTAATAGACTCCCCGAAGTGTTGGTCTTGTTTAAATGACCATAGTGATTTTCTTCACATGTTTTTCCATTGTCCTTTAGTTAAATCTTTTTGGTCTCAGGTTTGGTCTAAGGTGAATGACATTTTACTGACTAATGTTCCTTTTGATATTTCACATGTTTTTTTGGGTAGCTATTCGCCTGTTTGGGATGCTCATAGCAATGTTGGTAAATGTATTGATTTATTTTTAGCTATCACATTTCAGATTATTACTACTAATTGGAAGGACACTTCAAAAATTTCATTTCAAGCCTGGTGGAATTTACTGTGTCATCATCATAGACTTGACCGTGCCTTCGCTAACTCTACCACTTTGTTGATCAAGAAAGATTTGTTATGGTTGCCTTTAACTTCATTTCTTTCTAGGTTGCCTAACTGATTTTGTTTATGCTTTTATTACTGCATTTTTGCTTTCGATATTATTCCTTATCAACTAGATTGTTTTTCTTCTTGTATTGGACTCTTCTTTTCTTCTCCCCCTTTCCTCCGCTCTCTCTCTCTTTCCCTTTCTCTCTTTTCTTCTCTTTTTCTTCTGATAATCGGAAAAAATGCATTTTGTCTATGTACGGATTTACATTTTGAGGTTGTGATTCACCTTTATTTTATTATCATACTTATATTTAATATTTCACCCTCTCCCCATATCACTTGTACTGATGTTTTACTTGGTTTACCATCTCAATAAAGCTTTCTAAACTTAAGAAGAGTGAGTGATTGAGTAAAAGAGTGTGAAAGTGAGGAGGCAAGTGAGTGAAAGTCATTGAGAGACTGAGTGACACTGTGTGTGCAGCACAGCAGATATGGGCCAGCAGTGGGGGTCGGTCACTAGGCCTGGTATATGGCCAGATCTTGCACCACCCATCTCCCAGTGGCCAACCCCCCGCATTCAACTCACCTGCAGGTGGTCAACCACTGCATCGTGTAGCCTTTGTTCAACTCGAGTTGATATTGATGCCGCTTGAGTAGATTTTCTACTCGAATGGCAGACTTCTGATCGCGAACGGTCACAACCATCCACGGCCGCACGTGTTAGAAAAATCTCGCCGGATGTCCTCGTAGAGACCGGCATCACGCTAGGGGTTGCCAAATCTCGCTCGCACTTCAAATTTACCATTCTGGAGCCGTGTGCAAGAAAAACGTGAGCCATGAGGCAATTGGCGGGATTTGGCTTGAACTCAGCATTATATGAGTAACACGCAGTTGCCAAACTTCTGCCAATTCTGCAGGCAGAACAGATTATTCTGCCCACCCCTAGTTTTGTCATACACAATAAAAACTTTCATAGATTGCATAGTTAGAAGAAATACAGAGGGAAAGCACATACAAATATATGAATAACCCCTAGCAAGTTGAACAATGGTTTAGAGACCTCACTCGCATCTAGAAGTTGTAACATCACAGGCAAGAATCGCTGTCATTTATGTATTCAATGAGCTGCACAGAACAACGCTGGATTTTAAACCTGGTCAGTTTGGCATTATGACTCCTGGTGCTGGCATATTCTATGAGCTACTATAGCACAATGGGGGAATATCACAAAGTGAGCACTGAAAGTGCTAATTTAAGACGGGTCTCTGCCAACGTTTTTGGTTCACTCGAGCCTTAAATAGTTGAAGACCTGGGACAGTGCTGTTAAACCCCCCCCAGGTAGTGGTAAATGGTTGCTTGTCACAGAAACCTTAAAGGCATGTTCCTCGTTTGGTCTTAAATGTAGTAGCACTTGTTGACCTATCTAAATACACAACAGATCACAACACACTGACATATACAAAGCAACATAACATAATTAAAACAAAACAGCGCCCAACAACACAATCAATAGATAAATGCAATAAAGAAAGCACACTACAACACAGCATCACATATTAATAGTCAGCATAAAAACACAGCAGTACAAAAAAACAACAGACTATCACCACCGGAAAACAATCCTACACAGCAAATATGCACAAACATTCTTGTCACACATTAGCCCCCTCAGAAACCTGCTTACATAATATAAGGACGTGACATAGCATCGGCTAAATGTCTCTTTAATGAAGCTCTCTGTGATATTCCTAGCAAGGTGCTTGTAAACAAGGTGTGGTTGATAGGTGTATTATATCTAACGTGAAACATGTCTTTTTTACACTGGGAAGAGCCACACAAAATACAGCTTGTCGGTTCTGTGCAGCTGCTAATGGATAATTGTTAATATTTTCGCAGGCAACTCAGCCATTTCCATTCCTGTCCACTGAGCATTGCTGCCTAGCTCTTCGACGGCTCTTATCCCAGTACATAGTTCACCTTGGAGACAAATTGCCTCACCCTGACACACAGACGGTGTTTTGACAGATTACTCTGCATGCAGCATTTTAAGCCATTAACATTTTGATGTGTAACAGAAACTTACTGTTTTTCTGGCTGCACAACAGCAATTTTTCTCGTCTGCTGCACTGTGGAACAAGAAACACATTTTAAATCAAGCAAAATGCAAGTGACAGACACGTTGAAATTACTGGTTCATTTATTGGTGGTAAAGGCCTTGCCTGCATGTGCAGTGTTAAAAAAAACATGGCCAGCCATTCTTACACATTTATGTTAAATTATCTGTTGTCACTGTAATCGAAAGTGGTTTCCACATTAAACTTCACCTGCCTGCCTTTACAGATTTATAGCCTTGAAATCCAAGTGTACGAGAGCAAAAATACATATATATTCACAGCCATGGCCTGCACTGTAATTGGTCCCTGCCAGTAATCTGCTTTATCTTTGTGTGGATTGAACTGCAGGGTATAGCAGAGAGTCTGCAATTGTGCTGTTATGCAACAGTCACGTGTTCTCAGGCTGCAGCGACAGGATTAAAAACCTCAGTGATGGAACAGCCTACTCCAGAGGTATTGCACGTAGTACTGTTAGAGTGACATGCCACATGGTTTGATGTGAGCAGGTGAAATTCATGAATGCAAGCGGTTGAGTTACACGATCAGACACTCGTTATAAGTCGAGCTGTTACTCTTCCTATGTAGGTACGCGTGTATGTATGTATGCAAGTATTTTTTTTTTTTATGCAGAAGCATGCTGATTTTTACCCACTTTCTAGTGATGAACGAGGTCTTTGTGATAGTGTAGACCGTGTGATAGTTTTTCCACAGTTGCGGTACAGTCAGAAGAGAACCGTGGCTGGGGGGATGCACGGGAGTGTGTTTTGCTTCCTAGCTGCCAGGGTGCAATCCCTCAAGTTGAGGGCAGGCAGGTCGGGGAGTGTTTATGACTGGTGCAGGTCCCCATGGACTCAGGGGGTAAAGGTACCACTCTGGTCCAGAAATACCTCTACCTAGGCACATCTTGCAGCTGCATACTTTGGCCAGTGCTCTAAGGCGGGGCCACAGGTCAAGCATCAAGACAGCTGATTTCCAAAGACTATTCAATTTGGAGCAGTGGGAGGAATCTGCATTGCATTGCAAATTGGAGGTGAACATTGTTGCCAAAACATTGATATATGAGAGAAAGGTGTGGTCTACGTTGAACAGAACTCCAGGATTAAGTACTATGTGGAGAAGGAGGTCAGGAAGTGAAAGCACCACAAGGTCCCTCCTGCCTGTCATTTGCAGAATGCACTCAGGTGTACTAGAGGAGAGCGTTGGCTGCATGACTGAGTCTTACTGGGTCTATGTTGAATGGCGGCATTGTCAAGCTGGCAAAGGTATTGCAAAGTTGCCTCCTGAAGGACCAAAATCTGCTGCCACCCTTGAGTCCGTTGCTTCTATGGTTTTGAAGCTGACGTTTCTATGAAGCCTCTCCTAAGTATATTTATGGGCTTAAAAAGTCGAGCTAGTTAGTATCATCTGAACAAGAGCCTGAGAGGGATTGCTATTGACAGTGTCTACTGTGGGAGATCTTGACCATTAAGATTCTTAAACTTGTTGTTTTACCTTATTGCTGCTACGCTTTGCTTTTAAATGAAATTTTGTTGTGACATTGTTTTTTTTAAAAACTGTATGAATTGATGCTGGCTGCTGCCTGTTTTTTATGCTAAACTGAGTGTGTTAAACTCAGTCCTCATTTCCTCTCTGCACTAAGCACTTTACGGGGCTTTTTCTCCCCGGCGGCCATCTTGATTCGGGCACACGCTCCCTCCGGGCAGCGTTCTAGTCGCTGCACGCCGTCCTGCCTTATCACTATTTAATGGCCTCAGAACGGACGCGTAGCAGAGACACGCAGCGGGCGAGCCGATGACGCACCAAAGGTGCGCCAAAGGCAAGCCCGTCTGCGCCCAAACGGGACCCTGGGCCATGACCCCTGGTCCAAAACAAGGCCATAGGCTATGTTATTCTACTAAGCAGCTAATGGTTTGCCATAACATACCGCTCCCTGACTGCACTCTATTACATCCTGAGGACGGGGGCAAAAATTGTCTATGCTGTGGCTTCTCCTTTAAATTAGCGCCTTGTCATGATTTTAGTCCGCTGACCATCAAACAAAAAGACCTTTCCCATAGCAATGCCTCCCCAGTTAATAAGGAATTTTCCTTCCTTAGCACTAACTGCAGCTCTCTTTCCAAACATAAAGCTGACATCTTCGATCTTTTGGTCAGTGAACAACCGGACGCCATGTTTCTTACTGAGACATGGCTGCACGAGAGTTCTGGTCCTGACGTTGCGGCCGCTTTACCGCTTAACTATGCCATAGTCAGGAACGTTAGGGGCTCTAAGATAGGTGGGGGTATTGCTATAATTTATAAAAAAGTCTACCTATGTAAATTTGAAGATCTGCCTTTTAGGAACTGTGAGGCAGCCTTATTTAAGCTGGCCCTAACTTCTAAGTTTACCTTTTCTGGGATACTAGTGTACCGCCCCCCTGGGCCGTCTGGTCCATGGGCTTCATCTTTTCCTGGTTAATAACTCCTTTTCTTATGAGTACCGCAAATTTTTCTATTCTGGGTGACCTTAATTTGCACTTGGAAGATCCCACATGTACTACCCGTGCTACTTTTATTTCTGATTTGGCAGCAATGAACATTGAATTGTATAATTCTGGCCCCACTCATGTGGCCGGCCACTTATTGGATCCTATTTTTTCCAGTTTATCCAACATTCACTGCTCTCCAGCCCTTCCTTTATGTTGGTCTGATCACTTTGTCACTGGCTTTCGTTTGGAGACTTTAGCAAATTCATTTTCTGTCAGTCCGAACTTCAGGAAACCCACAAGAAATTGGGGGAAATTAGATATTGTAGCTTTAAATAAGATCTTGTCCTCAAATACTCCCATTTCCAAACAAATGTTGGGTACTCTTTCGGGTGCTGTACAAAAGTGGCTCTTAAATGCCATCGACACCTGTCTCCCTCCCTCCTTAAAAAAGGTAAACAACCACAGTCCCCCGGCACCTTGATTTACTGAGAAATTAAAAATGGAAAAAACTAAATGTAAGGTGTTGGAAAGACGCTGGAGGAGGAGCTATGCATCCGATTCCAAATTTGCCTATAAGAGGGCCAAAAGTCAGCTCGCGCGGAATATGTATGTCCAGTGCTCCTAACTGCTCCAAGACATTATTTAAAATGGTCAAGGAGCTTTCTGGCTCGGAAACTCAATCTAGGCCCCCTTCTTTGAATAGTCGGCAATGCGAAGACCTGGCTAAATTTTTTCTCCAGAAAGTGGAGAAAATATACTCTGAAATAGAGGGGATGCAGTCTGATAATTCCCCCCAGCCGCAGCCTGACAATCCCCCCCCAGCCAGCATCTACACTGCTTCTAACAGACAATACCTACTCTGATCAAGATAGGGGGACCTCTGAATCCATGACTAAATTGGAAACATGGTCTCTACTAGACATGGGCTCCTTTAAACGTCTTTTAGACAGTGTTAAATCAGGCTCTCCCAGGGACCCTTTCCCTATCTCTGTGCTCCAGCAGCTTGAGCCGCCATCATTTATGGTAATCATGGAACTCTTGAATGCCTCCTTACAGGAAGCAACAGTCCCACCAGAGTGGAAACATGCTATGGTGCTCCCCCTCTTGAAGAAGGCTAATGCGGATCCTGATCTGCCCTCTAACTACCGGCCTATTTCTTTGTTACCGGCTTTTTCAAAAATTTTAGAGAGGCATATTAATCTACAGCTGTCCCAATTCGTAGCGTCACAAAAGTTTCTACATTCATCTCAATCTGGCTTTAGAGCCGGCTTTTCAACGGAAACAACACTCCTTGGAGTTATGGAAAGATTGCGTCGCCACCTAGACTCTGGAGACACGGTGGCCCTCATACTGCTTGACTTAAGCGCAGCTTTTGACACGGTGTCTCACACCGTGTTAGTGAAAGCCTTAAGATCATTGGGCGTTAGTGGGTCGGCTCTCAATTGGCTTATCTCTTTTCTCGCTAATCGGACCTTCCAGGTCTTCTCTCCAACAGCCAGTTCCGATACCCATTCTTCACCTTATGGGGTACCGCAGGGCTCCATTCTTAGCCCTTTATTATTTAATCTATACGTCAGACCCTTGGCTGATGTTGCAGAGGAAGCCGGGCTGTCCTTGTTCTCCTACGCAGACGACACCCAAATTATCTTTTCTCTTTCAGTGGAGAGGGCCTCTGAGACTTCCCCCCTCCAGTTGGGCTTGGCTAAAATTGCTTCGTGGATGCAGGCAAATTGTCTCAAGCTCAATGGAGAGAAGACCGAGGTCTTGGTTCTGGGGAAGAATAAAGATCTTTGGGGTCCCCAGCATTGGCATACTGAAATGGGTGCCCTTCCTCAGCCCTCCCGCCAAGTTCGTAACTTAGGCTTCATCATCGATGACTCATTAACTATGCAACATCAAGCAGTAAAGGTGGCTGCTACATGCTTTACCATCCTGAAATGGCTTAAAAAGATTATTTAGATGCTGCCGGATCATACCCAGAGAACCGTAGTCCAGGCTCTTGTCACTTCTAGACTGGACTACGGTAACATTCTCTATCTGGGGACGAACAAGGAGGTGACACATAAGTTGCAGGTGGTCCAGAACTCCGCCGACAGATTGATATGCCAGGTTCCTAGAGCTGCCTCTGTCTCTGGCTACCTGTGTGATCTTCATTGGCTCAGGGTGGAGAACCAAATTAAGTTCAAAGCCCTGAGCTATATGTTCAAAATCAAAACTGGAGTGGCCCCCCAGTACCTGCAGGCCTTGGTTTATCCTTATGTGCCTTGTCGTCTCCTCCGCTCATTTACTCAAGTGAAATTCTTTGTGCCCAGAATTAGATTGTCACAGATGGGCGGTCAATCTTTTGCCTGTCTCGGTCCCTCCTTATGGAACTCTCTTCCCATATCGATTCGTAATGAAACTGTGTATGCCCGATTTCGTAAATCCTTAAAAACTTGGCTTTTTAACCAATAATCTTCAACTTGTTTTGTTCCCCTTCTGGTTGGCACCGGGAAACCCTTTTTGGGTAGCTGTTGCGCCTTACAAATTAAAATTAACTTAACTTAACTTAAGCCAGACATTGATAAATGTTCTCTTTGTGGTAGAGGCAATCTACACTCCAAAGTGCTTTAAATTGAAACGTCCTCCTGCACAAGCTCAACGGAGAAAATGGGGATGTGAACTCTTCCTAAAACACACAGTAGGGAAGGCTGTACACACTAATTTTCTGATAAGTATTTTACAACAATGTTGTTCCTCCTCCTTTAGATTTATTGTACCCATGCATACCGTAGTCCACATACATCAAGTTTTAATACATTTAAACATTAGAAGATTTTATGCATTGCATGCTATTGTTTGAAAAGCAGATATAAGAGTTATAGCTTCGGGGACCGGTCGTGTCCTGGAATTTGTAATTCTGAAAATATTCACTCGTAGTGTGCTGCTGTGAATGATATATAAGCCTTAAGGTGTCTCACATACAAACACTGTCCCAGTCCCCTCTAGATGGTGAGCCACTGTATTCCGGTAAAAGCTGCAAAGAAATATGTCCAGTTCTCCTGTACATTGTGCAGGCACACTCACATCACATTACCTACCACTTACGTTGTGGATAAATGGTGTCTGTGGGTGTCTTTTGGTTTCACCAAGGTGTTCAAAATACCCAATAGAAATGATGCAGGAAATCCAGGTTCAGTAGATAGTATGAGATTATGTCTCAGAGAGCAAGCCATGCTCCTGCATGGTTCAACATTTCTGCCTTTTGTTGATTAATCCAGGCATTACCCATTTACCACATAGACTGCAAACCAATCTTTTTTTTTTATTCTCTCTACAAAACTTATGGTCTAAAACAGTAATACAAAAATACGTAGCTTCCATAACTTTATTGAGAAAATTACATTTATTGTGTAGTAGTTCACATCAAAATTCAGTTGTCTATACAGGACTTCACAATCCAATGTGAGGTGAGTAATTTCTTTGAGAATTCATGCAGGAAAATGCCAGTATTTTAATTGGGCAGGTGTTAACTAAATAATGGTTGTCTAACCTGTTATGTTTCGTATAGAGTCCCTAATACAGACACGTTCATATATGCTGTATATGGTCATAATCGTATATGCCCTATTATGGTCATGATCGTATATGCCCTATTATGGTCATAATCGTCTATGCCCTATTATAGTCATGATCTCCTATGCCCTAATATAGGCATGATCTTTCACCTACATTAGTTCCCTACAGTACACAACGAACTCTGAGAGTTGAACGTTATCTAGTCTGTGGTTTGAACACTGCAGGGTTTTTCCCGAACACAGGCCTACAATGTACTCATAAATTATGCATGAGCATTCACCAGCTATATCTCCCGCATTATATGTATGTACAAAGTTCACCCCTGATGTCTTCCTCATGTCTAACAAAGACCAATACAAACCAAACTAAGGGACGAGACACTTTAGGGTATAAATACACCACATCTTGCCACGGTAAGACAGAGGAAATCGAGACTTCCATGCTGACACACTGACCAGAGACGCTGAGGCTCCTGCATGCAGTCGCTCCAGCTGACAGCGGTCTAACACAGCCCTTGCGGGGTGTCCAACTCGAGACCAGGACGGGGTCCCACACTCTCTCTATTCAGGTAATGGGGTTCGACTAAATCCTAGAAGGATTCTTGGCTCTTAGGCTTTTAGACCTACACACATGCTAGGTACACTTAGGTACATCTAGTTAGGCATCGTAGGAGTACGTGCACTTTTATAATGCATTTTATATATTCATGTATGTAACCATTATTATTCCAATATGGTAGAACTGTACTATCCTTTCACTTTTATCGTACTGCTGATAATATATCTCTGCTATTGTCTGCTGGTTGTTGCAGCACACATATTTTACACTAGAATAACAACTGTTTAATAAATACTTATTGAAACGCCCAGACTGTTTATTCTCTGTAACTCTCTGAGACAAACCGAATAAGTAAGCACGAATGACTGAGCGAAAAGTAGTACATTGTTTCCACGATTCTGAGGGATCAGGGTTGTCATGATCTAAGGTTGCCAGAAACTAACCTCTCCCCAATAAGAGGAGATTCTAGTGGCACTGTGAGCTAGCTAATGCAAATCCGGCTAACATACGCAGTGGGGGTGCACAGAGCCAGTCTAACACCAAGCCCGCAGTTTATGTTATCCAAATGCGCAGGTCTTGCATGGGTACTATAGGAACTACACGACATGGTGCCACCAACGTTGGTTGGGTACTTATTTAACAGTAGAATCTGAGTAGTTCAGTCGTGCTATTCTCAGAGAACCTACTCACAAAACCCCAGAGATGTCTGTAGTGGGTGGGCACAAAATCCGCCGCAGCTGAGTAGTACAAAAATACTATTTATTGGCTGTTGGTTATTCAGGCTTGAAAGGACATAGTGTTCCTAAAAAATTGTGCATAACACCTTATCTTAGTTCCCTTGGAACACTTCTTCCTCTAAACATGACTGATGCCGTAAGGGCAGAGAGAGTTGAACTAAATTTTTCAGAAGGAGAAGATTCTGCGGATGCAATACAGATTGCACCAAAATTCAGAATGACAGTCACCCTAAGACTATTAGAAAATGGTTTACAAGCTAGGGGTGGCATGGTAGTTTTCGTGATTGAGGCACACGAATCAAACAAAACAGAGGTATTCTATTCATGGGTTACATTCCCAGCAGCAAATGCAATAACAAAGACATTTCACTACTATATAGAAGGAGATGCACCACCGGAATATTGTCCATTTGAGGACATAGATATTCCACTCACTTACCAGGAACATTATTACTGGTTTAATGGCGCCCTACCACATGTACGAAGAAGAGTAAGGTTAGGCCCACTCGGAGGAGAAGGAGCCACATGGCCAATATTAGCGGCCTACACACCACATCCTGACATTGCCACAATGCCACCAGGAGACATACTCGTACAACACACAGATTTAATTAAAATCTACAGAAACCTGACACAATTTGTCATGAGGACTTTAACAATCCAACCTGCACCAGGTGCAGGAAATAGTACTCCAGCTCAGGGTACAGGAAATAAAATTACTCCTCAAACATTACACGCGGTAATGGGCAAAATGCCCGCAAAACGCGAACAAATACCATTCTGGATAGTTCAGAAAATAACTCAGCTTGAGGCAGTATTCCCGAATACTACCACCTGTGATAAACACAGAATACTAACAATCTGCTTGCCCATGGGGATCACACCACAAATAGAGGACTGCACCTCTTGGGGTACAGTCTTTGCTGCCATATATACCAGAACGCATGGTATCCCGTCATTAGCAGTAGTACCTGATGTATTGAGACAGATACAAAATGAGTACGGAGCAGAGCCTGCCCTTAACTTAGGGATGAAGTTACTAGGTAACTACGAACAGGTAACAGCCATAATACTAGCTAACATTAAGGGGGAAGCAGCTTCAGTGGCGATCCGCCAACGCCTAAGGGAGTTCAGTCCAGTACATCAACAACACGAACTACCCAAAATAATTGAAACTGCATATGCAGAATTAGGCAGAGACAGTTTAGGTGGGAAAGCTTTAAAACCACAACTGGTGGGCAGTTCTGAAAAGGACACTACAAAGCAGACACCTATTTCTTCTAAAAAGAAGTGGGAGAATAAAAATCAACAAAAGTCTAAAGACAGCAGATCTCAATCCCGAGGCAGGTCTCCTCAACAGGAGCCCTCTGAAAGGAGGTATAACCTCAGGAATAGGGATAATATTTGGAAACCTGACAGGTATCAGGATACTGATACACGTTCCTCTCGTTCCTTTCAGGGTTCATCAAAAAACTCAGAGAGGGAAGGACGGTCAAAACAAAGACAAGAGGAGCGTACAAAGTCCAGAGACACGCAACGCGCTGCGGACTACGCACCTAAAAAAGAAGATAAACAAAAACAAAAACCTCAGTTCAAAAAGAAGAAGGTAGCAGGTCTCAAGATCAGACATGCCCAGAATTCTGAGGACACAGCTTCTGAACGGGGAATGGGCTGTGACGATGCTAGACAGCGCGGCAGAAGTAACAATAGCTCGCCAGAACCTGAAGGAATTTCTGGTGACAGTGGAGTTGAGTGAGTATATCATGGTGGAAACACCTGATACTCGGGTAAGTGTCCCGCATAAGTTACATGAGATAACACTCCGGATGGAGGGGGACAAGCCCAGGAAAGTTAAAGGTCTATTTTGGAAAAATCTGTCATCTGGATATGACATCCTATTAGCAGAGCAAGACTGGCTGCCAGCATTCGTCATGGAGTGCCCTAAGGGAGAATCGGTAATTTTTACAGCATTTTCCGACCTCGTTCCCATACATTTAAAACATGCATATGCGCAGGAGTGGGCGGTTGCCCTAGCTCCAGCATTGTATAAAAATCACGCTGGTTGGGATGAGGATTCAACCCACCACATGATCCCATTAAAAGTTTCCCCAAATGCTCAAAGGCAATACTCCATAAAACAGGAAGCTAAAAAACAAGTCAGGGAGATCCTAGATCAACTTAAATACCAAGGGGTGATAGAAAATTGCACCTCACCAATGAACAATCCTTTGTTCCCTGTATCAAAACCTGACAACACATATCGTTTACTTTTAGATTACAGACATTTAAACACTTGCACAAAGACATTTGCAGTTCAAAATGCACACAATGCCGCATTAATGAATAACATTTTGGGGAAAAAATACAAAACTACACTTGATATCTCAAATGGATTTTTCTGCCAAAATATAGCGCCTGAAAGCAGGTATTTGACCGCATTCTCAGCGCTAGGGTCTCAACGGCAATTTTGTCGTCTGCCCCAAGGGTATGAGAATAGCCCGGGGTTGTTTTCAGCAAGGGGAACAGAGTTACTCCAAAATTTGGATGTAGAAGCATTGTCCTATGTGGATGATATTTATCTGATGGACGATGACTTACCGAGGCACTTGACCAGGGTGAGCACCATTATTATGGGATTCACCTCTGAGGGCTATAAATTTAATTTAAATAATCAAAACTTGCCCATCTCAATGTCCTGTTCTTAGGGTATGAGCTGTCAAGTGAAGGGAAAAGCCTAGCAGCTAACTTTTTAGAAACGTGTGCGCTGCTCCAACCTCCAAAATCACTAAAAATTTACAATCAATTCTGGGATTCCTAAATTTTGGTCGAACATACATTTTGGATTACGCAGAAAGAGTAAAACCTTTCTACGACTTAATAAAACCTGATTTTTCAGTCAGACAATGGACACAGGAACATACGAACATCCTACGTTCACTACAAGAAGACATGATAGCTTCAAATCACTTACAGACACGCGTTAATGTACGCAACTTAGTGATCCGAGTAATAGCGGGTCAATGCGGGTACACTTACTTAACCTTCAATGAAGGTGAAACGGTACCAATCGCATACAAATCACACCTGTATACAAACGCAGAGATGCGTTTCACTTCAACAGAAAAAATCCTGACAGCAGTGCAGACCGCTGTAGCAAGAGAAAGAGCTCTGGCGCAGGGAAAACGCATAATAGTCGTGACCCCAGTACCAGCCTTAGAGGCTGTTACAAAGGCTATCATTCCAAATGCGAAAGCCTTACATCCCAGATAGATACAATGGGCTAATTCTCTTACTGCAACGGATGTTGAATACAGATTTGATCCAAGTTTAAAAACACAAGCATTTCTGCAATATGAACAAGAATATCCTCTACCAAATGAGATTTTGCCTCTAGATCAGTATGAATATATTATTTACACTGACGGATCTGCTCAACCGGTCATAGGGAGTAAGCAAGCTTACAGCGCAGCGTGTGCAATCGTTAAAGGTCGCATGCGCGATGGAAAGTTCCATTCAAGTTGCACTAAAACGCAATCTCTAGGAGACTGCACGGCTCAGTTGGCAGAATTAAAAGCACTGATACTGGCACTTGTAAATACGGAACACGAATTCCCCACACTAATTGTGTGCGATTCCTTTTACTGTGTACAGTCGTACAATGAATATTTACATCACTGTAAATGTAAATAAATGTAAATCCAGTACTTGTATAGCGCACGAATCACCCCCGAAGGGGTATCTCGGCGCTGGGGGCCGTTGGGAAGATTAAGCGAGCTATTGCCCAGAGTCGCATGGTGCTGGGCAGACCCCTGCCGCCGGAGCCAGGGATCGAACCGTGATCCCCAGCGTCAGTCGCCCTGGCCGCGGCGCCACACCTCTCCCCTTTTCATTGGAAACAAAACGGGTTTAAAGACGCAAAAGGTGGCACAATTAAGCATAAAATGCTATGGGAACAGGTAGTGGAGTTGAGAAATGAACTACCAAGGGCTCACGTGATACATACACTGAGTCATCAGCGTGATGGCGTTCACGTTGAAGGGAATTCATTGGCTGATGAAGCCGCAAAGGGGGCTGTACGCACAGCGTCGTAGCTGCAATTACTCGTTCAAAAATGAGAATAGACGCCGAGATTTTGGTAGCTGTCAATGCTTCACGCAAAGGCAGCACAGCAGTACCTAAAACATTTCCACTCAAATACTCCTACAAGTTAGATGCACAAAACATTCCATATGCTCAGATTCCTGGAGTGGGGGATAGAGTAATACCAAATATGGATCGTAGGCAAGGCTTAATTCTAGCAGCACACGAGGGTTTGGGTTCTGCACATACAGGCGTTACAGCGACTATTTCTTTATTGAAACAGCGCTACTGGTGGCCGGGGTTAACAAAGCAGACCAAAGACTACGTCTTAAAGTGCGACATCTGCCAGCAGATGAAAGGCTCCACCGTAGCACGCCCAGCGCAGACACCATTACTAAAATCAGACACACCTCTCGCATGTGTGTATTTGGACCACTGAGGACCCCTACAAGTGAAATGCGCTCTAGGGGGTATTGTTAAAGTTCTCTTTGCTTTTGCATAACGAGTATGAATACATTTAACAATCCATCTGGCAATCCCTGACTTACATATCCCTTAATTATTGTTGTGGTTCCATTTTTATCCTTCCTCTTTTTCCCTCAATTTTTTTCACTTTCAATTTACAAATTTATTTGATGCCTTATTCAAACTAAATGCAATGTGTAATCCGATTTTGTCTATTTATAATTAACTCACAAGCTTATTTTTTATGTAAATAAAATCATAGTTTTTACAATCACATATGTCTATTTACACAGTAGTTTCTATTATCAGTTCAAGTTTTCCCACTCAAAAAGGCAAACGTGTGAACAAAATGTATTGACAATTTTTATTGGGAGTACAAATGTCAAATATTCTATGCACATTTTTACCAGTTTCTAAAAAACCTCTGCAATTCACAAATAAATTACAATTTCTGCCTAAAGCTGACAAAGGAGTAGCCAAAAAATATTAGGATTAGGGCATTTACTGAGTGAAGAACTCCGAAATACAACATCACAAAGTAAGCATAACTTAAAAGTCTCTTTTCTTCTACAAATTGCACATAGTCTAACTATCCTGAATAATCAAAACCCCTACCATAACACAGTAATATGAAAAAAAATTAAGACGCAATTCTCTATTGCCGTAATGACATCAGGCTTGGTGTGACAATCCACAAGCTGTTCTAGCAGAAATTCAAACAGAATCTTTGCCATGCTCTGACGGCATTACATGTCAGATTAAAAACAAAACAACTTGCTTTTGCACTAGTAGCATGAACTGTAATTGACCCGGCACATACCAGTTGACAGGAGAGGACAGTGGCTCCTTGTGATTCATGTTCCCTTTATGGAATAAATTGTTCAGTGGTTTGATAACATATTTGCAAATAAACATGAATCTATTGCAATTAAAACTGCAATGTTGTGATGAACAGAACTGCGTTCTTCTGGTCCATGCCAAACTAGGCCTCTACTCTATCATGAATTAGTATGGATGCTGCTTCATAATATTCGTCGTGTGTTTATATGTCTCATTGACATCACACGCAGCACAATGTGCACGGTTTGTTTTGTAATGACATGTTGTTTCTTGAAGAACTCTAGACTAATACTTTAGCTACTTCCTGCTCGCTCACTGTAGATCATTCATCTATGAGACTTTTCATTGTTTATGTATCCAGATTTGTTCTGACACCTCCGATCACATTAGCTCAGAAGGTGTTCATAATTATTCATTCAGGGGGATAGTGCTAGGATAGTTGTAATAATGCTGTAGTTTGATGAATTGTTGTCTTGATACATTTGCTCACCTCATACTGACTGAGCAATTTCCATAACTTTTTTATGGTGACATTATTATAAATTTGGGAGTGAGCAATGACTCTTTTCTCAGCCTCTAGGGATGCAGCACAATTTTCTATTAATTTGCTGCACATTCTGGACTTAAACTATTTTTAAGATTTTGATTATTGCTGCATCTATTTTAAATGCTTAAAAAGCCTTTAGGCAAATGGTTTATATGACTTATGGCCGATTTATTGAGACTATTTAGTTTTGCCTTCAGTTTCATATTTTAATAAGCCTTCATGATTTTTCTAAATTACTGATCTCAAACTCCCTTTTTGAGCCCCACCCTCTTTATTGATTGTCTTCCGAAATGCTGCTTTCAAATGCATCTTTAGGGACACATTGTCTAACCTATTCTTGAAGACTATACCATCCCTGACCCTGCGATAAGTGTTATGACTGTCATGCAGATTACATGAGGGATAGCACCCACTATTTCATTCCATTTCATTCACTGACATTCCACTATTTCCAGACCCTCTATTAAGCACTTGGCTAAATTTTACCCCAAAATACACAAAGTGGCTTAATGATGTAATTTCAGAAGTTTCGAGTAGCAAGTGCAACACAAAATTCTCAAAATTGTGTTGATTACACCTGCATGATCAAAATTTAGCTGAAGCCTAATGCAGACATTGAAGTGGATATCATTCTATGCCATATGGCATAATTAGTGACAATTTAATCTCATGTACCATCTTTATGGAGGGAACACTACAAAGTCCTTTGTTGGCAAGTACTTTTGCAGTCCAATTTCTGAAGTCCATCGGCCAATATAAAGCCCAGTCATCAGTTACAACAGAAGCAGAGACATGCCCCATTTTCAGGTTCTTACCAAAGGGGTTTCCAGTGTACAAGATCAAAGGCAATACACATTTTTGGTCTTTAAAATAATTTAAGCTCAAAACGGATTCTTCACACGAGATCAGTGCTGCATGTTTATCAAAACATATTTTGTGAAATTTTCTCTGGAGGTGTCTAGGAGGGAAAAGGCAGTAGTTTGCCGGTGCGTGATAACTTTTTTTTTTGAAGAATGAGGCTAACCTGCCAAGAAACAGGTTGCCTTCTATTATTAATGCAATCCTCAAACAGAATTAATATTTATATTCCTTTCATTGAGCAATGTTGAGAAACAGTTACATGAACCCTTTAAGAATCGAAATAATTTATCCGTGACAATCTCCAATTTCATAATTTCACAGTTTCCTATGAATGCAATGGTTTTTTGTGTCCCTTTGCAATTATCTTTTATAAAGTGCTCTTCTGCCCCTCTGGTGTCTGATTCATGCCATATTAAACCACAAATAACGAATTAACTATCTAAATAGTTGAAAATAAACGCTCTGTTGAGGAAGTATTTTGAATGTGTAATTCCAACGAGCACTACCTTTAATTTTCTGCAACATTTAGGCTTACGTTTTCCCTTTATATTCATAATTTACTGAGTAGTACACTTCCAAAAATAGTTTTTCCTTCTCTTGGGTTCAAATTCCTCCATTCAGTTTTTCTCAATTTTGTTTGAATTAGTTAATTTTGCCTTTTGTTTGTGTGGACGCTGGAATTTTTTCTACTGTGATGAAAGATCTATATGCAAGCTGGACTTCACTGGTGAGCCTCCTAATTTGTATGTGTATGGTGAAGTTTTACTAACACAAGGTTGTTGTGGTTAATTTTAACAGCACGAATAGCTTGAAAAAGGTTTTTGTCAATCAATAATGTAAAATAAAGGTTTATAGTGAAAGGCTACTGTAGGAGGGCAGAACATGCCACTAACATATCATTTAATTGTAGGACCATTTGTTCAGTGTGATGATTGTCTTGCCATAATCAACTTCCCAGAATCTGCTTGAGTGGTGTACTAACAGACATTAAGAGAGTGCAACTTAAAATTAGGAGCCTGTTTCAACTCTAATTGGGACTAAGAAAAAATAATTTTAGTGGAGAGCATTACTAATGTATGGCATAGCCCTCTCCTCCCACAAACTCTAAATGACCCCTAATAGTATTGAAATGTTAAGTACCACAGAAGCCTTATTTTCTCATTCTCCTAATGCTAGGCATTTTCTTTGTTTGTTGGAGTATTAGGTAGAGTTCAAGGGACCTTGAATTACTTCAACGAACAAAACACAGATATAATAAAGAGCGTCTATAACATAACAGCGCTGAAAATCATAATCACCAGTAAAGTGATTATCAAGAAATTACTTTTACACAGACATTGGAACACCTTGAAACTAAGCAGCGCCGAATGGCTTCAAAAATGAATAATCGATTCTGGGCAGAACACTTGAAAAATACATTTTGTTCAGTGTAGGTCAAGTACCCTTGACAGAAAGTGAATTAAATTGTATGAATATCTTGCAGACTATTTTCCAACAACCTGGATACTTATCTGCAGGGCCGAGTAGAGATTTACAAGTAATAAAGTCCAACTTCAACTTCTCCACACATTAAAAACCATTCACTAGACCACAGAGGATGGAAGTGAGCAATATGTGCAGTCGATTTTGCCTTTTTTGAAAAATGTTCTTGCAATGCCAAGGGATAGATTGCCTCTAAATCAGTATTGTATTAAGTAAGCCCCTCTGTTACTTTGGTGTTCTATCTGGTGCAGTGTACAGGCCTCCCTTAGCAGAGCCGAAACTGGGGACTGTTTGGGGAGTGCCTAGGGCCTCTCGCTGCATTGGATAAAATATGTTCGAACTAACCTCTCCAGCCTTGGTAGACCTAATCTCTTTAATGACCCCACATCCATCACGAAGGAGGATAAGAGGTGGGTTAAGGAAAGATTTCTGTTGGAACAGGCCAGATCTAGGGAGCTGGCCTTATCTACCTTGGACTCCTATAAACAATATGTAACAACCGAAATATGTCCTGGGAGAGAACCTTATATAGAACGGGTTAAAATCCCCTGGGAGTGGTCACTCCTCACTAGATTTCTTCTTGGCTCTGTTAGGTGGAAACTGTGTTTTCCCATTGGTCAGTATGATATTTCCACTGTATGTCAGTGCCCTTGCGAAGAATTAACTCATCAAACCCTACTGCACTTCCTGCTCTTCTGTAGGTTTTATAGAGACCCGACTAAGGGCTTGCTTATCCCAGCTCTTCAGAAAACTAAGATAAGAAAATGTAGAGCTGTGTTTCTCTACCTACAGTCATTACCATCTCAGGGCGTCTGCTTTAGAATAGGCTTATTCTTAAAGTCAGCTGTAACATTACGTAATCCCTTGCTGTTTTGATTGTAATTTTATTAACCTCTTTTTAGCAATTTAGCACTCTATCCTTTTGGATATGGATTATGTTTTTTTCCTGCATATGGTGGTCTTAACATTTTTATACAGTATTATGTTTGTTGATTATTGCTTTGTATGTGCTTTTATGGCCAATATTCTTGGCTGAAATAAAGTTGATTCTGTCTGTAACTTCGTTTAAATGTGTTTGGACAAAAGCACAGAAAAATGAGCGCATGTATGTACCAACCTCCAAGAATGGTGTCTAATGCAAGTACTTAACATAATTTAAGAGGAGTGATAGGAAAATAAGTTTCACACCGTATGACTTTGCTTCATATCCACAATTGTTTACAGATGCCAGTTTGCTATACCTTTTTGTCTGTGTTTGCCTAATGTAAAGTACCATTTGTACTTTGAAGCCAAAGTCAAACAAGCATTTGCAATGCAATAGGTCTCGCATTTACGCGAGTTTGACCTATTGGCATTGTAAATGACAATGGCTTTTATTTATGTTTCAAAAACCAAAACATAAATAAAAGGCAATGTAATTTACAATAAAAATAGCTCAAACTCTCGCAAATACGAAACCTATTGCATTGCAAATGCTTGTTTACTGTGTATCGAGTTGCTACCAGTTTCAAATCCATGGTATTTTGCACATGCAATATGCAGTGTTTTAACGAATTTCCTAATTGGGAATGTTTTGTAAATCAAAATAGCAACTCAGTATTTGGAAATCGCTTTTACTGATTTAGTCATTTCTACTGCAAAAATGAAACTTTGACCTATTGGTATTGTAAATGACAATGCCTTTTATTATTGCAGGTTTACAATGTCATTTACAATGCCAATAGCTCTAACTCTCGCAATTGCGAGACCTATTGCATTGCAAATGCTTGTTTCTTCTTCTGACTGTTACTTGATGTATATGTTTATGTGTTTTTATAGCAATGTCAACGTTTTTAAATATTAATAAATGTGTACATTTATTAAATGTATTACAATGTTTTGCACAGCATTTAGAGTTGATGTGAATCATTTAGTCAAATCCTCTTACTAAGTTGTCTGAAGCAGCTTTTTTTTTTTTTTTTTTAAACTACTTGGAGGAGCCTATTGATATTTCAGATATGGATTTGAAAAGTTGCTCTCCTCTAACCCTCACAAGTATACATGGTGCCACCAAGGCATTTCAGGGATTGAGCAGACAAGCTGCAAGTTGTTCACTGTGTTGTATTTCAATGGAATTGCTACAGGACACTCTTCCAATTTATACTTCAATATCCTAGGCCTGGGTGTAATTATATTTACCCCAGAGTAAGTGAAGTAATTTCAGTAATAACGCATAACTCTTGTGCGGCAAAATTACGCAATTACTCCAGCCTGAGTAATTTGGGGCAAAAATCCTACCACGGGACCATAGGAACAACGAACTAAGAGTGCTCAACCAATTAAGAGCGACCAACAGGCTACTGCTGCTCATTTCCTGGAGCATTTAGTGCTATTTTCTTAGCACAAAAAGCATCCTCTGGTCCATTTTGGAAGCGAGTGTGCTTTTTGCGCTAAGAAAATAACGCATTACGCTTCTCACACAATCATGCATAATTATGAGCAATTATGCAGTAAGCTAGAGGGAATCACACCAGTCAAGCCAACCCATACAATATTTTTTAAGATGTTGTAATTTCTGGAGCAGGTACACATTTGCTAACAAATGTCAACTTGGAGCTAGCTAAGACAAACGTGTATAATATGCAGCAAGAAGATAACAGGTTATTAGCCCTTTCACTGCCCACATAATATATAAATACATCATTAAAAAAACAAAAAACACTGAAATTCAAAGAAAACTTGGTTGTGAAAGGGTTAGAGGAGAATGCCATTAGGATTTTATGGGAAATGCAGACACCACCACTCATTTCAGTGGAACAGACTAGTGTATAAAGTAAAGAAACCCATGCAAGAGGGAATGAGGAGAGGTAGATAAAAACCAAGAATGTGATAGTAAATCAGTACATATCACTCCCTTCTTGGAACAGGTTTCCATTATTATGAAGGTTACTGCAGTATTTTTTTCTTTTTAATCTTCACATCGTTTTTCCATTCTGCTCTTTGAGTCCCCCTGCTTGGCAGTTTATTATGCCACTAAAGAGACCTGCTTAAGCAGGTGTGAAGCCTACATGCCATCAAACCTTTTCAAACTGTCCCCCTTCCTATCTCAAACGTTCTCTGGAAGCCACCTCTATTGTGCACTACTTTTTCAGCCACCATGCACCAGCCCATGTTTTCATTCCATGGCTTCAGTTATGGTGCTGTACACACGCCCCATAACTTAGTGACATCTCTTTACGACACCAGCTCATTGTCGTGTGACAATATTTTAATGAGTGTTTTCCTCCCTGAACCCCAATAGTGCTAGCTTGGATGTCAAAATAGGTTGGAACCCGGTTACTGCTGAGAGGATATCCCCAATTCCATAACAAAACGTTGCTATCCAGGCACAGTACGAGAATGACTTCAGGAAGATACCTTCCACCCTGCAACCTCTGAGGCACTCTTTGGTCTCATTTCTCCTAAAGTGAACCAGCTGTGTGTGACCGAGTATTATATATGCATGCAATACAATATTTTTAACGGCACAAGTCTTAAGACTGACCGAGTAGGTGCTTCGCAGGGTTGCTAACATGCCACCTCCCACTTTGCATCCTACTTCATCTTCCCACCTACATTTTAGTTGCACTAACCCCAACAAGGTTGCCGAGTAGCGTCTTGCACATTTTAGATACCGTCTTTTCCAGGAATTGCTCAGAAAGGACCCTCCCCCTACATAACAGGGAGCTGTCCTGGGTATCGGCCTACTCTTGTATGTCTGAATGGCGTGTCTCAACATAAGTTAATTGCATCACTGTGACTGACGTAGAAAAAGTCTGTTTCTAAGAACTCAAGAATGTCATCCTCACAAACCTATTTCAGATTTTCATATCGTGCCCAACTGCTTAAAGGTGACCTCAAAAGTGCTCTTGGAGACCACGGGCATTAAACCTTATAACCGGCATCCTAGCAATATACTACCTGGCAAAGGTATACCGAGAGTGGGGCGAAGATACTCCTTTAACACTAGGAAGACTTCTTACCTGAGACGGCTAAGGTGCAGGTTACGGGAATGTTTTCACTCGCGAGTTAGAACGCTGTAATTCAAGACAGACGCTGACTACACTTTGGGGGTGAGGGGGGCAAAGACTTTTTTTTTTTTAAACTAAAGTACTACCATGAACGCCTTCAAGACGACCAGGCAAGAACTAAGGTCCGCAGTAAAAATAAACAAGCGGCAGTGAAAAACACGCCCGCAAGTGATGCGCGCACGCGCGCCACAGCGAGCCATCTGGTTTCCATTATCGCGCCCGTGTCTGGGCACGATAATTGAAACCACATGGCCTATTGGTGTCTATTACGCGCACCAAGCGCGTAATAGACACCAATAGGCCATGGGCGGAGCAATGCGCCCGCCTTTGGCCAATTGCGTGCAGTCTTTTATACAAGCATTTGCAATGCAATAGGTCTCGCATTGCGAGAGTTAGAGCTATTGGCATTGTAAATGAAAAGGGGCCCGATTCACAAAAGTAATCTGAGACAAAATCCTAACTTTACAACTTTCGGTATTCACAAAGGGCATTTAGGAGTAGTAAAGTTAGGAATCCTAACTTTTTAGGAGTAGTAAAGTTAGGATTCCTAACTTTACTACTCCTAAATGCCCTTTGTGAACACTGAAAGTCAGAAGTTAGGATTTTGTCTCAGATTACCTTTGTGTATCGGGCCCAATGTGTTTAATGTATGTGTTTTTGTTTGGAGTGGAGAGGACAAAGTGAGGAGGAAATACAGAGGGGAAGGTTGAGAGATTGGGGCCAAAAACATTAATAAAAATAATAATTAAAAAAAAAACTTTATTGGGGGAGTGAAACAATAAAATTGGCCACAGGGGTTACCAGAACAACATATAGGGTGTAGTAAAACTAAAAACATAAAAACAAATTCTGCATTACAGTTAAAAGGAATAAACACAGTATTGTTGGGGATGGGGCTAAACACTTTACATCTGGAATAGCTGGATTTGAAGTTCACAATAAAACTCTGCCTCTCGGTTATAGGGACTAGGCATTCATCATTGGGGATACCAGGATTAAACAGTGCACCACGGGTACAGAGACTGCAAATTCTGCATTTGGGATACCAGGTGACAGCGTAAACACAACAAAGCCTCTGTAACTAAATAGGGATCTATGATAAAGAAATTCTGGGAAACCAAAAAAAATGGTAGAACTCCCAGAGACCGATTTTGACAGGAAGCAAGGCCTTACAATATCAATATACCATCCAAGAACATATATATCATTCTAGAAGCAGAAAATCCAGCAACATTAATGCGGGTGCATTAGCCAAGTCTAATTATGTAATATGGGGCCTTATTTGCTGTGGGCTCCATCACTGAGGGCCTAGCTGCACCCCACAATCTATAAGAGAGCAGGAAAAAGCCTTAGACTCAAAATTCTTCAAAACTTAACATGCCACAGCAGGGTGAAACCCCTTTAAGTAGTGCCCATCCTCACCCCTCCAATGTGCATTCCTGACACAGACATGTTAATGGACAGCAGGGTGACACCCCTGCCCCCCAATTTCACAATGCCTTACGTGAAGAACTCAACCAAACCACAATCCATCCCTCCAAGAAGACGCAAGGCTGCCAGTCAACATCAACTGAATGCGCTTCCCTTAGATGCAAAACTCTGAAGTGGTGAAGTGACATGTAAGCACTGTGCAAAAGACCTTCCTTATCAAACAACTGGTTGTGACTGAGCACCTTTGTGTATCACTCGTACAAACATTTATGAGTAGGATAATTGAGAATAAATGTTGTTACTGCCCTTAGCTGATGAGCTGAGACAGGCTGGAATTTCTCTCATACTTCTGCAGCACAACTGTTCGCCCTTTCGATTCACTTCTACTCCAGTGCAAGGGTGCAAAAAGAGCCTTTTTAGAAGGAATTATAACTTCCAAAAGCATAAGAACTGGCTTATCTGGCTCTTCAGTTAAGTTAACCTACTGCGGAACCGGGTCCCATTAAGCAGACCTGGTTTTTAGCTGTGAGCAGCCTCCAATCTCGGTCAGACTCTTGCCTCTGCATTCCCTAGAGGTAGGGTCCTGAGAGGGTCGGATAGCTTAATACATAAACATGTAACATTCACACATCACTTGTGATGGTCTAAGAAAATGTTCATTTCACCTCTACAGAGTTGATTCCTGTTCAGATATTCCTATCAAGCAGTTTTCAAAATATTTGCTAGATATTTCATGAATGTTAAAATAATATTATATGGAACAGCAGGGCATCCTTTTTATGAGAACCATCCTACTTTATAAGCATTAATGGGATTTTCTAGAGACATGTTAAATTATCAGCTAAATCACACAAAATGGCCTACAGATTACACAGATTTCTCAAAGAAAGTGTTCATTATGATCCAACATCACAATTATCCAATAGCATGTTCATCTGCTTTATGTCTCTCTCTATTCCTAATAAGAGAATAACCTAAAGAGTCTGTGGTCGGTGGTTTAAAATCCCTCTCTTTATCTTCCCACTGATACAGCATCGCATAAACTGTTGAGGCACTTGAAAACCCCACACGTGTACATGCATGTCCTTTATTTGATATAACAAGCTATAATGGAAATAGACTATAGATCTCAGCATCCCAGGTTTTATCACTTATAGGAACAGAGGCACAGCCGTGATAAGCAGAATTGCCCAGGAGCACACAATTTCACCAACTGGGGCACATAGGGTAAGAACTCAGGTCAACCGGTTTGCCAGTGAACAGCATCTCCCCTGAATACACCACTGAATTCATGGACACAGTTGATGTGGGGAATAGCTGGTGTCATCATCTGAACAACACATTGACTTTATTAAGAAATTAATTTTCCTTTAATGCAAAATACTGATGAATCCAATCAGTATTTCTGCCTGAAATTCAAAACTATAGGCATTTTGTGCTATTCTTGTATTATTTTCAAAGTGGATTCATTAAAAAGCCATATGGGAACTGGTGGGCAAACGGTTTGAAGCTCCCCCCGAAGTGATGCGCTCCAAGCTGTTACTGGATTAAACATCCATTGAACACTACCAGTACAACAACATCTTGAGACAACACCATGGGTTAAGAGTTCTTTGGCACCAGTCCCAGCCCGCTCCCTGTCTGGATGCTTAAGTCCTGGGAAACTGACTTCACCTCCCAGGCCGCCACATTTCACATGGACCATCCCAACTGAGAATGTGTTCTAAAAATAAGTTTTAAAAAACATTCTGAGGAAACCGATCTCATTCAAACATCATTACAAGGCATTCCTTATTCCCATTCTGATTCCATAGTAAAACAAACTTCACCACTTTAACAGGGAAGATAACCATTGAAGTACATTATGTGTTTTTCGAGAACTGTAGTCTTAAATACAAATAGAGTAATGCCTGAGATATCACTTATAAAAATATGTACTTGAGCTAATGGCAGCAACAAGAACGAACACGTTTTGCTCAGTCTTTTTTTTTAGTTTTACATTCCATTAATCAGCAAGCGCACTGAAAAAACCCAGATACTAGCACTACACAGTAGCTACTTCTCTACCACTACTACCGCATTTCCGAACAAAAAAAGTACTACAAACTCCATTTGTGAACGCGAGTGAAAGATGGCTAAGTGCTGGAAGCGTCTCATGCATAAGTTTACAACACTGGGAAGAGGGAATTAAAGGGCGAGAAGATGAAGAAGCAGTACTAGGAAGAGAAAAGGGAATGGAGCAAGCACGAGACAAAAGAAAAGGAAAGGGAAATGAGAGCGATGTAAAATGATTAAGCATAGAATAGGACACAAGAAAGATAGGGGAGGCAAGAGCGAAACTGTTAAAGGAGCGACAAGCACCAGGATTAGAGAAAAACGAGAAAAAGGCAAACAAAGGAAATGTGATGAGAAAAAAAGTGGAATGAGACAGAAGTATTAAAGAGATGGATGAAAAACAGGAGGGAAAATGAGGTGCGACATTAAGAGGAGTGAAAAGTAAAAGAGAAATAAACGAAACCTGCAACAGTGGATAGAGAAAAACACACACACCATACTGATGAGAAGGCAGAGAGCACGTGCGGCAGGGAATGGTATTAAAAAAAGGATAATTTTGAGACGGGGGAGAGGTGCTGTAATTAAGTGGAATGCGGCATTGGAGTCCACTTACCGGGCCCTGGAGGCCTCCGTCCTCTCGCTCGATGCTGCCTCTCGAGATCCTCCCTTCGGGCTTCCAAATGAAGACAAAAACGGGGCCGGATGAAACAAAAAAACGAAAACGGCAAATATCAACGCCCCTCAACCCCGAGCTGTCACAGGTGCAGAAGAATCCGCCCCGTTTCCGACTCCCACCCTATTCACGCGCTGCCCAATATATATATATTTTTTTTTAAATAACAGACGGTTGAAATATCCACTCTACCATTTTCAGAACACAACATTTGAAGTGCTGCATTTTTGTTGGGCAGCGGGCGCTCGGTTCTGTGACTACTTCACAGCGAAACTACAAACACCAGGGTAAAACAAGTGGTGCGCGCACGCGCGCCACAGCTAGGCATGTGATTTCAATTATCACGCCCGTGTCTGGGCACGATAATTGAAACCACATGGCCTATTGGTGTCTATTACGCGCACCAAGTGCGTAATAGACACCAATAGGCCATGGGCGGAGCAATGCGCCCGCCTTTGGCCAATTATGTGCAGTCTTTTAGACAAAGACGCACGAAACGGCCTATGGGGTAGCACATAAGGAATCGCACACGCACGAGCGCGTGCGATTCCTAGGTCAGTGCTGAATCCCCTTTTTCACCTACTAAATGTCTCGTGCTGCGCGAGCACGGCTGCGCAGTGCACCACTAGGCGCGAGACCTAAAAAGCATATGTTGCACAGTGTCGCCCCCATGATTAACAAAAGCTCACTTTCTCTCCGTTCCAACTAGATCCACTTGCCTGCCCAAGCATCTTTTTCTGCCTGTCACCAGTTTATGCTATTTTCAGCCAACAAGGTCATCTTGAGGAAGAGGTATACATTTTTGTATTCTCGAAATACAAATGGCAATCCAAGTGAAAACTCTTCATGATATCTCCGAGTGTCCTAACAGCGAGCCCGGGGAAATCCCAAGCCAAGGAGTTCATTGGACACCACTTAATTCCTGCACTGGCAGTTCTACCATGTGCACACAATATTTTGCACAGATAACCAGCACAAAAAAGTAACTGCTTTAACAAAAATAGCATGTGTATTATTAACTGGATTCCTCAAATGTCTGCATCCTTCTGTTAGAAAGCAATCTTTCTCAAATCCTGAAGGTTTAATCTAAATTCACAAATGAACTTGCAGTAGTGCGTGGTCAAAAAACAAATGTCTGCTTCATACAGTCTGCTACCTCTCATTTCTTTGTCACTGGTCATTGAGACCAGCAACACGTCCTTCATTCACCACCTTTTGGCCCTAACCAGCTCTCCAAACGTTTAACCTTACTCCTCAATATATTTCTGATCTCGTTTTTGTTGGCGTTTGTGAATTTTACCACTGCTAATCAGTGCTAAAGTGTGTGTGCTCACTACTTATAACATGGTAATATTGGCTTGGCCCCAGTTGGCATATTTCATTTACTTCTAAATCCCTAGTGAAGTGGTACTACATGTACCCTGGGCCTCTATATTAAATGCTATCAATGGGTCTGCAGCTATTATTGTGCCACCCACTTAAGAAGCCCTTTATACATGCCTCAAAACTGCCACTGCAGCATGCATATGCAGTTTTCAACTGCCATTTTGACCTGGCAAAATAAACCTTTCGGCAGACCCAAACCTTCCTTTTTAATACATATAAGTTACCCCTAGGGTAGTCCCTAAACAGTCCACAGGGCAGGGTGTCATGTATTTGAAAAGTAGTACATGTACTTTAAGTTTTACCTGCGCTGATAGTAAAAAACTCTTAAATCCGTTTTTCACTATTGCAAGGCCTACCTCTCCCATAGGATAACATTGGAGTTAACTTATTTTATTTAATAAGCTGTAACATCCAAATGGGAACATGTAACCAGTTCATATTTGGTGTCTTTGAAATTGTAATGCAAAATCCTCTTTAACAGGGTAGTCAGATTTTGAATTACAATTTGAAATGCCACTTTTAGAAAGTTGGCATTTTTGTGCCTTAGCCGTTTAGTGCTTGTAGCCTGTCTCTGGGTCACGTGACTTGGTGTCGTTAGCAGTTGGTCTTTGTGTATTTCTACTAGACAGCCACACACAACAGAGGCCTTAGGTGTGCCTGGATGGGCTATCACTGGCAGGATGGGAGGGCGGAGTTAGGTACAGACCCACACACACATGAAGCGGTTATGTCCTGCCTTCACACAAAGGATTGCATACCCCCTGTAGTTAGTCTGGAGGCAGGAAACCTGTGCACTTCATAGGGAAACTTCTAGAAACTTCTGCCAATTCCAAGGAGGCACCATATATAAATATTGAACCTCAGACACCAACTGTACAGTACACTTCTGGACCTGCGAAAGACTCCAGGAAGAAGGACTACTGTGCTGCTGAAAGAACTTCCACTCTGCTGGACTGCTGCCCTGAAGGACTGCTGCCTGCTGAGCTGATCAGTGGCCTACTGCCCGCTTGCCTGGGTGAGAAGGACAGGATCTGTAAGCTGAACCCAGGATGACCAGAATGATTCCAAGGGATAGTCCCTTATAACTCAAGTCTCCAACTGTAAGTTCGACCATGCCAAATGGTGCCACCGCAGTCCTGGACCCTTGGAAGTGGGCCTGAAGGTGCTCTACCAGCCCATCTGTGTATCCAGCAGAACTGATGCATCTCCTCTGCTGCGCGGTGCAACCCCGAGCAGAACAGACACTTCGCCTCTGATGTGAGGATTCTTTCAGCGCAAGGACTCTGCATCGAACTCGCAGCCTCCTCTGAACCGCCGCTGCGCAAATTATCCCAGATGCAGGCCCTTGTATCTCAAACATCTCGTCGACGGCAGCCTAGACAACAATGCAGGACTATTTTGAACCAGCTGGTGTGCAACGCTTCCTCAAAAGAAGGACATTGCATAGTAAGTTTGCCTTGGGACGGCCTCCTCGACAACAATGCAGGATCTTGCCTCACAGCTTTCTGGAACCGATGATGCACGATGCATCTCTGACCCAGACCTTGCATCGCCTCAGCTGCACAACACATCCTCAGCGTGGGACCACGCAAAGCTCCGCAAACAGGATTTAAAGTTCTCTTGCTAAGCGGTCCCAACTGGGTTCCTTTTAGCCAGACTGTGCTCCAGCATGGTTGGCCTGAACTTGTACCAGTCCACTGTTACCAGATATCCAAAGTTGCCACTTAGTGCTGTTTGGCACTGTTTTCACTGACATTTTTAAACCTGCATATCTCTCGTTCTACTGATCGAGTTTTTGTCATTTTGGTCTTGTTTTATTTATTAAAAATTTCTCTTATTTTTCTAATCTGGTGTGGGATCCTTTTTCTGTGGGGTGTTCTCACTGTGTTACTGTATGAGGTGTTATACAATACTTAACACATTGCTTCTGAGTTCAGCCTGTAAGACTGCTCTGTGCCAAGCAACCCGAAAGCTGAGCTCAGGTGAATTTAGTGTTTGCTTGGGACTTCACTGGCAAATATTGTATCTTCTGCTTGAGTAGGATTCCAGCCCCTCAACCATTAACCCAATTTCTTACACTACCTAAATTAACAATGATTTCTTTGCTAGTGTAGTAGCTTTATTTAAAATGAGCAAATGTGTACTGTCAGGTCAAAATTTTTCCTGAAATTTGAATGTTTTAACGATCCATAGTCGTAAATGTTGAATTATTGATGTTGCACTTGAAACAAGTTTACTGAGTCACTTCAAACTGTAATTAATACTGTGAAGTAGTTATGCTGCATTTTCACAAGAAGCCATTTATTTTAATATGGATGCAGTTTTGGGTGTTCTTTTCATCTCTCTCCTGTTCATTCCCCCTCCCAATCAGTATCCTGCTGTAAACCATCTCTCCTCTTGTTTTCGTCAAGCATCAAGTAAATAATGTCAAAATTTTTTTAAATGAACTACTGTGTTAGGAAGTGTGCATTGTGAATGAAGCTTTCATGGTGTATTCCAAGTATCATATTCAAGGACTTCCACTGGAAGTTACGCTGAAGACGTGTTAATTCTATGAGCCATTGTTTGAGAAATGTTTCATTTTGTGCTGATCATCTCCAGAGTGCAGTCGCTGAGAGAGTAGGTGGAAAGGCGGAATATTTCTCTTATCTTAAGAAATGGGTTAGTGTTAAAGATCTGACATATTATGTTGCTATTTCTAATTTTCTAATGTGACCCTAACCATGATAATACCTGGCTGCATTTGCAGAATCTATTAATAGAATATGTGATTTTTGTATAAAAACTCTTGGGCTTTAGTAATATGGGGGTATTTTTTTATATTTGTATCTTGGGCTGCTGTCTCATCACCTGCTGCTGTGTGACTTTTCATTTTTGTACTTGACTTGTCCAATTGTCTTAGATTTTTCTTATGGTGATGCTGCCAGTACTCTTTATGAGTTTGACTATTGCGTTATTTGCCTAACCTGACTAATTGAAGCCACATTTTATGATTCTGTATTTCTGGAATTGAGCCTTTATGGCATTTTTCTCTGTACCGCATTCACAAAAATTCTGTGATAGATCTATGTTTGCCTTATTTTTGATCTAGAGCTAAGTTATTAGTGGTTCCTTATTTGTTCTGTTTTACTCTGCTGAAATGTATATGTTTCCAAGAGAAGTGTAGTCTCCAATTGGTAGATCCATTGATGATTCTAGAGCCAAATAAATTGGGTAAAAATGGGGTTGTAGGAGAGTAGGATCTGCTTCACATGGGTACCCCCACTTTTTGCTGATGCTTCACTGTTTTTCGACATTAGTCTGGCTGGGGCCCTGCTAATCAGAACCCCAGCCTAGCAGCTTCCTCTCTAAAATGGTTTCCATGTGCCTTAGGCACATCACTGATTGGGATCTGGGGTGCCCTTATAAGTCCCTAGTATATGGTATACTATGTACCAAGGGCATAGGTACCTCAGAGGCCTGCCAGGGGCTGCAGCATGTATTGTGCCACCCCTGGAAGGCCATCCAAACTGACACCACAGGTCTGCTACTGCAGCCTGGGTAAGGTGGTGCATGCACTCCTTACTGTGATATAGGTTACCTATATCACGAAATACATACACACATATAAACCTATAAGTCACTCCTAAGGCAGGCCTTATCAATCCTAAAGGCAGAGTGCGTGGTTCCTATGTGAGAGGGTGCCCCTGCATGAGCAGGGCCCCTCTGCAGCGTTCAGAGACCATCTCTGATGCTGTTTGTAGTGCAGCCTGACCATATACTCTTAAGCGCATTATATCCTCGCGGTAAAATGCTAACTTTGGAATGGCTGCACCTAAACATGTCGTGTTTGGTGTCAAACATCTTGGAATACTACCCCCCCGCCAATTCTGGTGGCGGGGGTAGCATTCCACCCTTCTAGAGGGAAAGACATGTTAACCCTGTCTAACCCGGTAACTTCTCTCCAGAGCCCTGGCATCACAAAATGGATGCTGCTGCCACAGACACGAGTCTGGCCTCCTGCTGCTGGACGAAACTCCGGCAGGGGAGGCCTGGACAATAGGTTTCCTGTTGCAGGGAGGTGTGACCACCTCCCCAGACAGGATAATGTGTATTGGGGCTGGGCGGGAGCACCATCTGTGTGCTTTGAAGTCCTGCACTGGGGGCACATTTGGTGTCCCTGTGCATACCCCAGTTCAAACCGGATCAGGGGCTTCCAGCCCCTGCTTTGGCGCGAACTGGACAAAGGGAAAGGGGTGTAGCCACCCTCTGCCCTGACCCACCCATAGGTGGGGCCACAGAGTAGTCCAACCCCTATTTTTAGAATAAAGGTAGGAACCCAGTCCTTAGGACTTTAGATTATACCTGGACGAAACTCTGAAACTGAATCCTGGACCTTCAACGCTCTACGACAAGATTAGAGGACTGAAGAATCTCCCTTGGGGTCAAGGAGTGACTCCCCTGCTTGGCAGGCACCAAAGAAGCATCTGTCCGGTTCGCATTTCTGAAGCTCCCGTTGGACGCCGAAGTCATCGCATCACCAGAGGTGGATTCTCAGACTTCCCCGAGGCTACCCTGAGTCCCCAGCAAAGCTGAGGCCCGTGGCTATCGTGGGTGACTTGAGACCGTGACCCCTGGACACCAAGCACATTTGCAAGTGCACCATCTTCTGGGTCTCCCAAGAAGTCGTGCTTTGGGCTCCGAGTAGCCCTAGCCTCCAGCACCACCTGCACCGAAGATCACTGGCCCCCACTCCACGAGTGTCCTGTAAGCCAGCTCCACGTGCGGCGTCACGAGGCTCCTTTGCGGTCGCTAGCCCGTTGGCTAGTAGCCCTTAACAAAGGCCAATCTTTTCCTAACTTGGCATCCTGGTTGATGCAGGCCTGCCCTCACTTACCCTTGCTGGGTGAGTTCCACAGACCTTGCTGGTCTGCACCATCGACGATCTACATCTTAATCGAGACTTGCCGTTGCCAAGGCTTGTTGGGTCCAATCCGGTCGCCGACACCTCAGCACTCGACAGACATCGTGTACCAGCCCGAATCCTGCTCCTGGTTGCCGACAACGCCTCCCGGACCTCGTGGCTGAAGAGTCAAGACGACTGTCAACGCACCTGAAGCACTCGACATCGGTGGGCATCTGTCCATCGCCTTCCTGGTCACTGGCTAGTGACCCAGACTCTGTCCCCTCTGCTTTCAGGTTCACCAGAACTCCGATCCACTCTTGGATCCACCCGGACACTTTTCTCTAGGCCGCCAGCAGCACTTTGCAGCAGATCGCCATTCGAATCGACGACGAAACCCGACCCCGAAAGGCACCTATGCACCCGGCTTCCCTGGGTGAGGTAACACGAGTACTCCGGTGCTCCCATGGGTAGAGACTCCTCAAAGTCCTAGATCTCAAAGGGTTTTGTCCTAGTCCTCTTTTAAGTGTCCCTTTCCTCTATTTTCCCGATCCCGACTTTCTCCATAGAAGTTAACGGCGTATCGCGGTTGTGTATTTACACTGCACGCGTCTCCCGTGGGTCCCCTGTGTCACTACCTTGGGTGGTTCCTTGTGGTCCAAGCACTTCTAGAGGCTCTAGGCCTAGTGTCTAGTCCAGTCGTGGTTCGCATACCACTTTATTGGTATATGGTTTGGTACGCCCCTAGGGCCCAAACGTGTATTTGTGCTATTACTGTGATTTAATATCTTATAACTTATGTACTTCGAACTCTAGCCTCATAAAGAGACTAGAGGGGTGTGTTTAGCAATAAATACATATATTTTGAATATATACCTGGTGTGGTGCTCTTTCATTTGGTCACTCAAGAGATTATAGACTGGTAAAACAAGCTGCTTTACATTCCTTCAAGACTTAGCCTGAAGGCTGCTCTCCATAGCTACCACTAGGATAGCTTTCAATAAGGTTGTCTTTAACCTATCTCCAATAAGGGGTTGTTTGGACTGGTGCAAGGTGCCCACTATAATTAGTGGACAGCATATGCCAGGCCAACTTCTCACATTGGTGTGCAGCGTGTGGGATTCCAGCTTGCTATTGTTTTACCAGATAATCTCAATTGAATTGATCAACTGAAAACCACTAAAGGTACCTAAGGTACATATAATTTAAGCTTAGAATAACAGTAAGTTCTACTGAACTTAGAGTTGTGTGTTAAGGGATAGCACAACCCTTTCTACAACTCAAGAGAGTTTAGTAGGCCACACTAGAGTAGGTAGTGCATACACCACACCACACTAGTAATGTCTTTAAGGGCAGGATCCAAAGAATCCTTGCAGGAAGCCATTGAGCTTCCACCCTCCAAGTATGATACACTCCCATTCTTGGAATTGAGAGCTTTATGCAACTTGAGAAAAATAAGGACAGGCCAAAGCCCCACCACCCAACACCTCAAGGAGTTGTTGGTGGCTTATGACCTTAGTAAGCCCTTGGGGACTGAAGGGGTAGGAGCTGAGGGTGGGGCAGAAGATGAGGATGGGACCAGGGGTACCAGTACCCCCAGCCCCACCTCTGAACCTGACCAGGAGGGCGACAATGGCCCTGACCTGGATAATCCAACCCCTCCTGAGGAAGAGGAAGAGGAGGATCAGAATGAGGCTCCCTTTGTCCCCCCAGGAAGGATTGTGAGTGTGCCCAGAAGGTCTAGATCTTCTTCTCAGGAGTCTAACCACTCTGGCACCTCAATAGGGAGCTCTGTCTCATCTCATAGGAGGGAATCCTCTCATGAGAGAAGAAAGAGGCTGGTTCAATATGAGGAAGCTCAGCTTGAACTCAAAAAGAAGCAACTAGCCATAGACAGGGAGTCCCTAGATCTCTTTAGAGAGAGAAGAAAGTTGGGACTAGAGTCCCATGGTGGCAGCCATATCCCTAGAGATAGGGAAAGGTCCTATGACCATAGGAACCTGAGCAAGATTGTCCCTCCCTATCAGAATGGGGATGACATCCACAAGTGGATAACTGCTCTAGAGAGGGCCTGTAAGGTACAGAAGGTCCCTCAGGAGCAGTGGGCAGCAATCTTGTGGCTCTCCTTTGCTGACAAAGGTAGAGATAAGCTCCTCACTGTTAGAGAGGAGGATGCTGATAATTACAAGGTCTTGAAGAGTGCTCTTATTGATGGGTTTGGCCTAACCACTGAACAGTACAGGTTGAAGTTCAGAGACACCCAAAAGCACAGACTCAAGACTGGGTAGACTATGTGGATTGTTCTGCCAAGGCTCTGGAAGGCTGGTTGATGGGCAGTAAGGTGTGTGACTTCTCAGGATTGTACAATCTGATAATGAGGGAGCAGATTCTTAATAACTGTCAAAATCAGCTGTTGCATCAATACCTGGTAGACTCTGATCTGACCTCTCCCCAAGAATTGGGAAAGAAGGCAGACAAATGGGTCAGAACCAGGGTGAAGCAGAAGGTACAGAACCAAGGTGGGGAAACCAAGAAGCAAGATGCTAAGAACTCTGAAAAGGGTGGGGAGAAGGGTAAAGATCAAAAGTCTTCATCAGGCCCCCAAAAATCTTCTTCTGGTGGGGATTCACAGTCTACAAAAGGGAAAGGCCAAAGAAAACCATGGTGCAAGGTCTGTAAGCAAAAGACCCACTGGACCAGTGATTGCACCAAGTCCAAAGACTCCAGTCCAGCACCCACCAATGCCCCTAAGGCACCTGTTCCCCCTAGTACAGTTGGTGGAAGTGCTCCAGCCAAGGGTTTAGTAGGGTTCACCCTGGGTACTGAGTTGGGCTCTGACCTAGTCAGGGAACTGACTCAGGCTGTGTTAGTCTGTGATGGAGGCATGGATGTGCCCTCCTCTATGAGTCCCATTAATCTGGGCAAGTACAGACAACAGCCTTTAAACAATGGACGTGAGGCTTTGGCATTTAGGGACACAGGGGCAAGTGTCACAATGGTGACACAAGACCTTGTGCTTCCTGGGCAAGTTATGCTTGGTGAGATGTACCAAGTGGCCAATACTAGCAATGTCAGAACAGACCATACTCTGGCAGTTGTTAACTTCTCCTGGGGAGGGGTAACTGGCCTTAAGAAGGTTGTGGTAAGTGCAAACCTACCAGTCGAATGCTTGCTTGGCAATGACTTAGAGACTTCTGCTTGGGCAGAAGTGGAGCTCAGGACCCATGCAGAAATGCTGGGGATCCCTGCAGATGTGTTTGCTGTGACCAGGTCACAAGCCAAAATGTCTAACACTGAACAGGCCTTGGATTCTGGAAGAATGGACCAAGTGCCTTCCAAGAGGAGGAATGGTAGGGTTAAGGCAGTGCCTTCCCCCTTGGCTCAGGAGGAAGATCAGTCCCTTGAGGGGGATGATCTCAGCCCTGAAGAAGGAACTGTCCCAGAGGAACTGGAACCTGACCAGGTTGAGTTCTTGGGGACAGGGGGACCTTCTAGGGCAGATCTGAGCCAGGAGCAGCAGAGCTGCCCCTCCCTGAACCCCTCAGACAGCAAGCTGCTGCTGAGGCTGCTGGGAAAGCTAGTGGTCCCCATACAGTGTATTGGGATGATGGACTCCTGTACTCAGAGAGTAGAGACCCCAAGCCTGGTGCTACCAGGAGGTTGGTAATACCTTTGAAGTTCAGGGGCTTCCTATTGACCCTAGCCCATGATATTCCCTTAGCAGGTCACCTGGGCCAGAACAAGACTTGGGACAGAATTGTCCCTCACTTTCACTGGCCCCACATGTCTGAAGACAGTAAGGAGTTTTGTCGCTCCTGTGTAACCTGCCAAGCCAGTGGCAAAGCAGGTGGCACTACAAAGGCCCCCTGATACCACTACCTGTGGTGGGGGTGCCCTTTGAGAGGGTAGGGATTGACATTGTTGGTCCCATGGATCCCCAAACAGCCTCTGGGCACAGGTTTATCCTGGTGGTAGTGGATCATGCCACCAGGTCCCCAGAAGCTATTCCCCTCAGGACCACTACAGCACCTGTGGTGGCAAGGGCCCTCCTGGGAATCTTCTCAAGAGTGGGCTTTCCTAAGGAGGTAGTATCAGACAGGGGTGCTAACTTCATGTCTGGGTACTTAAAAGCAATGTGGAAGGAGTGTGGAGTGACTTATAAGTTCACCACACCCTATCACCCACAATGCAATGGTTTAGTTGAGAGATTCAACAAAACCTTGAAGGGCATGATTAAAGGGCTCCCAGAAAAGCTTAGGCGTAGATGGGACATACTCTTGCCCTGCCTTTTATTCGAATATAGGGAGGTGCCTCAGAAGGGGTTGGTTACAGCCCTTTTGAACTTCTGTTTGGCCACCCTGTGAGGGGTCCACTGTGCTTGGTGAAGGAAGGATGGGAGTTACCTCTCAAGCCCCCAAAGCAAGATATAGTGGACTATGTACTTGGTCTCCGCTCCAGGATGGCTGAGTACATGAAAAGGCAACCAAAAACCTTGAGGCTAGCCAGGAACTTCAAAAGGCCTGGCATGACCAAAAGGCTGTTCTGACTGTTTACCAGCCAGGACAGAAGGTGTGGGTGTTGGAGCCAGTGGCCCCAGCAGCTCTCCAAGATAAATGGAGTGGACCCCACACTATTGTTGAGCAGAAGGGTGAGGTCACTTACTTAGTGGACCTAGGAACACCCAGGAGTCCCCACAGGGTTCTCCATGTCAACAGGTTAAAACCATATGTGGACAGGGCAGACATGGGCTTGCTCATGGCTACTGATGAAGGGCAGGAGGAAGAGAGTGACCCACTCCCTGACCTGCTCTCGCAGAACCCTGACGATGGGTCAGTTGATGGTGTAGCCTTGGCAGGCAGCCTCACTACCCAGCAACAAACTGATTGCAGGCAAGTCCTCAACCAGTTTAGACATATGTTTTCACTGACACCCAGTCAGACCACCTGGTGCACTCATGAAGTGGACACTGGGGACAGTCTGCCTATTAAAAACAAGATTTATAGGCAACTTGACCATGTCAGGGACTGTATCAGGACTGAAGTCCAGAAAATGTTGGAGTTGGGAGTTATTGAACCCTCAGATAGCCCTTGGGCTAGTCCAGTGGTCCTTGTACCAAAACCTCACACCAGTGGTGGAAAAAGAGAGATGAGGTTTTGTGTGGACTACAGGGGTCTCAATGCAGTCACTAGGACTGATGCTCATCCAATACCCAGGGCAGATGAGCTCATAGATACTTTGGCCTCTGCCAAATATCTCAGCACATTTGACCTAACAGCTGGCTACTGGCAGATCAGACTAGCTGATACTGCAAAGCCCAAAACAGCATTCTCAACCCCTAGTGGGCATTATCAATTTGTGGTAATGCCCTTTGGTCTGAAGAATGCACCTGCCACTTTCCAGAGGTTGGTGAATACAGTTCTCACAGGACTGGAAGCCTATAGTGCAGCTTATCTAGATGATATTGCTGTCTTTAGCTCCACCTGGGAGGATCACCTGGTCCACCTCAGGAATGTTTTACAGGCCCTGCAAAAGGCAGGCCTGACTATCAAGGCCACTAAGTGCCAGATAGGGCAGAGTCAGGTTGTGTACCTGGGCCACCTTGTGGGTGGAGGCCAGGTTCAACCTTTGCAGAGCAAGATCCAGACCATCATGGACTGGACTGCTCCCACTACCCAGACTCAGGTGAGAGCCTTCTTAGGCCTGACTGGGTACTATAGGAGATTTGTCAAGGGGTATGGATCAATAGTGACACCCCTGAATGACTTAACTTCTAAGAAAATGCCCAAAAAGTTTCAGTGGACAGCTAGCTGTCAAAAGGCATTTGATGACCTCAAGCAGGCCATGTGCACTGCTCCAATTCTGCAGAGTCCTGATTACTCCAAGAAGTTCATTGTTCAAACTGATGCATCTGAATTGGGGGTAGGGGCTGTACTGTCACAATTGAATGAAGAAGGTCAGGATCAGCCAGTAGCTTTCATTAGCAGAAGGCTGACCCCTAGAGAGAAACGTTGGTCAGCCATAGAGAGGAGGCCTTTGCTGTGGTCTGGGCTCTGAAGAAGTTGAGGCCATACTTGTTTGGTACACACTTCCTGGTTCAGACAGACCATAAGCCCCTCTTATGGCTAAAACAAATGAAGGGTGAAAACCCCAAACTGCTTAGGTGGTCCATTTCCCTACAGGGGATGGACTTTACAGTGGAACATAGGCCTGGGAGTAACCATGCGAATGCAGATGGACTCTCTAGGTATTTCCACTTAGAACATGAAGACTTAACTGGGCAAGGTTAGTTTAATGTCCCTACGTTTGGGGGGGTTGTGTAGGAGAGTAGGATCTGCTTCACATGGGTACCCCCACTTTTTGCTGATGCTTCACTGTTTTTCGACATTAGTCTGGCTGGGGCCCTGCTAATCAGAACCCCAGCCTAGCTGCTTCCTCTCTAAAATGGTTTCCATGTGCCTTAGGCACATCACTGATTGGGATCTGGGGTGCTCTTATAAGTCCCTAGTATATGGTATACTATGTACCAAGGGCATAGGTACCTCAGAGGCCTGCCAGGGGCTGCAGCATGTATTGTGCCACCCCTGGAAGGCCATCCAAACTGACACCACAGGTCTGCTACTGCAGCCTGGGTAAGGTGGTGCATGCACCCCTTACTGTGATATAGGTTACCTATATCACGAAATACATACACACATATAAACCTATAAGTCACTCCTAAGGCAGGCCTTATCAATCCTAAAGGCAGAGTGCGTGGTTCCTATGTGAGAGGGTGCCCCTGCGTGAGCAGGGCCCCTCTGCAGCGTTCAGAGACCATCTCTGATGCTGTTTGTAGTGCAGCCTGACCATATACTCTTAAGCGCATTATATCCTCGCGGTAAAATGCTAACTTTGGAATGGCTGCACCTAAACATGTCGTGTTTGGTGTCAAACATCTTGGAATACTACCCCCCCGCCAATTCTGGCGGCGGGGGTAGCATTCCACCCTTCTAGAGGGAAAGACATGTTAACCCTGACTAACCCGGTAACTTCTCTCCAGAGCCCTGGCATCACAAAATGGATGCTGCTGCCACAGACACGAGTCTGGCCTCCTGCTGCTGGACGAAACTCCGGCAGGGGAGGCCTGGACAATAGGTTTCCTGTTGCAGGGAGGTGTGACTGGTGTATTGGGGCTGGGCGGGAGCACCATCTGTGTGCTTTGAAGTCCTGCACTGGGGGCACATTTGGTGTCCCTGTGCATAACCCAGTTCAAACCGGATCAGGGGCTTCCAGCCCCTGCTTTGGCGCGAACTGGACAAAGGGAAAGGGGTGTAGCCACCCCTCTGCCCTGACCCACCCATAGGTGGGGCCACAGAGTAGTCCAACCCCTATTTTTAGAATAAAGGTAGGAACCCAGTCCTTAGGACTTTAGATTATACCTGGACGAAACTCTGAAACTGAATCCTGGACCTTCGATGCTCTATGACAAGATTAGAGGACTGAAGAATCTCCCTTGGGGTCAAGGAGTGACTCCCCTGCTTGGCAGGCACCAAAGAAGCATCTGTCCGGTTCGCATTTCTGAAGCTCCCGTCGGACGCCGAAGTCATCGCATCACCAGAGGTGGATTCTCAGACTTCCCCGAGGCTACCCTGAGTCCCCAGTAAAGCTGAGGCCCGTGGCTATCGTGGGTGACTTGAGACCGTGACCCCTGGACACCGAGCACATTTGCAAGTGCACCATCTTCTGGGTCTCCCAAGAAGTCGTGCTTTGGGCTCCGAATAGCCCTAGCCTCCAGCACCACCTGCACCGAAGATCACTGGCCCCCACTCCACGAGTGTCCTGTAAGCCAGCTCCACGTGCGGCGTCACGAGGCTCCTTCGCGGTCGCTAGCCCGTTGGCTAGTAGCCCTTAACGAAGGCCAATCTTTTCCTAACTTGGCATCCTAGTTGCTCCAGGCCTGCCCTCACTTACCCTTGCTGGGTGAGTTCCACAGACCTTGCTGCTCTGCACCATCGACGATCTACATCTTAATCAAGACTTGCCGTTGCCAAGGCTTGTTGGGTCCAATCCGGTCGCCGACACCTCAGCACTCGACAAACATTGTGTACCAGCCCGAATCCTGCTCCTGGTTGCCGACAATGCCTCCCGGACCTCGTGGCTGAAGAGTCAAGACGACCGTCAACGCACCTGAAGCACTCGACATCGGTGGGCATCTGTCTATCGCCTTCCTGGTCACTGGCTAGTGACCCAGACTCTGTCCCCTCTGCTTTCAGGTTCACCAGAACTCCGATCCACTCTTGGATCCACCCGGACACTTTTCTCTTGGCCGCCAGCAGCACTTTGCAGCAGATCGCCATTCGAATCGACGACGAAACCCGACCCCGAAAGGCACCTATGCACCCGGCTTCCCTGGGTGAGGTAACACGAGTACTCCGGTGCTCCCGTGGGTAGAGACTCCTCAAAGTCCTAGATCTCAAAGGGTTTTGTCCTAGTCCTCTTTTAAGTGTCCCTTTCCTCTATTTTCCCGATCCCGACTTTCTCCATAGAAGTTAACGGCGTATCGCGGTTGTGTATTTACACTGCACGCGTCTCCCGTGGGTCCCCTGTGTCACTACCTTGGGTGGTTCCTTGTGGTCCAAGCACTTCTAGAGGCTCTAGGCCTAGTGTCTAGTCCAGTCGTGGTTCGCATACCACTTTATTGGTATATGGTTTGGTACGCCCCTAGGGCCCAAACGTGTATTTGTGCTATTACTGTGATTTAATATCTTATAACTTATGTACTTCGAACTCTAGCCTCATAATGAGACTAGAGGGGTGTGTTTAGCAATAAATACATATATTTTGAATATATACCTGGTGTGGTGCTCTTTCATTTGGTCACTCAAGAGATTATAGACTGGTAAAACAAGCTGCTTTACATTCCTTCAAGACTTAGCCTGAAGGCTGCTCTCCATAGCTACCACTAGGATAGCTTTCAATAAGGTTGTCTTTAACCTATCTCCAATAAGGGGTTGTTTGGACTGGTGCAAGGTGCCCACTATAATTAGTGGACAGCATATGCCAGGCCAACTTCTCACAGGGGTGTTCAAAATATTGGGGTTCAGATCATTATTGGGGTTCGGCTCCCACAATAGTTATACTTCGCTCTCCATCCCCACTCATCCTTGATATAAAAATGTCAATATTATTCCTTTTGGTGATATTTCTCACTCTGGATGAGTGTATCTCCTTCATGATCTCCTATACCTAAAACAATCTTATTTTCCTAACTCACCTACATGATGCTTGCTGGCAGGATTTGAGGTACCCATATTACATAATTGTCTTCATACAAATTTATATAAAAGTAGGAAATTCAGTTTGGAGCAGTAAACCAAGCCTTCTCCTCCATGACTCTTCACATATGGAATTCTTTACCCTTAGACACCAGAATGCCTCTAACTCTCCTATACATCCAGCAGTCCCTCAAAACTCCTCTGTTCAGTTTTCACCTTCTCTCCCAGAGTAAATGAATTAGCTCCTCTTACTGTTCCTTGTATTTGCTCTAAAATATAATTGTACTCATTTTTCAAGGTAATAAAGTGCTCCATTGCCTTTTTGGACCAGCTGCACACTATTCAAAGCAGGACAACAATATTACTACAAAAACTAATGCCAACAATACTACTCAGATTAATACTGCTGTTATTAATAACACTGCTTTTGCTACTACCACTATAATAACAAAAACAATATTACAACATGATCATTCTGAAAGTATTTGGGTGCCCTGGGAAGCAAGTGAAGTTTTCGATGTATAGGCATGAATAGTATGTTAGTAATGCTGGTCAGATTTAAGTGAGGTCTGCCATTTACCAAGAACCAGTGGACAGAGCAGGCTTCGGAGGAGAGATGTGCGACTGAAGCAGTGAGTTCTGGAGACTGGGTATAAATTAGAGCTGTGAAGAAACTGGGTGGCACAGACTTTTATAGCATTGTGGAACGGTCATTGAGGCATGATTTCTCAATAAGGGGGATGATGGGAGCATTCCCATCAAGCTGTACCCCTGAACTCCATGTCCGCTGCTGGCCACTCAGAGCTGGAGACTGTATGGAGCAGGTTGCGCTCACGGCTCAGTGCAGCACCAAATGATCTACGGAACAAAGTATGATGAAGATGGGGTCATAACTTTTGAGATGGCTGAATGTGGTTCAGGGGAAGCAGCATTAACTGAGCATAATCTATGTTTAGCTGTCAGCTACACTGAATACTAAAGCGCTCATTAACTGGATGCCTGATGCACGGATGCCAACACTGATGCCTCAAACATCTTGCTGACAACGACTGCACTCAACCTCTGCAGGAGAACTGTAGAGGGGGAGAATTATTCCTCGAGGAAGAATAAAACATGCTCCTCTCTGGCACATTCACCTGCTTCCCTCAGATCACACTGGTCTGAAGATACAGAACTTTCTGTGCAGAAATTATGTAGCCAGTATAAAGCCAGCAATTAGATGCAGTAATCAAATAGGTAAGGATTGACGTTTCCTGCTATTTCAGTGGCTACTTCATTACCATTTTTAATAAATTCTATGGAATTTTTTAAGACATTTAAAACAACCAGCAGCGGTCAACAATTACAAGACACAATGTTAATTCAATTGCCCTACATGTCTTTCAAAGTCATTTTTGATAACATAACAGCACAAGGGTAAGGGACGTTGATAAATGTAGCAGCACAGAGTGTGGTGATAATTCCAGCCTGAAAAGTGGCTAGAGAATGTGGAAATAGCGGGGAGGCAGATATTGATAAACAGAGTAAAGATTAGAAAATGACAAAGGGGGCATGAATGATAGTCCGATGTTGAAGAACCAACAAGCAGGCATGAGAGCACAGACGTGAAAGATATATCTGAGAAATTAGATCAGCAGATGAGTACCCAGACACTGAAATAGTCAGGAATGACCTTGAAATCTAGGCATGTACAAATAATGAAGCAACCCTCAGCCAGGACAGCCAGTAATATTGGGTTAAGCCTCAGAGAAGGCAACAAACTCTGAAATGGTTAAAAATATATACTCGCAACAGGTTGAGAGAAGGAAATGTGGGCAACCTGTTCAAGCTTGTTGCACCCTTCCTGCAATGATATAGCTTAGCAACACACATAAGGCGGTTTATAATTCTAATACCTTAAAGGCTCCAGCAAAGTCTATTAAAGCACTTGGATCAAAAATAAAGGACTCAATTTTAACAGCCAGAGATTCAGAGATTGGAAATCTGGATTAAAGTGTGAAGCACAATAATCAACGTTTACTACCGAATCTCCTACAAGTATCATGCCAAATGTTCTGATGTCCCATAGAAAATATCACTATACATTAGCGCCCTGTATACTCAAGAATGTGATGTAAAATAGAATGATTGTATGTTTGAAATGATTACACCCATGAGTGCCAAATATAATATATCAAGAAATGTATCTGGTGCAAGAAACTCAATTGATCAACATTTTGATCAAGGATCAAATGTCCTGTTGCTGCAGGCTGCATTTTGACAAACACTCTTGCAGGACCATAAAGACTGTTCAGTCACCATGAGAAGCCAAAAGCGTCAGCTGGGAGAAGAATTTTATTTTTGGGGAGATAATGAAAAAGAACAGCACATCTGAAACATGAAATATAACAGTTTGGAGACACAACAAACAGAACAATGCAGTTGAACTTATTTAATTAATGAGGACCTGGGAAATAGATCCCAGTGTGGAAAGTCTCAAGGTCACTGTGATATAGGGAACAGGAGGGTGAATAAATGGTTTAGGAGTTGCTAAAATAAGTAACAAATATGTATTCCCATGCCAGACTTGACGATATGCAGAGCACACTGAGTGCCTTTCACTACTCCAAAGGCAGACTAAGGCTTAAGAATAGTAATAGACATTTTCCAAATGTTAGCAAGAGCCAAGGAACTACAACATATTAAAATAAAAAATGAATTTTCTTTTCAAATGTTTTCACATATGACATATGAAGCATTCAAGATACAGGGAGAAAGTTGAACCCAAGCAATTTTTGTGCAAAAGGTAAGATTACATTTTTGTGGGAAGGCAGACTCAAGATATTTGACTGAACAGATATAGCAAAGCACTCTCTAATACATTTCATAAAGAGTCAGTGATACAAACATGGCATAGTCAGAGCGATGGGTCTCCTAATATGCTGATCAGTGTCAAAGGGGCAGTAGCTGATGAATCCACCCCTACCAAGACCTGCTTCCAATTATGGCAAATAAAAATGGCTATTTCTTAATGATTGGAGATTTGAATTGCATACAGAGCCTAACTTTGGATACAACTACTTTTCAATGTAGTTAAAATAAACTAAAAAAACATGCGCTCAAAGTATTAAAGGAGAATCTGGTTTTAGTTGATTCATGCTGAGAAGAGCATAGGGACAAACAGGAATTCACATTATCTTAAGTTGTGCAGATGTGCATCTAGAATGGAATATTTTATGACCTCTGGTGAACTGCCTTATTCAGATGTCTAGGTGGATCCTGCATGCTTCTTGAATCACACGACAATAATTATGGAAACAGTAGCAGCCCACTTGTAGGCAGTTTAAAAATGTTGTATTGGCTAATCAATACATTTTTGTGGACAAACATGGGATACTGCTCCTCATAACATATGGAAAAATGTCAAAGCCGGTCTCCGAGGTGGGAGGTAAAGATGGCTTGTGACTAACTGCTGCACCTCTCACCGTCTCTCTCCATGGTTCGGCGGTGGGACGATCGATTGCTCAGCCTGGGCTTGGTGAACTCCTTACTGTGTGCTCTGTTCCGGGAGGTGCTACATCGAACTACGACGGGCACGTCTATGCAGCACACATCTTCGGTCGGCTGCTATGGCGGCTCAGAGGAGAAGTGTTGAGCCGGTTCATGGCGTCCAGAGGTGGCAAAACGGGGAAGGTGCGTACGGCTGGAATTCCCAGTGGTGGCGCAATACTCGTGGGAAGCAGCCAGCCCACTGATGTTAATGGAGCGATCCCTGACCCGAGGCAGCGCGGCGAACCGGGTAAAGTAAAGCGAGAGACTGGAGCCAGAAAGACAGCAACTAAGTCCGTGCCACAGGTAGGAGGGGTGGCGTACAATCTACGGTGGCCTCAATGTTTGCATCTCTGTCGGTGGACTCCCAAAAAAGCAACGTACTGTTACAGGAGGTGGTGGACAGAAAACAGTCAGAAGAGTTTGCGGACTGCTGCACTGACAGAAAGGATACAATCGGGGGGAGTCCCCATGGGATGGGAGATGCAGAAGTCAATGGCACTACGCCCACAGCCGATGGAGTCTGGCTTGGAGAGCTCAGCAGGGGGGGGGGAGGAAAAAAACAGCTGATCATGGAGGAGTATGCAGAGCAAGGAGGAGATGGCAAGGAAACTGGCAGGATGAAGGAAACTGGCAGGATGAAGGGAGGCCCTGGGGGCTTGAAACCCGATACACCTCCGAGTACAGGGACCTCTAGCTTCACATGTCAGTGCAGGGGGGTCTCTTCTCCAGATCTGCCAGGAGAGAAGTTCTTTTCATTAACAGACGACTCAGACTCTGCTAGGCAGGAAAACACATCCTCAAGCAGCGAGGCCTTTTCGGATTCCAGAAGTAGCACATCAATTGAGGATATCCAAATAACACAAAGAAAACAGTCCTCCAAAAATAAAAAAAGGAAAGTAAGCCAAAAGGGGAGTGCTGGAACCCAATTAAAATGGGACTATTCAGACACCCAGATAATACCTCAGGAAGATGGTGTTGAAGATAGTTCTAATATGGATATACAGGCTAAAGAACCCTATCTGATGACTATATTTATGTTCATTAAACAAATGCAAGAAGAAACCAGGAATGATGGCCAGAGAGTAAGAGTCGCTGCTAAAAAAGTACAAGCGGGGAGCCGTAAGCTGAATAAAACTTGTGGCGAAATTGCTGAACGATTAGCATCTGTCGAAACTAGGATGGAGATACTGGAAGCTGAGGTTGAATCCCTGAAGTCACAAAGTGCCACTCAAGGCGCGGCTATGTGCGACGTTATGTTCAACCTCGAAGATCAAGAGAATCACCAGAGAAGAAACAATCTGCGTTTTCTAGGGATATCTGAAGGACTGGAAGGTAGTAATCCGAGGGTCTATATGGTGATCCTACTGAAAAGTGCACTCCCTGACCAAGTGAACTGGGATTGGGACTCTGAAATCCAACGAGCTCATTGATTCCCATTAACCTTGGGGGAAAAACAGCCGCAAAATAACAAGGAAAGACCTAGAGCTATGCTGATTTTTTTCGGTAACTTTCTACTAAGGCAACTCGTTTACGATCAAGCCCGCCCTAACGCTCCTAAGTCCTGTGATGGTGTATCATTCTTCTCCAAGCCAGACTTTGCTCATGAAACAGAAGAAAGACAATGGCGCATACAGCAACTGTTTCCCCCCCCTTTCAAAAAATAGCTGCTGAGGTCTTTCTCCAGAATCCTGCCAGACTTAAGATCAAGTTTAAAGGAACCATATGAAACTTCACCTCAGAGGTCCAAGCACAGGAGTATCTAGAAGAAATCAAGAGAAAGGAAGAAGGGAGAGATCCTCCCAAGTGAACGGATGGTTATGTTCCTGTGGATGTAATTACGAATAATTGATTGGGCAATCGGATGCAGATTGTGTATCAGTAGTGGGAAGAGAGGGACGGTGGGCAGTGGATTAAAATGCTCATCGCTCAGGCTATGCCTGGTGGGGTGGGCAGGGAGGGTAAATCACTCAAAGGGGGGTGTGGTGGGACAAAGAAAGGCAATGGTTTTTGTGGGGTTCGTTTTTTGCTTTGTTTGGGTATGTTTACTTATGCAGTGGAGAATCTATGCATGTCATGGGCTAAGGGGACCACAAAGATGGGAAGATTACGGATAGCTACGGTAAATACCTGTGGTTTAAATGATGCTAAAAAAAAGGCAGATGGTGTCCCAAGGGCTGCAACTGTTGCTGGCAGACATTGTCTGCCTGCAAGAAACCCACCTAGAGGATACACAGAAAGGTCTCCTAAAGAATCTTGGTTTTAGTATAGTGGGGGCAACGACCCAAGGGACTCGCACACGCGGGGTTGCAATTTTAACCTGTAACAAATCGATACAATTTAATCAAGTCCAGGTGGATGCACTAGGGAGATGGGTTATTGTTGGCTGCAGAGCCCCAGGGATTCCCACATTTACCTTATGCTCTGTGTATGGGAGTATCGTAGATAATCCTTCCTTATTTGATTGGCTATCTAATGAATTAACACACTGGCCGCTTCCTATTATTTTAGGTGCAGACTTAAACATCAATCTGCCATGTGGCTTGGGGTTGGGGCAAAAGTACACAGGGAGGAAATCTTAATTATTCCAAGCACTACTTAACCTAAGCCAGCCACACGGTCTGTGCGATGTATAGTTCAAAACGAGACCGCTGGAACATGTGTTTACCTTTTATTCCACCACACATCAAAAACATGTTAGGTTGGAATATGTTTTTGCTTCATCTACGTTAATTCATGAGAGCAGAATTAAATGTTTTCTAAGATTTTTATCGGACCATAATCCATTAGTTTTAGAATTGGTTGGGTGGGGCCCTCCAGTAAGAGCTTCTTCCTGGACGTTCGAGATGGTATTATTATTGGATGAGGCCTATGTAAGACACAAGAAGGAGTAAATACCAGAATTTCTGCAGAAGAACCTGGGAACAGCACCGCTGGGTATAGTTTGGGACATCCTAAAAGCAGTCATCCAGGGAGAAACAATCCAATTCTCGATAAAAAAGAGGAAGAGGGAAGGGGACTGTCTACAGCTCAACCAACAAAATCTGGCTTGGGCAGAAGGAACTCTAATCACTGCCTTGCAGCAGAGGAAAGGGGTGGAGGAAGCCCAGGCTGAGGTGGCCCGTGCTAAAACAACAATTGGGGGAAGGCTATTGAAGAAGGCAATAGATAAATCAGCAGTTTATCGAGAGAAGATGTATGAATGCAGTGAAAAAGTGGGTCACTTATTAGCAGTAAGAACTAGGCAAAAACTTAAGTGCAGTGAAATTAATATGGTGAGAGATCTTGTACTTGGGCTAGTACCCGAACCTTGTAAAATCCGAGCAGCCTTTTATAGATTTTATCAGGCTTTATACACAGAAGACTCCGTAGATCTGGGGGGCCAACATAAGGACCTAAAACATAACTATCTGGATACCGCTGTAATGGCGGTATTGATGCAGGACGAGAGGAAACAATTAGATAATCCATTAATTTGGGACGAGATCTCGGAAGCAATGTCAAAACTACCCAGAGGGAAAGCAGCCAGTCCCAATTTAATCCCCGCAGAATTCTTTCAGATTTTTGGGGATTAGTTAAAAGAAGTCATAACAACTCTATTTTTACAGATTTTTGAAGGAGCTACCCTGCCAAACTCCTGGGCTATTGCACAGATTATAGTTTTTCCGAAGAAAAATAAACCTGCACAGGAGCTTGGTTCCTACCGTCCAATAACATTAATTAATGGGGATGTTAAAATATATTGAAAAATATTAGCCTCACGTTTATCACAGCTGATTCATAGGGTTGTATCCATGGGGCAGCATGGTATCATCCCTGGCAGGGGAACAATAGAGCATATTAGAAGGATCATTACCTTGTTTGATGCCAGACAAGTGTCAGGAGACCCTATGGCGGCAATTCTGCTTGATGCTGAAAAAGCATTTGATAGGGTCTCCTGGCAGTTTCTCTGGCCTACGATGTGAAGAAAAGGGATTGGGATGAACTTTATTGGGGCGTTTAAAGCTTTCTATAAGGACCCTGTGGCTAGTATTTTATATAAATGGGGGGATGACGGAGCCCTTCAAAATCACAAGAGGGACGCAACAAGGGTGTCCCTGCTCATCACTCCTTTTTGCATTGTACCCTTTTTTAAAGCACCTGGAATCAGCTTTGGCTATTCCCCCTATAGTTTTGTGTGAATATATGAGAAAGGTGTTGGCTTATGCCGACGATATAGCTCTAGTCACTTCACATTCCGAACAGGCTATTGGGGCAATAGAAGAAGAAGCCCGGAGGTGTGATATATTATCAGGATATGCCCTGAACAGGGATAAGGCACAGATTGTCACTAATGAATTTACATCCTTTGATGATTATAGGGTAGTAAAAAAAGCAGTATACCTAGGGGTCATGATAAGCTCTGATCTAGATGAGATGGTAAATAAAAACCTGAAGCCGTGCGCAGAAGAAATCAGCAATGCATTGAAAAGGGCTGATAATTTACATTTAACATTGATTGGTACAAGCAACCCAATTTAGATAGTATTTTTTCCTAAAATTCTGTATTTTTTTTTTAGAGCAACCCCCCTTGCTTTTCTGAGTTGCTGGTTGAAGAAACTTGAAAGCATATTTTCACAATTTATCTGGGCATACTCGAGACCAAGAAGATCGTACAAATTTCTGTCATAACCCACGGAACGTGGTGGATTGGCCCTTCCTAACCTTAAGCTATATTGGTGGGTGGCTTCATTGGTACACTATACAGCACTTTTGAGGGAAGTCCCTAACAACAGGAGCCGAAGGTATCCCTCCCCGTTTGAATTACTGATTGGCCCTGAAGCCTGGGGATGTTTATGGCGCCAGCTGGATTATGGTTACTATAAAAGGGTGCATTTTAAGACACTGCTCACTGCTTTTAAAGTATGGACCCCGGTACGTTGCCTACTAGTGCTAGGGAGGTTGGACCATTATATCCCCTTATGGTGTAATAAGAACTTGCCAGAGAGCTTCAATTACCTTTATTTTAAGAATTGGTTGAAGGCCGGAATAGGCTGTTTTTACTCAATTTGTGGTATAATATCATACGATGAATTAAGATTGAAATTTGGTCTTACACATAGAGAGTTTTTTTAAATATTTTCAGATTAGAGATTATTTACAGAAGAAGAGGGGGGGTTGGAGAGATATAGGAAGAGCAAATTGGTGGACAAACTAATACAACCTACTCCCCCACATATTGGGAGTATGTATTGGGAGTATGTATAGGTTGCTTAAGGAACACATGAAAGACAATCTGGATAAGTGCTCTACTAAGTGGCAAGCTAAGCTAGACATTACTGACACAGCATTTCAAAGTGCTTTCATAAACTCCCAATCGGTTCTAATGCCTGCCAACCTCCAAACACAGTATTATAAGACCTGCTTCAAGCTATATTACACCCCATATCGGATAGCCAAATGGGGGAAGGGGAAAGGAGTGTATTGTCCACGCTGTGCTCTGCACAAAGCAGACTTGGTTCATATGTTTGCTACCTGTAACATGCTTGGGTCACTAATTAAGGAAATTAATGAATTTTTAAGAAGCAAACTGCAGCTGTATATTGATTTAACTCCCCCGCTAATGCTATTGGGTATAACCAATCTGGGGGCAAAAGATGGAGGTGCCCTATTAAGCATAGCAATGGCTGTGCATAGATTGTGCATTGCCTCAGCTTGGCTGGATCCAGTCCCCCCCCTCGTTCAAACAATGCCTGGCCCGATTATTAGTGACATATAATCTTGAGAAAGCTATATACACTCGAAAGGGACCCAGGGCCAGGAAGAAGGGGATAAGAATTTGGAAAGGCTTAGCCAATTGGGTTGAACAATCAGATAGGTAAAACGCTCTAGCACTTTATGGGATTATTTTGCTGCTATATAATTGGAGTAAAATACCAGGAGTTGGGTTTTAGTCATGTTAGCATCGCATCTGCTGCATATTTTGCACTATTATATTTTGAATCTGCTCCTAAACAATGAATTGATTTTTAGGGGTGTTTTTTCCGTAAACTTCTTTTTGCTCCTATGTAATAAGAACTCACAGTGATTTATTGTTGATTATTTGTATAGCCTATGAATTTCTTGTGATGTATGTAAGTGTGGGGAAGGGTGGTGGAGGGCTCAGGGTCTGGATTAAATTGTGGGGGCAACATTTTGCTTCAATAAAAATATTTATTAAAAAAAAGGAAAAATGTCAAAGACAATGATATGGTAAAATAATAGCCTTCACAGCAAAACATTTTAAGCAAAATTATCTGCCAGTATTTAGATGCAATTTACCAGAAACAAACCCCCTTGAGAACAGAGCTTGGTGGGAAATCTTCAGGACAGCTCTAAAATATAAATATATTCACCAGGAAACCATTAATAAAAAAATTATGGGGCCGGAAAAAATATCTAATACGAGAAAAAAATGGATGCCGTTTGGTCTGCTAAACACGTTAGAAGCAAACGTACAATAAAATTACACAGGTTAGACACCCACCCATAGGCAACATGGCCTCATCACCAGATATCATTATAGAGATATATATTCTGAAGAAATATAATCAACTTTTTCTGAATAGGCTGTTTGTTAGCTGTATTAAACTAGATAAGCTTTCAGCCAGCATAGTGAGCACTCCTTCCCCTGAGCAAGAAATATTGGACACAGTTTCAAAGCTGCCAAATAAAGCTCCGGGCCATATGGTCTCCCTGTGGAACTATAGCGCTGGGATGCCCCTTTGCTGGGGCAGCCATGCGCTCTACAAATTTTATAACATAACAAAGGCTTTTGTGCTAGAACTGATTCCTCTTTTAATTTGTCTGTTTAACAGAGGATGACATAGCTACCTCCTTTTTAATGGGCACGATAGTTGTCCTTTTCAAAAACTAAAAACATCCAGATAGATGTGGATCTTACCACACAAAGGCTATGATTAATGATGATTATTCAAATTTTGACAAAAGTCGCATATGATCATATCATCAAAGAATTTGGCGCATGTAAACCGATGTGGATTCTATGGCAGGACCGGAGGCTCAGATTATGCTTCTCAATTTCTTTACTACTCAAACCGCAGCCAATGAAAAAACAGTAAATATGTACAAACACTACATATCCCATGAGGCTTTGAACCACGCCTCCTTCAATAACCAATCAAACATGTCCTGAGTACACAAAATAGCGAGGCACCATCTTGACTGCCTCTTTCTTTGCTGCTCCGGAGTCAAGATAAGTGCCTCGTTATTTTCATTCACTACTGGTTTATACTATTGACCTGTGTTGATTTATATAAGGTTATTAACTGTTTGGCATATGTTTATTATTGCTGCTGTGTTGTTCGCTTCTTAATTGCTAAAGCGCTGTCGCGCTGCGTTAGGCGCGCGTTCCACTCACTGTAATTTGCCTGTCAGCACATGTTGTGCTGTTCCTTTATGCCCGTTGTTTCCACTTTCAGTTCTTTCCCCTTTATTTGTTTGTTTTCAAGCTCACTAATGTGAGTCTACTGCCCGTGTGTCTCGCGCGTCTCGCGCTCCGGGCTAGGTCTGGCCCCCTCCTGGGAGCGAGATTCACGCTGGGAGCCCGATCGGGCTGCTTGCGTGCGTCTCGGGAGCCCGCACGCGTAGTCTGCCTCCCTTCACCACGCTGGAAGACGCCTCTCCCCGGGCTAGGAAAATTGGGAAAGCAGCATGCAGTGTTTTTTTAGCCGGTTTCGGGGCCTCAGATAAGAAATTTTCCTCCTGCTGTATAGCGTTTGGGCACTTTATTAACCCCTTATTAGCCTGCAATAAGGACTACTAATTTTTGGAAACCCCTGCTTAAATAGGCAGGCAGGGATAATTACCCTCCATTAGTCCTATATGACAGGGGCTGTTTTTTGGTACCTTTTGTGGCCTCACTGCTCCAGCTTTTGCTCCCTTTCGACGCCCTTTCTCATCTGAGAGTCAGGGTTGTAAAATTTGGCTTCCCTCTGGAGACTCTGAGATCAATATATATACATATATTATTTTAATGATGTCGAACTGCGAGGTCTAAGAGGAGGAACTTGCTGCATATGGTCCTGCAGAGGATGAAGATTATTATTACGATGAGAATGTGGAGTCCCCTATAGAAAAGACTTTAGATAAAAAGTTGGATAAGGCTCTTTCCTCCGCCTTGTTGCCTATTTCTCTCCATCAGGACCAATTAGTGGGTCCCACTCCTACTCCTCCTGCAGGCACTCCTAATCCCTCTCCTATCCCCCCATCTGAGCCCCCGGGCCTCCCTTGGCCCCACGTGCAGATTTATTCCAAACTGCGGACCGGCAAGGAACATGACTATGACGCACGCCCAACGGCCCCTTCCCCGGTCCTGACCCCCCCACCCCTATCCACGTGACTGATACTGATACCGATTCTTCACAAGAGTCACGCCCACATAAACGCGCCAAGAAGTGCAAGCACTCTCTTTCTCCCGTCCAACCTTCCCCTTTCACTTTTGATCCCTCCAGCATCATCCAATCCCGCTCTTCCGATTGGACTCCCGCCCCGGCAGTGGCGGAGTACATGCAAACTAACCTCCGCAAGAGCTTTGATAAGGATGTCCGGGCCCGCTTGAGATCTGAATGCCCGCGACCAGATCTCGCGAATAAAACTGCCTTGACACCCGAGATAGATACGTCCATGCAGACCTTCTTAAAAAAGTATAAAAAGGACCCTAAAAAAGGCATAGATCGGGCCCTTTGGGCTTGTCAAGATAAGCGCTTGGATGTCTCGTGGCCTTTGGCTAAGATTTTAGAGCTGGCGCTGCAGGCGCAAGAGACTGGGACCGCTATCCATCCGGAGGTCCTTGCTGGCTGGACCCAGAGGGCGATCTGTCTTCTCGGAAATGCAAATTGTGCCCTTTCCTCAGAAAGACGCAAGTCAGTCCTCCTACGAATTGATCCACAACTCGTGGAATTAGCCTCTTCTGAACCAGGTCCCCTAGCTGAAGGACAGCTTTTCAGAGAGAGATTTGTTAAGGACATTGCGAAATTTGTTGATATGTTCACTTCTCTCGACATTTCACAATACTCTCTCAAGAGGGTATTCCTTCCCCTCTCTGGCAGGGCCGGTCGTGGCAGAGGACGCTCGACCAGCCGATTCAGTCAACAAAGTCCTCAGCGTGGCTTCGCATCTAGACGTAGGGGATACACCCAGGAACCAGACCAGGCCGGATTTTACCCCACCAGATCCAGGGGTTTCCGGGGCCGGTACAACAGAGGCATCAACAGAGGCTTCAGGAACAATGACGCCCAGTCCTCAGGTAATACCACCTTTCCTTCCTATGATTCCTCTGGTGGGCAGACTAATTCATTTTCTGTACAATTGACAAAGATCACCTCAGATGCGTGGATCATTCACACTGTTCAGGGCTACCAAATAGAGTTAGTCGATATTCCTTTTCAAGCAATCCCCCCTACTCCTCTCCATTTTTCCCTACAAGAACAAGCTTTTATAAGCTCAGAACTTCAAGAGCTTTTGGCAAAGCAGGCTATTGCTGTGGGACCCTTCATCCCCGAAGGTTTTTGCAGCAACGTCTTCTTGGTGCAAAAGAAGGGAGGAGGACAGAGATTAGTGTTAAATCTCAGGGAATTCAACCCTTTCGTGGTCTACAGGCATTTCAAGATGGAAGGAATCCATCTTTTAAGAGATCTGTTACAGGAAAAAGATTGGATGGTCCGATTGGACCTAAAAGATGCTTACCTGACAGTCCCCATTTCCCCCTCCCATCAGAAATACCTCCAATTTCAGTGGAAAGGGCAATGGTTCCGTTACCTGTCTCTCCCCTTCGGCCTGTCCTCAGCCCCGGTGGTCTTTACCAAACTGCTGAAGCCAGTGGCCACTCGACTTCGAGAAATGGGCGTCCGCATGATCGTTTATCGTGACGACATGCTTCTCCTGGCTCAAGATCCCACACTGTTGAGCACTCACTTACAATGGACGATCTCTCTATTGCAGGAGTTGGGTTTTGTGATCAATACCAAAAAAAACGTCACAACAAGTGGACTTCCTAGGTTTTCAAATCGATTCAGTGAATGCCCAGTTGCTTCTTCCGACGCCCAAGATCAAGTCTATAAAAAGGGAGATACGAACGACTCTGTCGAAGCAGATGGTCTCTTTGAGGTCCCTGGCGAGGATTGTGGGTCTTCTAGTGTCCTCGATTCAAGCTATCTTCTCAGGACCTCTCCATTACAGGGCGTTACAACGCCTCAAGATCCATTACCTACAGAAGAGGCTCTTGTACGATCATCTGATCGCTCTGTCTCTAGACGCTCAAGAAGAACTGCAAAGGTGATTAGCTCACATGGAGGCCTTTAATGGCAAGCCATTTTCGGAGCGTCTCCCGACGTCATCACAGAGTCAGACGCCAGTCGATGGGGCTGGGGTGCAAGATGCGGAGATTATGCCACTGGCGGCCGGTGGTCGGCGGAAGAGGTAAAGTTACACATCAACTGTCTAGAGTTGTTAGCCGGCTCGTTTGCCATCAGATCGATATCCCCTTTGAAGAGCAATTGTTGCATCCTCCTGAGGATGGACAATGTGTTGGCGGTACGCTACATAAATCGCCTAGGAGGGACGAAATCTCGACTTTTGGCCAATATTGCAAGGGAGTTTTGGCACTTCTGCCTGGTGCAGGAGATCAGGATTGTGGCAGAGTATATTCCCGGCAAGAGCAATCAGGTAGCAGATTGGAACTCCAGGTTTCTGAGGGACTTCAGCTACTGGAGACTCCATCCTTCTGTGTTTCTGGAGATCATGAGTATTGGAGGCCCTTGCCTGATAGATCTCTTTGCCTCTCGCCTCAATACTCAGCTTCCCCGCTTCTACAGCTGGAGACCGGACCCGATGGCGTTGGGAACGGACGCGTTCCTTCATCCCTGGGGTGCCCAGAGGAACTATGCCTTTCCCCCCTTCGCATTAATTCCGAGAGTAGCAGCTCAGGTCCGGCGGCAGGCAACCTCATTAGTATTAGTCACACCGTTATGGAAGAGACAATCGTGGTTTCCGACTATATTGGAATTGTCAGTGGACCTGCCTTTCCAACTGCCTGTGTTAACGATGCTGCTCCAGGATCCAGTGGGATCTCCACATCCCCTGGTCCTACACAATCAGTTAACCCTCATGGTTCGGATGCTCTCAGGAGACATGAACGAATTGAGGGCCTTTCATTGGCAGCTGCCGACTTTATACAGCATGCTTGGGCTCCATCCACCCGCAAGCGATATTCTGCATCCTGGAAGCGATGGATGGGTTGGTGCCTTCAACGGCAGGTGGATCCCGTGGGATTGGATTTGAAGGAAATACTGAATTTTTTATCCGAATGTGCTGAATCTGGTCTGTCTTATAGATCGGTGAATTATTCAGGTCGGCTTTATCGGCCGGACATAACCACATTGATGGAAAACCTGTGGGAGTGCACCCGTTGGTGTGTAAGTTGTTGAAAGGTATCAGAGTCGCTCGTCCTCCACGACCCAGATATACTACGTTATGGGATGTATCTAAAGTTCTTTCTTTGTTAGAATCGTGGCCGGACAATAAAGATTTATCTTTAAAACAATTATCCGCAAAACTCACTATGTTGTTGTGTCTTATTTCCTGTCGTAGAGTGTCTGATGTTCATGCTTTAGATTTGGCAGGAAGGGTTTTCTCTCCCAAAGGTGTTTCTTTCATCATCTCTAGAAGAACTAAAACAATGTCTCGTTCGGTTGAGTATCCCGCTTTTCCTCATAATGCTAAATTATGTGTTTTGAAATGCTTAAAAATGTATGAAGAATGTACTTTAGCTCACAGATCGGACCCTCTGGGTCAATTACTCTTGGCAATCCAGAAACCATTTCGCCCTGTCTCAGCGGCCACTTTGGCGTGTTGGGTTAAGTGGGTGATGGCTGAAGCTAGTATAGATATTTCTGTGTATGGTGCACATTCAGCAAGAGGCGCTATGGCCTCTGAAGCCTTTATTATGGGCTCTCATTTAGAAGACATCTTGAAAGCTGCTGATTGGTCTTCAGATTCGATGTTTAAAATATTTTATTATAAACCCATTGCTCATGTTTCTTCTGTTGTTGTTGGTCAGGTTTGAACCAGCATAATCTGAGCCTCCGGTCCTGCCATAGAATACAAACGTTTCCAGCATTCGCGACAAGAATTTTAGATTCTATTAAGGACACGGAGGCGAGGATTATCCCACCCATTGGGACAGGTAAGAGTTACAACTGTCATGTTGTTTTATGATGCATAAGATGTATGTTTTTGTCCCACCCTAATACCAAACGTGTGGTTCCGCGTTTTCAAACTTGTTTCTATTTTCAGGAACGGATTCCAAACAGAGCTGAATCTGCTGTTCCTTGTGACAAAGGAAGCCGTCGCACTGGGTGGATAGTTGTCTCGTCCGAGACTTGTTTTGGAGTTGCTGTCCGTTGAGAGTCAGAACTGTTGCTTATTTGTTTCCTGGACACTTAAGACTGCTTATTGCAAAGAAAGAGGCAGTCAAGTTGGTGCCTCACTATTTTGTGTACTCAGGACATGTTTGATTGGTTATTGAAGGAGGCGTGGTTCAAAGCCTCATGGGATATGTAGTGTTTGTACATATTTACTGTTTTTTCATTGGCTGCTGTTTGAGTAGTAAAGAAATTGAGAAGCACAATCCTCGCCTCCGTGTCCTTAATAGAATCTAAAATTCTTGTCGCGAATGCTGGAAAATTTTGTATTCTTTCACAGTGTATCGTTAGCTTCTAATACCATTAATATAAAATGTAGCTTTATTAATCCACGTATGATATATTGCATTGACATAATAAAAACTACTCAAATAAACATACTAAAATCAATAGTCCTTTTTTTTTTTATCAGACTCACGCATTACTAAAGACAGACCTATTTAGTCAAATTCGTTCATTCCTAAGCATGTGAAGAATATGACTAGGCAATCAGGTTAAGATCTAAATTCATTTACTAAAAGCAATGATTCCTTTTCCTTTCCTGTGCTGACTCGTTGAATAAATGTGAATTTATTGAATGTTTTGGATGCCACAACTATTAAAATAGAAGGGCATAAACTAGGTCAAGAAAAGGAAAACACTGAGTGGCTCGGAGATTAAATCGTCTCATATTTTTCCACTTGATGACAAAGGCAGTGGGGAGATTACCACTCAAATTAAAATTCAGCACTTGTTCCAGTCATCAAATATAAAGAATATTCATTAGGATTAAATATTTTTAAAATAAGTCATTTTTTTGTGCTGATAAGCTATGGGCTGTGTAAATGCTATGCACAGAATGCTGCTAGAAAGAAAATGTGTCTCTCCTATTAAAATTTGGCAGATTTGGCAAAACATTTTAAACATAAGGATCAGCTCTGGAGATTCGCACAAATTATTCCAGCTGACACAATATTGTATCAAATAACCTAAACTCCCCATGGTGCAATATTTTAGCCGTTTTAGACACCAGAATAGTTCAATACATTTTGTTAGCAGATTATAGACAGCTATCTTCACTTCCTTGATGAAAATAATGGAGTTTGATGTCACATCTGTCATCTTGCCTAAAATTAGAACAATACTGAAGATGAATTTCTAATTATATGGGACAACTCCTTGAGATTGAAATCGATCTACTTCCATGAATTGCAATGTTTGGTTTAGCTTTACAATCCAATCATTTTCTGGAGAAGAAGCAGAAATATCAGGCTTTGGTAGAATAAAGCAAAACCTTTAATGTGTAAGAAAGAGTGTTGTGCCATGAGAAACTATTTACTTGTTAATGCTTTTTTACGATATTGGCACTTATTTCTATACCTTGGGCAATAGTGCAGTTCCATAACTGACTGCTAATGATGCCACCTGCGAACAGTTTTGAATATTCTTTGTCTAATGGGGGGCTGAGGGGCAACTGACCACTGGGAGGTCTGCCCCCCCCCCCCCCCACGGGTTTTTCGGATGTGGAGCAGTCCAGCGACTGCCATTTTGTGTACTGGGCTATATTATAGTCCAAATCACCCAATGTTATATAGGCGAGGTGATTGGGCTCCCTGCCACCATTTTAAGTACCTGGTGGCAGGGAGATTTTTGGCGTTTTTTGTTTTTCAGAGATATTTTGGGGCAATTTTATAGTTGGCGCATTTAATATTCATCTTGCAAGGGCCGGTGCTGAGAAGCAAGGTTGAAGAGATTTGGTGTCACTTCCCGGTTGGCTGAGGTGGTCGTGACATGTTAGCTGCCAAGAGAAGTGAATGCGGCGTCGGCCCAAGATGGGGTGAGTGTGAGCGGCCGCTCTGTATACAAGCGAGTGGCCCCTCTTTGAGCAGGGAGATGGGCAGCTGCAGCCGCGATTGTGCAAGCAGCCACTGGAGAGTAGGCAGGACCGAAGAATGCTGGTTTTGCATCGTGGGCCGTGGGAGCAAGCAGCGATGTGGCAGTGTGCACCAAGGCAGTGCCAGCACAATACCATCCAGAGGTGCCCCGATCGCGTGGTAGATGCGTATGCGGAGCCACTGCTAAGAGCAAAAGGGAAAAATCAGGCAGCCTCCCTGTAGCCACCTGTGAAGCTGCATGGAAGGGGAGGAGCAGACTAAACAGACAAGAGCTGAGCAGAGCGCCAGGGTAGGGGTGCGTAGGAGGGACGTGGCAGTGGGTTCAAGGCCAGGGGAGGGATAAAGGGGGGCATATTTCCAGGATGGTTCCCAGCAGATACAATGAAGCTGTAGGGGACACAGGGGGGCATATGGCAGAGGAATTAGAGGCAGAGGAGGAGGGGCCCAATGGGGGTTTCTCGGTGGGTATTAGCAAGCCTGTTGAGAGTGCACCCAAGGGCCACCATCGACAGAATCTGGAAAGGGGAGTATGTTGTGAGGCTTAAGTTACTCCATCGAGAGTTGAGGTCTAAAGAGGGGTCTAAAGGGGGAGGAGTATGAGCGGGCCAAGTAGCCAAGTGGCCAACGGAACCCCAAGCGAGTAAAACCTGGACCGCAGAGTTCCTAAATTATGCCAGCATGTTTTGCAAAAGGTTCCCGGACATTGTGTGGCCATGTTAAATACGTGGACATGATACGCAAGGCCCAAATTATGGGGGTGGCTATGCCAGGCACAGTATTATGAGGAAGTTAGGGTGCATTTGGCATGGAACTCCAAAGTGAAGTGGGAGTTGGTCTCTGAAATTTGGTAGCCTACCATGGGTGCTGTGTAGTTGGGTCAGAATATCTTCATCGCTGGTAATTTGCCAATAGTTTACAGGCCATTGCAGGGGCACCCCACACTAGGAGGGGTGGGTGCGGCAGCCAAGGGACAGAGTGGTTTGTGTACTTGGGAGTACTACAATCACAAATGAGTGCTCCAAGTGTGCAGGCAGGAATGCCCTTCTTAATGGTTTCAGAGCTGCAGGTGGCCACCGGGGGCAGAAGTCAGGTCAGGGGCAGCAATGTGTGAGTAGTCAGGGCTTACAGCACCAGAAGCAACTGTATAGCAATAAAGGGGGTAGAGGGGCGCAGGGATCTGGTGCAGAAGGCTCATATTCTGGTTAAATTGGACAGGTTTGAATACCGGCTATTTATCTTCAGTTGGCCGGAGGAGGCCCATTTACTGTGGGACGGGTTCACATGGGGTTTTCCGTTTGGGGTACAAGGGTTCTCGGGTTGGAGGTCAGCAGACAATTTGTGGTATGCTAAGGAACATTAACAAGATTGCAAGTCAAATTGGGTAGGAAGGTCTTGGAACACCAGCCCATCTGGGGGGGGGGGGCGATGGAAGCTGTGATCATATCACCAATTGGGGTGGTGCCTTAAAAGAAGCAGGGACAGTTTCACCTAAGACTACACCTTTCCTGGCTGGGGGTCCAGTGAATGATTTCATTGCAGAGGATATGGCTCGATGTCATATCTCTCAGTTGACGTGGCCATGTCACTGGTGGTGGCAGCGGGCCCCAGTGCACTGGAGGCAGCTTGCGATGTGGAGTCTGCTTTTTGACTGCTTACGGTGCATACAGATGATGGTCAACCATTGGGCATACAATCTGCTGACAGGGGTGCAGGAACAAGACACTCCTGAGGGGCTGTTCCATATCGTGGGCACTGTTTTGAATGTTTCAGTTTGGTCCTGTAATGGTTGTTGCTTATACAGGCCATCAGCTGGTTAAACATTATTTGGATGATTTCTTTTTCGTGGGGCAACCCGGCACGGTGGACCGCCAGAGGAGGCTGCGTGGCATCCAGGAGCTCATGGGTGACCTTGGGTACCACTAACAGCAGAGAAAAAGGTGGGCCGGGTACGATCTTATCCTTTTTGGCTATTGACAAGGAATAACACAGAATGGAGAGGAGGGTGCAGCAGGACCACAAAGAGGCATTGCACACATTGTGGGTTTGCATACTCGCAACAGACAAGATGAAGGTTAAGGAGATTCAGGTGTTGCTGCAGGGGTTGTTTTGCATGGCATACGGGGCATCGGCTGGGGATACATTATTTGGTCAATTCTTTTTTGTGGATTAACCCAGCTTGGTGGACTGCCAGAAGAGGCTGGCTAGCTTCCAAGAGCTCATGGGTGACCTGGGGTACTGCTTGCACCAGAGAAAACGGTGGGCCAGAGTACTGTCATATCCTTTTTGGGAGATGAAATTGACACACAGAGAATGAAGGGGCGATGGCAACAGGACAATAAAGAGACGATGTATGCATTGTAGGTTGGCATGCTGACAAGAGACAGGGTGAGGTTAAGGTGTTTCTGATGTTGCTGGGGACCTTCAATTTCGCATGCAGTGTGGCCAGAGTGGGTGAAAAGTTGTAGGAGGTTGAATTTGGCACTTTTAGATTTCTCGCTGCCTCATCAGTCAATGAGGCCATCTGAAGGGGTCAACGAAAAACTTTGGCTGTGGTGTTTTCTTGCTGGGTGCCTTCAATGGGATTCCGTTAGTACAGCAGGAATGACATGGACTGGGAGATTCAAATATTCTCAGACGCATTAGGGAGGCTGGTGTTTAGCCCATACTAGTAAGGGCGGTGGTGTGCAGAGGACTTGCCGACACCATGTACGGCCGGTGGGTAGGAGCATTGCTTTCTTGCAGCTGTTCCCGTTGGTGTTGGCTGCCACACAGTGGGCCCAGAGTTGGTGAATAAGAAGGTGTGGTTCAGGGTCAGCAGCATGGCGGTGGTACAGGCTGTGAGTAGGGGGTCAGTGTGGGATGCCCAGGTATTGAAGTTGCAGGGGGTTTTTGTGTTGTGTTGCTTGAGGTATGTACGGGTGTGATCAAGGACATTGTGGATGGTTTGTATCATTCACTGTGGGGGAGATTTTTTTGTTAAAACAGATTTTATTTAGTTTTCATATGTAACAGCAAAGACATCAGGCACATATACAATGTCATATCGAGGTACAGTCAGTTGTTGAGTTAAAAGCGTCAAGTGCTTTATTTTACTACATGCAATAACGCAACCCATTGTGCGATCAGGAGCAAGCATTTGAGTATCGCATCCTTTAACATTAGACCTGTGTCAGTGTTGCCAGTGGGCAGAACAGTAATGTAGAAATCATGTATTGTGCAAATCTGTTACCTTGTAATACTAACAAATTCCCCCCCCCCACTCACTAACTAACGAGTGCAGTCCCAGTGGTAAACAGTTACAAAAGGAATGAAGGGAGGCTCTTGTCCAATCCTCATCATGTGAGCATAGTGGTTGGCCTGGAATAGAACCTCTGTTGCGCAAGGTTTGAGAGATGGGCAGGCGTACTCAGGCATCTATTCTATCTCGCAGCCCCAGTACCGTTGTGGGTCCAGAGCATGGTTCTGCGTGTGTCTTGGGGCAATACTTATTCTCAGGTCTGGCTCTTTGTGTTTCGTCTGCATGTGAGTGGAGTGCACCTATGTCTAAGACTTTGAAAAACTCCATCAGCATATCCCAGGACATAGCAAGGGGTACTTTACGTAGCTCATGTCATTCCTCGCTGTGCAACGCCCCACTTTCAGTGAGTCCCCATCGCTCTACCTCCTCCTTCCAGGCCAGCAACATGGCCGGTTTTGCCGACTTCCAGCACCAAGTGATAAGGCATTTTGCCAATATAAGTGCTAGGTCTTCAAATTTAGCCTGTAGTTTGTATCCTTCAGGGCGTGGGTAAAGGCCTAGTAGGCAACTCTCCGCTGTAGTCCATGCCCATAGTGGGGGAGATTACGTGGACTGGATGAGGACACCGAACAATATAAGACACTAATGCTGGAGGGGATGGGAGGAGTGCAGGGGGAGGAGGTCACAAGAAGCGAGGACAGGCTGGAAGCATGGCAGGTGGATCAGCGCTGACGGTGCCGGAGCATGTACTTAATCCTTTACACCCCCAGGGGTACTTGCCTAGGTGGCTTGGGGGGCGGCCTTTTGGTCGCACGCTGCAGGTTGCGAAGTTTTCAGGTGACAGGCAGTGAAGAGGTTCGCTGTGTTTCAGTTATTACCTTTCAGGTGCAAGGCGCTCAGGTGGCAGGAATTCCCCCAGGGGAGCATGTTACTTATTCTTTCTGCATGGGTGCTGCATCGGAAGCAGGATATGGACTGGGCGCACAGAGACTGCATGCGCCGGTCTTCATGGTGCTACAGTTGATATGTTTGCGCCATTTGGGACGAGGGTAGCATGGTCTAAAATGTGAAGTGAACTTTTACTGCTGTTCTTGTTGGTTGCAGGCCCGGTGACAGAGGAAGTGGCAATGAGGGTGGGGGTCCACCCGTTCGTCAAGTGGACAGACAGACAAGAAGGGCAGAGAGACTATGGGGCAATACTGGGATTTGACCAGCACCGGTCCCCCACTACATGGAGGGGAAAATGGGACTTGTGTTTGAGGGCATTGATGCAGCATTCATAGGGCATTTTAGAAGCTGGCAGCTGCAGGGGCATGTTAGAACGCCACTTAGGGGAGAATGATTTAGTGAAGGAATAAGGTGTGGTGCTGTCGAGGGACATGAAGCTTGATTTACTGTAGAATAAGACCCAGTGGGCTGTGTGCTTTGTCTTTCGGGCCGAGTTCCTGCAGTGGAGAATTTGGTGGGAGACCAGCACTCCATCAGCCATAGACCTGGCACGTAGAAAAATCATCAGGGAAAGGTCTAGAGAACAGGGAGTTTTCAAGGCTTAGGGTGTCCTAGTGTTACGCGTCGGGATGGAGTTACATTTGAAGGAACTGAGGGAAGTGTTGGCCAGGATGCTGACCATCAGGAGATGGAGTAGGCAGGGGTACCAAACGCAAAGGGGTTGCGGGGGCAGAAAAAGTTAGCGGGCTCCCTTTTTCCGGGTGGCGGAGGCCTGGAATGTTTTACATGAGTTTACAGAAGTTTCGTCGGCGTTGCCAGTTAGTGAACTATGTGGAAATGGACAGTAGGCAGGAAGTTCAAGGTTAAGAATAGGATGTTTCGTTGCTTGGAGGTTGATACATTCAGTCATAGGGTCTAGGGGAAAGTTAAAGTTGAAATTTTTTAAAATGCACTATAATGTAAATGAGATAGTTGTGGGGTGGGCTTTGTGGAGGGGACAGCATGGATGGGGGTAGGAGAGTGGATAGTTAATTTGATACAGAGAGAGGCTTTAGATTTGTAAGGCAGATTGCCCAGGTATAGATTGTGAAGTGCACCTGTTTCAATAAAGCGGCCTTTTTCACACAACACACGTTGTCCGTGGTCTGTGCTGCTCCCCTCTCTCCCAATTTGTCTTTGTCTATTTGGCTCCTTATGCAGATCATGCACTGTTTTATCAGTTTAAAAAACAATAACATTTGAGCATGATTCGGCCACGACTTTTCCTCCGCACTCTGAAATCAGAGTGGAGTTGGGAAGATTCTATTTTTTGTTCATGCAGAACACATATTAAACAATTAAGAAACGAAGTGATATTGGCACTTCTTAACCAATTTGACTGATGCCAGCTTCTGATGTTATTTATGGAAGACAAGTGCAGAATTGGGTAGCGACAGGATGACAGAAAGGAGTCAAAGAACCTGCTGTGCATCGACTTCCTGGGGTTCGAATATCTGGATAGATGAAGTTGTACATTCATAGCTATAGTTCAGTGTTAAAGTGCTAACTGTGGCGAATAGGGCAATCTCTGATTGCCTCAAGAACACATTTTCACAACAGTTCTGTAAACATAAGTGAAAGCTGAACAATTAATTTAGCATTTTAGCGTAGAGTGAAAATCTGAAGCAATTGCCTCTGAAACTAAAATGTGTTCTATTCTTTCCCAGGGCTTTACAACCATAGAGCTGCTGCTTTTTTAGCAAGATTTCAACAGTTGAATTTTTGTTCTCTGCTTTCATTTTTTTTGTGCTCCCTTTCAGATCCCATTTACTAGTTTGTCATGTAGAGAGAATTATCAATGTGTAGCACTACAAAGTGGCAACAACAACACACTGTGACAACTTAGGACATTGTTCATCAGTCTTAAGCAACTTCAGTCACAGTACCACCATTACAATTCACAGAGAGGCCCAAGTATAATTTACAGAATTCATCAGAAATCTAAAATCAGCTTCAAAAAATGCAAAAACAATGTCAAATTCAATTGGGCACACGGCTGTAAATCAGTTTGTTGCAAGTGCGTACTTACACACTGCTTTTTGCGGTGGGGTTAACGGATACCCATTGGCTTCACACCAGCCGACAGGGAAGATGTCCATCGATTCCACATCAACAATATATTCTGGAACCGGTTTCTGCAAACCTACAAGAAAAGAAGGAATTCAAAGGTAACTCTAAATATGGTCACTGAAAATTGAGTTCATTTCTTTTCTCTCGCAAACATACAATTATGTTCATGGGCACACTTTGCAGCGTGTGGAAATTTTAGTTAACCTACAGGGTTCATACTTGAAAACACATATTACACAAGAGATCTCCAACTAGACCCTTTACTGTGGTTGTAGTAAGAAGCACAGTTTGTATTCACGTGAACTATATAGTTGATCTAACATTCACTCAAAGCAAGAGCTCAGTAGTTATTTTTAAGAAAGATGTAAACAAAAGAAATCCCTAAAACAAGTAATTTAAGCAAATTTTGTTCCCATGTTTCTTTTATTACAGTTATTTTATCAACTTACATTTTGGCGCTAAAGCATTAAAACAAGAAAATAGAAGACTGTCAGCAAGCAGCACTCTTAGGGCACATTACGAGTTTGGTGGTCCATGTGACTGCCAAACCCGTGGTGACCGTCCCTGCACTGCCAAACTGGCAGTCCACCTGCTGTATTATTACTACAGAAGTGGGACCCCCACAGGACAGTTGCTACCGCCAGGATCCTTGATCCCGTGGTGGTAGCGCAGCAGTTAGAGGCCATAAAATGCTGGTGGTGCAGCTGCTGCACCGCCAAGCATATTATGAGTTCCCTCACTGCCCTCCTTTTCATGGCGGTGAGCTCACCATGAAAAGCGCGGCGATGCGGAATCTAAGGGGGGCCTACCGGGCCCCCGATACCCCTGTGCACGGGAGTGCATGCAGGGGGGCACATGGTGTGCCCCCCTGTCTGTAGGCATCCCCATGTTCCTTCACATAACAAAATGCACAACATTGTGCATTTGGGTCCGTGCAGGAAAGTGCTTCGGCGTTCCCATTGCAGTGTCCTTCTAAGGCTCACTGCCTTGGGCAGCCAAATCACTGCCTGCCAGACCAGGAGAAAACTCCTAATCTGGCGGGTGGGCGGTGGATGGCTTTGGCGGTGTGGCAGTGGGGCGCTAGTGTGGCAGCCAGCTGCCACACCGCCAAAGTCGTAATCAGGCCCTTAGTTTCATGTGCAATATGTGATTTCTTGAATATATTTTTATGTCAGCTTTAATTATTTAACTTTTGATTAAAAACGATAAACGTATTTGGCCAAAGCAAAATATCTGTTTATTCTGAAATTCATCTGAAAACCTCTGAAAAGCTGACCTTTGGTAAACCTCGTGTTTACACAATATGGCCCGACTGACTAATGCGGTGTTAGCAGAGAAGAAATTCTATAGTAATTGACTTAATATGGGTTAGTTTTACAGAACTTACGAAGAGCTGTGATTTATGACCTGTAAAAATTGAAAACACGAATTCTAACACTACCACTCCAACTTGATAAATGTGTGTGATCTTTTGCAAATGACTGTCTACCTGTGGCTCAGTCACATTGTGACGAAATCGTGAAGACTTAGAACAGGCTCAACTGCATGCTGTATAAAAGTTGACATTTACATAGTGTATGAACAAATGCAAGAAACATTCCATGAAGTTATTCCTGCATTTCATTTATTTAAAGTCAAACACGATCAGAGGAGCATTTTTATAGTAATATATTTGAATCACATTTCTGTGAGATCTGTCTGTGACCTTCAGGACAGATCTTGTGTTCCCCTCAGAATTACAAGTGTGATGGACATCCCAAGAGATACCTGACCATGCTATATGAGTTATTCTAACAAAATATAGTGTAAATAATATTGTGGGTCACAAATACTGTGTCAAAAATATTGTGTCAAAAATATCGTGGGACAGAATATAGAAGGTAAAACTATCCTTTTTTTAATATCTTTTTTAACATAGTTTTATATAATATTTTTTCTTTAATACAGTTCTATAAAAACCCCCGCTTCCCCGGCCATATTGGAGCGAGGCAGGGAAGTTATTGCCCCTGTGCTCACTGATTTGCTCAATCTATCTTATGCCTCTGGGCAGGCTCCTTCTGAGTGGAAGCACGCTATGGTGCTTCCACTCTTGAAGAAACCAACATTAGATCCTTCAGTACCTGAGGATCTAAGACCTATATCCTTGTTGCCATTTTTTGCGAAAATTGCTGAAAAATGTGTCAACCAACAGCTGATGAATTTTGTAGAAGAAAAAGCACTTCAGGAATCTCAATCTGGATTTAGGCCACTCTTCAGCACAGAATCAGCTCTCTTATTTGCATCAGAGTCACTCCGTCTTGCGTTGGATGAAGGCAAGACACCAGCACTAGTCAAGGCTACAGAACTCAGGAGTGAGGGACACTGCACTGGGCTGGTTGGGGGACTATTTGCAGGGCCGTACCTTTCAGGTCATCCCCTGCACCTCCAAGATACGGTCGCTGCAGCAGGGAGTGCCTCAGGGCTCTGCCCCGAGTCTGACCCTCTTTAATTTATACATGCGAGCATTAGCCAAACTTATTGAGAGCCATGGTGTTCAGACAGTATCCTATGCTGATGATACCCAATTTATTATAACACTGGCTCAAGATAACAACAAAGCGGCGGACAATTTTAAACTATGTCTGGTAGGCCTAACCAACTGGATGAAGGACAGTTGTCTGAGGCTAGATGCAAATAATACAGACATCCTGGTGGTAGGGAAACAACCTTCCATCTGGTCAACTTCGTGGTGGCCAAATGAGCTAGGCCCTATGCCGATTCCTAAATCTAAGGTGAAAAATCTAGGAATCAGGTTTGATTCCACCCTATCTTTTGCAGATCAAATCTCTACTCTTGTTGGCACTTGTTTTGGAACCTTGAAATGATTCAGAAGATTTGGGGGCTTTTACCAGACTCTGCAAATAGAACGGTAGTTCAGGCCCTCGTGGTATCACGGATGGATTACTGCAATGTACTCTATCTGGGGGCCTCTAAGGGCAAGCTTTAGATGCTCCAGAGGGTACAAAAGGCGGCAGCGCGGCTGCTGCTGAACATCCCCAGACGCGCTCCGACGGGGCCAGCTTTGGCAAAACTTCATTGGCTTCCCATTGAGGAGAGGATTTCCTTCAAAGCCATGTGCTTTGTTCATAGGATCTTTAACGGAAAAGGCCCATGTTACCTAGTTTCATTGATTAAACCGTATCTTCCGAGTCGATGTCTGAGATCATCTGGAACAGGCTTGTCCAAAGTTCCCAAATTCCACAGAACACGTCTTGGTGGCAGCTCTTTTAGGTTCCTGGCAGCCAATCAATGGAACCGACTCCCTCTCAATCTTAGACTAGAACCTTTTGAAGTCCTTTTTCGGAAGCACCTAAAAACTTGGCTTTTTAGAAATGGCCTTGTCCATTAACAAAGTAGAGACGCTCATTATCAGTTTGTCAGTTGGAATTTAGCGCGGGAACACTCCAGATTGGAGTAACCAGGCGCTTTACAAAATGCTAACAAGACATAACAAAATATTTGTATTTATTCATTTGATAAATGTTAGATATTTTAGTGTTAATAGAGTTATAATATTTTTGTTTAATTTTTTTCAGTATATTTTGTAAGTTTTTATGAGAAGTTTCCTTTTTTAATTTAATTAGAAATTGCTAATTTAGTAGTGGGCTGCTTAGTTTGTAGGGCATTGTGGTGGGAGGTTTTTTTAAATATCCATTAATTATTTTTCCTTCATAATTGATTTTTTTATGCAATTTAATGTTTTTATGTTATTGTTATTTCATTACACAAATTAATCAATTGAAATTTTAATATTTGTTGATTTTTAATTAATTGCTAGTTGGTTGATCAGTTTATTTAATAAATAAATTGTGTTAATTTATTATTTGTAATTGGTGTCATGTATTTGTTTTATTTAATAATTAATGCAATATCATTTTTAAAACATGTTCATTGTTGGCGTTTGTTTTCTGGGGTAGTCGGGAGGGAAGTGTTTGAATTTAAAATATTTTCATGTGGTTTTATAATGTTGTTATTTATATTTGTAATACAAAAAAAATGTAAATTTCAGTCGATTTGTTTTATATTTAATGAATGCATGTATTCTTTTTAATTTTAATATTTATATTTTGGTCTTTGTTTACAATTTTTACTGAAACAATTTAGGAGTGGAGATAGTAAATCTGACCCCTCCAAAGTCCACCACTTTCCCTACTATTTCTTAAGTTGAAGTGGGTATAGTAAATCTGACCCCTCTAAAGTCCTACACTTTCTCTACTTTTGCTTACATTGGAGTGGAAATAGTAAATCTGACCCTTCCAAAGTCCAATACATTATTTAATTTGGAGTGGGAATAGTGAATTTGACCCTTTCAAGTCTAATTTTTTTTCTTGAGTTTTTTAGGTTGTTTGCTTATTTTTGGTTTTGATTTTAAAAGTTATTTTAATGTACATTTTTTATAGTAATTTGTATTTATTTTGGTCAATTATTTTTTATGATATTTTACAAATGTTTAATATTTAAATATCGGGTGTTTGATTAAATATTATGCATATTCTTTTTTATGTTATTTTTGTAAGCTATACATTGATATATTTTTATATTACAAGTATAATTTTTAAATGTAATATCAAATTTAAAGTTATATATTTTAAGTTAATGTAGTCTATAATAGTTAAACATCAACATTTTTGTTTTCAATATTTTGACTTCACATACAAATTTATAAAGTCAATATTTGTGTTCATGATCTTTTTATGGTGATATTTTTGTTGCTGACATTTTCGTCTCTGATATTTTATCAGACAACTGTTAAATGGTTTTAATATATACAGCATGATTTTATGATAGACTTGGCAACTGGACATTCAAGCAACATGTTTTTATAGAAATGGGTGAAAAACTAAATGTTGTGCAATAGGTCTGCCATTGATACTTTTTACAAAAGTGAATTGGAGAGGTTGTATTAATATTTATATTTTGTTTATAGAAATGTTAGTGCTCTGTATAGTGATTTTTATATGTTTATTTGCTTACATATTATTAATTTTTTAAGGTTTTTGTCTATTTTGCAAGTTGAGAAAAAAGAAATACACACTGTAATTTACAGAATATAAAATGACCCCCACCATAGAAAACTAATAATCTTTAACACACCTGCAATACTAACCTTTTGTAAAGTGCTAATACAAGAAAGTGTTTAAGTAAGTGCTTGAGAATGACTATCTTGTTAAATTAGTCTCCAGACGGCTTCATAATATCGTGAACAGCATTGTGAATAGTCCTATAAGGGCAGAGTGCTTATTAGTAGCAGTCATCATCGTTTACCTTCCTCATGTACCCCCAATTTACTCATAAAATGTCCAAAGTCGTCTGCAATGTTTTATTTAGAGCCATCCATTTCTAAAATCAATCCTCCTGATGCACAATGTACTTCATTTTCGTTATCCATTTTTATGCTCATTGGATCTTCATAGTGCTCTATGTTAGAACAGGGAACCAAGGATCACACAAAACTAAGCTGTGCAACTCTTGAGGAACATCCAGAACCCTTCCCAAACAAATCCATCTTTTTTATCTGGTTGAATTCTGGCCCCTGAAATTAAAATGCTTCTCACAGAGGACAGCTACAAACCTTATGCTTCCAGAAATCTGGGGACAATCCCCATCAATTACAGATTGGTGACACTTTGCCTCTCACCCTATGCTTTCTTTTGGGAGTAAGCTACATCAGGAACAGGACAAATTATTTTCAAACTGGTGGCAATGGAAATCTTGTGCATATCCAGGAAGGCCCAATGTTATTCATCTTCATTGAGTATAATATTAGCCTTTTACTCCCACCCGACTTTTATTGTCCTTATTATCAACGTTAAAAGTCTGACCTAAACAATTAAAGGTTTCAGAGATGCTGCCCCTACTAAATATTCATCAGATTAATTTATCATATAGACTATCAACTAAATCTCAGAACTCAGGTCAAAGAAGTTACTTAAGCTCAAATTTAAAAAAAACATTAACTATGAGACAGAATCTTGAAGACTTCACAGATATCATAAACAAACATTAGATTACTCATCTTCAGTATATAACTGAGTTCATCAATTCCTCTCTCTGCCTACAGATCATAATCAACATCTATGTCAAACGTTCAGAGATTAGTCTTTCTCCAGAGTGGTGCTCGGTCTTCTGTGTGCTTTAACATAATTGCCATTATGGGCATACTTTGGAAGGGACCTACAGCACTCAAAATATGAGCATTGTTAAATGCTCAGGGCATTTGAGATTAGTCAGAAACCCAGAGGGCCATTTTCTTTAACCATCTCCTTTATTATCGTACAGCTATAATACCTTACATTGTGAGAAATTACAAACTTATTATTGCATATCCATGGCACTACTATAATCATACTTCCAATGTTCTTATAGGTTTTCATCAACTCATAAGCCTACTTTGTCCAGCCTATATAAAGTCCCCAAGTGACTAATTCGGTCTATGAAAAATGAGGCATTAAAGTATCATTTGAGAGTTAGGAGGAGAGGCATTTTATTAAATTGATCGACCCCAACAGGAACAAGAGGGTTTGGGTCCTAGGCCTCGAGTTCCTTATCTGCATTTTCTGACCATGTGGTATCATTTATTTTGTGAAGGCCATATGTGGAGTTAATCTAAATGACCTCCAAATACCTTACAGATTTGGAGTAATCACACTCCGGAAGATAAACGGGCAAATGAGTGAACAATGGGGGGGGGGGAATAAAGGCTACCTTTTATGGTGTGTCTTTCAATGCTGGTACTCTCACAAGCCTTCGTTTCCAAAATAAGGCTAAAAGTGACTAATTTATACAAATACATAAGTAGGTTGATGAACAGGGTGGAAAACCCATTTGCTTGAGTGTATAAATCAAAAAGTCCCAGTTTGTTTAACACCTTCTATGTGTCTAACACCAAGAACACAAGAGGCGTTTTGAGGGCCTCAGCATAAGAGATAACCCCCAAGGCAATGGGTGTTGGCAGCCAACAGAGGCCATGGTACCAACCCACTCTGTTCTTCCTGTACTATTGCTGGCACAAGGAAAGGCATCCTAATGTTGATGGAAAAGTTAGTGTTGTATATTTTTATGTATTGGCAACATGGAATTACATAACTGTAAAATTCTTCAAAACAGAACTATAAGCAATTTGAATAAGGTTGGCTTAATTATCTAACTGCTTAATTCTTGCTCAGGTCCAGATTTTATAACTCTGGCAAACACAATTTGCATTTCCCAGTGTATGCTAAACTATACAGGAGGCCGGTCCACTTTTCCATTTCCAATTCCTCCTCCACCTCCTTTGCTCCACCTGGTGATATAATACGCATTTTTGGAGGTTTTCATTTATTTGTACCTGAGGTATGGTCCCAGGAGGTCCCCAAAATAAAAACGTACATATGTAACTTTGACAAGCAACTTTTGTTGGTAGATGGAAAGGTATCATCACTTCCACAGAGTTTGTTTTTTTGCCCTCTATTAATTGAACTTCACAATTTTCATAACAGTCTACAGTCTACAAAAGAAATCCATGAAAAGTCAGGCCAAATCTACAAGGTGAATGCTGAACTGTTGGGATTCATGCCTTAGAGAAAACTTTCATGGCGTGATCGGTCTAAGTTAATGGAATAGCACTTTCTAAGGCATGGGTACTCACAAAACCTTTTTTAGGGGCAAAGCGTGAGAACTGAGAACTACATTGCTGCTAGCTAGGGGAAGTAAACTTGTGCATTGGGGAACTATGGGGCTGATTACGATGCTGGTAAAGGTAAAGGGACCGGCCGACAGGTAGTTGGCAGTCCTGACCTCCAAATTAGGATCCACCCGCCATGGAGGTGGCTGGAAACATAGCTCTTTGCTCTTTGCATTGAGGCTTGTGTTGCGGCCAGGAAAAGGGCCGCAGCACAAGCCCCAATGCAAAAAAGCATGTTTTTAAACATCCCTGCGGCAGGCACCATCCCTGATAAAGATAAATATTCTTATATTTTTTGATAAATAATAGTGTAAGTTTAGAATAGTCTGTAAAAAAGTGGAGCATAAGCTGAAAGTGAAAGTATGCTGAATATTTAAGTTATTTGAATGGTCTTAGATGTTTGGAGGTTCCTACTAGAAATACAATTGTGTAAATTATTTAGAATTAATACATTTTGTTTAAAAATGTAGGAGTTTGTCTACAATCTTTTAGGGTAGTGGTGCACATTTTGCAAACCTATGTAAGGCATCTTTAATGTTGATTACAACTTTATAGTTTTAGAGCTGTTATATGACAATACGTCATATAACATGGTACATTTTACAGGCGACCCTCAAAGATCAGATGCCAAAACGTAGACTAAAGAGTATACAGAAGCAAGGTAAATGAATACAAGAATTATTTTTAAACAAGGTAAATGAATACAATGATTATTCCGAGTTACGTTTGCACGCAAATGTGACTTTTTTTGGGACCGTAAAGAATTTTGTCATGGAATTGTTTAACTTCGTCAAGTTTTCTTCCTCACGTAAACTTTTCACAAAGCAGCACTCGTCCACGAAGGCCTTTGGACAGGACGCAGGAGATAATACTGGCCCGTCGCACACAATAGGCAGCCCAAGAGATGAGAAAGAGGTGCATGCTGGAGGGCAATGTTTGCAAGGCACCGGCTTTTGCACGGATGAATGCTCTCAACAATTCAAAGCAGTGCGTCCTTCCCGAGTCTGTCCGAGACACGTTTTTCAGAGGGGAGAAGGCAATGGCAGTATGACAACCAATACATAGGTTCTGATTTAAAAAATATATATATATTTTCAGATGAATCAAGGTCTCTATAATAACTCAAAGATGGCAACGGTATTCAGTATAAGCCGCTGACGTTACTGGAGGAGGAAGCGGCTGCGCCAGCACATAGAATGGGCTTAGACAGCACCAATCGCAGTGCTTTCAAGGAAGATACGACACAGTAGAGTTCCAATCAGGGACTCAGGAACACTCAGAGGCTGGGTCATCACCACACTTGCCCGAGAAAAAACGTAAAGTTAAAGAGGCTGCAATCAAAATGTTAGAAAGTAAACATGCTGTCAGCTCGATCAGCTGATTTGCATGACCATTCTGGGACCTTGCGGTAATGCATGGAAAATCCCAGAATGTGTTAGTCTAACCCTTGATGAGTGACACTTGGCAGGGCTGCACTGTGTTGTACAAAAACATATAGGAAATGGTAAAATTACTCTTTGAATGTTGAATTCAGTGTATTTACTTCTAATCATAATTCTATCAACGGACAGAAATGTTCTGATTGCAATAGAAAGCACCCATTATAAGCACACCAACTTTTAATTCAGTATTTAAACCATTCCAAATGACACACTGGTTGACATGCTCATGTGTGAGTCTTTTGCCTTTTGGAAACATGAAAAATGCTTATTTGGCAAAGCTTCCTTTTCTGTGAATCATTTCCTTCTTGCTTCTGAATCCCACATAGATCTCTGATACTTAGCAAGAGCAGCTCTTTTGGTGTGGTGTCAGTTTATGATGCTGTATTTGTATTCTTCAAACGTGCATCAACTGAAAGCCACAACATCCTTTGTTTTGGGGTTTTGTTACATGATTGTGATGCCATTTTATAATTAACTCAATCAAATATTTAACTCATGCATGAATTTATATCAATAGTGCAAAAGCTAAGATAGGGGAAGTAGCCACTACTCACTCCAAAGTTTTAACAAACATCTAAAATTCTGTGATCTACTTTGCATCTCAGGTTTTCACCCTCAACTAATTGTGAAAAAATGTGTATTTCTGAATGATTGTGGTTTTCTTTTACCGATCTGTGCAGCTGTTCAGCTCTTGCATTAACTCAAGAGAAATTCTGGGGTTGCACTGTGACGTTTGAACAGTGCAATCCCAGAATTAATAGATGCTCCGCTGTGCTCCGCATGAGCGCCCACTCTCAGGATATGGCCTCTGGTCTCTTTGGACATGGATGCTGGTCCTGTAGGAGCACCACTGTTCATAATCCAGAACCTCCATAACGGTTGAGCTCCTAAATGGATGGTTGGCATTGATCGAGCATTAGTCCCACGTACACCTATACTTCAATAAATCAACACCTCTTTTCATGATCTTCATTTTAAACCTCATTCCTCCAAAGCAACAAATAATGAACTCAAAGTTGAAATAGACCTGAAGGAAATGTGCAAGTTCTTTCCAATGTTGCTTCCCAGTAAGATGCTCTGAATGACACAATTTGATGTCATGGGAAATGGCTCATTTTATCGAGGAAGTGTTTTAAGTGGTCTTCTTATTCTTCTTTCAATATTGTGATTTATTTGTTATTGGTTTTGTAAAAGTCTATTTATACATTTTAGTTTTTGTAATTATGAATTGAAATCTATTTCTATTTCAAATAACAGTCTGAAGAATTACATTTACATGAAGACATCTTCCTATGCTCTAAATGTATCTCCCATTTTTGTTAATGATAAAATGTATCACAGTATTTGTGCACAAAATGTACACATTTGTTACTGCAAAGAGGCTTTAGGTGGTACTCCCCAAAACAAATTTGAAAAGAATGGGAAAATGATACATTTTACAACTTCAAACTGTGCTCTCTCCTCACTGTAGGGCCTACACAAACCATGTTTCTTCTCTCTTTGCTGTAGGCCCCACACCAAACCATGCTCTTGTCTCACTGTGGGGACAGCCTGTCATTGCGTCACTTCTAGGCTTTGACCCCGGCCTCTTGCTTACCCCTCCTTACTGCAGACCTCTATGCCATCCTTCTCAATGGTGGGGCTTAGATGCTAGAAAACTCCTGGGCAATCTGTACAGAAATTGAGAGATTCGGGCACACTTGGCTTAATAATAACTTTGTTACCCACTTGCACATGGTCATGGAGCACTAGAACTCCTTTAACTTGACCTGCTGGATCACGGACCATATTTTCCCATTTTTATCACCATTGTTTACCTCAGGCTCACTCACACAACTAAATCTCTGGCACCTTCTGCCACTGCCACCATGGAGGTGGGCCTGGTTCTCAATAAAGTACAGAATGGGGGCATTGCCCAAACATGCCCTGTTGCCTGAAGCGGTGACAGGCGATGCTATGTGCTGCCTACAGGGGAAAGATGAATTCACAGGCTGGCCAGATGAGTGGCACAGGTGTTGAAATTCATCACATGTGCAACTGGCTGGGAAAATGCTGTGTAGTGCTTGGTCGGCCCCATCAGTAGAAGAGGATTTAGTGCAATCTGCAGTGCTACCCAACCTTACAGACAATAACCATACTTTAAAACAGTGCCTTTGGATATCATTTTAAAGTGCTATTGGTTTCTAATATACATGTGCACACACTAATTTTGCAGTGCAACCCATACCCCTGGTGCCTCACCACTGATCACTGCCAGCCTTCATATGTCTCGCTGTATTGTCATAGCAGACCAATCAGCCTTGGAAAAGTTGGGGGCAATCAGTGCATATGTAAGTGCCAAGGACTTGAGGAGAGGTCAGCGGCAGTACCTCGAAATTGATGCCATGTTATAAATTAACCCCTGATGACTTTCACTAAAACTAGTCTCCATGCCATCAGCATTCGAATGCCTGGCCTGACCAATCCAGAGTTGATCATCTAAGACAATGCCACTGTCACTTGAAGCCAGTTTCATAGGGTGTTCATTCCAGAACCAAGGTGCAAACATTGTTGTGCACTAAAAAAAACATTGTTTTCTTGTCTGAGAAAAAGGCTAAATCCTTCACAAGAGATTTCTTAGAAGTCTTGATACTTATGTAACTCAGAATTATATCCTCACGTTTTCTTTTCGTAGCAACGTAAAGTGGAATCTGAAAGATAGTTGTAATTCTACTTTAAGTGATTAGGATTCTTTCATGATGATTCACAGCTGTTTTTTGTTGTTGAGAAAAACACTGGAGGAAAGTTTCTCCTTTTGCATGATCACCCCCATTTTTGTTTGGACTGATGCTGCCGTTTTTTTGACTCTGTGTAATGGGACTCTTGTATCCAGGCCCCAGTGCATGTACTCGGATCCCTAAAATATGCCAAAATTGGCTATACTCCTAATTGGCATATTTAGCTTTCATATAAGTCCCTAGTACATGGTACAAAGTGTACCCATGGCCTATAATTTAAATGTCACCATTGGAATGAAATACACATTGTGCCACCCCAAGAGTGACAGAGCAAAGCATTACTGCAGGCTTACTACTGTAGCCTGTCCATGCAGTTTTAAAACTGCAATTTCGACCTGCCCAAAAAAAACCCTATTCACAGGCCTAAACACTTCGTCCAAATATTAATGTCACCCCTAAGTAGGCCTTAATGCCCAATAAGGCAGGGTGTATTTTATTTAAAAGGGGGACGTGTTAAAGTTTAGCGTAAAACGTCCTTACAGTGAAAAGGCTCCAAAAGCTATTTTCAGTGTGTAGCAGGGTTAACGGTTTCATATAAAAGCATTGGGATATAATATGAACATTTCAAATTGTTGTCTCCACCTAGGATCCAGCTACAAAGTTAATTCTTGGACTGTTTAAAATATTTATTACAAGCCCAATTCATTAGTAAAGTTAGATTTGTGCTGAATATTTTACAAAAGGTATTGTTTAAAAGTCAAATTTTACCTGCCTAAATCCTCCAGAAGTCCATTTGCAAGAGCTTCCAACTGTCACCCAGGAGTTGAATAGTTCCTTTGATCAGGTATAGCCTTGCTCCCAGGTGAACTGTTTCTTTGGCAGGTTGACAATCTGGACTGTGCCTATGAACTTAATTTTCTTCAAAGAGGTCTACCCTGTCGCAGGCAGATGTAGCGAACACCGGGACCTGCCCCTCCTTTGCCTCTCAAGTTAGCTAGGCACCAAAGCCATTGGTAGAGGGGTTGCCCCCAGAACCTGTGTTGAGTAACCACAAAGGAGGGGTTGCTCATTTCCCTGGACACACAGCTAGGGTGGGCACATGAGCTCTGCACAGGGGAAGAAGGGATTTAGGTAGAAGAAGGCACTGTGGGATTGTTTGCAGTAGGCACAGGAAGTGCTGCAAAAGTTGTTAAGGTTACTCCTAGGAACTTTTCCCTAAGTCCGTTTTTTTTTATATATAGCGCAGCTACTCACCCTTACAGGTCTCAAGGCGCTGGGGGCCGTAGTGGAAATTAAGTGAGCTATTGCCCAGAGTCACATGGTGCTGAGCTGAGCTGCCGCCGGAGCCGGGGATCGAACCGTGAACCCTGTGCTCCGAAGTCAGCTGCCCTGGCCGCTGCACCACACCTCTCCCTATTGGTTAGGGAGGGGCCAGGAATCATCCGCACCCACAGGCTAGTGACAGACATAAATGAAGCACCCTTAGGCACCGTCTTCAAAACACTGCTGGGCCTGCGAAAGACAGAAGAGGGACTGCACCTGCTGTTCAGACCTGTGAGGAGACCTGAAAGGCTGGACCTGCTCCCTTGTGTACCCAGGACAAAGAAGTGTACTCCAAGGGTCAGTTGCCTGCCCTTCCGTTAAGCTACAGGGACACAACAAGCTGTTAGAAACCCTTTTCCTGAAGAGCCCACCTGACCTGCTCCAATTGGACCTGCCTTAAACCCTGCTTGTGGCTTATGCTAGAGTGAGTCTTCATCCCCAAGTGCTGTTCTGGAGGTCCTGGGACCCATGGCTGTGTCAAAGTGTACTCCTCCAAAAATCCTGAGGAACCTCGGCACTGAGAAATGTTTTTTTTTTTTTATTAAACAATCTTTATTCAATTTTTACAAAAAGGAACCCTCCCATCACCCTCCCCCCTTGTCAGACAGGAAAATAGATCCAAATTCATTATATAATATTGAACATCCTTATAACACCATCCAACGGCTTATTGCAGCAAATCATCAAATAAACAATCCAAAAATAAATAAATAAATAAATCCTGTTAAAAAACAAAACAAACATAAGTAACTAAATAAATACATAATCCAGGCCACTTTATTTAATCTTTTTATCTGATATGCCTGGGATACGGATATTTATGCACTATTTAGACTCCATTCCAGCATGGGGGTCCAAATATTTAACCCTCTGCTACGCTTTTTCCTACCCTTACGCATATATATAGCCATTTCTAGATTCGAGATTGCTAACAACCTAGCTAACCATTGCTGAAATGAGGGGGGATTAGGGTCCATCCAAGCGGTCGCTATACACATTCTTAAGACCGCCATGGCAATAAAAATGAATTCATGACCGGCTCTTATATTATTAGTGTTTGCCACCCCCAATAACATAACATCGCTGGTCAATACAATTTCCGTTTGTAATACTTCGGTTAAAAATTTCCCCACATCTTTTTGAGTGTTTCCAACTCTTTACAAGCAGAAAAAATATGTATGCTATCAGCTTTGTATAGCATACATCTTGGACAATATGTTCCCTTACCACTCCCCCATTTAGCAATTTTATCAGGCGTATAATATAAAGAAAAACAAGTTTTAAAAAACTGCGCTTGTAGTTTCGTAGACATGAGAATAGTTTGTGACATGGAATAAGCATAATTAAATTCATCGCCAGAAATGCCTATTTTCTCCTGCCACCGTAGTGATACTTTATCCAAATCATCAGGGATAGCCGAATTAATAAGAGAGTAGATCTCCCGATAGTACTTGATTTAGGCGTAGTAATTTCTCCACGATATCAATTTTTTTGAATTGTACCCATCCCCCAGTCTTCCGTGACAAAAAATCTCTGATTTGGAGATACTTGAAGAAATCTCGCCAATCTAAATTAAAATCTTTCTTTAATTCTTCAAAAGATTGTATCCCTGCAGGGGAAAATAAATTGCCTAACTGCAAAATTCCCGCTTCTCTCCATTTCTGTATATAAAACCCTCTAAAGATCTCCGGGAGGATTGGGTTATCAATTAAGGGGGTATAGAATGATATTCTCCCTATACCAAGTATTTTCCTAAGCGAACTCCATACTTTAAATCCACTGTGTAGGGTTTTATACCGGACTTTTTATAATAGCTATCATGCAGATGGCGCCACAAACATCCATTACTTTTACTACCTAACATAAGTTGAAAATTAGAGGGTATATTATCCGAAAGAGCCTCTTCACTATCATTCTGTAATAACTCTCTAGAATATAATAAAACAGAGGCCCAATAATATGCTTTCAAATTTGGTAGAGCAAGCCCTCCCCTATCCCTGGAGAGGGTGAGGAATTTATAAGCTCGCTGAGGTTGTGAATAAGCCCAAATAAAACTGCAGAACATACGCTCTAGTGATTTAAACCATTGTACTGAGAATTCTAAGCAAATAGCTCTAAATAAATATAAAATCTTAGGAAAACACAACATCTTTACAACATTAACTCTACCTATAATGGAGAGATACAAATTATCAAGGCGTTGGAGATCTTTCTGCATAGCTTCCATAATTGGTTTTAGATTTAGATCAACAACATTATCAAGTTTAGATGAGATACAAACCCCTAAATATGTGGCCTTATCTACTACCCGTGCGTCAGTCATATTAGTATTATTATTCACAACAATCTGAATTTTCCCTTGATTCAAAGCATACCCAGAGACTGATCCAAAACTTTTGGCCTCCTGTTCAATTGCTGTCATAGCCGTATTAGGATCAGCCGTTACCACGGCAATATCATCCGCGTAAGCCAGAGATTTAGTGGGGAAATCTAGCGACCATATGGGTAATATTATGTTATTTGCTTCTAATCTACGGATGAAGGGGTCGATGTAAATCGCAAATAACAATGGTGAACATGGGCACCCTTGCCGTGTTCCACGGGAGATAATAAATTCTTTAGATAAGGTACCGTTCACCATCACGGCTGCTGTAGGTTTAATATACAGTTTTTGCACAGCATGGATATACCCCTCCTTAATACCGACACTAGACATAGAAGCCCACAGATATTGCCAGGAGACCCTATCAAAGGCCTTCTCGGCATCTAATAACACCAATGCCATAGGGTCCCCTGCAACCGCCATAATGTCGAATAAAGTAATTACTCTTTGTATGAGATTTATGGTAGATCTCCCTGGCACGAACCCGTGTTGACATTTAGAAATCACTTTATGGATGATAGGTGCAATCCTATTAGCCAAAATTTTTGAATATATTTTTGAGTCGGTATTAATTAAAGTAATAGGACGATAAGACCCTAATTGCTCTAGTGGTTTGTTCTTCTTTGGAAAAATAACTATTTTTGCCCTAGACCAAGAATTTGGGGGTTGACCACCCTTAAAGATATGAATCAAAAGATCAAGTAAAACCATTTTAATCTGATCTATAAAGATAACATAAAATTCTGAGGGTATACAGTCCAATCCGGTCGCTTTCCATGTCAGTATGGGGGTGGGCAGAAATTCACACTTTGCTCAATCTATGGAAGTAATGATGATGATGCGGCAGTATTTGATGACATTTCAAATGAATTAACACATTGGCCGTTACCGATCATGGTCTGCGGGGATTTTAATATTAATCTACCTAATGACTGGTCTATGACAGAGGGCTGGCAGTACACAGGCCGCAAACCTAGAGTGTTCAGGGCATTAAAGAATATGTGTCAAACACATGGCCTAGTTGATGTCTGGCAGACCCTAAACACTAATGACCCAGGGTACACGTTTTTTCTAACCCTCATCGTACCCATGCTAGACTAGATTATGTTTTCATCTCTAATTCAATAAAAACAAAATCTCGAATTGAGAAGTTGCCACGCATCCTATCAGATCATAATCCACTAATCTGTAGTTTAGAGATAGGAATGGGTAATCCTTCTATAAAATCCTGGACCTTCGAAAAATCCCTACTTTTAGATCAAGAATACTGTGTACACATGAGAGAATGGATCCCGAACTTTTTGGAAGACAATCTAGGGAGTACATCAATTGAAATTGTTTGGGATACTTTAAAGGCAGGTGTTCGAGGGAAACAGTAAAGTACTCACTAAAAAAAAATAAACAAGCTAGGGAATCTCTGAACCTATTATATGAGAATTTAAGGGTGGTGGAGGAAGGTTTGGTGAGAGCGGCCTCAATAAATAAAGAGATAGAGGAAATACAAAAGATACAAAGCAAGATTGCGATCGCTAAGGCCGCAATAACCAATACATTTACTGATAAGGCTGTCAAAAAAGCATTAACTCAAAGGGAAACGGTCTATGAGGTAAACGAGCAAATCGGTCATCAACTTGCCGTCCGGACAAGACAACAGATCTCTTTAAATTTGATACGTGAGATTAATGATCCACTGTTAGGTCAGATAACCGACCCCGAACTTATAAGAGATGCCTTTTTGAGATTTTACCGGGATTTATATACCGAAGAGCTGGGGGGACCAATTAGACGTCCAAAAGTATTTAGATAGTACTGTAGGTATAAAGTTTGGTATGGAAGATCAGGCTATCTTAGAGGATTTCCCTAATGAGGAGGAATTGGTTAAAACAATTAAAGGCCTGACTGAGAAATGTTTTAGCGACAAAGACCTCCAGAGGACTAGGACAAACCTACCAAGTCAATTTGATGAAGGAGCACTGCTGCCGAGCCAAAGTTTCAAGTCACAACCGCTCAGAGCTTTTCCACAGCAGCAAATCCATTTCAGCTGGACCCCGCAGATAAGAAGCTAGGTACTGTGGTGCCCAGTTTGGCTACAGTTTTCAGCCTTTCCCCACTGGTAGAATCCGAGCTACAAAAAAATGTATAAGCCTGAAGGTATAAATCTTCATCGGGCGAAGGTGCTAAAAGTATCCGGTGAGCAAGGGACCTACCTTGGCGGCAAATTTTTAATTCCTCTCGCTTTGAGCTTTCCTGCCAAAAGTCAGTGGCATTACCTCATATTCGTCTGATGGCTGGTGGAGCCAATCTCGGCCACAGCCGGCTGCTCTGTCCTGCCAAGTGTTTTTGACTTTCATTTCAGTGACTAAATCAGAAAGTAAATCTTCCAACCAGGATTAACCTGGTATCTGTATCTGACCCCTGCTCCATCATAGTCAACCTTAAATTGTGCCTATGTCCCAATCAAGTGCAACCACAATTGGCACTTAATGCTTTTTGGCACTTTTTTTATTTAAAACTCTAAAAAATCATGTAGCCGTTTACACCCTTGTTGGATTTTCTCATTTTGGTGTCATTTTGATCATTAAAATATTATTTATTTTTATAAATTGGGGAGGATTTTTATTATGTTGTGTTTTCAACTTTTTAAATGTTTTGGTACTTCTAAATGCTTTATACATTTTCTTAAGCCTGTCTGCTCTGTGCCATAGCTACCAGGGGTTGAACCTATGTTTAAATTAGTGAAACCTTTACTAGACCTAACAAGAATAGTGACTTTATCAATTGTGGTAGACTACTACCACCCCGACTAATAATCCACTTTCTCACAAACATTGTGAAAAATTGTGCACACACAAATATTTGCACAACCTGGTGGCCTCATCTGTAAGTTTAATAACAGAGAAAATCATAAATGTTTTTGTTTTGCCATTCCCTGATATTCAAAATACACTCAACAGAGGTGGAATTTTGTTGATTTTTATAAACAGAGCGGAACATAACCAAAGATTTTAATTATCTTGAAAAGTAGAAAACAGCAAATTCTGTAAAATAGTCCTTCCTGTATGGTGTCTTCCCTGCTACTTCAGAAGAAGGCAAACTGCATTGAAATTTCCTTCTTTGCCTTGCCTGCTTTCTGGTAGGTAAAGCAGTAGGCATGGCCACTGGAATAATGTAACAGGGGAGGACCAAATGATGCAGAAGGGTTTACTTAATTACACCGCAAGAAAAGGCAAATTATGTGGCACAATGCGTCACTTTTTTGTGATAGTATTACTTCATTATTTTGTCATTTTAACACATTAAATTGTCTGGGCAAATGTAGTACCCCATTAGTAGCACTTTAACACCCAAATAGGCAACTGAAAGGTGGCCATCCAACCTATGCATACGGCCCTCCACTGAGCAGCAGCACAAGTCACTCCATGTTTTCCAACTTTTGATCCGTTTGAACTGCAAACAATTCTTTTGTTAAAACCGGCAAATTGTGCAGCAGATTATGGATTTTGTGGCAAATGCAGCAAATCCATAATTAAGTGGAAATCACCGCAGCCACAGAGCCACATAATTCTAGTGACAGTCTGTAATGCCCTCCTCCTACAGATCTGTGAAGATTAGCAACGTAGAGGAAAGTTCCCAGCATCCCTTGTTTCCTGTTTTGTGTGTAGAAAGCTGCACGAAGAGCAGACATGAGCACACATGCCTGGGACAAGACGGCTCCATGCACAACCATTCAGGGGCCCTGAAGATGAACCAGGGAATGCCATCATGTCTGTTTAAATTTGTCACCATAGAAATTACGTTCTACTCATGATAGGTTACATCCACCTTCTTCTGTTAGTCATTTGTTTTAGAACCCACTCTAGTGGTATAGTTTGAAAGACAACTTAAAAGAAGAGAAGAGCTTCTTCAATGTACTAACATCCTTTTGACCCTACATTTGAATTGTATGTCCGAGTACCATGAGAAGGAAAATGTTATGCAGCTGATCAGTAAAATAATCATGTATCCAAGCCAGTGTGTAAAAGAAAGGTGCAGAGAAGCCAGCACCAATGACCAGCTTGTTTCTCCCTAACTGGCAAAAACTGTCTTTTGGAACAAAATATCTACAAAAAACATTTTCCTTCCTTTCTTACTGAGACGATGTCATACAAATCAAACCATTCGAAGCTGAACCAGAAGAAGCCTCTGTGATGAGGTATCTAAAGACACACTTCAATAAAATATCTCTGAAATGGAATGTGAAATTAACAGGAGCAGTAGGCAGCATTTAAGTGTTCAATGCGGATATTTTATATGCATGAATATTTAAAGGAGATTGATATAATCCAGCTCGTTCCTTTGAATTATAATAATAGAAAGCAAAAATAAAATGTAAAGCTTTGCTGCCAAATTGGTAATTTCTGTTAAAACAATGAATAGAATGGCCACTGATGCCAAGTGTAAATACCACCAGTAAATGTGTGCTTATACACAACTGTTAAGGCAATTTCAAGAGTAACAAAAGGGAAAGATAAAGATCATAATTTGCTATTTTTGATGGCATAAAATACTAATAATGAACTATTTGAAAATAAACAGAGACACTTGCAGTACAGCACTGCCGTTCCTTAATGGAGAGACCGATTGTTCAGGGCTGGGGAAATCCCTGCCCTAGCACTGCCATACTGGGCATAGTTCTTGGCATAATATGTTCACATGGCAGTATGCTGGTGCTGACAAATTGAGGACAATTCTTGGACATAATTCTTAATTTAAGGGACATCCATGGCAAAATACTGGTGCGAGAAAATTAGAGATAATTCTAGGCATTAGGAAGGAAAACGATGAAATACGGGCCTACAAAATGATTGCCCTGACATACTAGAGATAATTTCTGGATATGGGTCATCTACGGGTCTTGCCATAACGAGGTACCAATGGCATATAGAGGGATTCCATGACAAAATATTGGACATGGAGATAATTACTGACCTAAAAGGGAAATCACTGCACATTTTATAAACAATGGTATAAACTCCTGGATAGCATCGGGTTTCATTGGGTTGGTACACAAATTACTTTTTATAACATTTCTGTGAAAAGTATACTTTAAAATGCATTATTTGACCAATATTTTAAAAATTCTGACTTGCTCACTGAAATTCGAGCTGGTATTATGCCTAACAATAACAAAACTTACAAGCAGCCACTGCCACATATCAACCTATGTAAAACTTTCAAACAAATAAATAAATACTGTGCTCTGCGGATACACAAGTAGCTTTCAAGTGACTCTTTTTCTAGGCTGTTTGGGTTGTCAAATCATTTATTTTCAATAAGGATATCATTTTTCCAATAAGCTCTTTTATTTTAAATCCAAGTGCACCATGGGACTGAGATCTTCCTTCAACTCCATGAGAATGGAGAAGAATTTACTTCTACTGTTAAGTGGGATGAAGTCAAAAACTTAGCGCTTGACAAAGTTTCGTAATTGCCTGTATTGAAGTTTCCAACATCCAGCCCCGTTTCAGTGATAATTTTATGTTCCTGGTATGCTGTGCCGGATATGGCAGCCAGGGATTGTGCAGTGCAACAAGATATTGCAGTTAGATATGGGATCAGGAACAAGAGGAATCTGGACTAGACTTGGAGAGGGGGGCTTAAAGGAGGCAAGGTAAGGGGTGACCAAGCTGTGCTAGTCCCTCCTCCAGTCCTTTGTGGCAGTGGGAATGGTTCCTGTTTCTGCAAAAGGCACTTAAAGCTGCCTTTTAAAATAAAATCACAAGCTTCACAATGTTTTAAAACAAAATTGAATATAAGAGTTGGGAGACCAAGATGTCCGGATCACTCTGTTATGGCAGGGCAGTACATTCTGCGGTGGGTACTGGTAAGAACTGTGTCCGTGTTGGCACAACGGTGATTGTTAGGGATGACTGGATAAAAGAAATAGCTTATAGGACGCAGTAGAAGCCCAGGTAAGATGATGGTGGGAGGCTGTGAGGTTCATAGAGTATATGTAAGAGGACAAAGGAGACCTGGGCTGTGTCAATACCATGTGCGCTTGCATAGTGAAGGGGTATGTGCCGGTATTTATGGATTTGCAGCATGTAAAGCACATGCATATAACTGCAAGGGTGGACTTAAGTAGCAGCATGAGAAATAATCAATCAGGATCATGGGGCTGGTTTGACTCATGTACCCCAAATGCAAAACCTGAACCTAGAAATGCAGTGATATCTAGAAGCTGAATAAATAAATAGAACTCCAAGGGGAAATGGAAGTTACATGAGTTGTACCTATATAATCTGAAATCGGTTGAAAATTGCTGTCATTGCCAGGGGTACAGACACCAACATAGATAAGGCAGCAGGAATTAATATACTGTATTTATAGAGCTTCAAGAAAATTATAATATTTTGAACGATTATAGAGTATTACTCCCTTTGCGTTGGCCTCAGTGATTATTCAAGCAGTGCCCTGTTTGCTTGGTTTTACCCTCAATTTCTTACCAGTCCAAGCCTTCCTAAACCTCAACCCATGAATCAATGAGTGATAGCACAAGAGCCAGATGACTCGTGTGACCTCAACACACACACTCAACCTGCGCCCTAAATGTTGGGCCCGCACTTTAACATGCCTTTTCCTTGTGAGTCCCAAGGAGTCTGAGTAAAGGGTGAAACATGATAATGGATTCTACTGTTCTGTCCTATCATGTCCTTGTAAGAGTCCAGCAACATCTACATCTGCAGTCATGTGCAAGTCTTCTCAACCCCAACACCAAAACCACTTGCAAAATGGAACCAACCCAAGCAAACTTTCCAGCATCCCACTTACCTTATCACATGTAAAACACTAAGAACAGAAAGTTAATTTCCTAATGACCCAGTTTGGAATTTGGAACCGTATTGAAAATGGGGCGCACAGTCACTGTTTGCGCCACAATGCACTTTTAAACAGGTGTGCTGGGCCCGGGTGGCAGTGCATTCAGCTGGTCAAAGCCACTATGTTTCTCTGCACAGGCAGCAATCTGCCTGCACTTTAAAGAGGGCTTAGAAATCTCCCTGCAGATGAGTGCTGTTAGTGACTGCACCCGCGTGCAATCATATGTCTTCCCTTCAGAGGGCTGCTCACAGGGGGTGCCCTGACTGTGCTCCACCTTCTTGAGGCTCACTTTCAGTGCACCTCCTAAAGCCGTTTTTACCTCTGTGCCCGCATCTGTAATATGGTGCAGTTGCAAAGGCAATGCCTTCATGCTAATGAGGGAATGTCCTCTCATGCTGGCGCTGCATGTCCACCAGTGCTATCAGTGTTATGGAAGGAGACACACAAGCGTCTGCAGCCCCTTCTGTAATACTAAAGTGTCCTGTAGAGTTGTGCAAAGTGGGCATACATGCATGTTGCACCCCTGGGGCACTTTCCATTATACGACCCCTGTTATTCAGCAGACAGTATAGGTTTCATCAACACACACAACCCTCATGTCATCATCGACTTAGGGACAAGGTTCTCTCCAAAAACGACTCACTTCCTCAATGCCCTGTAGCTTTGGAAACATTTAGTACATCAGCTACTCCCATAGAAAGGGAAAGGGCATCACAGTCATCCATCTATCATTGAGGATCTCTACACTGTAGCAGTAGGTGTCCTTCAGGTCCTGCAAGCGCTCTCCTACCACTTTCTACAGTCATCAATAGAGACAGTCACCATGGATATAATCTAACAACTATCTAGACACATCCTGCCCAATAATAGCCACGCGGAGACAGGTAGGTCAGTAGCTATGTTTTATTATGTTTCTTGTTCTTGTGCCCACATGCACGTCTGTCCCTGTGCCCTCGTTGTCCCTGAATGCCCTCCCCACTCCCTGACCGGAAGTGGTGTCCTGTTCCTGTCCCCTCCCCACATTCGGGTGCAGGGTCCTAGTGCCCTCTGCCCCTGATCACTACATCTCCCCCTTTGTGGAAAGAAAGAAACAACGGAGGAGATATATATAGAGAGAGAGAGAGAGAGAGATGGTGTTCTGATCCCCACAATTACAGTTCCTCAATTAGTCTCTTTGGCCGTCTGCTTACTCTCCTTGGACATGATCCTTCCATTTCCTTGTTTGGTACCTCTTCTTGTCTCTCACGGTTGTATGCCCTTCTTCCCATGCTGTCCATAACTCCCTCATTTTCATGTGTTGCATTGCTCTTTTGTGCTGTGTCTCCTCCGTCCTCATCTAATGTCTTTAGTCCCTTGAAGTGAGAACTATTTCTAGTGATCCGGTAGGGGCCCGATGCAGCTGTTATCATTGGCCACTTGACATTTATTATTGTCAGCGGTTCATCTGAGAACGGACTGTCTGATTTTCCTGATTGCCGTTGGTGCACCAAGAGTAAGTCCCCTTGCCTCAGGTGTGATGATGTGGCATGTCTCCTGGCGTCCGCATATAGTTTCATCTTATTTTTCGCTTCCTGATCTCTTGCTGCAATGTTGTTGTGTTCTGGTGGAGCCTTTGCCTCTAGTTGTGGCAATCTTGTCCTGCTTGTCCTTCCTAGCACCAGTTCTGCTGGGCATCGTCCCGTGGAGCTGTGAGGGGTGTTTCGGTAGTCTCCTAATATTTGACAGAGTGCCTGGCCTATGGAGATCTGCGCCAGTTTTGCTCTTTGGACTGCTTTCTTTTGGTTCCCCATGAATCTTTCCACCATGCCGTTTGCTTGTGGCCATAGGGGTGTTATTTTCCGTTGGTGAATGCCCAGGTAAGCCATGAACTTGTGAAACTCTTCTCCTTAGAAAGGAGGCCCATTGTCTGTCTTCATTGTTTGTGGCGAGCCCCAGGCTGCAAAGATGTTTCAAGTATCGCAACGTTGCGGTCGCTGATGTTGACGAGACGTGTCGTACTATGGGAAATCTGGAGTACTCATCAATGACCACTAGCAAGTAGTTGCAAGTGTCCAATGGCCCATAGAAGTCAGCTGCCAATGTTGTCCACACTGCCCCTGGAAGCTCCGACATCTGTAGCTGTTCTGGCTTTGCTGGTCGTCCTGTTATTTGGCATAAGTGACAGTTTATGATGGTGTCCTCCACCAGTCGATCCAGGCCTGAGAACCATACTCTTTCCCGTAGCTTTTTTTTTGTTGCTACTATGCCTCTGTGGGACTCGTGCCAGGTTTACAGTCTGCCGCCGTAATGCTTTTGTCATTACTATCCTTGTACCTCATAGTAGGATTCCTCTTTCTGTTTCCGAAGTTTCCTCTTGTATGTTTTTGAACGCAAGCATTTCTTCCCTTTTCACTCCTTCTCCCATGGTGCTGTTGGTGTTTACGTGTCTCCACCTTTGCTGTCATGTGGTCAGTTTAACTGCTTGCATTGTGGCATCCTTTGCTGTCTCTTGTTCCAGTTCTTCAATTGTTATTGGTGCGGGAGTGTTCTGCCATAGCACAAAATTTAGGTATTCTTCTGCAATTGATGTGTTTTCTGGTGTCTGCGGTAGGGGATGTCGTGACATGTAGTTAGCTGGGTTGTGCTCTTTTCCCGGCTTGTGCACGGTCTTGAAATCATAGTCCATCAGTCTTATTCCCCATCTTTTAATGCGTGGCGGTATCTTTGCTTTCGGGTTTCCATATATGGTCACTAGGGCCTGATGGTCTGTTACAATGGTGAACGGTTTTCCGTAAATGAACATGTGGTAGTGTTTACATGCCCATACTACTGCCAGACTTTCCTTCTCTGGCTGGGAGTAGGCCCTTTCAATGTCAGATAAACTCTTGCTCGCATATGCGACAATTTGTCTGGGCGAGTCTCTTCCAGGCATGTGTTGTGCTAAGATTGCTCCTAACCCTACCGGGCTGGCGTAAACGGTGAGCTCAGTGCATAGCGATGGATCGAAATAAGCAAGATGATCTACAGCCACTACTGCGTGTCTGATGTCTTCAAATGCCCTCCCACATTCCTGTGTCCAGAGAAATTTCTGACCCTGCTTTGTTAGGTCTCGAAGCGGTGTGCTCACGGTGGCAAAGTCTTTTATGTAGCGGGCACAGTAGCTTGCTAAACCAAGGAATGACCTTACTTCTGCTACTTCTGTTGGAGGCTTTGCTTTTTCCAGTGTCTCTACTTTACTGGGGTCCGGCCTCATTCCGTTTTTTGAAAAGATGTGTCCAAAGAATACTAGTTCCCTTTTCCCCAGTTCGCATTTGTCTTCATTTAAGGGCAAACCTGCTTGTTCCAACCGGTTTCAGACCTCAAGTAGAGCTTTGTCGTGCTCCTCGTCTGAGCGGCCGAACACCAGGATGTCATCACTGTAATTCAAACTGTTCTTTATTGGCCTTATTAGTTGCCTTATGATCTCTTGAAATATCTCTGCTGCTGACGATATTCCAAAGCTGAGTCGCTTGTAGCGAAAAAAGACGCATGTGAGTGGAGAATGTTGTGATGTACCGTGATTGCGGATTCAGCTCCAGTTGATGGTATCCTTTGCACAGATCTAGCTTTGAAAATCTGCATGCGCCAGTGAGACAGCTGATCATGTCATTAAAGTGAGGCCCTGGGTGTCTTTCCCTCTCGACTGCCGTGTTTGGTATTCTCATGTCAACGCATATGCAAATCTTTAATGTGTTCTTCTTTGGTACTGCTACTATTGGAGATACCCATGGGGTTGGTCCTTCAGCTGGCTCTATGATATCTTGCGCCAGCAGGCTTTGTATTTCTTCTTCCACCTGAGGTTGTAGATGTATGGGCACTCTTCGGTGATGCTGAGCCACAGGTTTGATTGCTTCATTGATATGTAATGTTATTTGCTTTCCCTTTAGTTTGCCCAGCACTTGTAATATGGCTGGATGTTCCCTCAGAATGTTCTGTCTTTCTGACATGTTCTAGGTCATTGCTAGGAAGCCCATCACCTGTGCGGTGATGTTGCTTAGCAGACAGGGTGCTGGAATGTCTCCTCGAAGTACATGTATTTCCTCTTTGACCGACCTTTCTTTGTATGTCAGTGTCTCTGTGAACTTCCCCATGTTCACAACTGGTTTTCTCGAGCCCCAGGTGAACACATCAACAGTGGACGATGATAGTGGCGGTTTCACTTTCATTTTCTCATATTCTGACATGCACATGATGTTGCATGTGGCTCCACTGTCCAGTACGAAGCTTGTGCTGTGACTTCCTACTTCAATGTTCACCGTAGCTGTTTTCTTTATCTGGTGTTTTTCTACGAGATGAATGTGTTCTGGCGTGCGATCTTCCATTGGCGCATCTGACATCAGATACAGTCGTTCCACAGCCTCTGGCGTGTTGACTCCGTCCGATTCAGCTGAGGGACTGCGATTCTGTGTTTCTATGTGCTGTGCGTATCTGCTTGTCACTGTCCGTTGTCTTGCTGGTCTCCCTCGCTCACTTTTGAATTGTCCACTCATGCAGGTACTCGCAAAGTGGTTTTCTCTGTTGCATTTCCTGCATTTGTCGCCCATCGCCGGGCAGGCGCCGGCATGTGGAAATTCAAGTCCGCATCGATAGCATGTTCTTTCTTGCTTTTTCCGTGGTGGCGGTGTATTGTCTCGTTTCTTGACCTTTCCTGTTACGTGGTTCGCTTGTTCCACTCTTCTTGCCTTCCCAATTTCCATTTGTCTGGCATGTGTTGTAGCTCTGGCCTCCGCTCGGGCCATGGTCAGTATTTTCTCTAGCGTGGACGGCTCCTTAAGAATTCGTGCACGGAACTCCACTGACTGACAGCCTTCAATGATGCGCAGTCGTATGGCCTGCTCGTTGTCAAACTTATCGAATTCGCAATAGGTAACTAGTTTTCGTAGTCTGGTTGCGAAATCGTCGAGGGACTCCTCTGATAGTTGGCACGTGGTATTGAACGTGTACTTCTCAAAATCCACATTTCTTTGTGGATCAAATTTGTCTGTGAGACACTTTATCAGTCCCTTGTATGTTGCAGTCTGATCTTGGGGAAATGTTATTAACAGGTCCTCAACCTCATCACCTACGAAGTTTAGGAACAAGTCTATGTTTTGCTCATCTGTGTACGCCTTGCATGTGGCACGCATGTATCGTTCGAATTGTCTTATCCATCTTTCCCACCGAATGCCTGTTTGTGGTTCTGACAGACTGAACGGTAGGGGTCTGCGGAAGATTGCATTCGCGCTATTCTTGTCGCTTGCGTCTTCTGTCATTTTGTTCTCTTTTATTTCTTTATTTCACCTTTGTTTGTTGCAATTTCCTCTTATTTCTACTTTGCTTCCTTTGTTTCAACTTTATGTGTTGCTATTTTCTTTTGCTTTCACCTTTTTTCCTTTTCTTATGATTTTTTTAGTTTTTCCCGACCTTAAAATGGCCGCCGGGCCTTCTTAAGCCTCCTATTGGCTCTCCCCCCTGACCCTACGATGGCCGCTGTGATTTCTGTAGGGCGAGATTTGCTATTTCTCCAATGGCCTGACTTTAAAATGGCCGCCAGGCCTTCTTCAGCCTCCTATTGGCTCTCCCGCCTGACTCCAAGATGGCCGCCGAGCTCTCACGAGATTTCAGCTTGAAATCTACACGCGGGAGACTCGGGGCTATCTTTCCAGTCGGTGGGCGGCCGTGGTCACGGCTGGGTGCACTGCTTCTTTCCTACTCACCTTGTGCATTTGATGCGGCCGGGGTGGGCTCCCGACTTCGCGTTTCTTCTTTTGGGGGCCGGTGGACCAGTGTAGGCTCCTGGTTCTGTTTCCTCGTGACCTGGGGTGAACTCCCGATGTCGCGTTTTCTCTTTTGCAGTCGGCGGACCAGGGTGGGCTCCTGGCTCCATTCAGGCGTTGTGGGGGCACGCGCTTCTGGCCGCTTCTGGATTTCGTATCCCACCTCATCGTCGCCAGTTGTCGTGTCGCTGCAGACAGAAGCCACGCGGAGACAGGTAGGTCAGTAGCTATGTTTTATTACGTTTCTTGTTCTCATGCCCACATGCACGTCTGTCCCTGTGCCCTCGTTGTCCCTGAATGCCCTCCCCACTCCCTGACCGGAAGTGGTTCCTGTCCTCTCCCCACATTCGGGTGCAGGGTCCTAGTGCCCTCTGCCCCAGGTCACTACACTGACCTCATCACCACAGCACTGATAAGCTTAAAAACGATTTCCTCTGTTATTTGAACTGTTCAGGCAACTAAAGTGTTTAATACCATGAATAACATAGCATAACGTGTATTTGTAAAGCGCTTGTATCACCCAATGGTATCAAGGCATTGAATAACAGATGTTTATTTTTTCCCAACTCAATGGTACTCATTTGATCAGCCTCAAAACGATGAAAGGCTGAGTGGACCCGCCGAGATTTGAACCTGTGACCATCCCTACAGTGGAGGCAGTAGTCCACTAAGCCACCAGATCCAGCTTTGAATGAAGCCTTCTTCAACATGTGAGGCACAGTAAACCTAAAGTAGCACACCACACAGCCCACCCATGTCAAGGACAACACTTAGACTTAATTTGCCCCCCCAAGCACCAATCTTTCTAGCCACAGCCCATGACACCTAAAGTGGAATTTACCACTTCAGCATCAATTTGACAACTACTCATTCTGACGTTCCCACCAAAGACAGTCAAGGAACAAGTCCACTATTTCTATACATTGTTTGTTATTGCACTCCATGAGAATCTGAAATCCCTATTGGCTTTATTATACCTCTGCATCAACATCAGTGCTCTTCTCCCTAACCTTGCCTAGACATCTCTCAAGTGTTGATATGTGCTGGTCAAGAAATCCACATCCCAGAACAATCAGGAGCTTATAGACAGTAAACATGATACTAAAAGGCAAGAGAAGACACTGAGCCAAACAAAGGTGCAAGAAAACCTGATGAAACTAGAGAATCTCTGATTCTCCCATATATGGCTTGTCTCAGACACCAAGGCAACCAACTATAACACCAGCATCCTTATCTAAACATTGGGTATGATCTTGTTAAGGTTCATAGAGGAGGAATCATTATAAACATATAAAGGCAAAAGACCCTCTTTGGCTATCAATGTGATGAATAATTCAAATGTATACACACAGCTGCCAATCAATGTTTAAGAACATATACGTTTATGTATCTTAATCTTAAGTTATTTCATACTCAGCGCATCTAACATCTAGTAATGATATTAAAAGATATACTTTCATAACTAAAAGAACCACACAACTTTCTCAAAATGATGACATCTTAAGTACAATTTATTGTTCCTTTTTCAAAACTAAAAGTTTGTTGGCAATCCATGCAGTCCCAAGAGAGGGTTGTAAAATATATTAGGCTGTCCCGATGTCCAAAATTCTCTTTGGTCCTGAAATATTAAATATGGGACAGCACTTAATGCAGTTTCACTCCTCTCCATAGGATTATGTACTGTCGCGTTTCGACCTCCTTGCGGGCGGGACAAGATAAGTTAGGGTTGAGGTCTTTTGTAAGGGTGATAGCATTACATAAGCTGTGGAACACTAGATAGTCAATGAATAACATATAATTATTAAATCTTTAAAGAGTTCTTGGATGTTAAAACACAGTTATTTAAATGGTACATACCTATTGTCATGCTTCCTATTTACAGTGCTCCTAGTGCCCATCTTAGGGAAGAAAAGAGGGGCCATATTAAGTGTTAAAGTCATGCACCTCTACCCCAGTGCTTCTCCCTAACCTGTCATGGACCACCTTCTCACCTTGTTTACTTTGGACGACACTTTGATAAGCCGAAAAACATATTTTCTAATTAAATGCTTCAATTTATTTGGAACTTTCTTTGCACTTTTTTCAGGTCAGATTGAAGGAATACCTTTAAAAAGTGCCCTTTATGTAGAGGATTTCGGCTTGTACATCACATCTCTTGGATTTTTAATTCTTTGTGCGGGTCACTGAGGTACACATGAATGACTTTAACACTTAATGTTGCCCCTCTTTTCTTTTCATAGAAAGAATGAGCTTTGGTAGTATCGTCGGAGCAGATCTCTGTAAACTGTGTTGTTTCCCAAGGGTATTTCCTATTCTCAGTGATCTGCCAAGAACATCAAGATTGAGCAGTATGCACATGAAATGTAGCTCTTACTTACAGCCTTAGCCTAGCACTGAGATCAACTCTCTGAAGTACTGCCTCTCCCCTCTTCAAGCCTATATTATAGTTGCCTACTTCCAAATCCTCCTTTTGAAGGCTGCATTAGTTCAGATCAGCAGTTAAAACAAATAAGAACAAGTGCAAGGCAGCTTTGAGCAAGGGACCTCAAACTCTCCACAATACATCTTGCAAAACCCCTTTGATCCCATCCTCCCCTTAAAAAACCATATTGCGAATAATATGAAAACTGTCTTGCATTAACTCTCCTTCCTCTGATTAATCAAGCATTTTCTCTCAGAATCAGAAACCAGAAGACACATTAAAGCGCTCATCAGATCACATTTCAATAGATGTAGCACCTTGCTTTTCTGCAACCTAGAATCCTAGAACTCAGTGAAGAACATTCTCCTACTGCAGCTCAGAAGATTAATAGATATTTGTCAGGACCATCACCACCTCAGAGAATTTGATTGACGTCCTGTACCTACCCACATCCTGCGTGCCATCATCATGGAAGTAAATATAAGCATTCCACCATGTCTAGCATTAAGTATATAGTTGTTTCTGGGCATTCCACCATGTCTTGTATTAAATATCAAGATTTTGCTGGGTGTAATCAGGTAAAGTGAGCTGTATGATGATGAATGCGCTACCCTCAGGACAGCCGCTAGCTTGCACTGCCCTACTGGCAGTGTATTCAGTGAAATACGGAGCTGCTGCTTCAAAGTCGCTCTGTGTTTCTCTGTGCAGGCAGCAAGGGTCTTGATAGCACCTGGAAGAACAACATCCCCAAGCTATACCATAAAGAGCTTGAAGGAGAAGACAGGATGAGAGATTGTCTGGTGGCAAACTCCAAGGACATGGAACATTCAGCTCCACACAGAACTGGAAATCTCAGTATGTATGCACAGTATGTTGTTGCTGCGTTGGTAGATTCACGTAATATACATACTCATATAGATCCATAGATATATGCACTCATTTCATGCTATCTCTCAAAATTGTACTGAATAACCACCATCACATCACAGGATATTACTCACTAAAACCTCAACTTTTTCTGTTAGACAACACGTGTGATGCTATTAGCAGGAGAGGAAGAAGAAAGATAGGTATAGCTCACAACACTGTACTGACCTATAGCTCACAACACTGTACTGACCTATCTGTAAAAACCCACAGTGATAAGTCTTCCTCTTCCTCTTTGCAGTCCTTTAAATAAGTCAAACTGCACAATTAAGGTGTAGATCACTTTGAATATGAACAGGCCCTCCATGCTCTCGTTCTGTGTGCTGCATTGACACAGAAAATGTTTGTTTCTTTTCCTGTCTACAGTACATTACTTTGACAAATCTGTGAGAACTCAGAAACTCCTGTGAGTAATTGCCTCTTCCTGTTTCTGAGCTCTGCTGTTTACAGCACATGCACTAACTCAGAAATGTAGTTAATTTATGCTGCATTGTAGAGGGGAAAAAGAAATGCACAAACTCCTTCTACATCAGTGAATTGCACAGAGCTGGATCATTATACTGCCAGAGCCATACCATGAACAGATGTGCTGGCACAGCACAGGGTTAATCAATCAACTTGGATTCGTAAGGTGTGGTTAATCACCCGCGAGGTTAGCCAGGCACTGGATACTTGCTGGGAAAGCCAGGTTGACTTCCCTTCTGAATTCCGGGAGCAAGGAGGATGATTGGAGGTTAAGGGGGAGGTCGTTCCAGTACTTAGTGGGGAAGAAGGAGAAGGATCGCCCTCCACTGTAGCTTCTGTGGATGTGGGGAGTGTGTGTGAGGGCGAGGGAGGCAGAGTGCAGGTGTCTGGAAGGTTGGTGAAGTTCAGGCAGTGGTTGATGTATGCGGGTCCTTGGTCATGGAGGGCCTGTAGGCATGTATCAGAATCTTGAATTGGCATCTTTTCTGGATGTGGAGCTGATGGAGGTTCCTGAGGTGGGGGTAATGTGGGTCCATTTGGGGAGGATGAATCTGGAAGCTGAGTTCTGTATCATCTGGAGTCTCTTCAGGAGTTGGGTGGTGATTCCTGCGTAGAACATGTTGCCGTAGTCCAGCCAGCTGGTGACTAGGACTTGAGCAACTGTTTTCCTGGTGCTGAAGGAGAGACATCTGAAGATCTTTCGGAGCATGCGGAGGGTGTGGAAGCAGGCGGAGGAGACTGCGTTGATCTGGCATTTCATGGTGAGTATGCTATACAGAGTGATGCCAAGGTTTCAGATGTGGTCTTGTTGGTGTGTGTGGGTTTCGAGTTCAGAGGACCTCCAGGTGTCCTTCCACGGGGAGGTGCTGTTCCCAAAAATTAGAACTTCCGTCTTGTCCATGTTGAGCTTCAGGCAGTTGGCAGAGTAAAACACCTGGTTTTAGGTCAGGCCTTTGCTGTCTCACCAGACTGTTTTCCAAACAATTTACACATAATGTACAACCACTGAGGTGTTTTTGGTCAGATGGTTTCATCCATTAATCTGTTACACTGTCATTCGCATTTTGTTTCCACCCAACAACATACAGCATGGAGCAATAGATCTGCCTACTTTGCCCAGTAGCTCCCTTTACTTTGAATGACCGCACATTGCCTATGTACAATGTTTAAATCCACCTAAAATTAGTTAATTTGTTTTCAGTGATGAAACTGGTTCAAAGTATGCTCTTTTATTTTAGCTTTTTAATAATAACTTAACTACTGGCAAAGTATTTTGCCTGCACTTTTGGTGTCCAATGAGAGGGTGATGTTTTTCTATGTCCTTTTTAAAGTTGCTGTTATATACCATTTATGTGACATAGTAACATAGAAGCGCCCCATGATTTGAGTGCTTAGTTAGGCGGTGATAGATTCTTGTCTCCTTCACAAATAATATCAAACTGCATGGTACAACTAAAAGGCTTTTTATTTAAAAACATTGCTAGGGAAATAGCCACATCAATGACGTATTTTCAATTCATAATTTTATTGCAAGAATATACGTTCACGTTTAGGTGGCAGGGTATTTTCTTTTCTCTTTATTTGTCTGGCATATTCTTGCAAAAAAAATTCAACTATTGCCAATGTTAATGTACAAAATGCAAACAAGACAAGTCAAAAACATGAGCAAGAACTGCCTCTCTCTGTTTTTGATTAGCGCCATCTGAAGCTTATGGATTAACTAGGAGAATTTCTGAGTTATATGTATTCATTTTAGCTACCTAAACACAAATTAGACGTTAGGTGCAGTGTCTGTGATTGACACCCTTAATTAACTGTGCCAGGCAAAAGCTGGAGCAGTGCACTCGAAAAAATAAATAACCATCTTCAGCGCGGGTGTGAGCCCTGTTAGCCTGAAGAGGGAGAATGGAATCCCTTTGTAAATTGGGGCAGTACTTTACTTCACCAAAATACAGGTGGAAGCTTGGGGGTCCCTCTGATCCAAGCATACCCTACCTAGTGGTGCCCACATTGGTGCATTGACTATGCGCCACCACTATGTGGGGCACTGCCCATTTGCCTTTGATTCTGCAACCATATCTGCAAAACAGCACCATTTGATTGCACAAGATGTCTGCCGGCGTAACACATTTTATAGAATAAGCATCTGGGGTCCTTTCTATAACATCAAAGTGCCCTGTGGGTGCTAAAAGAAATAAATACCTTTTTCAACCCTCAGGCAGTTTCTGTAATATGGCCCTTCAGGCACAAACGTTGCCTTGGTGCTTAGCCAGCTCCATTTTCCATGATAAGGCCCCGGGAGTGCAACAGGCGTGTGTGCCCCTGGGTCGCTTTGTTATTACAGAAGGGGCCCCTCCGATGCTTGTGCAGCCCCTTCTATAATACAGATAGCACTGGCGCACATGTAGCACCAGCGCCATCATTAGAGGGCTTTCCCTCATTTGCATGGGGGCATGGCCCCATGCAAATGAGGGAATCACTGTCCCTCTGCGCCCTTTTATGGATGTGGGCGCAAAGACAAACATGCCTTTAGGAGGCATACTAAAAATACGCCACAAAAAGGTGGTGCACTTTTTTTTTTGCAGATTTATATAGCGCGGACTCGACCCGAAGGTATTGGAGCGCTTTACATGAGCACCAGTTACGTTACACAAGAACACATTCATTTTTTTATTTTATTTGGTAGGCACGGGGAGATCAAGTGATTTGCCCAGAATCACAGGATGTGGAGTCGACCCGAGGCTCGAACCTTGGTTTCCCAGCTCCGAAGTCAGCAGTCTAGCCGTGAGACCACATCCTCTCCCCTTTGAGTATGCCTCCTAAAGGTAGCCCTCTGGTGGGAGAGAAAGCAGGTTCCATGGACCCCCCCAGACATCCCCTTGCAGGCGGATGCAGTCACTCACTGCACCCGCCTGCATAGGGCTCTCTCACCTATTGAAAGTGCAGGTGGGTGCCGCCTGCACAGTGAAACACAGAGTGGCTTTGAAGCAGTCGCTCTGTATTTCGCTTGAATGCGCATTCATGATAATATGGCGCACTTTCCCTGTTTGCGCACGGCACACCTATTAAAATGTGCGCCGTGGCACAAACAGGGAAGGTGCACAGTATATAAAATACAGCCACTGCTGTTTAATGTTTCTGTCCACATGCTTTGGTACCATTATTTCAATAACCTCTTACAGTAGCTTGCCCTCCCCATACTGATGTGTGTGTTTCTCTGCGTCAATTTCGAATGTTGATTGCCATTCTGTATTCAGCATTTCATGTTACGCTGCAAGCAGATCCAAATAAATTGAAACACATACTATGGCAACGAATGTTGGCAGTTTAGACTATGGTAATGCAGTGATACATTATCTTCCTCAATAATGTTCGTTTAAAGTAATACGTTATCTTGTTAAATAATGCTCGTATTTTGTTGAATCTTGTTTAAAATTAGTGCATTTTAATTTTACGATTTTTTTAAATATATTGTTTCCTCGTGTTAGTCACTCGATGCACCACGGTGAACCATTTCTGAACCGCACCTGTGCTAATTGTGGCATACGCCTATTTATCCTTCTTAATTACTCGCAGACTGAAAACATGTATTATGCAGTAAAATCACAGAAGGGGAGGATAATCTACAGCTGAAATTTCCCTCCATGCTGTCTGTCCTAATTTGTAAAATAGATAAATTGAAGATACACCCTGCATCTAAATTTCAGATGCAATCAATTGAAACACGAGTTTATAATCAAGATCCGAAAATAGATTCTATCAGGGACATCACAGTCCTATAGCACAGCCCCTAATTAAAAGGCGTCTTTTATCTTGTACCCAAAGCGAAGAATTAGACACATGCTTGAAAAACAGATTATTCTAAAGCCTAAAATAATCGGTATGCTTAACTGTAAAATAGTGTCATTAAGGTTCAGTCCTTAAAAATTAGAATACACTGTCCTGTAAAAAGCAATTAACCCATTATCTTAAATCACACCGGTTTAGATTATATCCTTTTTTCTTCAACGCTGTTTCGTTGCTGGGCTTGAGCAGAATACATCCCTGGGGTGCTTACTAAGCTCCCAATAGCACAATTTATGTTTTAATAAATATACACAGAGTTGCAACTGGAACACTGCAGGCTGGAATGCTGTCAAATGTAGAAAAACTCCTAGATGCAAATATAAATGATTCGTTCACAACCACTCCTCAAATGTTGGCATGAGAGCTAAGATTGATTTCACTTTTAACTTTCTTTACTGCTCTTAAATCACATTGCACCACTCTTCTGTGTCTTCAATTGCTATTCTGTGGAGGGCCGGATTTGGGGGCAATTAGGTGCACAGGGTCAGGATGGCCATCTTTCCAGGCAGTAACGGGGTATAAAATGGAAGAGGGATAAAAGTAAGCCTCACACCTACAATTCTAAGGCATAGCGGGTCGCCACATGTCAGGATTCAAAAGAGGGTTTGTATGTCCATTTCATGGTTAGTGCAGGGGAAGAGGAGATGGAAGAACAGTCCACTGCCCCACGACTCCCACTACATTAATGGCACAATATCTATGGAACATTATATCGATGGGACACTTTATCAATGACACAACACCAGTACAGCAAATACAGGAATTATCACTATATCAATAAAGTCTTGATTAGTATAACAAACTCCTTACTTATGCTTGTAGGTAAGGATTTGAGGAGGAATTTTCTCTCCTGTTTTTTGGGATTAGTTTTCTTAAGATAGTTATAGAAATCAGTGATGGCTTTGGTGGCTTTATGTAGAGAAGGGTTGAGTGGCAATAGGATTGGTTGTGTTATGTGCTCTTGTGGATGGAGTTTGTTTTCTGAACATTGTTGATTTGGAAGTGAATCAGTCATCTAGTAAGTCACAAAGGGTTTGTTTATTCATATATGTTGCTGGGTTTCAAATCTCACATTTGAGGTCCAACATTTCATTTGAATAGAGAGCAATACAGCAATTGTTTATGAGCTGTGGACTTTTTCCTGCATTGTGTACTGAAGTTCGGTTGTCTGGAATCTTTATCTCCTGCAGCCTACTTTATTGGTGGGGTTGTACTGGACACTCCATCTCTGCATTAGAGCTCGACTGATAAGTTTGACCTTGCACGGTTGATAATTACTCAGTTCAACAGTATTGTATATTTGACATCATTAACAGGTTTTCCATAAAACTTGAAGGTTGAAAGGATTGGTCAAATACCTCTTGAAGGATTACAGGCACAGAAAAAGAGATGTTTAGGAACTGTGAATCTTAAGTCATCTATCTTGTTCACATTCCTTTTGGTTAGGAGATTGTGAGAAAGTGTCTCTTGTGCACTGATGCGACTGGTTTTTTGACTATGTGCACTGGGACAGAGCTAACCAGGCTTCAATACATGACCCCTCAAACATGTCGAAACTGATTTACAAGTAATCGGCATATTTAGCTTTTCTACAAGACCATATTATATGGGTCCCAAAATATACCCATGGCATGGAATGCTACACGTCCCCTATGGACTACAGCACTACTGTGCCATCTACCAGTGTGGCAAACATGACTGCTGGCCTACCACTGTAGCCAGGATGCTGCAGTTTTAGAACTACAGCCCGACCAGTCGAAATTACCCTTTTTGATGGGTAAAAACCTCTCTTTTAAGTTTTTATAACTTACCACTATGTAGGCCTTACACTCCACCAGGCAAGGTGCTTGGCATTTAAAAGTAGGTAATGTATACATTTAAAGTTAACATCTCTTTACAGTGACCAGCACCCAAAAGCTATTTTTACTGTAGGAAAGCTGGCTGGACTGGGAAGCAATATTAAATCTTAATCCTGCTATCTCAGTCTAGGGACTAGCTAAGAAGATGATTAAACAACTATGTTTAATATTTATTAAAAGTCCAACTATATGGTGAAGTCGGAATTTTAATTACTATTAAGGAAAACAGACTTTGAGAAAGTTACCTTTTCCATGCCTTGGGCTACTGGAGGCTAATTTGCATTAGCTTTCATCAGTCTCTCAGCTGGTGAATGGCCCTTATGATGTGTGAAAACTGCTCCTAGAGCAAAGAAAATGGGTTGGGTGTGGGAGGTGTTTTTGTTCCACAGGCAGGAATGTGGAAATAAAATCTATAATTATGCCCCTTCGCTGCCCTCTGCGCGATCTAATTATGCCCCTTTGCGCGATCCCCTTTGCGCGATTAATAATTGCCCACATTAAAAGCCGGCACCATTTTGTTTTTAATTCACCCTTTGGTGTCCCAAGACCCCGAGCACGAGCACGACACCCCTGCACCTGGTTTTCCTCATTTTCACCATCTGTCTCTGTGGTTTCTGCCAAGTCCGGGAAACCAGTACATGAGTTCCTGCTCCCCCGCAGAGATGGTTCATGTTTCTGACATGAAGCACGAGCACAAACCCCCAAATGAGGAAGCTTTCCCCTTCCAACTGTCAGACTATTTCACATCGCAAGTCCCCTCACGAAGCCTAAGACACGCCCCCATTTCTTCACACTCTGCTCCTCTTGCTGAATCTTTGTTCCTCTATCTGCCACGACCTGTTTGTTCCTCTATTTTGCCTCGTGACCAAGACTGTATAAATATTCTGCTGTTGAAAATAAAGAACCCCCACTTAAAGAGAGGGACTTGAGAGATTGCTCCTGTGCCCGCTTGGTGCTGGAAGCGCTCCCTTTAACTCGAGTTATTGGTCTTCTCCTCCTTCATTTGAGCACCACGGACTCCTCGCTTTGCATTGACAAGAAATTATGATTTATTAAGCATAGAAATTCAGAAATGAGGTAATAAGTAAATTTAATTTACCACAGTAATTGGCGCCCGAAACAGGGACCTTCCCTTTCCCCCACGCGCCGGCGATATTGGACCCGGTACTGTCCCCTCCTGACCGTTGACGGACTTCAAAAGTGCACAACGCGGGGAATTCCCGCTAACTCCCTCGAGGCGAAGAGGGGGACCGACTGCGGCCCAGCATCCACACGAGGCGGTGAGGAAATAGCGGAACGTCCTGAACCAAAGCCCAACCTGCGAAGCAGACGAGTCCGAGGTTCTACAAATCCCACCTTGAAACTGCGCGCCGCGTTTTCCCAAAATCTTCAAGAGGCCTTCCAGTTACTTTTCGGTGAGTACTGCTGAAAAGTATAAAAATGAACCCACAGCTTTTGTGGAGGCGGTAAAGATACGCGTTTTTTGGTTTCTCACCTATCTTTGGTGAGGACTACTAAAACTAGTATAAAAGACGGACTCACTACCTTGTGGGCACGGTAAAGATACATGTTTTTTGTGGGTTTCTCACTTATTTTGTGAGGACTACTAAACTAGTATAAAAGACGGACTCACCTCTTTCGTGGGTACGGTAAAGATATTTGTTCTGTTTATGTTTTTCTCACTTCTAAAATCTTTGAAAGTCTTGCCATCATGCCTATTTTCTCGAAAATACGTAAGATGGCAACCAAAAGGAGTATTCTTGAGAAGGAAATTCCCCTTCCTCCTCGGGATACTCCAGGACACTTCATGTATGCAAAACATGGTGTCGGTGCACTTATTTATTGTGATCTATGGGTAGAATATACTAAAGACCTAGAACTCAGATATAGATGGCCTGAAAATGGTAGTTTTGATACGGAGTGTATTATGAAATTAGAGGAACAGTTATGGAAGAAAAAGAGAGTCCGCCAGTCACAGAGTGACTCAGTAGAATTATGGAGAAAAGAAGCCCATAGGAGGCAACAGAAGGAATTGCATAAAGTTGAAAAGGGTAAGAGAATGTCAGAGCAGGCCAAGAAAGAACAGTTACAAGAAATAGGGAAAGAAGTAGTTAGTGAAAGGAATAAAAGGGAACAATCAGCCATTTCTACTGGTTTTTATCCTGTATTGCCATCTGCACCTGAAAACCTTAACATTGCATCAGCACAGCCTACAGCCCCACCACCAGAGGATACTTTTACTAATTTTCTCTTAGATACTCCACCACCCTATGAAGTTCCAGTCATTCAACACCCTCTGCCTCCGCCACCCCTTTCACAACATAACGCACCACCTCTCACTCCAGAAGGGGGTGCCGTAGGTCCAGACCCAGGTAAAACAATTCCCGACTGCCCCTATGACCCGACTCCGAGCAACACAGGGGAGGCGGGCCGAATAAGTAAAATACTTCATGACTCCTGGGAAGAAATAAGACATCTACCAGCAATTGACACGTTTCTTCAAGCGGCCTCTGAGTTTCTTCGTACTGGAGAGAACTCACGAGCCATTAACGCTATGACTACAAGAAGATCACACCCTGTAAAAATGCACATGTATAGGTTCCTCCTTTGCTGTTTCATAAAACACATACAAGCAGAGGAAAGAAATGTACCAGTTTCACTTTTTGACTTATTAGATTCCGCATCCGACCACACTAGTCTAGAACTTATAAATGATGCACTAGACAGGTTCACCCGTAATGTGACCCGTATTCTGCAAAACTTGCAAACAAATGAAGAGAATAAGAAACTTGAGGAGGAAATTACTGAACCTACTGAAAAAGTCCTACCCGTTCGTTCTTCCGCCCCTAATTCACGAACACCCCCGCCTACATTCCTCCAAGGTCACTCTGAACGGTCATCTCCAGATGAGTTATTTGAAAATACATCCAATGCATTAGACTACTGGTTAGACCAGGAACCTCCGCTTACACCGGAGGAGGAGGAAATAGCTAGAACTGCGACCCTATGGGTCTCTCAATATAAGATATATGACAATGATCTCATAGCCCAGCTTTTTCTAGCATTACCACGCTCACATCAAAGATTAGCAAGTCTCTACATGGTACAACATCTCATCACACTCAATGACACTCATTTTAAACATGATCCAAGACTCGAAGATTTTCTGTCTGACTGCGCTGATAACATGTTCCTCCACAATAGTTCAGTTTTTCTTAACACATTTATAGATTTTAGACAGAAATACCAGAAAGTGACTGGATATAGATCTCCCCATAATACGTGTGGATCAACTAATAGACTTCCTCAAACACGCCAGTTCCCCATGAGAGAGGTCCACCCCAGAGCTGACACGAATGGCGCGCTACAACGCGTCTTCATTTATGTACCCTTGACAAAACTTGAGTTACTAAGGATGAAAGAGATGGTTCCCTCCCACTCAAAGGATCCTGCTGGATTCTTTAAGGAATTAGGAGATGTATTAATAATGGGAACATATACTCTTTCTGATATCACAGCAATTCTGAAATTATTGTTGCCATCAGGTATATATGACAAACTAAGAGAAAAAGATTGGGAAGTAGCAGGTGAACACATTAGATGGACTGAATTTCAGAATGACGAAAATACTAGAGTAGCAGGTCAAGGTATAGGAGACAAACTAAAAGCACTTCCTGGCACTATTTTAAAGGTGCTACCACAGTTACTAACAGTGAAAAAGGAGGACTGGGATGCCATTTCCTCCTGCAAACAGAAACATGGTGAAGACATAGGAGATTATTACACTAGACTTGAAAAGTGTTTTATGGTAAATAGCGGCCTTACGCCAACAAGTGAAGCTTACCCGCATCTGTTTGTTTCCAAATTAGTAGATAACGCCTTGCCAGCCATTAAGGACAGAGTACTAAAAGTAGAAAGTACCTGGCAAGCACATACACCTCCACAGGTGTTACAAATGCTACAATATCACCAGAATCGCATTAGGGATGAAGAAGAAAATGATAAGAAACGCATGAAAGACACAAAGATGAAAGCATTAGTAGCCCAAACTGCACCCCAGCGTCAACAGACACCAAGTAGCCAGACAAATATAAAAAGCACTTGTAATTATTGCAAAAAGATGGGACACTTCGTTAAAGATTGCCCTGTCTTAAAGCACAATTTGGCTACTGGTAAGACCCAGCCACGCCCATATCAGCCAAAACAGAATGATTCCCTAGACAGTTCAACACCTTCAGTTCCACTGACAACACAAATGGCCCAAATGAATATTATAGACAGCGCCTACACTGAATATTACCCAGATTTCTCATGATGTTGCCCAGAGAGAGAAGATGACAAACTGCCCCTAATCCCCATTCCGGTAGATCAGACAGGTCCATTTATAGAGGTCCGACTTCTTGGGGAGGATAGGAAGTTTCTACTAGACACTGGGGCCAGTAAAACAACAATAAGCCATCAAGAGGTCCCAGAGGCTCCTCTCTCGGGTTCAAAAAGTATTTCTCTGGGTTTCTCGGGACAACCTGTGACAAACGTCACGTCAAAGCCACTGCCCTTGCAGGTTGGTCCCCTCATGACAACTACAGATCTTATATTGACAAAATCATGTCCAGAAAACTTGCTTGGTATAAAAACATTGAAAGAATTAGGAGCTGTCATTGTTTGCTCACCTACAGATGTCAGACTATTTCTGCGAGATTTCAAGGGCCACTACACAAGTAGAGAATTAGATGAGCGTTTGAAAGATTTGCCACACACCCTGTGGGCCACTGTTTCCACCACAGTAGGATGTATGGAAATAACACCTCACAAGGTTACACTGAAAGAGGGAGCCCAACTACCACGCATAAGGCAATACAAAATTCCACCTCAGGCTGAACAAGCATTAATGTTAATTATTCAGGACCTAATACAGTCAGGTGTGATTAAGGAAACAACTTCTAACATTTGCAATTCCCTGTTTTACCAGTTCATAAAAAAGTGGAACCAGGAACACCACCTGTCTACAGACTAGTGGTGGATTTGAGAGAGCTCAATAAATGTGTCGTTCCACAACACCCTGTGGTTCCAGACATCTCTACTCCTACTCACAGCCATAGATGCGGAAGCAACGCATTTTTCAGTCATTGACTTGAAAAACGCATTCTTTAGCATACCTATTCACCCAGACAGTCAATACCTTTTTGGCTTCTCCTTACAAGGACGAAGTTTCCAATTCACAAGAGCTCCTCAAGGTTTCACAGAGAGTCCAAGCGTATATAGCCAAGCATTAAAAAGACAACTAGATACTGTTCAAATGCCCACGGATACAGCCATACTACAATATGTTGATGATATCCTCATTACGGCCAGATCTGACGCAGCATGTGCTGAAGCATCACTACTAGTACTAGAATTCCTAGCTGCAAATGGCCATAAAGTTTCCCCTGGTAAGCTCCAATTTTGTTTACAGCAAGTGGCATACTTAGGGCACTTGCTGTCAAAGGAGGGTAGGCAGCTTACACAGGAACGCATCCAACTCATACAACAAATACCACAACCAACAACACAGAAACAAGTTCGAGCCTTTGTTGGTCTCACCTCATATTGTAGACAGTGGATCCCACAATTTGCACTCATTTCCAAACCGTTAGTGCAGCTGACAACACTCGAAGCTGGCGCTACTCCACAATTACCCTGGACAGATGAACACACGCAAGCCTTTCAGTCTCTTAAAAGCTATGTGTCAAGCCCCAGTGCTGGCAACACCTAATTACACCAAAGATTTTACATTATTTGTAACAGAAAACTCAGGTACAGCACTATCAGTTCTGACCCAACTTCAAGCAGACAAACATAAACCATGTGGTTATTTTTCAAGCACATTAGATCCAGTAGCACAAGCATTGCCTGCATGTCTAAAATCAGTAGCAGCTACTGCACAAGCTATTAGACAAAGCGATTCTATTGTATTGGGACATCATCTGATAGTTCAGGTCCCACACGCTGTAGAAGTTCTGTTAAACAGAACACAAACACAGCATCTGACAATAGCCAGACTCACCGGATATGAGATGACACTTTTTCAGCCACACATTGAGATTAGACGCTGCAACATTTTAAACCCAGCAACACTGTTGCCACTGACCTCTCCTACTGAAGAAATTCACGATTGTATTGACATAATTGATTTAGTGACCAAACCAAGACCAGATTTACAAGATACTCCCTTGCTAAGGCAGAAATGACACTCTTTGTTGATGGTTCATGTATGAGACTCCCCACAGGAGAATTAGCAGCAGCCTATGCCGTCACAAATGGTACAGACACTTTAGAAGCACACAAGATAGAGATACTGTCGGCACAGGCAGCAGAACTCATAGCCCTAACACGAGCATGTCACTTAGCAAAAGGAAAGTCAGTTAACATCTACACTGATTCACAATATGCCTTTGGAGTTGTACACAACTTCGGTACATTATGGAAAGAGAGAGGATTTCTCACATCACATGGGTTCAGAATACAGCATGCTACACTCATCACTGCCCTCTTAGAGGCCAGTCAGTTACCAGAGAAAATCGCAGTGCTAAAATGTAAAGCGCACACAAAAGGAACAGATGAAATATCAAAAGGAAATGATTCTGCAGACAGTGCAGCCAAGTTAGCAGCAAACACAGAATTAAGTATACCACACCGCCAATATACAATACGAGACCCCTTTTCTGACATCCAGGATGTCCAAAGTCACGCCACACCACAGGAACTGCTAGAATGGAAGGAAAAAGGAGGGGTCCTTACAGATCAAGGCTGGATGACACCTGAAAGAGCAGTATGGTTTCTACCGGATGCCATGGTACAAGTTATGGTAAACACCATACATGGACCAGCACATCTGGGAGAAAAAGCAATGTTAGACAGCATACAGAATATATGGCACAACAAACATTTGAGAGCTGCAGCCAAACAAAAAGTTAAAACGTGCATGATTTGTAATCAGTTCAACCCAGGAAAAGGCACAAAGGTGGAACAGGGAGGATTCCAACCCCTGACCATCCATTTGAAGTTCTCCAGATGGACTATATCCAGATGGAGAGATGTAGAGGTCACAAGTATGTGCTAGTTGTAGTGTGTGCTCTGACCAGATGGACAGAAGCCTATCCCGTCCCAGATTACACTGCAACGACAACTGCTAAACAATTAGTTAGAGAGTTTTTTCCGAGGTATGGGTTGCCCCGTGTCATCTACTCAGATAACGGCCAACCTTTTTCCTCTGAACTCATGAAGCAAGTGTCTCTTCTGTTAGGGTACACTTGGAAGTTTCACTGTGTAAGACATCCTCATGCAGCAGGTCTAGTAGAAAGGCACAACCAAACTTTGAAGACAAAATTGGCCAAGATATGCACTGACAAAGGCGTGGACTGGATGGTAGCCTTACCGGTTGCCCTCTTCTACATGCGTATGGTAGCCCATTCCAGAACTGGCTTATCTCCATATGAAGTGGTCTTTGGCAGACCACCAAATATGTGGGGTACGCCAAGGCCTAAAAGAATAACTGATGTTGACAGTACTATGCTGACTGACTACCTGGCTTCCTTGATGTCTGCACTCCAATCTTGTCGTTCTCAGGTTGCTGCCACCTTCCCTGACAAAACCAACCCGGAAGAACACGCCATCCGACCCGGGACTGGGTCCTCGTGAGGAACTTCGACCGGACCAGTCCCCTCCAGCCCAGGTGGAAGAAGCCAAGACTCGTACTACTAACAACACGGACAGCAGTGAAGGTCGAGGGCAGGAAGGGCTGGCTCCACGCAAGCCACTGCCGGAAACATTTTGGAAAAAAAGACACTGTTGCTGATGGCCCTGCCAATCCCACTGACATTGTGACTGAACAATCTTTATTGCCTTTGGAACTAACCCCACAACAGGATTACAAATCAAAGTTAAGGTCTGCCATTCGGACTCTGGCTAATTAAGTCCATTGGGCGTCGGTCCAGTGGTGAAGCGGTTGGAGCATGGGAATGGATTTTAACACCTTGACTATGTGGGAGAAAAAAAAAAATGAACTCTAGAAAAAGACATAATGGTCCTATTATATGTTTGACAGTATTATTTTTCCTCATGGCAGTTATGACGTGTCTTGGTTGGATTCTCCACACTGTTTTTCCCCCAACACAACACACCTCTCATACACCCAACAGCACTCAGGAACACACCTATCACGACCTACCCCCTCATGAACAAGCCCATAGACTAGCCTTGCGAAACAATACCTTCATACAGATGCTACACCACACTCAGCAAGCCAGTAATAGCACCAATTGTTGGATATGTGGCCGCATCCCACCTCATCAGAAAAAGGGAGGGATGCCTCTTTTTTCTTTCCCATTCTCTTATAATGGAACTTGTGAAGCCTGGTTCGCCCTAATAACAGCTGACGCTACTACCCCCACCTCCTGCCCTGACGGAAATAATTCATGCAAGAATGGGTGGCCTTGGGGGATTTAAACAAGGTACTCAATACTGCCTGTTACCCTAATAAGGAGGGAGATCCTCAGGCGACCGGTACAGTCCTAGAAAGTGAAGAATACAAGCAAGGGAACATGACCATGTCCTACAAGATGTTAAATACCAAACCTAAAAAGAATGCTGGTTCCCCTTCCATCTCGGTCTCACCAGTAAAAGGACACCTGTGCATCCAGAAAAATGGCTCTGTTCCATTAGGACACAGTGACTGTCATACCACTATAAGTTTTGAAGACAGAGGAAAGTCCTCATTTCTAGCATCTCGCCATACTTATTTCATCTGTGGCCAAACGGCCTATGTGCAGCTGCCCTTGAACTGGGGGGAACTTGCTATATAGCATTCCTGTTACCCCCTGTCTTTGTGGCCCCATCCACTTACCACAGAGACCTCCTAGTGCCCCATGTCAGACATAAAAGAACGATCGATACCTCCTTGGTTGACCAAACGGAAACCTCATGGGAACAGTATACAGATTTTAACAAAGGGTTCTTCTTCTTTGTTGGCCCTGTACAGAACAGCAAGCTTATACGCAGGTTGACAAGGACCTTAGAGGCTGTAGTAAACCAGACGGCGTCTGCCCTGGGGAGCTTAACCCAGGAGCAGTCTGCCATACGATTGGTTACTCTCCAAAATCGCCTTGTCCTTGACATCATCTTGGCTGACAGAGGCGGAGCCTGTAAAATTATAGGCTCTAGCTGCTGTATATTTATTCCTGATAATTCCCCATCTGTATACACGGCCATAACAAAATTACACAAGATAGCCGTAAGTTTACATCAAGAACCTGGCACTTGGACGTGGTCTGACTGGTTCTGGAAGATAATATCGTCCTGGGGATGGCAACTGCTGTCAGCAGCAGGCATAATATTCCTGATAATAACTGGATGCTGCCTTTGCATCCAATGTGGTCCTGCCCTATGCGGTCTATGCGCTGCAAAATGCATTCCTAAACCACTTGTCCAGCAGAGAGAAAGGGAAAGAATCATGTTACAAGAATGTATAAATGATCTCATGCAAATTGAGATATAATGTAGGTACACTCTGGGGCAAGGAGGGAATGTGGAAATAAAATCTATAATTATGCCCCTTCGCTGCCCTCTGCGCGATCTAATTATGCCCCTTTGCGCGATCCCCTTTGCGCGATTAATAATTGCCCACATTAAAAGCCGGCACCATTTTGTTTTTAATTCACCCTTTGGTGTCCCAAGACCCCGAGCACGAGCACGACACCCCTGCACCTGGTTTTCCTCATTTTCACCATCTGTCTCTGTGGTTTCTGCCAAGTCCGGGAAACCAGTACATGAGTTCCTGCTCCCCCGCAGAGATGGTTCATGTTTCTGACATGAAGCACGAGCACAAACCCCCAAATGAGGAAGCTTTCCCCTTCCAACTGTCAGACTATTTCACATCGCAAGTCCCCTCACGAAGCCTAAGACACGCCCCATTTCTTCACACTCTGCTCCTCTTGCTGAATCTTTGTTCCTCTATCTGCCACGACCTGTTTGTTCCTCTATTTTGCCTCGTGACCAAGACTGTATAAATATTCTGCTGTTGAAAATAAAGAACCCCCACTTAAAGAGAGGGACTTGAGAGATTGCTCCTGTGCCCGCTTGGTGCTGGAAGCGCTCCCTTTAACTCGAGTTATTGGTCTTCTCCTCCTTCATTTGAGCACCACGGACTCCTCGCTTTGCATTGACAAGAAATTATGATTTATTAAGCATAGAAATTCAGAAATGAGGTAATAAGTAAATTTAATTTACCACAGGAAGACCAGTTGTGCTGTGCCCAGGAGCCTAATTTATTTCATAAGGTTCTCCCCGGTCAAAAGTAGTTGTCACATGACTCCTAAACAGGCCCTTCCTTTGTCCTCACAGTCAGGCAGGCACCAAACCCAGCGGGAAAAAGCTGCAACAGAACTGGTTTAGGGTGACAACAGACGTTGAGCTCTCTTGGTGGGTGCACAGACTCTGCACAAGGGGAGAAGGGTTTCTCCATTTTGAAGTTAGTAAGTGAGGGGCACTGTGAGGTCGTTTGCAAAAAGTCCCACAGGAACTGCTGCGAAAGTGGGTAGGGTTAACCCACAAAACCTTTACGCTATCGGTGAGGGAGTGGCGAGGAGTCATCCCCACCCAGAAGTTGGTGCTATGCATAAATGTGGCACTTTATGATACCTTCATCAGACCACTCTGGACCTCTAGAAGAACAGAAGAAGGACTGCACCTGTTCTCTGAAACCCTTGAGGAGACCTGAAGGGCTATACCTGCTCCCAATTGTACCCAGGACAAAGAAATGGACTCCAAGGGTCAGTTAGATGGCCTCCTCAGTTACACAACAAGCTGCAAGAGGTATTTTTCCTGATGTGAACAGCTGACCTGTACCGACTGGACCTGAGCTGGACCAAGCTGGTGGCCTCTGTGGAGTGAGTCTTGACCCCTAAGGGCTGTTCTTGGGGTCCTGGGACCCCTGGCTGCATCTCACCAGACTACTACCAAGCTTAAAAACCTGAGACTGAGAAACATTTTCAACTTCAAGATCTCTGGAGGACTGGTACAAACCTGCCAAGCCCACCTCGCTAGGCTGAAGAAACAGGTTTCCTCCACTCTGAGTGAGCTTTTGAGAAGGAGCAAATTCGTTTCAGCAAGACATCGATGAGAAGGTATGCAGGTAACTTGTGATTTCTTTGAGAAATGCATTTTTTTGCATTTTTCAAAGTGGTATGTGCGCCACATGTGCACCCATGCTCATTTCAGGGGTGCAACAGGGTGTCCTTTGGACACCCTTGCAACCTTGAAATTGCATTCACAATTTGCGATTCTCTAATTGCTAATCGCAAATTGAGAATGTCCTCCCATTCATTCCTATGGGCCTCTAGGCCCATAGGAATGAATGGGGAGGGTTTCTTAACTGCGATTCGCAATTTGCGAATCGCTATTAAGGAATATGTAGGATTCGCAAATTTTCTTGCGAATCCTACATACATCTCGTTTGCGATTCTCAAATAGCGATTCTCAAAAATTCGCTATTTGAGAATCTCAAACACAAACTTTGATACATGGCCCTTTATTACTGGTGGTGGACCTTAATTCACCCCAACTAATAAACCACTCTCTTACAAAGATGAAAGATGAAAAGATATGGAAAGGAATGGCAAGATAGTTTCCCCAGCCAAGGGCATTTATAGCTAGTCATTGTGAGGAGGGCTTTGGAAGAGAACATGGCTAAAGTATGTGGGCCTCTTATCAGCTGGTGTAGATGTTAAAGCAGAACTTAAAGGTTTTCTAATATGTCCTGCGTATGTTGAACATGTCTAAACAAATTATCAATGAGAATGGTAAAATAGGAATATTTAAGCAAATATCTGTGATAGAATCTCTAAATGGCTTTGCAAATTTTAATTTGGCCAATGAGTTTTTCATATGAGGAGGAAGGACTGCATGATGATAAATATGTGTTGGCCTTGAAGATGTAAAGGTTTATATGGAAACTGGCATGTATTTAATGTAGTTTGTTGTTGTTAGTGTATGATTGCTCATCACCTCAGGACAAATTGCACCTGGCTTTTCCTATTGAATGTGGGAGGTAAAGCATTGTAAGATCGATGCAATGTGGGCCAACCCATCTCATCAAGTGACGGCTTGGGGGTGTAGTGGAAATTTGTGTGGGGGACATGCTGTCCATGGAGCACCTGATGAATTCCTAAGTTCTAGGCCGACGTGAATAGGTATTTCTGTGTAGAAGAGCCTGAGACTACCTTCCTTTCCTGCATAACCTGTGACAGGTTTTGGTTTGCTCCTGATACAATTGGTAAAGTCTTGCATTATCAGAAAGCAATTAGCTGGCTCCCAGACCTTTATTCTAGGGGCAGACGTTTCTGAACATGGACTTCTTCGTGGTACGGTTCACGGGGAGTGGCCCTGTGATGAGTGTATGCAAGTCCACACCATAGACAAATACTCCAGAGGTACCCTATCAAGACCACCACTCTAACTTGACAAGTAAAGGCAGTAGCCTGATGGGTTTTGGTTGTTGAACTCAGGTTAGGAAGCATGTCCTTAGTAAGAAAATGTCTGTTTCACATCAAACCAGGGATAGAACAGTCATCCTGGGGAAATAGCTCTGCCTTAATGCTGAGTGACTAACAAGTCTATTTTGGGACCTAGAATCCTTATTCTAAATTGAGCATCAACAATTTGGGTAATAATAGCATTTCATTTACAGCACCTAGAAACTTCAGAAGTGTTATTTAAAGCATAATGTAAAAACAAGGTAGCATTATTATAATACTCCTCAGGGTTGTGTTGAATCTGTAATGGGGTGCAGAAACGTAGCTATCCCATTGGATACATTAAACTATGGAGAATTATAGACTCAGCAAATATAACCATCTTACTTGATGTACTTGTAAGTCCAGACTGTTTTTTTTTTTTTCTGGTTCAAGTTTCTTTTGAGATAATTCTGTGCATTATGAATAGTTTATACTGCTATGAAATTGAAAATGCCAGAGAATATGCAGCTGCTGGATACAGAATTAGTATAGCATGCAGATTTATTAGCTAATATAGTAAAATAAATACACAGTTTTATCATGACCAGTACTGGTTAGCGCTTGGAATGAAACTGAAAAGTCTATTTTCCTGCATAAAAGAATAGAGAAGGAGAAGAATGCTGCAAGTTAGTAATGAGTGGCCTTGGTATAGCACAAAAGGACAGTAGTTCACTCCACAATTTGTTGAGGGGACCAGATCACTCCCACTGGGAATGGTGCATCTGCCAAAGTGCCAACAAGGAGGACTCAGTTATGTCACCTCATAAATATACAAAGCCCTCCAAAGGGGGCTCCTGAATTGTGGGCCTTTTGAACCACAGGGGCTGCAGGGCCCCAGGCTAGGTTGCTGATGAATGGAAGAAGCAAGCAGTATTCTGTTTTTCTTAAAAAGCTGTTAGTATTTACTGCCATATCAACATACTGAACTAAAGGCACACATGCTTGCTTTTATGCGAATCAGATAATAGACATTGGGCATGGTTACAATTGTGTTTGCTTTCTCTTCCCCTCAACAAACACTCAAATAGTATAAAATGTCCGATTTTGTATGAACCTGGTCAGGATTGTCTAGGAGGAGCAAAGATCAAACACTCTGGTGAAGACACAGGAGGCATTCAGCAACTGAGGTTCAACCCTCTTATGAGAAGTAAACTTAATCAATATCTTAACCCTGGCATCTCCATTATAATAACAAAGTTATACCAGAGTACATTGGGTAAACCAGAGTTTTCAATTAGTTACTATCAGCAGTGATGCCAGAGCTGATCAAAGAGGAAATGGGCAAATGAACTCTCTTCAGAATGGATAGTTTGTCTTCCTTAAATTGATCTATCCTGTCGTGCATCCAGGAATTACATTCACGACTTTAGCTATCCCAAATTCTATAATACCAAAACAATCAGAAAAATAGTCTTATTCAAACTGAATTAATTGCCTGGTTGTTTTTTTCTTTTTTGGGGGGGTTCTTGACGTATGATTAGCTTTTTTCTCTACTTAATGGCCACACATATTATATGTGTGCACTGTCAATTTTCTCCTTTTACCTTTACCCTTCCCCTGTCCAAAGAGCCATAAGTTATTTAAGTAGCTTCCGGACAGAGGAAGGAGCATCATTTCATACTGATTGGAGACAATACATACATTGTTACCACTAATTATATATTACTCTATATGGTGCATACTCACTTTGAAGCAATAAAATATATTTATATACATGGCCAAATTCAATAAAATTTAAAGTGGTGGCAAATTGATTGGGGCTATGCAACATATACTTACAACATTGAGTGAATATGAGAGCACAGACTGTAATGTGTTCTTCATCATCATAAGAATGTTTTAGGAAAAGTTACAAATACATCTACATCCTAAACTCTATACTTGGTCAACCATACAAAAATTATGATTCTAGAGGCTGGTCTTGTTTAAAGCAACAACTGTACCCTCAACTGCAATAGTGTCTTTTTGTGATCTGCCTCCGGCCCATACAAAGTTGTTCATCTTTTGCTGTTGATTCAAAAACTCCTGCTTGGGCATTTTTGGAAGCCTTTGAAATAGGTATATTAGGCATAGAGGTATATTCATCTAGAGGACATAAAATTGATCCAAGCAAGCTATGCTAGCGCTCCTGATCTTAAACTATTTGCAACTCAAATTTGGCCAATTTGCTCCATACTAGTCTTCCAGATGGCGAGGTATTTTATTTTAGGGGGGTCATTTTTAACTGATTTTGAATGTTCGCAACTTGATCTTATGTCAGGAAGAAATGTAATATCTCTGATTTATTTATATTTATGTTAAATCCTGTCAGTTTCTCATACTTTTCTAATATGGATAACAATGCTGGCAAGGATTCTCCTTACTGCTTTCCCTTTGTTCTAGGGCCCTTTCCTCCATGGGCACTTACAGATCTCTCTTATTGAGGCCGCTCCTTGCCAGACACTGTTGATGCAATTCAGATCTTCCGCTGTCATCCCTTCAGGTGGGGACAACCCAAGGCCTTCAACTGGGGGAGTGGCACAAACAGGCCCACAGGTATCACAAAGCTCTTATAACATCTTCAATGGAAGTGCCCACATAGGGCTTTTGCAAAGGTGAAGCACCAAATAAAATCATGTAGCAAACAAAAACCTAAACAGTTGTGACAACATGTAAACAGAAAACAATGTATTCACACTATGAAAGAAAGAGAAGAAATCAGACCCAATAGACTGGTTTGTTCGTTCACATACCTTCCAAATGCAGCCACATTAGTCTTCCTTTCACTTTGGTGACTGAGGCAACACAAAGTTCTGCTGGATCCCTTGGGTTCACTGCTTCCAACTTCATGTTTTTAGCAAATCCACGAGAGTTTGACGTCTGAAAGAGGTCGAAAAGTCCCACTTCAATTTACTTTCGAAATCTGTTCTATGATAATGGCAGCTTAGCTGCTCCAGAAACTGGCATTATAGTTCCACATGGAACTTCTGTTGTTGCCTCTTACTAGCAAATATATAAGGGGTGCAGGTGTCGAAAGGACAATGCTTACATTTCTCCTATTTCAGAATGGACTATGAAAGATTACATTTGGAAGAGATCACCATCAAAGCACTGAATTTGACTGTTCTGGCTGCTGTACATGCGTGTTAATGTTACATACAAATATACTACAGGCATTCATAAAGACCCTCACCAGCCTCCAAATAAAATTTTGAATTATGGACAAGATATGTAGCTTCCATATTATCAGCAAAGTTTAATCTGTTTATCCTACTGCAGTTATTCTACCTTTTCTGCTTACCAGGATTATACTGCTCAGGCTCACATGATAAAGTACATATTTGTCATGCTTTTTCTCAGAGTTCCTGCTTTCTATAATGCTGTGGTGATCACAGTTCTCCAAAGGTGTTTTGTGTAAAATGTCATGTACTATAAAAATATGATTCTCTTGGGATTTTCATTGCATTTCAACATTGCTTGCATGGACCTCAAGTCAAAAAGTGACACTTCATTGTATGCATTATGTTATCCAGTCAGGAGCCATTGCCAAAGAAAACCGCTTCTCTGAAAATGGGCAAGCTGTACAGATACTTCATATCTTAGGCAGTAAAGTGTGGTGAGTAACATCTTGGAGCCATAATAAGCCATTACAAAGTGTGAAAAGACTACTTTGGAGTTAATATTTGAGTACACTTGGAGAAAATATAGTCAACAAAATGACTATTGGGGAAGAAGCCAACTATAAGATGCATTTATTAAAGGTGCTGAGCACCAAAAACCGCCAGTACTTGGAGGAACTTCAGAAATTTACCAATAGATAAGAATGGAGATTAAAGCAAATGTAAAGTACATACACACCTGCAGTGTGAGAAATTGAGTTGTTGGTTGACTGGGGTGTTAGACCCGGTCAAGCAACTGCCACAATACCGGTCAGGGTGAACCACAAAAGTCCCTAAATTCACCTGTGCTTAACCCTGGGAACTTTGACACAAAAATCAAGCAGGCTTAACTTAGAGGCAGTGTATAAAGTATTTATGCAGTACACAAGCAGGAGGACAGTCCTTTGAGGGTGCAAGGCAGACTCCATGCAACAAAGCAGTCTTTCTAGGTGCAGCAAAGCAGTTGTGTGGAGTATACAGCAGGGCACAGCATCAGGCAGTCCTCGGAGTCCTTCCACAGTTCCAGAAAGTGAACTAAAGAGTGGGTCTGATGACTATTTTTATACCTGGTGCCTTCTTTGAAGGTGGAAGAAATTTCTAGGGGGTTCTCTTGGAAGTGTTTGGAATTTTCTGACTCCAAGCTGGCTTAAGAGGCAATGTGGAGGTGAGAAGCCCTTTGCGTGAAGGCAGAGCACAGCCTATTCAATTGCAAGTGGGGCTGTGCCCAGCTCCTCCCCCCATCCTGCCAGCAGATGGTCCATTCAGGCATACCTAATCAGTCACTTGTGAGACTGTCTGGGAAGAATTCACAAAGTACAACTATCAGTTACACCCAGTCATGTGACAAACAGGAGGCTGCAGACACCAAATGGCTAAGGACAAAAAATGCCAACTTTCTAAAAGTGGCATTTTCAAAATTGTAATTTAAAATCAGATTTTACCATTAAAGAAGATTTTTTATTACAATTTCATAGATACCAAACTTGAAATGCCTATCTGTCTCCAATCAAAAGTTAGTACTTTTTAAATGTAATAAGGCAAACCAATGTTATCCTATGGGACAGGTGCGCTTCACAGTAATGAAAAATGAATTTAGGAGTTTTTCACTACCAGGATATATAAAACTTAATACCACATGTCCAACCTTTTAATTACAATGTACCCTGCCCTATGGGCTACCTAGGGCCTACCTGAGGGGTGACATATGCAATAAAAGGGGAGTTTAAGGCTTGGCAAGAGGGTTATATTGCAAAGTCGAACTGGCAGTTTATAACTGCATTCAGTCTGCAATGGCAGACCGGGACATGTTTTAAGGGGCTACTCAAGTGGGTGGGACAATATTTGCTACAGGCCCGCTAGAAGCATTTCATTTACAGGCCCTGGGTATTTAATATATCACTCTACAAGGGACTTATAAATAAATTATATATGGCAATCAGGTGTAAACCAATGACACCATGTTTAGTGGAGTGAGCACAAGCACTTTAGCACTGATTAGCAGTGGTAAAGTGCACAGAGTCCTAAGACCAACAGAAACAATTAAAGAATAAATGGAGGGAAACAGGCAAAGATTTGGGGAGAAGACCACCCTAAGGCTGACATCTCTAACATGCAGTTACTGCTGTTTATACGTTTCGGTGGAGAGGGGAGCAGTAAGAGAAGTGACTTTTATTTCCCCATTTAAAATGAATTCAGTGAAAACTATGCAAATATACCTCAGCTGCACAAATCATGATTGTGCAACATTATTAACTCTCGCATTACCATTCAATGCAAATAAAATAAAAAGGTCCTACTTGGCCCATCCAGCTGTGCAGAGAATACTATGGCAGCTTAAAAATAATTTCAAAATCTAGGAGGCTTAAGGATGGCTCTCTTAGAGTCAGGCCATCTCAATGATCAAAAAAGAAAAGATAATCAGGATAAGGGGACAGAATACAGTCGGGCTTGTACTGGAGTCCTGACAAAATCATTACAAATGGCTGCTGCATGGGAATAAATAACAAAAAGGTTGCATGTGCTATATAATTAATTTATCTGATAAAGATCTTAATCTGACAAAAAGTGTAATGATTTAGTGTACTTTCAGATATAAAATTGCCCTACACCCATTTCAAAAGAGCTTTCTAGTAGGCAGAAAGATATACCAAACAGCATGAGGTGAGAGATGTTTATTCCTCCTGATTTATCCAACATGTGATTGACAAAGTCTCAAAGCAGTGGCTGAAGAAGTGCTTACCCACATAAGGTAATGCCTAAACAAGTCTGACCCAAATCCCACTCTGTTTATTCATAACAGTTCATCTTCCTGAAGGCTTTGAAGACAGACCTAATTAATCATTGGCAAAGCTGTGACAATGTTGAGCAAGCAATGAGATCGGCTTTGCCAATGCCTGACTGACCATGTTAAAAGTTTAAAAAGCATTAGAAGCATTGCTTTTGATACTTTCTAGATCACCATGGTGTTGCTTGTTGTGAGGGTATCCAGGTGCTGGGCTGCGGGTTTCAGTCAAAGAGCCAGGTATTGAGTTTCTTCCTGAAGTCGGTCAACGAGGGTGATGTTCGGAGGTGGAGGAAGAAGGCATTCCAGGACTTTGTGGCGAGGTGGGAAAAGGAGTGTCCTCTGGAGTGGCAGCGGCAGATGCGTGTAGTTTGTGCGAGGGCGAGGTGGGTGGAGCAGAGGTTTCTGGATGGTTGGTGGAAGTTCAGATGATGGTTCATGTATGCAGGTCCTTGGCCATGGAGGGCTTTGTAGACATGGGTCAGTAGCTTTAACTGGCATATCTTCTGGATGGGGAACCAGTGGAGGTCTCTCAGGCGCTAGGTGATGTGGGTCCTTTTGGGAAGGTTGATGATCAGTCTGTCTGCTGCGTTCTGTATAGTCTGGAGTCTTCCATTAAGTTCGCTGGTGGTGCCTGAATAGAGTGCCATGCCATAGTCAAGACAGCTATTGATGAGGGCCTGTCTCACTGTTTTTCTGGTGCTGATGGGGAGCCATTTGAAAATTTTGCGGAGCATGCAGAGAATGTGGCGGCAGGCTGAGGAGACGGCGTTGACCTGTCGTTTCATGGAGAGTTTGCTGTCCAGAATGATGCATAGGTTATGGGCGTGATCTTTCAGTGTGGGGGTGGGTCCGAGTTCAATGTTTTCTGTACTTTTAACATGGTCGGTTACTGCTATTGGTTTTGTCAATGCTGGTGGAGTTTAAAAGCCTCCAGCATTGTCAAAGCCAATAGTTCCTACATTCATGGAGAAAAGCAGAACTAGATACTGTAATGGGACAACATCCTGGGCATCTTAAGTCAGCAATGCTGTACTTAGCGTACCGCAGAGAAGCATTGAGAGGGAGGGTGGGTGAAGAGAGCAGGCTAAGGAGAACATCCAGGGCATCACTAACCTTGCCATCCACTGGTGAAGAGAACCATAGGAAGGGTAGGAGAGGAAACATATGTTGAGTCAGAGGCAGCAAAGTAAAGACCACAAGCACTTTCTCAAAACTAAGCCATACAGTCCCATAGAGTGCTAAACAAGTAATGAAATAAACGATAAAAAAAAAAGTAGTTTCATGATGTAAACACAAAAAGCTACACCCTAGCCAATCAAAAACAGGGATAAACAAGCTACACACTAGGGGAGGGACATACTCAGAACAGGGAAGTAAGCCACCAATAAAAACAGGGAACTGTGATTGACAAGTAAGCTGTCTAATCATGAGCAAGGACTGACTCTGTGTAATTGCTCCCCCTCCCTCGCAGCTCCACCATTAAGTGAGGCCTGCCCCTGCACTCTCGAGTGTTTGGTGCTCGAGGCCCTCCTCCACCCGCAGGTTTCCCTGCACCTCATCCCTGGTGGTCCAGTGGACCTCTATCTCCTTTCTCTAGCTCTGTTTTTCACTCGTTTTTTTCACTCATTTTTCATTTGTTTTTCTACCCTCTTTTTCTTCTCCTTTCTGCACTTTTCTGCATTTCTGCTCTATTTCCTTTTGCCTTTACTCCTCCTTTTCCCTCCTTTCCTGCCCGCTTTCCCTCACGCTGCTGCCCCGCGGCCCCTCCCCCCAGCACGAACAGCGCGACCGGCCCAATCCAGCTCCCCTCCCCGCTCCCGCCTCCCAGCTGTCCAGCCCTCCCCGACCCCTACTTAATGGCGGCCGCTGCGGGGACAGGCGAGCAAGACCACTGACCCATTGTCAGTGAAATTGCTCCCCCTCCCTCGCAGCTCCACCATTAAGTGAGGCCTGCCCTTGCACCCTCGAGTGTTTGGTGCTCGAGGCCCTCCTCCACCCGCAGGTTTCCTTGCGCCTCATCCCTGGTGGTCCAGTGGACCTCTATCTCCTTTCTCTAGCTCCATTTTTCACTCGTTTTTCACTCGTTTTTCTACTCTCTTTTTCTTCTCCTTTCTGCATTTCTGCTCTACTTCCTTTTTCCTTTACTTCTCCTTTTCCCTCCTTTCCTGCCCGCTTTCCCTGCCGCTGCTGCCCCCGCAACCCCTACCCCCAGCGTGACCGGCCCAATCCAGCTCCCCTCCCCGCTCCTGCCTCCCAGCTGTCCAGCCCTCCCCGACCCCTACTTAATGGCGTCCGCTGCTGGGACAGGCGAGCAAGACCACTGACCCATTGTCAGTGAAATTGCTCCCCCTCCCTCGCAGCTCCACCATTAAGTGAGGCCTGCCCCTGCACCCTGGAGTGTTTGGTGCTCAAGGCCCTCCTCCACCAGCAGGTTTCCCTGCGCCTCATCCCTGGTGGTCCAGTGGACCTCTATCTCCTTTCTCTAGCTCAGTTTTTCACTCATTTTTTCACTCGTTTTCCACTTGTTTTTCTACTTTCTTTTTCTTCTCCTTTCTGCACTTTTCTGCATTTTTGCTCCTTTCTGCTCTATTTCCTTTTTCCTTTACTCCTCCTTTTCCCTCCTTTCCTGCCCGCTTTCCCTGCCGCTGCTTCCCCCGCGGCCCCTCCCCCCCAGCACGACCAGCGCGACCGGACCAACCCAGCTCCCCTTCCCGCTCCCGCCTCCCAGCTGTCCAGCCCTCCCCGACCCCTACTTAATGGCGGCCGCTGTGCAACCGCGCCGCTGGCTCGCCAAAGGCAAGCCCGTCTGCGCCCGACCGCGACCACCGCCAGGAACCCTGGACCTCCGCACTGCCAACGCTACGACCCAGCAGCACTCCACACACTCAACCCAGGTCGCAACAACAACTGCATGCTAGCCTCACCAGCCGACACCCACGGACCCTTCAGCTGTCACCGCTGCCAACAAACCTACAGCACCGCTAGGAGCACGGACCCAGCACAACCCGACCACAAGAACACACCCGTACTGAAGACCTTGCAATGCATCCTCCTCAACGTCCGATCCCTCCACAAACACGCCACCGAAATCTGGGACCTCCTCGACAGCACCACCCTGGACGTAGCGTTCTTCACCAAAACCTGGACCAACACCACCTCGGGGCCAGACATCGCCATCGCCATCCCCCAAGGATACAAGATCTCCAGGAAGGACCGCCCCACCCGCCCGGGAGGAGGAATCGCCATCGTCCACAAATCCACCCTCCGCCTGAGCACACTCCCCGACGAAACCACAGACCTGATGGAACACCTTCACTTCAAGATACTGACCAGCCCTACCACCACCCTCCGAGGAACCCTCATCTACCGACTCCCTGGATCACCGTTCACTAACTCCATCACGGACATCATCTCCCCGCATGCCATCGCATCCACCAACTACACCCTGCTGGGAGACCTCAACTTCCACCTCGACAACCAACTGGACCCCAACACCACATCCCTCCTGGACAACCTCCACAACATTGGACTCCAGCAAATCGTGACCGAACCAACGCACTCAGCAGGACACACCCTCGACCCCCTCTTCACAACAGGAAGCTCCATCACCTTCAGCCACACCACCGAACTCCTGTGGACTGACCACCGATACGTCCACTTCACCTTCAGAACACCCACCATCCACAGACATCAGCACCTGCTCCCACGAAGAAACTGGACCAGAATCACCGATGACCAGCTCACCTCCTCACTCAGCAACTCCACCCCAACTATCGCGGGAAACGATGACCCCAACACCACAGCCCGAACCCTGCACAGATGGATCTCCGACAGCACCAACACCATAGCCCCCCTCAAGAAAAACAACACCCACGCCAAGAAAGCCAGATGGTTTACCACAGAACTTCGAGAGTCCAGACGCCCTTGCCGGCGCCTCAAAAAGGCCTGGAGGAACACCAAATCCACAGAAGCACACCACAACTTCAGAGCCGCTACCAACGCCCACCACCAACTCATCAGAAAAACAAGAAAAAAAGTGATTGAAGACAGAATCTCCACACACGCACACAACAGCAAAGAACTCTTCAACATCATCAAGGAGTTCGCCCAACCCACCAGCGAATCGACGGACATTCCTCCCTCACAAGACCTCTGCGACAAACTCAGCACCTTCTTTCACCACAAAATCAAGAGCATCTACGACAACTTCGACGAAGACAACCAACACACTGAACCCCCGCCAACCACTCCCAACACCCTGAAGCCAACGATTGACAACTGGACAGCCCTCACCACCGAAGACACACTGAAGACAATGAAGTCAATCCACTCCGAGGCCCCCACGGACCCCTGCCCCCACCACATCTTCAACAGAGCCGCCGACACCATCGCACCCATACTCCGCCACACCATCAACCGCTCCCTGGCGACCGCCTTGTTCCCCAACGACTGGAAACACGCCGAGGTCAACCCCCTCCTGAAGAAACCCTCGGCGGACCCCACCGACCTCAAAAACTACAGACCCATCACCCTTCTCCCGTTCCCAGCGAAAGTCATTGAGAAAGCCATCAACAGCCAACTCGCCACATTCATCGAAGAGCACAACATCCTCGACTCCTCCCAATCCGGCTTCAGAAAAAACCACAGTACGGAAACCGCCCTCCTCGCCGCAACAGACGACATCCGCACCCTACTGGACAAAGGAGAAACAGTAGCCCTCATCCTCCTCGACCTCTCAGCCGCGTTCGAGAGAGTCTCTCACCGCACCCTAATACGCAGACTCCTCGACGCAGGGATCCAGGACAAGGCCCTCGAATGGATCCGCTCCTTCCTCTACGGCAGAACTCAGCGGGTCAGACTCCCCCCTTTCCTCTCGGACCCTACACCAACCACCTGCGGAGTCCCTCAGGGGTCGTCCCTCAGCCCTACGCTCTTCAACGTCTACATGGCTCCACTCGCCCCCATCATCAGAACCTACGGACTCAACATCGTGTCATACGCAGACGACACCCAACTCATCCTCTCCCTTTCCAACGAACCCAACACCACCAGACACAACTTTCGAGAAGGCATGGAAGCCGTCGCCAAATGGATCAAAAACAGCTGCCTACAACTAAACACCAACAAGACAGAAGTACTCATCATGGGCCCAAACCCCGACGCCTGGAACGACACCTGGTGGCCCCCTGCCCTCGGAAACCCGCCCACCCCCACGGACCACGCACGCAACCTGGGAATCATCCTGGACCCCGAGCTCAAAATGGACCGCCAGATCAACTCCGTCTCGTCCTCCTGCTTCCACACCCTCCGCCTCCTACGTAAGACCTTCAAATGGATCCCCCTCGAACACAGAAAGACCGTCACTCACGCCCTGGTCACCAGCAGACTCGACTACGGCAACGCACTCTACGCCGGAATAAACAAAAACCTCACCCGCAAGCTGGTCCTCAACCTGCCAAGACACTGCCACATCTCCCAGCACCTGCACACACTCCACTGGCTCCCCATCGAGGCCAGAGTCACCTTCAAGATGCTCACCCATGCACACAAGGCCCTCCCCGACACCGGACCAGCATACCTGAACAGCCGACTCAATTTCCACGCACCCCAAAGGACCCTACGATCAGCCCAGCTCTCCTACGCCGTGGTCCCCCGCACCAGAAAGACCAGATCGGGAGGCCGCTCCTTCTTATAGGAGCGATCAAGGGAACCTGAGCTGTTTTGTTCTGACATGGAAAGGAACGGGCACTGTTTCGCTGCTGAAATATAAAGAATGTATGCAGCATTATTTGGTAATGGAAGAAAATGAGTGTTTGACTCAGCATGGAAATAAGCAAGAAATATTCTGTTCATTGGAGGAAGGAAAGGGGAGCTATTTGCTCAAGAAATGTAATGCATGTGCTCTCCATATTCTGTAACGGAACAGTATTGAACTGTTGTGCTCTAGTTTAGGAAATGGATGCGCACTCCTTTATTACGCAATTCAACCCTGTGTTTCGGCCCTGTAATAGAAAGTAGAATGCAGTGATATATTCAGTAGTGGAAATGAAAGTCGAATGCTTTATTAGGTAATGGAATGGAATGGAAAGTCCAATGCTTTGTTCCATAAATGGACAAAATGTGCACGTTTGGAAAGTAATGGAAAGGAAAGTGTGCTGTTTTGTTCCAGTAATAGAAAGTACTATACGCTGGTCTAACCCCGTAATAGAAAATAATCAACGCTGTTAATCAATAATGGAAAGAAATGTGCACTGTGGAGCCACCTCGAGTGACCCCTCTTCCTCATATGACAGTTTAATTCATCATACTACGTACAAATGTCAGAAATGTGCTATACAAGTGTATGTAAAATAACATAACCTAGTGGATCAATTATTTAAACATTTTTTGCGGGTCCCATGATCATCTGTCTAACTACAAGAGGAGGTGCATGTGTTCCCATATGGCTGTCGCCACAAAATGATTAAAACAACACTGCAGGCATAAAAGGAAGAATGGAAGAAAAATCAAAAAGCAGGCCGTTTATTTAAAACGAAAAGAGACAAGAGTGCACCTTTTTAAAAAGAAAAATGAAGGACGGCCCTGGGTGATTAACTGTGGTCTTAATCGCACTGTGGTGAGCTCACACAAATAATGAAGGAATTGCATTGCACGTGATGTAATACATTGCAAGTCAAATTACAGAGCAGGAGCAATTAAACAAAACATTTTAGGTCAAATTCCTATCAATGGAGCATGGTCAAATAGATGCTGAAACCTGAAGACTGGACAGTTAACTGTCTCATGATCATGATGAGAAGAAACATCCTTGTGTCAGAGAGGAATATACTAGACTAGGGAGCTATTGGGCGAACACAGAAATATGCCCAGGTGTGCCCCAAAAATTTGTCAATTGAGTGAGTTAGCTGTTCAATGGCAAAAACAAAGGTATGAAGTTCCTAGGGAAGGCGGTGACTGAGGGAGAAGATGGGGTGGTGTCCCAGGTGCCAGGAGGTTGGAAGGACAACAGGGGGTGATCGCTCCTATAAGAAGCAAGGGACCTTACACACCCCAGAAGGTGTCATGCTTCATAATCGGGCATCTCCTCATTGGGCCGGCGCTGCAATGTCCAACGGGCCCAGCGAGGGGGCTCTTTGCTGGAGGTCTTCTCTTTTTGCCGATGTGAAGTTCGAGGTTGAGGGGGCATAAGAGTAGTATGAGTAGAGATGGAAGGGTGCAGTGAGAGCTAAAAATAGCTATAGGGAACCCACAAGATATCTTGTATTGACTGAGTTCCTATGCTATGGTAAAAACAAGGACTGTAAAGCCGTAGCTAGAGAGGGGGAATTACAACCTCTAGAGCTCAAAATAGTGTATGTGCAGTTAGGGGGGTCAACATGTTTCATGCCTATTATAGTCCAAGGGATCTCGGCATTTCGTCAGGACCAAGGGATCCTCGTCTGCTCAAGCAGGGACGGATTAGGTGTGTGTTTTTGTGAAGTGACGTGCCCTGAAAGTTTGGACTCGTGATGTAGTCCAGCATAAATAGATATATAAGATACCTTCTGGATACACCTAAAAGGGGGAGCTACTGGCCCCCTCGTGACGTTTCGGGCATTCGTGCAGTGGCGAGGGAAGGAGCTGCGACTGGTGCGCCTTAGGGTATAGAACCTACCCCTCGCCCGGTTGACACGGAACGTGAGTTGTTGGCCATCGAAGCCTCATGTTTGATGAGCAGGCAGTCACCCAAGAATTAGGCAGGCATAGAAATATGCAAGTCGGCTTTTTATTCAGCATACAAAGTAGAATTGCGGGCACCAGAGGGATTTCCTTTATTCCAAAACAGCCTCAGGAGCTGGGGAATAGCTTCCCCAGCTCCTGAGGCTGTTCTGGGTTTTCACTGAAATGACAATCAGTGTGCACGACATGCTGACATAATTTCACTGAAAACGAAAGTGAAATGAGCTGATCGGCTCATTTTACTTTCACTGCCTACGTGCTTGCAGGGCTATCTCAGCCCCCGAGCACGTAGGCAGACGGGAGAGGTATCATTGGAAAGGGGAGAATCTCCCCTTTCTAATGGTACCCCTCACTTGGGGTGCGCCACAAGAGGGCGATCCCGAAGCAGGGATCCACCCACTAGGCACCAGAAAGGGTGGGAGCGGCCCCTTGGGAAAGGGCTTTTGCTCCCCCGCAAAGTTTCCTGAAATATTCAGTCTTTCTGCCCCCCCCGGGGTGTAGATGGGGGCAATAGCCCCCGATCTGTCCCACCAGGGGGGGTGAAGAAAGCCCACTGGGCATTAGGATTTTTTTTTTATATACGTAGGGGTGGGAGCTTCCCAAATTGGGCATGCCAATGCCCCCTCCTCCCAAAAAACTTGCCACAGTCTTTCTGCCCCCCCCCGGAGGTATATAGGGGCAATAGCCCCTGATCTGCCCCGTTGGGGGGGGCAGAAAGCCCACTAGGCACCAGGGATCATGGTTTTTTTTAATAAATAGGGGTGGGGGCTGCCCAGAATGGGCGTGCCAATGCCTCTATCCCCCAAACAAAAATTGACAGTCTTTCTGCCCCCCGCTGTGGGGACATATGGGGTTATTTCCCCCAATATGCCACCGGGGGGCAGAAAGCCAATTAGACAATAGGGATTTTTTTTATAAAAAGAGGGGTAGGGGCTGCCCACAATGCGCTTGGCCATCCCCCACCCCATATAAATGGGGACCAAAGTTTTTCTGCCTCCCCTAGGGGGTGAGTGAGGCGATAGCCCCAGATCTGCCCCAGGGGGGGGCAGAAAGCCTACTAGGCACAAGGGACTATTTTTTTTTCTTAGTGTAGGGTGGGGGCTGCCCAGAATGGGCATGCCAATGCCTCCACCACCCCCCCATAAAAATGGGGTTAGTCTTGATGCCCCCCCGGGGACATATGGGAGCAATAGCCCCCGATCTGCCCCACAGGGTTGGGGGCAGAAATCCCAAAAGGCACCAGGGACTATTTTTGTTTTTTAGTGTAGGGCTTCGGGCTGCCCAGAATGGTCATGCCAATGCCTCCACCCCCCAAAATAAAATGGCCACATTATTTCTGCCCCCCCTTGGGGGCATATCAGGACAATTGCCCCCGATCTGCCCCCACCAGGGGGGGCAAAAATTCCATTAGGCACTGACCTTTTTTTTTTTTAAATGTGAATTTTGGGCCCTAGCTCTGCCGGCACCTGAGGAAACCTAGCAAACCTGTTTATTTTTTAAAACTAGACACCCTGGGAAATCCAGGATGGGTGTCTTGTGTGGCTCTCACCAGGTTCTGTTACCCAGAATCCCTTGCAAACCTCAAACTTTGTAAAGCAAAAACATATTTTCCTCACATTTCTGTGATGGAAAGTTCTGGAATCTGCAGGGAGCGACAAACTTGCACCCACCCAGCATTCCCCCAAGTCTCTTCTAATAAAAACTGGTGCCCCACTTGTGTGGGTAGGCCTAGTGATCATGACAGGAAATGGCCCAAAAAACAGTGTGGAGACTTCAAAATTATCTATCACAAAAAGACTTGGTTTTGTGAAGGAGTCACCTGCGTTTTTGGTCCCAGGCTCCGTGGCCATCTAGAGAAACCTACCAAACCCAAACATTTCTCAAAACTGGACACCAAGGAGAGTCCGGGAAGGTGTGACTTGTGTGGATCCCCCAACGTTTCCTACCCAGAATTCCCTGCAAATCTCAAATTTAGCAAAAGAAAATCACATTTTCCTTACAATTCTGCCTGGGATTACTGCGCTGGGATAAATGTCCTACCACCCAGCATTCCCCTTGGTCTCCGGATAAAAATGATAGCTCACTTGGGTGGGTGTCTAATGCAGAGTCAGCCTAAAAATGAATATAGCGCTCAGAGCTCGCTGTGCTACCCCCTCAATCCCTATGTTTTTGGCACTTCCCAGTTGCAGTCCCTTGGCCTACCCACCCAAGTGAGGTATCATTTAACTCGGGAGACCGAGGGAAACACCGGGTGGTGGGAAATTTGCACCAGTGCAGTGATTGCAGACAGATATGTGAGGAAATTAGATTTTGTTTAGCTAATTTTGAGGTTTGCAGGGGATTCTGAGTAAGAAAACATTGGGGAATCCACAAAAGCCACACCTTCCTGGACTCCCCCGGGTGTCTAATTTTCAGAAATGTCTGGGTTTGGTAGGTTTCCCTAGATGGGTGCCGAGCCCTGGACCAAAAACGCAGGTATGTATGTATGTGTGTATTTAAGCTTATATAGCGCACAGCTACCCCCAACGGGGGTGTCCCGGCGCTTGCGGATACAGTGGGGGGTGAGGGCAAGTTAAAGTTGTCGAGTCCTAGTTTGCTAAAGGAGGCTGAAGAGCCAAGTCTTCAAATCCTTCCGGAAGATAGGTTCCGACTTGGCTTTTCTGATATGATCAGGCATGGAGTTCCACAAGGTCACGGTTTTGACGGAAAAGGACCGTCCTCCTATTCTGGACTTAGAAAAACGGGGGATGACAAGGCACTCACGATGATTAGATCTTAGGGTCCTGGACTGATGATATTTGCGAACTCTCTTCTTTAGATATTGCGGGCCAATATCATTAAGTGCTCTGTATGCAAGAGTTAGTGCCTTAAATTCAGTTCTTCTCTTGACAGGCAGCCAGTGGAGACTACGCAGATGAGGGGATATATGATGTCTTAGTGGGATGTTCCTAATAAGCCTGGCTGCTGCATTCTGCACAGTTTGCAATTTCCTGAGCAGGTATGCTGGCAGCCCGATGTACAGACTGTTTGCATAGTCAAGCTGTGATGTAATCACCGCATGGACTATTGTTTCCTACAGTCCATTGGTAGGAAGTAGAGGAATCTCCGAAGGGCCTTCATTTTCCAAAAGCAGGACGAGGAAACATGGGCTATCTGAGTCTTACATGACAGGGAAGTATCTAGTTTAAACCCCAGATTCCTCGCAGACGAGACTGGGAGAGGAGGGGGGTTGAGTTCTGCGGGCCTCCAGAAATCTGATAATGGAGGTGAGGGCTGGTTGAAAAATAGCACCTCCGTTTTTCTGTGTTCAGCTTTAGGCAGTTAGCTGTCATCCAAGCTGAGATGTCCATGAGACACTGCCTAAAGTTTGAAAATACGGCCTCAGAGCAATCTTGGAAAGAAAACACGAGCTGCGTGTCATCAGCATATGAGATAACATCAACCCCGCGTTGCTTTACCAGAGGGGCCAGGGGGCGAGGTAGACATTAAAAGGGTCGGGCTAAGGGCTGAACCCTGAGGCACTCCACAGATCAAAGGGCGAGAATTAGAAGTGTAAGGATGCAGCCGAATTCTCTGGGAGCGGCCTTCTAGGAAGGAACAGAACCAAGCTAAAGTAGTCCCCGTCACTCCCAACTGTTGAAGCCTGTCTAAGAGGATCTTATGAGACACTGTGTCAAATGCTGCCGACAGATCCAATAGCACCAGCATTGCACAGTTCCCTTTATCCATTGTCTCCCGGACAGTTTCTGCTACTTCGAGTAGTGCTGTCTCCGTGCTGTATCCTGCTCTAAATCCCGACTGGGTGTCGTGAAGCAGTTTATTTGATTCAAGAAATGTGGACAATTGTTTTTGCACTTCTTTTCGAGAATCTTAGCAGGTGCTGGCAAAAGGGAGATAGGTCTAAAGTTTTTCAATATTGTAGGGTCTGCATTCTCCTTTTTGAGGATTGGTTGAACAACAGCGATTTTCCAGCTAGATGGATAAATGCCAGTTTCCAATGAGGTGTTCCAGAGCTGGTTTAGCGCAGGGTTGAGCAGTGGAGCTAATATTTTAAAAAACCTGGCCGGGCAAGGATCAAGTGGAGACCCGGATTTGGTTTTCCAACTGCTTGAGGGATGTGGCCAAATCTAAGGGGCTAAATTCAGACCAAGTTTTTGTCGGGAGGGGCGAGGCAGTGGTGTGTTAAACGGTTCTGTCTCAGGAAAAGCTGCATAGATGTCTTGGATCTTTTCCTGGAAGAAGACCGAGAGATCCTCACAGAGTGTGGCAGAGGGAACTATATTGCTTTTCATTGCCTCTGGTTTAAGGAAACCCTGAACAATTTTAAAAATTTCCTTAGTGGAGTTGTCAGTTGATTTTATTTGATTGGCAATATGATCCTTAATAATATTGCGTTTTAGTTTGTGAAACTGTTTTATTGCCTTTCTGTATATAATTTTTGCTTCAGGGTCGTAGGCAAGACGCCAGGCCACGCTCAAGTTTCTTACAGCGGCTTTTTCCTGCTCGAAGTTCTGGTGTAAACCAGGGGGCAGAAGATGTGTTCCTGGCCTGTTTCGTTGTTTTCATGGGAGTTATTTGGTCAAGGGCCGACATGACCCAGTGGTTAAAGGTTACAGTGTCGCTGTTCGGGTCTCCGGTAGGTGACAGAGGGGTGTTTACTAATACAGGTCCTAGTACTTCAGGGGTAACTTTCCTCCAATTTCTTCTAACTTCATATTCAGGTTTTATAGCATTGTGGTTTGTGAAGATAGTTAGATAGAAAGGAATAAGACTGTGGTCAGACCACAAGAGGGGGATAGGATCTTCAGTTGTTAGGGTGGGGATATTAGAAAAAATGAGATCCAAGATGTGGCCAGCCCTGTGTGTGGGTTTGTGGACCAGTTGTTTAAGATTCAATCCTGTCAGTGTCTCCGCTAATTGGATGGTCATGGGAATAAATCATTGTCCATGTGGACATTAAAGTCCCCTAAGACTATGAAGTTGGTATATTTTAAAGAGAGGTCAGCGATCCGGTCGCATATTTCCCAAAGCTCAGCGGGCTTAGATGTTGGTGGCCTATAGATCAGCAATCCCGCAATGGTGAAAATAGGGGAGATTGTGATGTTAAAGGACAGTGCTTCTATCAGGTCAGTATGTTCGACCCTTCTGTGTGAGATCTCCCAGTCATTTCTAATAATCACCGCAAGTCCACCCCCACTCTATTACCCTCCCGGTTTTCTGCCACTATTTTATAGCCTTTTGGGATCGCCATTGAGATATCGGGGTTAGAGTTCTCTCTCATCCATGTTTCCGTTAGGAAGATGAGATCCCAAGACTTTGAATCAAGTAGAAGCCAAATGTTGTCTGCGTGCTTAGGAAGAGACCTACAGTTAATTAGACAGGCATTTCTTTTGGAGGTTGACCTATTGCTGGGGGTCCATATCTCTGAAGGTGTGGCTTCTACAAGGGCTTTACACTTTTTTCCCAAGACCTCTTTGTTAAACTTAAAAGAGCAGGACTTACAGCTATGTTCAAGGTCGTGTGGCTCATATTCCAATGTACAGGGGTCAAAACATGTCGGCTCGGGGCAGACTGTTGAGTTAAACTCAAGGATTTGTGCCCTGGATAGCATAATACGCGAGTCTGGCTGGAAACGGGCAGCATGGCTGGCGCTAGTCGCGGGCCGTTTGCGGACGGGCGCAGACGGGCTTGCCTTAGGCGCGCCTTCGGCGCGCCAGCGGCGCGCCCGCTGCGCGCGTCCGCTGCGCGTCAGAGCCGGCATACAATTAATATACTGCTTTGCGAGAAAAGGGCCCGCCTCTGCCGTCCCCCGGAAGTGCGTCACTCACAGGGGGTGCCACGCTATTGGTCAGGGAAAGCCCTCCACTCAATCGGCAGAAGCCGTGGTGGACCGGGGCAATGACCGAGAGAAAACGGCGTGGCAGCGCTGAAGACAGAAGCCCCAAGAGACTAGGTAAGTCAGGGAGCGTGTAGAAAACAAGATAAAACAGTGACAGTTCACAAATTCAAGCTTAAATAGCAGGCTGTGAAGTACTTTAAAACAGTTGTGCTGATCGGCGATTTAAAACCAGATATACTGACAGCGTAGCTAGCGCCTCACCATGAACACGCGACACCGTGACCGTATCTATGACAAAACAACCTGTTTTTGCAAGGGAGGGCTCTGCGTTTTTGGTCCTGGGCTCTTCGGACATCTAGGGAAACCTACTAAACCCAGACATTTCTGAAAAGTAGACATCCAGGGGAGTCTAGACAGGTGTGGCTTGCATGGATCCCCCAATGTTTTTTTACCCAGAATCCCCTGCAAACCTCAATTTTAGCTAAAACAAATCACGTTTTCCTCACAGTTCTTAATAGGAAAGTTGTGAAATCACTGGGCCTGCACAAATTTCCTACCAGATGTATCATTTTTATCGGGAGACCAAGGGGAACACTGGGTGGTAGAAAATTTGTGTTGGTACGGTGATCCCAGACAGAAATGTAAGGGAAATGTGATTTTTTAAGCTAAATTTGAGGTTTGCAGAGGATTCTGGGTAGGAAAACATTGCGGGATCCATGCAGGTCACACCTCCCTGTACTCTCAAGCGTGTCTAGTTTTGAGAAATGTTGGGGTTTAGAAGGTTTCCCTAGAAGGCTGCCTAGCCCGGGACCAAAAACACAGTTGCCCCCTTGCAAAACCAGGTCGTTTTGTGATGCATAATTTTGATGTCTCCACCATACCCTTTGGGTCCTTCCCTGTTGCGGGTACTTGGCCCACCCACACAAGTAAGGTACCATTTTATTGGGAGACCTGAGGGAATGCTGGGTGGTAGGAAATTCGTTTCGGCAACTTGATCCTACAACATTTGCACAGAGAAATTTGAGGAATGTGATTTTGTAAGATAAATTTGAGGTTTGCAGGGGATTCTGGGTAAGAAAACATTGGGGGATCCACACAAGCTACACATTCCCTGGACTCCCCCGGGTGTCTAGTTTTCAGAAATGCCTGGGTTTGGTAGGTTTCCCTAGATTGCCGCCGAGCTCGGACCAAAAACACATGTGCCCCCTTATCTATGACAAAACAACCTGTTTTTGCAAGGGAGTGCCCTGCGTTTTTGGTCCCGGGCTCAGCGACCATCTAGGGAAACCTACCAAACCAAGACATTTCTGAAAAGTAGACATCCGGGGGAGGCCAGGGAGGTGTGGCTTTCAAGGATCCCCCAATGTTTTTTTACCCAGAATCCCTGCAAACCTAAATTTTAGCTAAAATAAATCATGTTTTCCTCACAGTTATGTGTGGGAAAGCTGTGGAATCACCGGACCCGCACAAATTTCCTACCACCCAGCATTCCCACAGGTCTCCAGATAAAATGCTACCTCACTTCGTGGGTGGGCCAAGTACCCATGGCAGGGAAGGGCGCCTAAAACATATTGTGGAAACATCAGAATGATCTATTATTAAACGACTTGGTTTTGGAAGGGGGGGCACCTGTGATTTTGGTACAGCGCTAGACAGCCATCTAGGCAAACCTACCAAACTCAGACATTTCTGAAAACTAGACACCCTGGGAAGTTCATGGAGGTGTGGCTTGCGCGGATCCTCCAACGTTTGCTTACCCAGAATCCCCTGCAAAGTCTAAATTTAGCCAAACAAATCACATTTTCCTCACATTTCTGTCTGGGATCACTGCACCAGCACAGATTTCCTACCACTCAGCGTTCTCCTCGGTCTCCCGAGTAAAATTATACCTCACTTGTGTGGGTGGGTCAAGGGCCTGTGACTGGAAAAGGCCAAAAACAGAGATTGAGGGGACAGCACAGCGAGCTCTATGCGCTTTATGTTTTTTTTAACATACGGTTTTAGGCAATTCTGCATTGGACACCCAAACAAGTGAGGTATCATTTTTATCGGGAGACCAAGGGGAATGCTGGGTGGTAGGAAACTTGTGCTGGTGCGGTGATACCAGACAGAAATGTAAAAGCTGAATTTGAGGTTTGCGGATGTTTCTGGGTAGGAAAACGTTGGGGATCCATGCAAGTCACACCGTCCTGGATGCCCCCGGGTGTCTAGTTTTCAGAAATGTCTGGGTTTGGTAGGTTTCCCTAGATGGCCGCCTAGCCGGGGGCCAATAACGCAGGTGCCCCCTTTGCAAAGCCAGGTCTTTCTGTGATACATAATTTTGATGTCTCCACAATACATTTTGCGCCCTTCCTTGTACTTGGCCCACCCAAACAAGTGAGGTACCATTTTTATCGAGAAACCTTTGGGAATGTAGGGTGGTAGGAAATTTGTGTTAGCCTGGTGATCCCACAACTTTCCCACACAGAAATGTTAGGAAAATTAGATTTTTAAGCTAAATTTAAGGTTTGCAGGGGATTCGGGATAAGAAAACATTGGGGGATCCAGCAAAGCTACACCTCCCTGGACTCCTCCGGGGTCTCTAGTTTTCAGAAATGTCTGGGTTTGGTGGATTTCCCTAGATGGCCATCGAGCCCGGGTTCAAAAACGCAGGTGACTCCTTTGTAAAACCAGGCTGTTTCGTGAAAAATAATTTTGAATTCTTCACAATAAGTTTTGGGCCATTTCCTGTTGCAGGCACTAGGCCTACCCACACAAGTGAGGTACCATTTTTATCGGGAGACTTAGGGAAATGCTGGGAGGGTAGAGGTTTGTGCCCCCCGCAGATTCCAGAACTTTCCATCACAGAAATGTGAGGAAAATGTGTTTTTTTTTTGTTTTACAAAGTTTGAGATTTGCAAGGGATTCTGGGTAACAGAACCTGCGAGAGCCACACAAGTCACCCCATCCTGGATTCCCCTGGGGGGTCTTGGTTTCAGAATTGTACAGGTTTGCTAGGTTTCCCTAGTTGTCGGCTGAGGTAGGGCCCAAAATCCACAGCTAGGCACATTGCGAAAAAAGGGTCAGTTTTCACTGTGAAAATGTGATGTGTCCACATTGCGTTTTGGGCCATTTCATGTCGCAGACACTAGGCCTACCCACACAAGTGAGGTATCATTTTTATTGGGCGACTTAGAGGAACAAAGAATAGTAAAACAAGTGTTATTACCATTTCTCTTTCTATGCATTTCTGCCTTCCAAATGTAAGGCAGCGTGTAAAAAAGAAGTTATTTTGAACAATACTCTCTAATTCACATGCTAATATGGGTACCCACAAATTCAGAGATGCACAGCCAGCCACTGATTCTAAACTCCATATCTTGTTCCCATTCCATATATACATAGGTTTCCTTTATCCCTATTTTTCACTCCTATATTTTACCAAATGAATTGCTGTATACCCGGTACACAATGAAAAACCATTGCAAGGTGCAACTCAGTTATTGGCTCGGAGTACCTCGGATTCTTGGTGAACCTACTACCCTCATATGTCTCCACAACAAGAAGGGTCGCGCGGACATAACGTTATATAGCTTTCAAAAATCTATCACAGTGAGAAGAAGTTACAGGTGAAAACAAAATGTCAATATTCTTTTTATTCAACTGTTACTTTCTATAGGAAAACCTTGAAGGATCTACACAAATGACCCCTTGCTAAATTCAGAATGTTGTCTACTTTATGGAAATGTATAGCTATTTGGAATCCATTATTGGGTTCAGACTAACTGGAAGGAGGTTGAAAACACAAAAAATAGTAAAAATAGAGTATGTCCCAGTAAAATGCCAACACTGTGTAGAAAGTGTTGGTTTTCTGACAAAAGTCTGCCTGTTCCATGAAAGCTGGGAAGATGGTGATTTTAGCACCATAAACCCTTTGTTGATACCTTTGAAGAGAAAAATACAGACGCTTTATTCTGCAGCACTTTTTTCCCATTTTTCCCCAAAAAGCGAAAGATTTGTTGTATTTTGCCTAATTTCTTGATCCCCTCCAGCGCAATCTGCAAACCCTGGGTACCTTTAGAATCTGCAGCATATTGGAAGAAAAGGACACCAATTTGGCCTGGATACCTTATGTGGACAAAAAGTTATGGGGGCCTAAGCACACACTACCCCAAATAGACAAAAAAGGGCATGGCACGGGGGATGGGGGAGGCCTGGCAGCGAGAGGGTTAACCCTAAAATGCAGCCTCTGCAACCAATAAAGTCAGAACAGATGTCTCCTTTTTACCAATATCTTTGTGGCAGTTTTTTTAACTAAATAAACATATAAGTTGAGCACCAGATTTACTAAGATTTTGCATCGGGTCGCGTAATTTTTCAGTGCAGCTCCAACACAGAATCTATATTGGGATTTACAAAGCCACACGACTTTGTGAAAAATAATAGCATACTGCAGCACGCTGCCTTGTGTTACCATGTGTCAGGTAGGCATTACATGGGCGGTGCATGGGCTTCCTTGTGCATCCAACCATGTATTTTGATACAAACCCATATTTACAAAGACTTACAAGTTTGTGCCAAAATGGTGCACCTACCCGAGGATGGCATAATGAGGAGAAATATCTTTATTTCTCTTCATTTCCTCTCTTCATATGTGGGTCGTGATGCCACATCTTGTGATGTCACGTGCTATGTCACGAACCGTAATGTCACACACCGTCAGGTTTCTTGCATTATGCCTAACCTGGTTAGCCCCTAACGCCTTTTCTTAGGACTTGTGCCCTGCCAACAATTATAATTTAAATATAACAGAGGCAGAGAGTGTGCTTGTGTGACATTAACATGTTGGAACTGCGCAATCACAATTTGCATTCTCAATTCAGTGCATAATTTGATATAAACCATTAGAATTATCAAGCAGAAACAGATAGCAAGTAATTTTCATGTTATTTCCTTCATTTAATTGTACTGAATTGCTACAGTACTATATGGGCCTTTCTCAGCTAAGCCTACAGGCATGCAAAATAAAAAATTAAAAGACTATCCTTACGTTTTTAAAGCAAACGTGGGGTGCTGCCTCTGCCCCACACTGCTTCTGGTAATCAGCCCAGTCAAAGTCAAGACCCGAATAGCCTGTATGACAAAAAAGGAAAAATATCATACTTATGAGAGAACACGGATATAATCCTATTGCTCAAAGACAAAGAAAAAGAAAAACTAACGTTTAGAATAAATGTATTTAAAGAATCAGGACTGAACTATACAAAACGGAAAAAAGAAAATTAAGATACCTTTGGGGGATGTAAGATTAACTCCGTTTATAAGGCACCACTGAATGGGTAATATCCCCAAGGAATCTGCGTGGCAGAGGAATGAACTGGTACATGGTTCAGCTCTTAGGTCATCAATCGTCACTTGGAAATAATGATTGTTAAAAACCTGTAGACAAGTAAAGAGATTTTGCATCAGGAAATGAGTGCGGTACTATGATTCTCAAACAAAGCCTATCTGGGTCTATACCACACTGCAGCATTGTATGGTGAGTGAGTATGTGATCTAAACCAGCTGCTCTTAACATTCTAACTTCTGTGTACCTCCATTGAATCACTATTGAAAGCCTGGGGCCCTAAACCACAAAACAATGCATAAAAATACAGAAACAAGTATACATCAAACAAATACACACATTCCAAAATATTTTATTTTATTCAGTAACAAAAAATACACAAATTGTAATTTTAACTGTAATGGGAAGGTTGGAGATTTTGAAGATTAGATTTTAATTCTTAAAGATGAAGCGATATGCTGGACTTTAGCATATCACTTTTTCTATTTTGCTACTCATGCATGCTGTCTTTTGTTAGCGCATACCAGCATTTCAGTAGAGTTTTCCAGTCATCCGTAGTAGATTCAGTTTGCACTAATAAAACAGGGGATAGCAATTTAATTATTCATTTCCAGTTTGAAGTTCCTTCAAATTTACAATGCTTTTAAATTTTTACATTTTGTTTTTTACCTATACATAAAATTTATGAAGCTGCTGATATTAATTAATTAAACAGTCACGGACCCCCTGAGTAGGTGTTGTGGACTGCCAGAGGTTAAGACTGCTTTTCTAAGCTATCTCACTTAAGAAAACACTGCATCCAAGATATATACATCAATATATTATATATATTTATATATATTTTCACAACAAAGAACGCAGCACTCCAGAACTTGGGGCATATTAGCAAGACCCACGTTAAAATTATCGCCGTTTTAGCGGCAGGAAACTGCCGCTAAAACGGCGATAATAGGCTTGCTAATATGCGTTATGGAATTCAATAGAAGCCCAGGTTAGATGTCCTGCACATCTAACCTGGGCTTCTATTTGAATTCTATAACGCATATTAGCAAGCCCATTATCGCTGTTTTAGCGGCAGTTTCCTGCCGCTAAAACGGCGATAATCTTATCGCCGGTCTTGCTAATATGCCCCTGAGTTTTAAGCACAATTTATTCTCGGCAACTGCCGAGAATAAATTGTGCTTAAAACTCAGTTCTGGAGTGCCGCGTTCTTTGTTGTGAAAATTACCTTGGGCCAGGATCCGGCCCCCACGCAGAGCACCAGCTGGTGAGCGCGCTGAATGAAGGATCACATTGGAGGCAATATTTATATATACATAGATACATATATACATATACATGTATATTCGCTAAAAAAACAAAGGTCAAAGTGACGTTAAAGTTAGGTGAATATGTCAATGACAACATTAATGTTTTAAACCACAGACATTCACCAGTTACAGTTAGCAGAACACACCATTGGAAACACTTTAACAGTTTGATTGCCCATTGGACCAATCCACTCTACTATATGGTAGGTTTAACCGGTATTGGATGCACTTTAATCGCAGGACTACATATTCTAGAAATTCCAAAGTCTAACATTTCAAATTTGCGTGCCACTACACTATTTGGCGGGTCGAAGTGGTAATGGATGCGATTTAACCCCTGGACCACAAATCCCAGTAATCTATTGACTAACAATTTGAAGTTCAACTTTATTCCTTCATGTCACTCTATTCATTTTCCCCCCAAAAATGTTTCACGTAAAACTTTTTTCTGATCCTACTGGAGTGTCCTCTCAAGAACGTTTATTTACAAGTATCCTTAGAAGTAAACCATTCAAGATCGGGAACCGGGACCTCCAACCCGGAAGCATTTCGAAGGACCAAGCCGGCTTAAGGCAGAGAGCCGGCGAGCCGAAATACATGATCCTGCAGCATTGGCAGGACTGAGGACAGATGCCCCGATTGAAAATAATTCACAAATAAGGTACGTTTAGAGTGTAGGGAATGTGACGAGCAGCCTGGCACCGCCACAAGGTCGATCGCAAGTCGAACCTTGCTATAACATTGCTACCATTTTAGTTCGTTCAAATGCTAGGGAACGCGGCGAGCAGCCGCAGAGTAAGCCCGATACAGATACAGGGTCGACTGCAAGTCGAACCTTGTTATAACATTGCTATGATGTAAAAATGCTATAGTTACAACGTCGGCCGCAAGTTGAACTTTGCTGTTACATGGACAAGATGGCACTGAGTTAAAACACTTCGGAAAGGCATTTTGTGATCGCCTGTGTTCTTGTTGCTTTACAGATACTACTGACTAACAGAAAGGAAGAATGGCATGTATCCAACTACTGAATTCCTTGTTGGATCTTAAGTCCCCTTTTTTATTGTGGTTTTGGATGTTAACACACTGTTGTGTTAGTGTTACAGATAGGTATGGAAAATCAATGGGCTGTTTGTTTCCTTTTTATTGATTTCTCAGATTGTGGCAAACTAAAGGTTGCATTGGATTTGAAATTATTAACCTTGGAGAAAAGAGGTCATGTGGTGAGGAAGGAGTGTAATGAATGTGATTTGGTTGGCAATGTATGGATCAGTATGTTTGTTAATATAAGTGTGATTTATTTTGCAACTCTCTTGTGTTCTGAGTCCCGAGGAGTACCCTATAAGACGCAAGGAAGGGTTCGAAACGCGTCAACTGTTTTCTCTCCACCAAACAAGTGCTCTATATATGTAATACCACTGATGCTCATTTTCAATTGATTGATTTTGAGAATTTTTACTGTTTTTATGAGCTCAGTAGGGTCACTGTTTGGTTACTGCCCTTGTACAAATTATTTAAGCTTTGCTTTTGAATGCAGATATCAAGGGCTATTTTTGTTTTAAAAAGAAGCCTTTATTTGTACAGAAGCCGAGCAAGAAATTGTTTTGCACCAAGTTAGTGTAATGTTATATTTGTTGTGTGTAAAGTCTGTGTAATTTGTTCATTGTTGTATATATCGTAATTGTACTGTCCCTGTGTATTGTAATGTCATTAACAAAATGAATTGTGTCAAATTGATGAATAATCTATTTTTTTTTTAAAAACGTTTTGAAAAAGGAGAAAAACACAAGAAAACAATGTATAAATAAATCATATGGTCATGACAATTAAGGTGTGTGATCATCGGTTTTGAATGGAAGGTTGAATGGACATCAGTATTGGCATTTGTGTTATGGTTTGAGATTATATGGCTTAGCCTTCCTGATTATGGGCCTAACCCTGTATAGTTTAGGACTTTTAGAAAGTTGGCATTTTTCCTCCTTAGCTATTTAGTGCCTGTAGCCTGTTTTTGGGTCACATGACTGGGTGTAGGTGGCAGTTGGACTTTGTGTATAAATAAAGAACTTAGGTGTGCCTAGATGGGACATCAGTGGCACGACAGGAGAGCACAGTTAGGATCAGCCACACTTACACCTGAATAGGCTTTGTCTGTCCTTCACACAAAGGATTGCATACCCCTTGTAGTTAGTCTGGAGCCAGGGCAGGGAAGGAAGGAAACATGTGCAGTTCCAAGCGAATCCTCTAGAAGCTTGTCTCACTTCAAAGGAGGCACCAGGGATAAATATTGGACATCAGGCACCAACTCTTCAGTACACTTCCAGAGCTGTGGAAGACTCTGCCAGGAAGAATGACTGCTGTGCTGCTGAAAGGACTGCCACTCTGCTAGACTGCTGCCTAAAGGACTGTTACCTGCTGTGCTGACCTGCTGCCTACTGCCCTCCTGCCTGGGTGAGAAGGACTGGACCAGCAAGCTTTACCCAGGACCAGCAGAGTGACTCCAAAGGCTAGTCTCTTGAAATCAGCACCTAGACTTTGTAACTGTGAGTTCTACCCTGCTAAGTGGTGCCACCCCAGTCCTGGATCCTTGGAAGTGGACCTGAAGGTGCTCTGCCAGCACATCTGTGGATCCAGCAGAACTGACACATCTACTCTGCTACGTGGCGCAACCTCAAGCAGAATGGGCGCTTTTCCTTCCAGCACAAGGACTCCGCTTCGACCTCGCAGCCTCATTGGAACCACCACTGCGCAGCGCATCCCCGATGCATCTCCTCGCATTGCAAGCCTCTCATCAACGGCAACCTCAATGACGACGCAGGACTTTGCAACCCGACAATCCCTTTGAAACCAACCTGTGCGTGACGCATCCTTTACGCAGTACTTTGCATCGCAAGCTTCCCTTTTCAACAGCCTCCTCAATAATGATGCATGACCTCGCACTGCAGCCTTGCAGCTCCCAAGAACTGCACTGTTTGACGCATCTCCAGCTCAGACCTCGCATCTCCTCAGCTGCACAACGCATCCTGGTCTTGGGACCTCCTAATGCTCTGCAACCAGGATTTAAGGTACTCTTGTTCAGTAGTCTTAACTGGGTCCCTGTTGCTGGCCTACGCTCCATTGCGATCGGCCTGAACTTGTGTCTTTGTCCTGGTCTGGTGTGACCAGATTTCCACAGTTGGCGCTTTTTAGGGCTATTTTCACTGATGCCTTTAAAATTGCATATTTCCGCTTCTAATAATTGGATTTTGATGATTTTGGTCTTGTTTTAGTTATTAAAATGTACTCTATGTTTCTAATCTGGTGTGGGAGCCCTTTTGTTACTGTTTGAAGTGTTTCACAAATACTTTACACATTGCCTCTGAGTTAAGTCTGACTGCTCAGTGCCAAGCTACCAGAGGGTTGGGCACAGGTTACTTTGGGGTTAGCTTGTGACCACACCCCGACAGGGACATTGGTTGCTGCTTGATTATCGTTTTACTCCCCCCAACCAGTAATCCATTTCTTACAGATACGATCCCAGGACAGTAACAAGTCAAAGGCTCACCAACACAAAGGTACTGTGCATGGGTCACAACACTGTGGGTACTGGCCTGTAGTCACTGCTATGGGTCAGTGACACTATTGCTGACAAAAGGACACAGGCATTGATACTGACCCAGGGACACTAACAAGGACTTTGGGGCACTGCAACACCACCAAGGGTTCCTGCCACAGCAACACTGCCTAGGGACAGAGACACTGGCACTGTAGAAATTGGAAGTAACATGGGGACATTTACACTGGAAAGCTGACATTGCCACATTAACAAAGATACACACATTGACATCGGACACTGACCCCAGGGCATTGACATTGGGACATGGGTAGATGGTGGAAAGGGACACCAACAAATGTGCACTAATGTTTGCATAAGGACACAAATGTAGCAACACCGACAAGTCCACAAACATCAATAGAGACACTCACAAAGGGCACATTTGACACTGACTCAGGGATGCTACAATAGATGGATAGTGTAACTGCAACAAATGATGGACAGAATGCTGAATGATTCAGACATTCTCCCCCAGTCAAGAGATCTGGGTTAAATCCATCGTTCTTATGCCCACTACGCCACCCCAGTTTGGACCCAGCCATATGCAAATCAGTCTTGACCCTGTGCCTCATGGGAACAGTCCATACCGAACTGCCAAGCCAGGTCCTCGCTGGACCGGAAACAAGCATCCTGGGACCGGTTTCAGGGTATGTCACCCTTCATCAGCTAGGCTAGCTTGAATCCAGTGGCACAGTGAGCAAGGGACCCACGTCTGGGCATACCCATCCCACTTAGGGCGAAAAGTGTAACTGCAACAAATGATGGACGGAATGCTGAATGATTCAGACATTCTCCCCCAGTCATGAGATCTGGGATAAATCCATCGTTCTTATGCCCACAACGCCACCCCAGTTTGGACCCAGCCATATGCAAATCAGTCTTGACCCTGTGCCTCATGGGAACAGTCCATACCGAACTGCCAAGCCAGGTCCTCCCTGGACCAGAAAAATGCATCCTGGGACCGGTTTCAGGGTATGTCACCCTTCATCAGCCAGGCTAGCTTGAATCCAGTGGCACAGTGAGCAAGGGACCCACGCCTGGGCATACCCATCCCACTTAGGGCGAAAAGTGTAACTGCAACAAATGATGGTCGGAATGCTGAATGATTCAGACATTCTCCCCCAGTCAAGAGATCTGGGTTAAATCCATCGTTCTTATGCCCACTACGCCACCCCAGTTTGGACCCAGCCATATGCAAATCAGTCTTGACCCTGTGCCTCATGGGAACAGTCCATACCGAACTGCCAAGCCAGGTCCTCGCTGGACCGGAAACAAGCATCCTGGGACCGGTTTCAGGGTATGTCACCCTTCATCAGCCTGGCTAGCTTGAATCCAGTGGCACAGTGAGCAAGGGACCTACGTCTGGGCATACCCATCCCACTTAGGGCGAAAAGTGTAACTGCAACAAATGATGGACGGAATGCTGAATGATTTACCCAGATCTTTTGACTGGGGGAGAATGTTTGCATTGTCAGCATTCCGTCCATCATTTGTTTGCTGTAACACTTTTCGCCCTAAGTGGATGGGCTATGCTCAGACGTGGGTCCTTGCTCACTGTGCCACTGGATTCAAGCTAGCCTGGCTGAAGAAGGGTGACATACCCTGAAACCGGTCCCAGGATGCTTGTTTCCGGTCCAGGAGGACCTGGCCTGGCAGTTCGGTCTGGACTGTTCCCATGGGGCACAGGGTCAAGACTGATTTGCATATGGGTGGGTCCAAACTGGGATGGTAGTGGGCAAAGAACGATGGATTTAACCCAGATCTGTTGACTGGGGAGAATGTTTGCATTGTCAGCATTCCGTCCATCATTTCTTTGCTGTAACACTTTTTGCCCTAAGTGGGATGGGTATGCCCATACTTGGGTCCCTTGCTCACTGTGCCACTGTATTCAAGCTAGCCTGGCTGAAGAAGGGTGACTTACCCTGAAACCGGTCCCAGGATGCTTGTTTCCGGTCCAGGGAGGACCTGGCCTGGCAGTTCGGTCTGGACTGTTCCCATATGGCACAGGGTCAAGACTGATTTGCATATGGCTGGGTCCAAACTAGGGTGGTGTAGTGGGCAAAAGAACGATGGATTTAACCCAGATCTTTTGACTGGGGGAGAATGTTTGCATTGTCAGCATTCCGTCCATCATTTGTTTGCTGTAACACTTTTAGTCCTAAGTGGGATGGGTATGCCCAGACTTGGGTCCCTTGCTCACTGTGCCACTGTATTCAAGCTAGCCTGGCTGAAGAAGGGTGACTTACCCAGACACCGGTCCTAGGATGCTTGTTTCCTGTCCAGGGAGGACCTGGCCTGGCAGTTCAGTCTGGACTGTTCCCATGGGGCACAGGGTCAAGACTGATTTGCATATGGCTGGGTCCAAACTGGGGTGGCGTAGTGGGCAAAAGAACGATGGATTTAACCCAGATCTCTTGACTGGGGGAGAATGTTTGCATTGTCAGCATTCCGTCCATCATTTGTTTGCTGTAACACTTTTCGCCCTAAGTGGGATGGGTATGCCCAGACGTGGGTCCCTTGCTCACTGTGCCACTGGATTCAAGCTAGCCTGGCTGAAGAAGGGTGACATACCCTGAACCGGTCCCAGATGCTTGTTTCCGGTCCAGGGAGGACCTGGCCTGGCAGTTCGGTCTGGACTGTTCCCATGGGGCACAGGGTCAAGACTGATTTGCATATGGCTGGGTCCAAACTGGGGTGGCGTAGTGGGCAAAAGAACGATGGATTTAACCCAGATCTGTTGACTGGGGGAGAATGTTTGCATTGTCAGCATTCCGTCCATCATTTGTTTGCTGTAACACTTTTCGCCCTAAGTGGGATGGGTATGCCCAGACGTGGGTCCCTTGCTCACTGTGCCACTGGATTCAAGCTAGCCTGGCTGAAGAAGGGTGACATACCCTGAAACCGGTCCCAGGATGCTTGTTTCCGGTCCAGGGAGGACCTGGCCTGGCAGTTCGGTCTGGACTGTTCCAATGGGGCACAGGGTCAAGACTGATTTGCATATGGCTGGGTCCAAACTGGGGTGGCGTAGTGGGCAAAAGAACGATAGATTTAACCCAGATCTTTTTACTGGGGGAGAATGTTTGCATTGTCAGCATTCCGTCCATCATTTGTTTGCTGTAACACTTTTTGCCCTAAGTGGGATGGGTATGCCCAGACATGGGTCCCTTGCTCACTGTGCCACTGGATTCAAGCTAGCCTGGCTGAAGAAGGGTGACATACCCTGAAACCGGTCCCAGGATGCTTGTTTCCGGTCCTGAGAGGACCTGGCCTGGCAGTTTGGTCTGGACTGTTCCCATGGGGCACAGGGTCAAGACTGATTTGCATATGGCTGGGTCCAAACTGGGGTGGCGTAGTGGGCAAAAGAACGATGGATTTAACCCAGATCTTTTGACTGGGGGAGAATGTTTGCATTGTCAGCATTCCGTCCATCATTTGTTTGCTGTAACACTTTTCGTCCTAAGTGGGATGGGTATGCCCAGACGTGGGTCCCTTGCTCACTGTGCCACTGGATTCAAGCTAGCCTGGCTGAAGAAGGGTGACATACCCTGAAACCGGTCCCAGGATGCTTGTTTCCGGTCCAGGGAGGACCTGGCCTGGCAGTTCGGTCTGGACTGTTCCCATGGGGCACAGGGTCAAGACTGATTTGCATATGGCTGGGTCCAAACTGGGGTGGCGTAGTGGGCAAAAGAACAATGGATTTAACCCAGATCTTTTGACCGGGGAGAATGTTTGCATTGTCAGCATTCCGTCCATCATTAGTTTGCTGTAACACAATAGATGGATAGTCACAATGACACTTGGTTGCTGTTACTAATGCACCAACTCTTAGTCCGGTAATCTACCAATTTGGACACAGATGCTAGGATACAAACTCATGGATGTTATTTCTAAGGGGATACTGACACAAGGACAGTGATACAATAGCACTGATATGAGCTCATAGATACAGGGGCACAGTGATATTGATACTGAAACTGGAATACAAGCACAAACAGAGATAAGCTCACCACTGTCAATTGAGCACAGCCTCATATTCTGTGATACACTGACACTGGAAGAGAATAACATATATGTGGACTCTGACATTAGAATGGTGGCAGTTGGAAAATCACATCAACAATGGAAAAGACAAATGGGCACTGGGACAATGTGGGCACTGACAAATAGAAACTGAAACTGTCATGGGGAGGCATAGGGACACTGAGACCTATACTTGGACATTGACTTTTGGACACTGATAGATCTACATTGCGTCCAATATGGGGCAACTGAAACTGTGACACTAACACTTGGAGATGAGACTACAGGGACCCAATTCACAGACACAGGCACTGAAACTTACAGGTCACGGACACTGGTACAAAAGGATACAGTGACACTCATGCATGGATACAAATATGAGGCCATGGAAACAGACCAGAAACCCCTGGCCACTCAGACCATGAAGACAGGAACAAGCAAATCAATGGTCCTGCCTATACAACAATGTTCTTGAACAGTATTGAGCTCCACGAGGTTATAGTGCTGACAAATACTGCTCATTGGCAATACTTTCTGGCCTTTGTTCTTGAGATAAAAAGGTAACCTATCAGCTTCAGCATACAAAAACTCCTCAGTCCTGCTCACAACAACCCTAGTTGCTTACAGCCAATGTGAGTTCTCAGAATACACCTTTTAGTTTCCAGCACTGGAATAAGGCCACAACTTTCTGCTGTCATAGTCCAGAAAAGGGGGACTTTAATCAGGCAAGACATGCATTCCCTTTGTGGTTGAGCTTTCTTCATCATTTAAATTACACTACCTCCCTCATGTTCAGCCAGTTTAGAAGCTCTTTTTATGGAGCCCCAAAGAGCCAGAGAAAAAGAGAATGGTACACAGGAACCAATGTACATCACCACCACTCAATCAATCAACAAAGCTTTATTAGATTTTTGTCTTAGAAAATCATAAAAGCATGTAAAATCACAATACATTACACAGTAAAAATAAAAATATCAAATGTAAAATTAATTAATTTTGGTCTGCCACCTAACTCCTCTAAGAGATAAATTCATTGCTGTCCTCTTTTCCATAGTAAATCAGGTATTCATATTACAATGGTTTTCCTACATTTAAATACACTTTTTAAAAACATTGATAACCTCCATTCTACATGTTCATTTTCCAAAAACTGTAATGATATAAAAGCAGGACGACATTGTCTAAGACCCAGTGATTTTAAAATTGGTAGAATCCATATTTTCCTATGCACATCATAAAATTTGCAGAATAAAACAACGTGTAGTGTTGATTGTTCTGAATAATCATCGCAGGGACACAAGTGCATAACTCTTGACCAGTCATTCATTCTTGGGAAGCTTGTTAGTCTATGTAAAATCCCTAGTCTGAATCTGGTCAGTAAAAATCTGTCATGACCACCAGGGACAATATTTAGGTAAGGTTGGATGCTAAAAGTTGTTAAAATCATTTGATTAGACAATACGGTGGGCTTGGTTATTTCTACTGATAGCCTAAGAGATTCAAGTAAAATTAGGCTCTCTTTTTTTAAATCTTTTCTTGTGATGGTGGACATGATGCTAGGCTTAGTGTAATACTCGGGATGGCCAAGATCGCACATGAAATCCCGGACGTACCTTAGCCACGAGATAGTTAAAACCCCATCCAATTTAAAACTATCATTTAAGATATCCTGGTTAAGCGTGGTTTTTGTTGATGACCATATCCTATGCCATAAAAGAACGGGTTCCATTTTTATAAGGTCTGCAATATATGGCACACCCAATTCAGAGTGGCAAACGTACAAAGTTGTGCTATTCGGGACTGCCAATATATATCTTAGGAACACATTTTCCACTATTTTGAATGGGTGTGAATCAACATAGCCCCAAACCCCAGCGCCATACATCACCGTAGAAACACATTTGTCTTTGTAGATCTGTAAAAGCTCCGTTGGCGGCCTCCTACCCAGTTTTCTCAAAAAATTAACAAGGGTAGCTGTCGCCTTCATAGATGACAATTTTCTAGCTTGCACCGCCTGAGTCCAGGAGTCGTTTTGGTCAAAAAGAATTCCTAGGCATGAGAATCTTTTTGTAAACTCTACCTTCTGCTTATCAATGTACATATCTCTGCACTTTTGACTAACATTTCCACATCTCATTGTGAAGGTTTTCAATGTATTTACCCTAAGACCCATGGAGATTCCTAACTGACTGTCACTACAAGAAGGTACGTTTTAAGACACTGGCTGGTGGATTTAAGGTTTTGAAATCAATTCGTAAAATGCTTGGATTAGGCCGGTTAAATTGTTATACACCAATCGGCAATAATTATAATTTGCCAGAAATTTTTAGAGATTCTATAGCTAAAAATTGGCAGGAAAAAGGTCTATCCAAACTGGGGGATTTCTACTCAATAACAGGTATTGTTTCGCTTGAAAATTTGAGGGAAAAATATGATTTAGATAGGAGACACTTTTTTAAATACCTTCAAATCCGTGATTTCTTAAGTAAAAAGTGTGGAGGTTCGAGTGGTTTTGGTAATAATTATATTATAGACAATCTGAGAAAGATTGAACCACCACCTATTAGTGCTATTTATAAGTTATTTAATCAACTAATACCAGATGATTTAGATGCTCATGCAAGAAAGTGGAAAGAAGAAATAGGAATCTCGGAAGAATTATTCAATCACTCATTAGAACTAGCGCAAAAGATTTTAATTCCGGCCCGACTCCAGGCCCAGTACTATAAATCTTGTTTTTCACTTTATTATACCCCAAAGAAAATAGCAAAATGGGGGACAGGGAGAGGGACTTTATGTCCTAGATGTTCATTATATCAGGCAGATTTAAACCATATGTTTGCCACATGTAGTGGTTTAAATAATTTAAAACAAGAGATTTCTACTTTTTTTTGTGAAATGCTTGGGAATGATATTGTCCTCTCCCCATCTTTGATTGGATATGGGGTGGACTCGGATCTACAAGGGAAACCTGGAGAAAAATTGTTGTTTATCGGTATGGCAATACTACGATTATGCCTGGCTTCTGCTTGGTTGGATCCTTCCCCCCCAACTTTTTATCAATGGTTGTTACGCCTGACGGCTAATTATAACTTTGAGAAAGCTATTTATGAGAAAAGAGGAATACAGGCTTGGAGGAAAGGGCTAAAAATTTGGGAACCAATGACTAAATGGTTTGAAAGATAGAGGATTTTCTTAGAAGATATGGGATGTTGCACAATTCCTGCATGGTGGGTGGGGGGTGGTAGTGGGTGGATTTAAAAAATCTAATAATTTTGCATGATGATGATTTCCATTGGTAATCTATTGTTTTCTTGTTCTCTTCTCCTTTTTTGACTACTTTGTCTTTTCTTTTATTATGTAAGTGTTAAATTGGTATGTTATGACGAATATTGATACTGGTATTTATGACATCATGCAATAATAAAAAAGAATTAAAAAAAAAAAAAGTATTTACCCTAAGACCCAGGTTGTGCATATAGAGTGAGAAACTATTCATAACCCTTTGCAGTCCCACTTGGGTGCGCGACATCAAAACGGTGTCGTCCACATACAAGGGGGCAGGTATGGGGCTTCCACCTATTTGTGGGAGATCTTGGCAATCGTTCACCAGTGCTTGGCCCAGTCCGTTTATGTAGAGGTTAAATAGAAAGGGGGCTAGCACGTAGCCTTGCCTTACCCCTCTCCTTATTGAGAACGGTTTAGTGCATTTGCCATTGGCACCAAACTGCACTCTCGCCTTTGCGTCGCTATATAATCGTCTTAAAAAGTGAGTAATTGCATCTCCCACTCCTAGGTCCTCAAGAATCTTCCAAAGCTTATCATGCCTAACACAGTCAAAGGCTGCTGTGAGGTCTACAAATGCTAAAAACAGCCTGCCCTTCTTGACACAAGTATACTTCCCTATGATGATGTACAAATTTAGACTTTGTTCGACTGTGCCTAAGCCCTCGTGAAAGCCAAACTGTGTGTCGGAGATAATCTTGTTATCCTCAGCCCAGTCCTGTAATCTTTCCAGAATGATTCGACCAACTACTTTTACCAGGGAGTCCATGAAGGATATTGGCCTGTAACAGCCGAGTTCCTGACGATCCCCCTTTTTAAAAATAAGAACTAGAATGGATTCCGACCAGCTTTTTATGAAATGGGAGGAGCAACTTGCCGTGATTACCTGCGTTAACAACTAGCCCCATAGCATCACATTAGATTTATATAAGTCTATGGGGACCCCGTCAGGCCATGGGGCCTTTCCACCCATACTTGCCATAATGGCACGATTGACTTCTTCCAGGGTGAACTGGAGATCGGTAGGGTAAGACAAGGATGCCAAAGCGACATCTCCTTGTGATTGCTTTTCTAAAAAAATCAGCACACACACCACTGTTATACATCTTAGTGAAGTGCTCGACCCATTGCTCTTCTGCGATAGCTATTTCAATACTCGGGGCATCTCCAGGTAACAGGAAAGGAGTTTTTACGGCTTTCCAAAAAGCTGAGCTATCTTTGGATAGAGAGGCATCATGCAAGGCGAACCATGTGTCGTTTCTCAGTGTTGCTCTTCACTCCTTAAGTGCTCGTCTATAGACCACTCTGGCCTGTCTGAGATCGTTTGGGTTTCTTGGTGTCTTATGTGTTTCATGTTTTGATTTTTCATAGGCCCGTGTATATTTAGTGTCAAACCACCCTTGTTGCTTTCTTCCTGTTTACCTATTCTGCACGAATAGAGCCTCTTTATTAGCTCCTGATATCTCTTGAAAAGAAGTCAAAACATTATCATGCATGATTGTTTCACCCAAGTAGGCTGCGAAAGCTGGCTTACACTTGGTTAACACATGCTTTACAATTTCTAGGTGCTCCACCATTGACCAGCGCAAGGAATATCAGTTTATTTTAATAATTGCTAAGTTTTGTGCAACATATACAAGTTTATCCCCAGGGCCTAACTGACTTTTCGGCAATGGGAGAGTGACGCTCAGTGGAAAGTGGTCACTCAATATAATATTATGAGTAGTAAATAATTTAACTCTGCTCGAGTGGCTATTTGCCATCAATATGTCGTCTATAGTTGTAAAACATCCTCTACCGTTAAAAGTATGCCTTAGGGGGACAAGTGGTGCACATAGCTCAATAGTAAACCCTAGACCAAGATTAAACATTACTTCATTAAACAGTTCATCAAGTTTAGTATGTGGGAAATGCGTGTAGCTATTTCCATCCTCGTTTATAAACCCACATAATTCTCCCCCATTGTTAGGACATAAAGAAGATTTAAAATCACCTCCCAAGATTATGAGCATGTCCTTTGCAATATCGCTATGGATAGTTTTCAGGTCATTGCCTAATTTCTTCACAACTGTCCCAATCTGGTCAGGGGGCACATTAATATAAAAATTTGTAAGGGCAATGCATTGCTTCTTATCAATGTGTGAGTATAATCAGTTGGTAGTATATTTCTTCTGATAACATCTCTATTTTTCTCATGTTCACCATGTTGGATACATAGGTAGACAACCCACCCTTTACCCTCCCGTGGACCGCTGCAACGGCTGCAGTATGGAATGTTCTAAATCCATCAATATGTGCTTTATCCTTTGCCCAGGTTTCTTGGAAACATATTACATCAAACTTTGATATAAAATCGCCCCATAATGGGTTAGCCAGCTTTGATCGTATACCTGAAATGTTCCAAAAAAACAGGTTACAGAAATCACTGTTATTGCTACCTGTGGTGTTCGCTGCGGTGGCATTTTCGAGAGTTGTCTCAGGTTTGGGAGTTAGTTCCTGGTTTCGGCTAGTGTCTAGGGTATATGTGGATCCCTCAACTGGATATTTAGTGCCCAATATCTCATTTCTCAGATTGGGCTGAATTTATAGCAAAGCATGTTTTTTTGTTTAATTTTGTGAGTGGTCAGGGACAATTCTACATATGTTTAGTTTACCAGACCTATTTCTGTCAGAGTTCTTCTTTTGTATGGGGTGTGGATCTGTTACTTTCAGGCTATGTCTTCTAGGGTGTTGAGGGTATGAAAAAGATTACTAACTGGGACCCTATAACTGTGCTGCATCATGCCTGAGTAATTCCTAGTCATTGGTCTGCTCCACTGTACCTTTGGTGGTTGGTAGAAATACCCTAGTGGGACAATGTTGATTCCCTGGGCCATAACAGAGTGGTTTCCTGCCCTATCAAGGATAGTCTGCACCAAGTGGGGGGATCTAAATGTTAGAACCACAACAATCGCCTGCAAAGTTTTTACAGGCTTTACCTACCCAGCCTATTCTTCTGGCCATTTTAAATTCAGAAAAGAGAATTTCGGTTCGTCCAGTTCTAGTGCTCAGCAAGTGTAGTGTTTTGTTCCTAAGGGTAGGTTAAGGTTCGTAGGCGTGGGCGGGAAGTGAAGGGACATTTGCCAGAACTATCGTATAGGGAGTGGCTTCCAGTGGGAGGTGCAAGGACTGGTTTGGGATGACAGGGTGACTCAGGTTAGATCTTTGCTGCTGCTGTACAGAAGCATCTCTCCCTCCGTACCCCGAACATTGTGCCTGTATATTAGTTACGGTCCTGTTTGTAATATTACCATCCTGTAAGTGGGAAATTGTGGGTCCCCCCATGTTAGACGAGTGCTCGATGGGTACTAGGGGTTGTGGGGGGGGGCTTTTGGCAATGAGGGCGAGCGGTGGGTTCAAGAGTGCTCCCATTAATGTTTGGTGGGTGTGTCTGGTCCCCCTCAGTATTTATTTCCATTGGCCGAGCCCCCAGCCCCAGATGTGTTAGAGGCCCAGAACCCCTGCCAGGACATATGCCCTGGGGGAGGGAACAATTGCTTATACCTGAACCCTCAATTTTTGAGAGTCTTTCTTCAATTTGAGGTAGTTTTAATAACAGAGGGTTCATGGCACAGTAACCATAGTCTCTAATCTTTTCCAAAAGTCCTCATCGTTCGCCAGGGAAGGCAATGTAACAGAGTCAGTAGTCTTCAGTACAGAACTTGACCCGAGTTCGATTTCTCCGTTCCCTCTTGATTTTCCAGTTTGCGTGATTGTCGATGGCTTTTGTTTTTGCAGTCCACCACCCCTTCTTTTTTTTACTGGTGGCTCGTTATTTTTTTATCTTGCTGAGTTTTTGCAACCTGGCCCCTTGTAACTATATTAGGCCCATTTATTAACTCAGGAGGTGGGGGCACGTGTAATGCTGGCACCAGATGTTGTATGGGCGAAGTTTGGGGGGGATTTAGGGGAATACTATCCGTGATATAACTGCCAAGGGAGGAACGTTTCTGCAAAATCAAGGGCGCCAAGGAAAGCTGTCGCTCCGTTAACTCGATCTCATGGGTGAGGACTGACTCACCTCTCATTAAAAAAGCATGTTCCTGCTACTCCAGACCCCGGATGGTCATTAAGGGCCTTACGTTTGCTCATTTCAGTAAGGAGTATCGCTTAAGCTGTTAGTAAAAATAGAAATGACACAGTACCTCAGGGAGAGGAGCTCGAAGGTCCCAAGATCCAGGTTTTAGAGGGGGGGCCCAGCCCAGCCTCCTCCTGACTCCGACAAGCATGGACGGGCCCACCCTTGGCCCGGGCTTTGCCCCGGCGTGACCCGGGCACGCTCGTGCGTGTCCCGCACAGCGGGACCCATGCGTGGGCTTTAAGCGCCTCTGGGCGCAGATTGACAGCGGCGACGGCCGCAAAGGCTTCTGGGGCTTGTATGCTGGCTGCCCCCTCCTTACTGCTGCTCGAAATGGGTTCCTGTGCTGCGGGACCCGTGCGTGGGCTTTAAGCGCCTCCGGGTGCAGATTGACAGCAGCGCCGGCTGCAAAGGCTTCTGGGGCTTGTATGCTGGCTGCCCCCTCCTTACTACTGCTAGAAAAGGGCTCCCGTGCTGCGGGACCCGTGCATGGGCTTTAAGTGCCTCTGGGCGCAGATTGACAGCGGCGACGGCCGCAAAGGCTTCTGGGGCTTGTATGCTGGCTGACCCCTCCTTACTGCTGCTTGAAATGGGCTCCCGCGCTGCGGGACCCGTGCGTGGGCTTTAAGCGCCTCCGGACGCAGACTGACATCGGCAACGGCCGCAAAGGCAAAGGCTTCTGGGGCTTGTATGCTGGCTGCCCCCTCCTTACTGCTGTTCGAAATGGGCTCCCCTTAGGGGCTTGTTGTTCCAAGAGGTGTTTAATTTGTAAATATAATTACAAGCAGGGGCTGAAAGTGTTTCTTAGGAGCTATCTGCTGACACTACTGAATGCCAGGATTGTGGAATACCAAGGCTGCCTAGTTTTTATTTCACCTCTTGCCTCTTTAATTCACATGATGCACCTACACTCATTTCCTTACTCTTGCAGTTTCTATTTCATCCCTGCTTTCTTTCTACCTTTTCTGCCTTTCTCTCTCTTGGTCTGAGTTAAAGTTTGATGATGTAAAATATATCTGGGTCACCAGAAATGAGTGCTGGTGCCCACCACTTGTAACCACCTCCACACATTAAGCATTAGGTTGAAGGTTCAGGAACAAAGGCTGGACACCTGGCTCGCTAGCTCTTGCTCCTTTGATTAGTGGAAATAGGGCTATTGCCACACTCGCTCCCTTAGCTGAACCTTTTCTCCTCCAGAACCCTCTACCTACTGCATCTACTTTTACTTATGACTGTTCCATCGAGGTCTTTTCCGCAGGAGCCAGGTTACAGTCACTACACTACTGACTAGCAATGGGACCATGTCTTTGTAGTCACCTTCTCTGTGTACTCATACCTCTGTGGTATTGCGTTTAAGACTTCCTTTAAATCCCTTTGAATTATCGTCAATAAATGTTAGCAAAATATGTCTAGAAATGCAGCGTTTGCCACACATTTCCCGAGGGGTGCCTTGAGGGAAAACGCATAACCACATGTTTGATGGAATTTATGTTCTACTCAGTTTTCATCAATTTTACTGACCAGATGTGATTTCAAGACAACATTTAAAACACAACTCCTGGAGACTCAAAATGTTCTTTGCTCACTGTGCTTTAAAAGACATAATTTCCTTCTAATTATCCCAAATAATTGCAAAGGTAGAATAAGGCTAATATTTTAGGAAAAACCACATAAGATGTTGCGTTCTTTACTCTCATCATATTGTTCCCCATACCACTGTCCACACCTAGGACTTGTTTTATGCTGCAAATGTTCCTTGGGGCCATGCCCAAAAAACGCCAACCCGTAGCGACGGGCCTGATTGCCGACCACAAGACGCTGTGCGGTAAAGAATGGGTGATGCACCTCAAGTGCAAAAGAGAGGACCCCTAAACTAGAGGGGAGCAAACTGAACGCTGTGGAAATCTCAAGCACGACTGTTGCAGTTTAAGTGGCAACACGTGTTTAAATGAGGAGTTTTATTTACATTGCTCTGCAGTTTGCTGTCTGTGCTGTCGAACAGGGATTTACCGTAGACTTTCGCTCGGAACCATGACATTTATTCTGAGCCGAAAGACCCAGAAGCGCACGTGTCTCGGTACAGGAAAACCTGCGGGCCCGTTCTCTGCGCTTTGAGCGACACTTTTTGGGAGCATATGTGCTGAAATTAGGGTAGAAGTAGGGATCTGAAAAGTCGTGCTAAACTGCGCCTATTACCGTAATAGAAGTTTTGCTGAGGGTCTCATTACAAGACCCTGATAAGTAACCCGGGTTCAGTCACCAACGGGATCAAAAGATCCTCAGTATCTCCCATGAGCTGCGTTGTTTGACCCCGAGACCACACCTGCTAAGAGCTAGTGGGGTCTCTGGGTAAAATGCCAGATCTAATGAAGGTGGGATCAGGAGTGGAATTACCAATTCCCCTGGTAATTCATTTTCAAGGGACCATCACTCGAGTACCCGCTTTTAATCCCAGTACCTCCCCGCCCCTGGGACTAGCGATCCTGCCAGACCAGCGTCTTGGGGTCAAAGTTCCATGGCATTACCCCTAGGCACCTGTAATGAGCCCTCGGGGGTGCTCGAGCGTATTTCAGGAGTTGAAGATTCTTTTACTGAATGAAATTTCACCAGCCAGACACCTTGTATGTTAACATTAGCAGAACTGGGCCCTTATATGAGAATTGAGGACAATTTTAAATTACTGTACATATGGAGTTTCCCTAATGATCCGAGGTTTGCATTGAACACTGCACCTCTGCTATTTCCCCTGACAGATCTTGGCAGGTCAGACATGCGGAAACCTACTGGTGGGCCATGTGATGGAAAATCTGAAACAAGGGAATCTGATCAGGTAAACAATGAATTCACATGTAAGCTTAGATTTTTCCAGCACAAACTCGAATAGGAGGTATTTTTGGCGCTCACTAATGACTTCAGCCATCTTACCCAGGGCATTGCATCAACCAGATACCACCCCCTATTCCGACATTCTCATCACCCGGATCCCATAGTGTCATTTACATTTGGCTTTGGAGATTTCAACTGCAATATTCTTGTGTTTTACAACAGATTCATTGGCGATCTATAGTGCAACTAACCCTTATAAAGACGGTGCTTATTTAAAATGAATCATCGATGTATGTATGCTAATACCTTTATAGCCCTACCATCAAGCCTGCACCCCCTCCCTGGAGCAGGCGCTCACACCTGTTTCAAGTACATGTCGAGATCAAGCGTGATGTTCTGGGATTCTGATCCCTGGATCTCCGCAGGTCTCTTTGCTGCATTTCCCAGCACTCTGCGACGGTACTAGTGCACATATATTCTATGAGGTCTCATTTCTAGTCAAAGCTGCATTGAACATTCCAGGGCGCAGACCCTTTGCTACGTAATTATTCCGAATCAATACTACTTTAAGCGCACTCATGGCATCTTCCTAGCACAGCACTTGACTGCTGACACACAGCAGTCAGATAAAACTCTCTGGAATTCCCTGCCATTTAATGTAGAGCGCCCCAGTAAGCAGGGTTGTGTGTGTGTGTGTGTGTGTGTGGGGCGATGGTAGGGGGAGCAGAGAGTTAGCTCTAATTTATATATGGGTTTTTCAATTGTTCTTATCATAGCTGTATGTAAAGCTCGGGTTACCAAGTCCAACCTATTATCGCAGACTAGCTCTGCATTCTGCGCTGTGAAGATTGCTGTATGGGCCATTTTATTGATGCACACCTTAGACGAGGCTGCTACAGTATTGCACACAGATGTTTAATTAACAAATATGCTGTGTTCTCATTGCTAGATCCTTAAACATATTTCTAATAGGAAATCCAGGCAGGAATGCGTACTTACATTGGTCACTGATGCAGGACAAATATCGAAAGGTTCCCTGGGGTCCACTACTTCCAGCTTCATCCCAGTCATGAATGAGTGGCTCCTCATATCAGCGTGATCCTGCGTGTGGGAAGGAAGCAACAGTGAATGACTGGAAGCTCTCTTGGGAAGGAGGTAACAATGAATCACTGGGGTTCTCTTGGTAAGAAGCTAACAGTGAATCACTGGAGGATTTGTCTTCCATGGAGTTGAACTAAGGAGGCACTCGACATGGGCAAAGAAGTGACAAAATGGAAAGACGAGAGAAAAGTCCACTTTTCATAACTCAGCAAAGTTTTTTTTATAGGGTAAAAATAATGTGATGACTTGAAACAGTTCTCCTGCATTTTCCCCCATTTGGCACAATTTATGTTTGTGGGGCTTCTGACATCAAAAAACCCCTAAATCTGCAAAACTGATGCTATTTAGGAACATTCCTGGCGAACCTTAATAGTGAGCTTCAATTGGTCCCATCACTCTATAGTCTCATGGATTAATTTACCTTCACTATTTCGCCCATGTCCAATTATGGACTTTTGGGATGCAATAGCTGTACCAAGGCGTGATGCCTATGGTCCCTTTTTCTAAATTATATCCAGTTATTTGTGGTAAACAGTTCCCATCATGTGTATTTATGTTTTTAATGAATGTGGGTATTCACAAATATTATGCACATGGCTATTACAATAACGATGACAAACATCAGAACAAGTGTAAAGTTAAGAATATTCCCAGTTAACTTGGGTGCTTTATTAGGTTTACCCTTAACTGATCATAAATATGGTGCGAAAATGGGTTACTGGTTGACTGGGGTGGGATCCCTGGTCAAGCAGCAAACACAATTCTAGTCAGGGTAAGGCACAAGCAAACCCCAAATTAGCCTGTGCTCAACCCTCTGGCGGCTTGGCACAGAGCAGTCAGGCTTATTTTAGAGGCAATGTCTAAAGTATTTGTGAAACACTTCAAAACAGTAAAACAGTAAAAATACAACACAAAAAGATCTCATACCAGGTTAGAAAAATAGAGCAAAATTTAATAAATAAAACAGGACCAAAACAACAAAAATTCTAATCAGTAGAACCGGACATATGAATTTTTAGAGAATAAGGTGAATATAGCGCCAAAAAGCACAAAGTGCCAATTCGGGATATCTGATCACGATGGACCGGGTCAAATTCAAACTTTCAGGCTGACCTCAATGGGGCACAGGCTGGATACAGTCACCAGGTTAGACCTGATGAAGTTTATCTTCTCAAGTTCATGCCAAGAGTCCTGTTCATGTTTAAGAGGGCTGCGAGTATAAGGGAGAGTGTCATAGGAGGCTGCCGGCGAATCACGAGAAGTGGGCCGGTGTCGCTGATGGGCATTGCTAGAACTTTGTGTTGTCGGTCCTCGCAAGCGGTCGATGCTGCAGTGTGATACGTCGGGCTGGCAGTGCTTTGCACTTCTATTTGTGGTGCGAGCGACGAGGTCTCAGTGCAAACGGGCCCGTTCGCGGTCACAAAGAGCGCAAAAGCTTAATTTCAGTGCCCTTGAGCCACACCAGGGGTTCAGGACCAGAGAGGCAACACTTGGGGGTTAGGAACTCACTGCAGCTGGGTCCAGGGGCTGGTGCAGGATGATGGAGAGCCTTTTATGTCCATGAGGATCAGATCAGGCGAGCAGACTAGCCATTGTAGTCACTCTGGGGTCCCAGGTTCAAGATGAAGTTGCAGATCCAGTTCTTCTTTTCCAGGCAAGAGAGCAGCAGGTCAGTACAGCAGGGCAGCAGTTCCTTCAGAGCAGCAGGTCAGCAGATTGGCAGTCCTTCTTCCTGGTAGAGTATCCACAGGTTCAGAGGAGTAATGAAGAGTTCTTGTATGAGGTACTACTTTTAAACTCTGGTGTCCTGGTTCTGGGAGGTGAAAGAAGCATCTATACAGTGGCTTTGAAGTGCATGGAACTTCCTGCCTCCCCTGCCCTGGCTCTAAGCTGGCTAAAGTGACAATGCAGGGCGATTAGGACCTTTGTGTGAAGCTGAGCAAAGGATATTCAGTTGTAAGTGGGGCTGTGCTCTGCTCTGCCCACCATCCTGCCAATAGATGGCCTATTTAGGCACACCTAATCCCTCTATTGTGTGACTGTCTGTGAGGAATTCACAAAGTCTAAGACAGGCTACATGCACAAAAGGGCTAAAGGCAGAAAAATGCTAACTTTCTAAAAGTAATAAGTATACAAAACAGTGATGGATGGAATGCTTGAATTAATCTCATCCACTGGAACTCTCAGGGCTGCATACCAATCCATCGTTATTGTGCACACCATGCCACCACAGTTGGGACCCAGCTCTATGCATATCAGTCTTGACCCTGCTCCATTAGGAACAGTCCATCCCAAACTGCTAAGTCAGGTCCTTCACAAGCAGTCCAGGATCGGTTGTACCCTAATTATGGGCTCATCAGCTGGGTACAGCCTGATTCAAGTGACACAGTGTGGGTACAAACTGAGGTGACATGGTGTGCAAAATAATGATGGATTAGGTTACGGCTACGGAGACTGGCCCCAGTCTCCGTAGCCGCAAGTAGCCCGGCTCCCACTTGCCACTCATGGTAATGGCACTACCCTGCCCCTATCCCCTCCACTCAAAGCATCATCTATCTTTGCTCTCACGAGCTATACATGGCAAGGACTCAGCCCTGCTCCTTCAGTACCAGATCTGTAAGATCGCTGCTATGGCCCAGATTGTCTAGAAAAATATGTCTCACACTCAGATGGAGATCATACTAGTATCAATATATTGGAACATTACGGCCCTTTACTGAACTCGCCATGTCTTACAAGACCCCCCTCAATGAGGACTACACCCTCGAATCTCGTACGCTTCTTCCTCTCAACTAATACTCACAATCTCATCACTCTCCACCATGCCCTCCTTTGTTCAGTGCAGACTGGACCCCAGACTAGAGAAGCTTGGTATGAATAGCTACACAATTAATTACCCGACCAACCTCTCCAAAAATTCAACTAAAACCCTGAAACATAGACTACTCAAAGCTAATCCAGAAACCCTTATCTCTGACCCCTATTTCTGTCTATAAAAAGGTGCTATTACCAGTGACCTGATCTTTTATACTAAAAGAAGTGCTCAGTGGAGATTGGCGTTCCAATCTCTACTCAAAATCGCCTCGGCTAAGAAATTTCCTCACGGTCTAATACTCCTGGCTGTGACATCACCCACATTCAGGGCAAATGCTACCATATCCATCTACAACAATGGGACTATCCTAATTCAGGCCTCCAATCGCAACCTGGGCATCTTTGATGACAGATTTGCCTTTATGAAAAAATCGCTGGACCATAGTGACACGCCTACTCACTCGAGGAATGTCCTTCCCACATCTCAGTCACAGGACCTCCCTGATCCCTCTCTTATGTGCCACAACCACACGTTGACCACCACACCCACATCAAACGACACTCATAGGGCCCTAGATTAGCCAAATTTTGGCTCCACAGCCTCACCTTCCGTCCCCCGACCACCCAGCCCTAACCAACTCCATTCCAGTAATGTCGGAGCTAATGTTATCCCTAGCTCCGACCACCTCTCCCACAATGCCACCACTCCCCCTCCACCTGACTCTCCCCTCCATATCTCCCTTTCCCCACAGTTGGCTCGCCCACTCTACACCAGGGAATCAGTTCCTCCTAACCTCCTCAACACCAAGAGACACCGCTCCCTCTCTTATCCTCAACCCTCGATTCCGTCCCCCCTTCCACCCAAAATCCCTCCTCACGACATCTCTAGTGCCCAATTACCTTGCGCTACATTACAACAGAGACGGAAATCCTCCTCAGGGGATGCTCCCCCTCCCCCTCGGCCGCATGACAACTCTAGCGCCCACTTACCTTGCTCTACTATACAACAGAGATGAAAATCCTCCACAGGGGACGCTCCCCCTCCCCCTCGGCACCCTTCCCTGGACTCGCCTACCTCCACCCTAGTGAACAGCTTTCCGCCTCCCCTCCACAGGAGCTATGATCCACAATCAGATCCTGCCTCTAAGCTCAATGTAATAAACAGTGAACTCCAAAAACTCAAAAATGACATACAAAATCTCATTAACATCACCTCGGAGCTGGCCCATGTCCTCTTTTCCAACAAGACCTCGCAGGAGATCCTGACTATGGTCCAACATCACCCCAAACTCCTTCCACATTGTTATCAAGTGACCTCTGGCAGAAACCCCCAGCCCACAATTGGAAGACCATTCCCTACCCTAACGCACCTTCTAGACCCACCAGATTCATAAATCACTTATCAGAACCAGATATTCTCTCACTCCTCCGAGATTACAATGCCTCTCATACAATCATCCTAGGCCCTGCTGGAACTTCACAAACCGCCCCGTCAATTGTGACTCGAGTGACTAATCCCAAGCAAGGCCACACGATGGCTATACAAAGCATCACATCTAACCCTCATAGAGCTCCCAGACTCAACACCAATGACGTAAATACTAATAACCTCATGCAGATCCCCATTACACAGCCCTCTCTCACCAACCACAAATCACCCCTGAAATGCATGTTACTCAACTGTAGATCAGCTGTGAAACATGCCACGGACCTGGCCGACCTCATCCTAGCTCAGGAACTTGACCTCCTTATCCTCACCGAAACTTGGCTCACCGACTCCTCAGGTCCCATCCTTGTCATTCTAGTCCCTCCAAGCTACAACATTATCAGACTCGATCGAGACAAGAGAACGGGAGGTGGCATAGCCTGTATCTACCTCAATTCTCTCTCAGCTAAACAGTCCCTGTCAGCAAATCTCTCTTCTTGTGAATACCTATGCATTGACATCACTAGCAAACATATAACCTTATGCAACCTACATATCTTCTACCACCCTCCAGGAGACAACCTCCCCCTAATCGAACAAACTATGGAAACCATCTCTTCCAACCAGGGCCGACACTGCCCCCAAATCTTCCTTGGTGACTTCAATCTCCATTGGAATGACCCACATGACTAGGTGGTTAACAGTCTCAAAAACTTCCTAACTGACCTCGGACTAACTCAATTCTGCGACAGTCCCACGCACAACCTAGGCTCAACCCTCGATCTAATCATCTCCAATCCCAACTCCATTCAGCTCGAATCTATTCTCCCCTGTGACTGGTCAGACCATCACTATATAACCTTTCGTATTCTAGAAAGATGGAGCTCCAAAAGAGCACAACCACTAAAACAAAAACATTGGAAAAGAACGCTCCAAAACACAAACGTAAATGAGCTCATATCTCACTGCAGTATCGCCCTACCCCCGCCTGCAAACATGTCCGACGTTCACGACCTCACTGAGCACTACAACAACTCCATGTTGTCTGCCCTGAATGCAACTGCCCCCCTCCAACTAAAAAGACAATCCATCAAAGACTCCAAACCATGGTTCAATGACAACCTAAACACTGACAGACGCAGCCTGAGATTAGCAGAACGCGCTTGGAGATCCGCTCCATTCATTGGTCTACTAAAAACCCTAAGGCTAAAAAGGAGTAGATACAACAAACTCATCAGAGCTGCGAAAGCAACTTTCTGTAAATCCCAACTTAACAAAGCCAAAAATCGCCCGAAAAAGCTGTTCGAGTTAATTAAGTCACAATCCAATAACACTCCTCTCCAATCTTCTCTCATCTCCTGCCCTCAGCCAAACTGCGATGCGGTTGCGGATTTCTTCCTTGAAAAGGCAGTAAGATCGAATCAGATCTAAAGTCTGCCCTGATCGAGCTCTCACCCTCTCCTGATTCCTCCTTACCCCGACCCCTATTACGCCTCCCTGTCTCTCCCCTAAAAATAATGCCTCGTGGAGTCAATCAATTCACACCCATCAATTGCAACGCCATCTTCAGCATACTCTCGACCCTGAAACCTTCAAATCATTTCAATGATCCCCTCCCCCCCCAAATTCTTTAAAGAAATGATAGGATCATTAGTCCCGCTCTGGTCCAAGATCATCAATGCTTCTCTTCATCAAGGTGAGATCCCTGACTGCCTGAAGGCGGGCCTAGTTCTCCCTATTCTCAAAAAACCCACGGCGGACCCTGAAGACCTGAATAACTATCGACCAATCACAAACATCCCTACACTGGCAAAACTCCTTGAGAAATGTGTACATGAACAACTGCGCAAACACATTGAGCAATTCCAACTTCTCGACCAATTCCAATCGGGCTTCCGTCCCGGCCACAGCACTGAAACAGCCATCACTCATATAGTGGACGACGCTCTCACTTTGCTTGACCAGAATGAATCCTGCCTATTAATACTACTCGATCTCTCATCTGCATTTGACACTGTCAAACACGACAATCTACTTAATCTTTTGGAATGTAGGATGGGGCTATCTGGCACTGTGCTAAAATGGTTTGCCTCTTTCCTCAACAACAGAACGCAGAGAATCAAATCCAATCAAACTCTATCCAACTCCAGTCCCTGCACTCTGGGTGTCCCCCAAGGGTCCTCGCTCTCCCCCACGCTCTTCAACCTTTTCATTGAACCACTTACGGTAATCCTCAAAGCATCCAACATCCAATACCACATGTATGCGGATGACACCCAACTGTACATGAAAATCGCTTCCCCTGAAGATATCAAGTCACTTAACGAAACCTTGCACAAAACCCTTAATTGGCTAACCTCCAACCACCTTAAAACGGAATTCCTCCCCATTTCTCCCACTAGGCAAACCCCCACTGTTGAGAAATATCTAAGAAACCTCACTGCTCTCAATCGCACACCACACATCATTGATTCCACGAAATCACTGGGAATTGTGCTAGATAAGAACCAAAACATGCAAGATCACATCAGAGCATCTACCAAAGGAGCGAACTTCCAACTTAGCTTACTAAGAAAACTCAAACTCTACCTTCCCCAAGATGACTTTAAATCTGCGGTGCAAGCACTAGTCATCTCAAGACTAGAATATGGCAGTGCTACACTATGCAGACTTCCGAAACTCAGCTTAGCCCCCCTCAGAGCATCTCTGAATGCCGCGACTAGGCTCATCACTAGCTCCAAGAAAACCAACCACATCTCTCCGGACCTCAAATCGCTTAACTGGCTTCCATTTGAATCAAGGATCCAGCTAAAAATTGCATGTATGACCCATAGAGCACTGTACTTCAACACTCCTCTTTACCTAACAAATAAGCTCGAACTATCGGGTGGCTCCCGGCCTTCTAGGAGCACCAGCACATTGCTGCTCAAACCGAAGAAATTTAAAAAGATGAAAACTTACAAGCGTACATTCTCTGGTATTGCCCCGAGAATCTGGAACTCCCTACCTGTGGAAACAAGACTGATCCCCTCAACATTTGCCTTCATGAAGGAAGTGAAAGCTCTACTGATGAACACTGCGCTGAACTAGATGCTTTTCTCCTTTTGTCCCCTTCCTTGTTTAGCTGACTAATCTGCTACCTGACATTTGATACGGCCTCAGTATCGCCAGCTATTATGTCATTTTATACCTGATGTATATTGCTCTACTTTTCTCTCACAGCTATCTACCTATGTCTTCCGCAACCCGTATGTAAAGTGCTCTGATACCCGCTTGGGTCATGTTCGCGCTATACAAAACTTTAAAAATAAAATAAATAAATAAACAACCTTTACAACAATGCCTTAACCATGACTTAGCTTCACAACGAATCCTTTACAATGAATGCATCTTTACCGGGCATGCCTTTACCATGCATATTTTTATGATTGTGCTTTTATCTCACATGCTTTTACCACGAAAATGTAAGTATTTCGCTGGTAAGTGTATTATATATAAATGTATATGCATATATATACATATATAATGGAGACAATCCGCTAGGGCATTCGCCTGAAAAACCAGATCGATGCAGACTCCTTTATGATGCTCAATCTCAGTTTTTTATTGCCATGTACTAAATGCCGTGACACATTTCGGCCGCCACTGATGGGTTTGATCACACAGTCTTGCGCCGCCATTTCCAGTGCTCTTATGTACAATAGCTATGTCACCATAGACAGCAACAACGGACCCCACTTTCATATGAAGTATGTCTTTTTGCACATTTCGGTATGTGAACTTTCATTAATTCTAATATTGCACATCAACATTAAAATCACAAATTGCATTTGGATTGAAAATTGAAATTTCATCCTGTGTTTCAAAATCACCCATCATATGGGTATAACTCTTTATGAATGTATAATCACCACAAGGTGATGTCACCCCAATTCTGTTGAATTACAGGTTGTCTCGCTACATATGGTTCATCAGTGATCTGCTCACACCATAAAACATGATAATGACACGATAATCACAACTACCGTTCAGTATCACATGATGACTCATGATAACCAAATTTTGTTTTTACACAGCAAACACTTTAGCCCCAGTGGGCAATGTCCCATGATCAAAACCCATAAATATCAGCAATTGCTTTGAGCTACACGTTCATTGGTGATCCATTTTCAACATAACTTGTGATGTCAACAACTCCCGTTCAATACCACATGATGACTCAGAACGACCAAATATTATTATACAATAAACAAGTTAGTCCAAGTGTGCCCTGTCCCATTGTTGAAGCCCACAATTGTGCACTGATGTACTCACAAACACATAAAATGTGCTAAAACCAACCCAAGTGGCTGTTGTCGCTTTGTGTATTTAAAAACTCTATATACAAATTAGCTACCAGTGAGGGGACTCAGGGATAATTACACCATCTTTAATATATATTCTATATATTTGGCAAAGAATCAGCCTTCTTTCAAGGGATAGGGTGGGTGTGGAATTTTGGGGTTGCAAAGGTATTTTTAGGATTTAGGGTGGGTTTGGGTTTTTGGGTGGCAAGGGTAATTTTAGCATGGGTATGTTTTTTATGGGAAGGGTATTTTTAGGGTTTAGAGTGGATATGGGTTTTTGGGTTGTATGGGTGATTTTAGGGTTTAGGGTGGGTCTAGGTTTGTGGGTGGCAAGGGTATTTTTAGGGTTTAGGGTGGGTTTGGGTTTTTGGGTAGTAAGGGTAATTTTGAGGGTTAGGGTGGGTGCGGGTTTCTGGGTGGCAAGGGTAATTCTAGGGTGGGTATGGGTTTTTGTTTAGGGTTTAGGCTGGGTATGGGTTGTAGGTTACTAAGGTGAGATTATATATATATCTATGCTATGTTCCATATCTTTATACATCCTCATAGATCACCGGGGAAATCACACCACACATCCAATGCATGAATTGTATGTAATGTAATTGAATTAATTTAATTTATATAAAAAAATGTATATATTGTGACATGCTTGTAAAATGCCACGAGAAAAACAGTCTGTCTTCACTTACACCAGAGCACGCTGCGACGTGCAGATTTCGGAAGCGATATTACTTCCTGGCTTCAGGAAGAGGTCATGTGACCAAGGCCGCTTGATGGCCGAAACGCGTCTTTTGTTGCCACCGTAATAAAGAACTTTATTTACCGGAGCAATCGGTGTGGCTCGTCTTTACCCCGCCGGAGCGAATGTGGGAGATTTCGATTATATATATATATATATATATATATATATTTATATATATCCTAATGGAGGTCGTCAGTAGGTAGTTATAGTTAAGATGCTGTTTCCATAGGAAGAGCGTTTTTTGATTTGCCAATAACTTTGGCGCAGTTTGACAAATCTTCGCAAAATTTTCAAAACTATCGGGGCAGTCACTTCAGCTGCTGCCTTGATAATTTCAGGATGATCCATCAAGCGGGGGCCGAAGAAAAAGGGTTGTCCCAAAACGCTTTTTCTCCATGTTCAATTCCATAGGAAACTTTAGATACGGCTACAGCCTGAACCGCTGAACAGAATTACACCAAATTTGGCAGGAAGGTAGCTCTTGGTCCAGAAAGCACCCTTGTTGTTAAATGGTGTACATCCAGTCAGTAGTTTTTGACAAATCTAAAGATTTCTTAGATATACATCTGTGGCCGCAGTGGATCCGCGACCCCTCCTGATCTCGTGCCTGAGATCTGATTGGCTGCCAACACTTCAAGCCAGGAATTGTTGACAGCCATCTTGTGACTCGGTAGAAAAAAAATTAAAAAAAGAAAAGGGGGAAGGGTAGAAACTCCCTGACCCCCTAGGCCTGTTCAGGGCCAAATAAAGCATTTAAAAAAAAATTCAGCGGGAGTCGCAGTGGATCCGTGCTTCATTTAATATAGGCCCCCGGGTGGGCCAAGTCCCGGAGGCAATAAAAAATAACGATGGGGGACCCAGTGCGGGCCTACCGCAGCCCCAGGGACTGCCACCTCCTGCAGGGACTGCAAGGGCCTTGAGGCTTCCCCCACGGTCCCCAACTAGCTGGCCATGCCCCGGGGGGTAGGGTCCCCAGGGCAATATCAGCCCAGGGAGGGGGGCCGTGCTGGCCCCCTCCCAATTTCTTTAAAAAAGATTATGAACTACTTAAGTGGGTGGCACAACAAGTGATGCAGGCCGCTTGTAGCATTTAATTTACAGGCCCTTGGTATATGGTATACCACTCTACAAGGGACTGACAAGTAATTAACATATGCCAATTGAGTGTAAGTCAATCAAACCAAGCTTAGGGGAGTGAGTACAAGCACTTTAGCAATGGTTAGCAGTGGTGAAATGCACAAAGTCTAAGGCCAACAAAAATAAGTCCAGCACAAATAGAGCAGGTGAGGCAACAAGTTTGGGGGAAGATCACCTTAAGGATGACAGGTCTAACAAATATTGATTTATTTTATGAATAACATCTTTAAGACAGAGGATGGCTGCTGCCCACACAGGGCAGCTGGGATAAACCATCCCCACTTCTTCCTCTCTCTTCCCTTTTTCTACAGGTAAGTTAAATGGGCATCTGCAGGATGTACTTGCTTGAATGCATGCATATGCCTGACCCTTAGTGCATTGTGGGAAGACAGCAAGTGCCGTCCTACCCAAAAAATCCTCTAATAGGAAAAATCTGTCTGGATGGGATTTCAAACTTGTGAGGTGCATTGCCTTTTTTGCCCAACTGACAAGGACTGTAAATATAAACAACAGCTCCCTTCAGCTTACTGAACACACTCATCAATGTAAAACCTTGTGGGCCCTGATGTGGTGTTTACAGAACAGGGAGCTACGTTCTGCACATTTTTCTGAGGGTAGGAACAAGTCTAAGGACCCCCTGAAACTCTAATGTCCTGCTGCTGACCATTCCTCCTTGAAAGCCCACAGCTAGTTCAAAGATTTCAGATAAATGGATACAATGCCAGAAACCCCTTCTTCTCTTCAGCAGAGACTAGAGAAGGGCTGTGTCAAGAATCAAAACATATCTACAGTGATATAATACTAACCCTGCTCTGTAGTCCAGAGGCCCAGCACAAGGTTGCCCTATACGCTAGTCAACTCAAGAAACACTCAAAAGGAACTGAGTGGCAGGGTTTGTGTGAAAAGTGTGGTAAAGTCGGCCAGTCAATTCAGACGATACTGGATAAGTGTAGTCAGGGATGACATATAGGGAGAAGAAGAAAACTGAATAAAACAAGTACTTGTATGACATATTCTATACAAGTGTAATGTCTACATAAGATTGTGCAGATTTTTACCTAATGGGCATATCAATATTCAATGTGAGTACCCTATATCTATGTGCACAATTTAATTTATAAACAGTTTACATTTTGGCAGAGACTGACATAAATGTTTAGGAGACACTAACTGTCAGCATTTTTCTCATGTTTAGGTTTTACAAATGTATTGCATAAATTATTATGCTTTTCAAATACCTTTTGAAACAGTTCCCTTCCTAAGAAAAATTTATTTTGCCCATTGCACATTTTTTCTATTTGTGGTAGACCAGGCTAGACAACACTTATTCTACAAGAAAAAACAATTGGAAGAATGGTATGTGCGATGGACAACCTCTACACTGGTTCCAAGTTTCCAGAACAATATTTTTATAATATTTTTTAGCACTCAAAGTCCTACAAACTACACAGGCCCTCACCTTCTGCAAAACAGATTCTGGGTTCACAGACCCTGAAGGATCCTATGATCTGAATTAGAGACACAAATCGATGCACTGACCTACTAAAATGTAATCTTTTTGTTCTCATAGTTTTTATACAATCAGTTAAGCTTGGACATTCAGTACCTTCAACCCTCACAAAACTAAATATTCAATGGTCTTTCTGAAGACCAATCAAAACATGTCTCTTTTCTCTTTCCGAACCACAGGGTTATAACCAATAAGAAAGAGATCTAGTCATGCTGTCATAATACTAAGTCCACGGTTTCCTTTATGTTGATCATATTCACTGGAAAATGATGATTGAGAGAATGTGCTGATATTTCACCCCTGCTCAAATACTAAAAAAGATTGCCATCCTGGATCAAGTTCAAGGCAAATCCACCCGCATATAACATAGCTTCTCTTGAGCCTCTAATTGAAATATTGTCACTAGGCAACCCTTATTAGCACCTTGACCAGTAGGTCCATCCTTAGTTGAAGGAACAGCCCTCCTAGTGGTTGGCCGGTGTAAGGGCGAGTGCTGTACAGGGTCGTAGACACTCAGGAGAGTAGAGCTAAAATGGCTCGCTCTTCAGTTGTTTGCAAAACCTCAGATCGGGGACTGACTCCTTAAAAAGAAACGTAGGGGCTGTTGCAGTGCATACACTCAAGCTTACAAAGTACAAAAGCACCACATGAATGGGAGAAGCCACAATACCAATGTAAATAACAATGTGTCAAAAAGAAATTAATAGAGGACGGACAGCAGCAGTAGCCTACACAGATCACAATATAAAATTACGTTTGGCTGTAGAGATCCTACACTGAATTGTTTTTCTAGATTCAAATCTGGAAATCCATGTCTTTATTGCGGTTTCTGATTAAAATAATGTCCCTTCTTGGGATCCAACCCTTTAAAAACGTTATATATTGTAACTATATATAAATAATAAGACTATTTATAGAGCTCCTGATTACTCCATTCGGAGTGTCCCCGCGTTACACCCAGTACGACCAAAGAAATCAGAACAGGCCCTAACTAAAAAGCTAAACCAATCTATGGTTGTGCAAAAAGCCAAGTCTTAAGTTTCTTCCAGAAGACTGCTTCAGACCTCTCCTGTCTCAAAAATAAAGGCATGCTATTCCACAGTTTAGAGGCCAGCAGGCCAAAAGACTCGCTGCCCATACTGACTTTTTTCCACTGAGCCGCTGGGTTCTGAACTCTCTAACGTTTTGCCAATCTACCCTGTGAGGTTCCTAGATATAACACATTACAGTAGTCCAGCCTGGACATAACCAGTGCCTGGACTACTGATTTCCTGGTCGCCTACGGGAGAAAGCTCATATGTCATAGTTGTCTTGCCCTAGGAGGGCATTTAGGCGTCAATGCTTCCGTTTTACATTGACGTTATATTTAGCTAGAAACCGGAAAAACCCCAGTTATAGAAGTGAATGATTCGCTTGAAAAAGGCAACGGCGAGCCTTGCTGATCCTTGTTGCAGTACTGTACAATACTACAAAAAATGCTGGTATAAGAAAAAGAAAAGAGTATTGCACACTGTGTTTAAAAATACCCGAAGTGCGTTGAGAAGTTATCCTGGGACTAGACTTGGCAGGGCCACTTTTAACGTTGGTGGCGCCCAGTGCGGCAAACTTGGTTGCCCCCCTCAGTGACATCCTTCTTCACAGATTGCCTCACTACCACCCTCCAGTGGTGCCCCATCTCTCCTTTGACCCTCTCTCACAATTATTTTATAGCGCTTGTCATTCTAATGTAGACACTCAGAGCACTTTATTTCACAAACATATTTTACAGAGACAATGAGTCACACGTGTGTAAATCAATGTATAGGAAATGTTACTCAAGACAATGAGGACTACAAGGTGTAGGAGTCACACGTCATCCAAATGGGTAGGCAGTATATGTTAAGAGTGATTGTTCTGGAGACGTTTTTACAATGTGCAGTAACCAAAGTTGCTACACTGTGTTGCGTGAAGGTGCTGAGACAGAATATCTAGTAAGAAATGTCGACTTACACAAATATCGAGTTGGAAATATCGTCAGCAAGAATATCGTGGTCAAGAAAATCGAATTTAAGGTAAGAAATATCGTTTTTAAAAATATATGTCATTAATATTGTTTGCAAAAATATAGATGTTTAAAATATCGATTTTTGTAATTAGTGTTATGTATTTTAGTTTATATTTTAAATGTATGTGATGTATTTTTTTGTATAAGTATTGTTTATGTTTTTTAATATATGTATTACATTTTTAGTAGTTATGAATTTTATTTTAATTAAATTTTGCATTTTTTAGTTCCATAGCAGGTTGTGGGTTTATAGGGGAATAGGGTGGGAAGTAATTTAATTATAATAAATTCATGATTATTTTTTATTTAATTTAGATTTTATAGCGTTAATTGTGGGAAGTAATTTATTTGTAATTAATTAATTGGTTGTTAATTAATAATTAATTAAGTGATAATTATGGTAATTGTGTAATTGTTTTTAGGTGCGGGATGTTGGGTTTATATGGGTGAAGGGTGGGAAGTAATTTATTTTTGACTAATTAATAATTCGTTAATTTATATTAACAAATTAATTGATAATTAGTTATTGTAATTGTGTGATTGTTTTTAGGTGTGGGTTGTGGGGTTTATCGGGTAAAGGGTGGGAAGTAATTTATGTTTAATTAAAAATTAGTTGATCATTAATATTAATTAATTTAGATTTAATTAGGGTATTTGTTTATATTTTGTGTGTGGGTTTTATAGTTATAGGGGTACAGTATGGGGAGCAAATTAATTTTACTTACTTTATAATTAGTTTTCAAATACTATTAGTTTTTTAATTGAAAATAAGTTTTAATTATGTAATTCATTTTTTACAGGTTAGTTTTAGCTGTGGGTTGTGGGGATTATAGGGGTAAAGTGTGGGAAGCTAAATAATTTTATGAGATTTAATTTGTTTTTTAATTAATAATATTTCTTTAATTGGTAATTAATTATGTTAGTTTAAATTTAGATGTGGGTTGTGAATGTGTGTGTGAATTGTGTGATGTTATAGGGTAGGAAATAAAAAGTTTGAAGATTTTTAAATAGTTTAATGCTTTAATTTATAATAGAATGTTATTTTATTAGATTTTATGTTATTGGTACACATATATATATATATATTTATATAATTTTAAAATTATAAAAGAAATTAAAATGAATAGTTTATTAATTGTTTTAAAGTAAATATATATGAATTATTATGTATGTGTGTTTAACTTTTTTTAATTAAGTTTATTTTTATATTTTTTTAATTTATATTAAATCGACTATTTTTTATATTAATTTTATTTAACATATTTAATACTTATTATTTTATTTTATATATATATATAAAATTCAATATTTTGTACAACTATATTTTTTACATCGATATTTGTTTTCGATATTTTTGTACTTGCCTGTTTAAGTATAGGGAGTCGATATTTTTGCATTCTATATTTTTGCATCGATATTTTTTACTTCTATATTTTTAACATCAATATTTTGTCAGTGAACCTTGCGTGAAAAGGAGAGAGCAGAACAGAACCATATCCAAAAAGACACTGTGCTGTTGCTCTCTCCTCTGGTGCTGGCGTACCTTAGGCTGCCTTGCGCCAATGCACACACCCTTACACCTTAGTGCTAGGGTGCTTGCGTGATGTGAAGCTTAGGTTTTATACTTCAAGGATAACCTTCCAGCACAAAATTGCATGCTTTGACTAACAGCACTTTACCACTGTGTATTTGTGCTGTATGGTGTAGCATATATGCAAAGTTGGAAAGGTTTGTAGAAAATAAATATTTTCTCTAATTTTACGCCTTTCCCCAAGGAGGCATTTATGCCAATCCCTTTCTACCAAAGTTAGTAGATAGGGATTCCTTCAAAAACCATGGGTGAGCATGGAAACCTCCATGTACCACCCAAAGTATGTCACCTTGATGTAAAGTAGCGTAAAGTGTGACTTTGTGTTGCTTTAGGGTTACTGTCCGACGCAACTCTGGAATGTAAACATCAAAACTACACTTTGTACCAAGTTGGCATCATCCTTGTGATACAAACCAGGTGCAAAATGTTAGTAAATATGCACCATTATAATAACACAAATGATTGGGGTATCATACTAATAAAATTGTATTGCTACCCAAAGGAACCCTTTTTATCAACCTTAGAATAACAAAGATTGAGGGGGAAAATGAAAAGGTTCTAAACCTATTTCTTTCAATTTGCATGCAGTGCTTTGATGCTAGTTCATAGGTGAATGTGCTATATTAGAAGCTTTATTAACTGGCTTGTTATCTATGAACACCAAGTACCATAAAATAAAATAACTACGTAAAATTTTAATCTGTGATTTGCATGTCACATGTTGTGCTCTGCAGCAGGAACATTAGCCCTCTATGCTACTATATCATGAGTCAAACTTGTGACTAGACAGATTTGTCAATCAAGTACATTAACCATCAGAGTTATCATGCCCTTGTAATTATCCTCTTCTGCAGGCTGCTCTTTTCTTGTTTCAGCTTGACATGCAGAGGGCGCCCCCTTGACTTTGGCGCCCGGTGCGACAGCACCGGTTGCACTGCTCTAAAGCAGGCACTGCGACTTGGCATCATAACAAAAGGATAATACATAATGCTGTTAGCAAGAAAATAGCGAGTTACCAACTCTAATATTAAAATATGTACAAATAAATAGTGTGCCAGGGAATTTTGCTGTTTACAAACTTAGGGACACAATAATTGCTGGACGCAATTACTTGTCATTCAAATTAACATGCCGTGCTCACATTCCGTTTAGTCTGCAGTGCAGGCAGCATACAGTACATCAACAGCTAGTTTTCATTTACTGAGGAAACCTTTAGAAAAGCCCTGCACCTGGTCGGTATTATAAATTCTTACATCTGCTGAAACTGCTGGCTTATAACTTGGCTTCAGAGATGCATCCGTGAGAGCCAGTGTGGAGATGTGTAAAATGCTATTTACTTGCTAGGCTATCAGTAATGGAGCTACCTTGTCAAGATCGGACTGGGGCAAAATAACAGTGGCCCCCATTAGCGAAGCAGATAGCTAATAAATTGTAATATCAGGTAAATCAACAGTGAAAACCGGCCCACCTGGCCATGAAACTGGCCCAAAGCGGCTTAAGTACCGGCTCACACACTGATCTGTCAGCCCAGCCCATCGGGCACTGCCTGATTGCCCTACAGGTCAGTCCGACCCTGGCCTGGTGTTAAGAACCACCTTACACTTACTCCTAACCGATCCGGGATATGAAACAGTAATTCGCTTGGAGATTTTTCTCTTAAAAACACTGAGTAAAGAGTACCACAGTCACAGAGCCAAGCGCAATGCGTTTTACAACCCCATTATTGCATGTTCCCTCATCCACACAATTCAGCATCTCTGCCCCTCTAGTGCAAGGCACTTAATTGGACCCAAAGTGGTCAACTTCTATCACGGATCATCAGCAATCTAGAAAAGAAAAAGGAGTGACAGGAAAGTGAGGGCAGAGGGCGTCATTGACAAAAAATAATTAATACCATTAAGTACAAAATGCCAACTTCAGTTTCTGCAGCAGCTCTTCCAAACCGCAGCTGGTTGTACATATGCTGATTATTGAAAGTGATGCAGCTAATAGATTGTAATTAATAACACACTAATATTGATATGACATCAACTGTTTCTATGGGAAGCACCACAAACTGAAACATCTCATACCGGTCAATACACTTCATGAATAATGGTTATGAAAAACATCGATGTGCGGATGGATATGAAACTAGAGGGTCATCAGTGAGTAAATATATCCTACACTCTCCTGAACTGCTGCTTGTAATTTACTCAGCAATTTTAGAACTATCTCTTCCTAACTTGCCGGTTCCAGCTTTTTTTAAATGGCATTGCCAGTTAATTATTTTGTAATATGAGCTACTTCTATCTAAGGACACTGGTTGGCGCCGCGCTGTGCCTTCCAGCATTTTGTGAAATGCCTTCCTGGCTAGACTTCATTTTCATAAGAACAGCCTGTGAAATGGATGCATGCTTGCAGTGTCCAAGTATGCATTCCTCATTAAATTGCAAAGATAAATATTTAATTCCCTTACAACTCAAAGTGATTCAGTGAGGTCAGCGCATCGATTCAGTAAACTCCGAACTCTGTCCTGATCTCAACCGGTATTGTACAAAAGAGTTCAGCAAAAGTTGCGTATTTTCCGGCAGTGCTTAATTTGTAAAATATTAAGTGCCTGGGCTATGACCAGGAGGCCACTGCAGCTTGCACCACCTATCGCCCTTGTCATAGCTGCCAAAACAACTACTAACCATCTCTCTCGCATGTAAATGCGATAGTTCAGATTATTCCAGGTCCCCAAAGCTAAAGGAATGGCTGGGGAGGCAGGTATTACCAATTAAAATGTATATTGTATTCCTAAGCTACGTTGTTCTGCTCATCTCTAAATAAGATGAGCAGCGCCACCATGTGGTGGACTGTTCTAAGTATGCTGTTGACAATTAGGTTCTGGTGCCGAGCACCGGAAACCAATTACGTGCCGGCGCTTAGCACCAGAAAGCCGCGGCTCAAATTAAGCACTGCTTTCCGGACATTCTTTTGAAAATGCTTAATGGGGAAATGCTCTATTATTTTATTTTGAGAATTTAAACATTACAGGTCAGCGTTTTACCATATCACCTGGAATAGTCCCTCTGTTTTGTTGTCCGCCACAGCAGAGCAGAGTAAGTTAAGCATATGGGGCACCACTTCACTGAGTTGAGCCCTAAAAGATAGATCAGTGGGTGAATGTGCTGTGTACCAAGATTAATGTCGGACTTTTAAAGATCACAAGTTCTGAATCCCACCACATCCATTCAATCTTTAAACCTTACAAGGTCGATAAATAGGTATCGTTCAGTAACACTAAAGGAATCGCTATTTACACAGCAACAAAAAAGAAATACAATTGTTACTATTAGTGACTGTTCTTTGTCTATGTAAATTACAAATTGTTCTTCCCAATCAAAACATGCACTTCTGGCTACCGACATCGGTGGAGCCAAAACCCATCTCTGTAGTACTTCTCAAAGCTCTTTTTTAGGTTTAGCACATTACGTCTGGTGACAGCTGAGCTGTTAGGCCAGACCTAAAAATGGTTGCACTTTGTGCAAATTTCTCCAAGAGCAGAGTTAAATATCTTGTAATCCCGTATCAATCTATGATGTGGGTCCTATGTTCTGCACTCACTGTTATGCTGTGCTGCCAAATTGTGCTGTGGATTTCGCTGATGATTCAGTAAATTTCAATAGAGGCTCATGGCTTGGTTTGTGTCAGGACAATTAAAATGGCTTAATTCTGAATTATGAATTGCTGCTTCATCACAACCAAAACCATTGTAATCTTATTTTGAAAATTACTAGCAGTTTGGGTGTAAGGCTTCTGACAATCAGTAGTAGTTTCACTTAAAAGCCTAAAGTGAATTGTGGGCAGTGTTTATGTGTTACTTTTAATAGAATGAATGCACCTCAAGTCATTTTCATAACGGGCCTGAGTGAGTGAATGAGTATATCTATGTGTGTGTGTATATTATTTATATATATATATATATATATATATATATATATATATATATATATATATATATATATTAATATAACTTTGTAGTTATAGTTAGGTCAGCAGTCCGTTGGAAAAGCGTTTTTAGTGTTGCTAACTTTGGCCCCTTTGACGAATCTCCTCGGTGCTACTTTTTGACTAGTTTGTGCTTGGAATGTGTCAGGGTGATCCATCGAGGGGTGGCCCTAGAAAAGTGGAGTCCCAAATCACAAAATCCCCATGCATTTTCCATTGATTTCTTTAAGAAGGGCAACAGCAAAAACTGCTGAACGGAATTACACTAAATTTGGCAGGAAGCTAGATCTTGGTCCGCAGACTGTGCTTTTTATGATTTGGTGTAAATCCATTGAGTAATTTTTGAGAAATTAAGGTTAAAATATATCTGTATATCTGGGTGGTTAGGTCCGCGAGAGGCTCGAGAGACTCTCGCGGGAGTGGCAGTTTAAAAATAGAACGTCCTGATTGGCCCAGGGAGTTTTTTTCCCTTGGGCCATCGTGCTCCCGCAGGAGCGAGCGCCCTGAATGGCTGCCAGCAACATCAGAAGCATTGGCTGGCTGTCATTACATGACTCGGGAACTTAGGGGTCGATTACGATGGTGGAAGGACTGCCAACGCCAGCCATGCGATGGCGGTCCTTCCGTACGCCGACCACGAGTTTCCCCCGCCAAATTAGGATGGTGGGGGGAATCTCACCGCGACCGTGGTGGTTGCAAAGACCGTCCTCCACGGAACCGCCACAGGCAATCCTCCGGATTGCCTGGCGGAGCGGTCTTCACCGGTAAAATGGCGGCGGTGCCTAGCAGGCACCGTCCGCCAAATTACGATGAAGGCTGGCGGGGATTGGGTTTGGGGGCCCGTTGCGGGCCCCCCTTGTGTTGGGGGAGGCCAGGGTGCACTTGGGGGGTACCCATGGTACCCCCCTACATTTCACAGCACTACATGGCAGACACTGTGTGGTGCCTGCCACGTAGTGCTGTGAAATGCACAACATGGCATTTTCGCATCGTGGCGGGTGCTGCTGTCAGCAGCAACCGCCGCAATGTTAAGATGCAGGATCCGACCACCAGGGTGGTGGTCGCATCCTGATCCGGTGTGCGGGACCGCCACATGTATGGCGGACAGTCCCGGTTTACACCAGGATGGCGGACGGACTCCAGTCCGTCCGCCATCCTAATGAGCCCCTTAGTCCCCTAGTCCTGAAGTAAAAAATAAAAAGTAATATAAGGTGTCAGGGTAGGGATACCCTGACCACTTAGGCTCCATGGATGGGGGGACACAGAGGGACCCCCCTTGGGGCCAAAAGCAAATGAATCAGCAAAAATTACTGCATTCTCGAAGGACTCCCGCAGGATTGAAGAACAAAAGAAATGGCGGCTGGGCCATATTAATTAGTTATAAGTCTTGCAGAGCCCAGCACCGGGGCTGGATTCAATAAGGGGGGGTTGCATGGCCCTCCCTCCCCAAACCATTAAAGGCCCTGGGGAGCACACCCCTCAGGATGAAATTTGCATGTAAGGGGAAGGGGTCACGTGGCTCCTCAGGGCTAATTTCAATAATAAACATAGTAGAACAGAAGACTGTGTGCACCAGCTACTAACCTGTGTACATATGCTTGTTTTTCTTAAGAAGATGGGCTATCTGTAAAGTTTTCACCACAGTATAAAGGATGAAAATAGTATGATCGTTAGTGCCTTCAGAGCTTGGTTATTTTAAGTAAATAGTAGCTCTTTGGACACGTTTTGCATAGAGTGTACACTGTTGTTAGTAGGTAGTTTTTAATACTCTGTGGTGTATTTCTCATGAGAGTTTCACTGTGTACAAACAGTGTGGTACAGAGTAAACTCCCTCCGAAGAGTAAACAGTGTTAACAGTACCCCCTTTTCTACTTATATCCACTTCTTTTCTCAGTGTAGGCTGTCATGGTTTTGATACAGTAAAGACTGTCCATAGTAGGGCATTAGTTATGTAACAGGGCTTCAGTATCTGGAGGAACTTAGTATTCCTGAATAGTTGTATACAGATTGTACACCGTGTGCAGGATAGGTTGCCCTTTCATCTGTGGATTCATTGTCAATGTGAACTTGGCTACCCATGGAGTGTATGCTTGCTTTACCTATTGGGGTCATAGAAATGTTAGCAGTAAAGATGCTTCATATTATTCTGAGCTATTTTGCACTTACGTTCATAGCTCTAATGCCACACCCGTTTATAGAGCAGTGTGTAGAAAAGAAGTTTAGATCATGTCATGACTGATGTCACTTGAGATGTCATCAATGATGTCATTTGACACGTCATGAGTGATGTCATATGTGAAGTCATAAGCAGTGCCTGGCTGGGGTGCAGGTTTTAGTTAGCTCTGCTAAATATAACAGGTGAATTTCTGTGTGGTTTTTTTAGTTCAAAACTTTAATGTTGTCACGGACATATTCACCTAACTATAACATTACTTTATAACAATACAACATTACTTTAACCTTTGTTTTTATTCAGGTTAAAAACAAATATATATATATATATATATATATATATATATATATATATATATATATATATATTCATCACAAATCCTTCCCAGCAGGAAGGAAAGAGGGTCGCACTCCCTAGGTATTTTGCAATTTTTCTTTTATTTTCTTTAACTCATAGCCAGGGTGAAGGCAACTGACCAACATGTTTCGGTCTTAGCATAACTATAACATCCCTGTAACCTTTGTTTTTTTCAGTGATTTTCAATGTTTTTTAAAATTGTATTTCCCAACTGTAACCTGTAACCCTTGAGAGTGGGTGTATGAGTGGCTGTATGGGTCTCTGAGTGGGTGAGTGCGTTTGTGGGTATGTGAGTGGCTGTATGGGTCTGTGAGTAGGTGTGTGAGTGACTGTATGGGTGTGTATATAGCTGTGCAAGTGGGTTTAGGAGTGGGTGTGTGAGTGTCTGAATGGGTCTGTGAGGGGGTGCATGAATGTCTGAGTGGGTCTGTGAGTTGGTGCGTGAGTGTATGAGTAGGTCTGTGAGTGGGTGAGTCTCTGAGTGGGTGTGTGAGTCTGAGTGGGTCTGTGAAAGGATGCGTGAGTGTCTGACTGTGTGTGAGTGGGTGCATGAGTGTCTGTGAGGGTCTGTGAGTGGGTGCAATAGTGTCTGGCTGGGTCTGTGATTAAGTGGATGAATGTCTGAATGTTTTCCTGCTCATTTCTGATCCCCATTTTGCCTCTTTCTGCTTGTTGCTGACCTTCCTGCTCATTTCTGATCTCTATTTTGCCACTTTCTGCTCCCTTCTTACCCTTAATTTGCCTCTTTCTGCTTGTTTCTCACCTTTATCTTTCCTTTCTGCCCATTGCTGACCTTTTTTCTGCCTCTTGCTGCTCGTTTCTGACCTTTATTCTGCCTCTTTCTGCTAATTTCTGACCTTTATTCTGCTTCTTTCTGCTCATTTCTGACCTTTATTCTGCATCTTGCTGCTCGTTTCTGACCTTTATTTTGCTTCTTTCTGCTCATTGCTGACCTTTTTTCTGCCTCTTGCTGCTCGTTTCTGACCTTTATTCTGCCTCTTTCTGCTAATTTCTGACCTTTATTCTGCCTCTTTCTGCTCATTTCTGACCTTTATTCTGCATCTTGCTGCTCGTTTCTGACCTTTATTTTGCTTCTTTCTGCTCATTGCTGACCTTTATTTTGCCTCTTTCTGCTTGTTTCTGACCTTTTTCTGCCTTTTTTGCTCATTTCTGGCCTTTATTTTGCCTCTTTCTGCTTGTTTCTGATCTTTATCTTGCCTCTTTCTGGTCATTTTTTCACCTTAATCTGCCTCGTTCCTACCTTTATCTTGCCTCTTTCTGCTTGTTTTTCACCTTTATTTTGCCTCTTTCTGCTTGTTTTTCACCTTTATTTTGCCTCTTTCTTCTCATTTCTGACCTTTATCTTGCCTCTTTCTGGTCATTGCTGACCTTTATTCTGCCTCTTTCTGCTCTTTTCCCTCGGGACCACGAGGGGAGCCTAAAGGCCCCCAATGTCCCAGCTGACTCATGCCTCTTGCGAGAGCCTGCATTGCTCTCACAGACAGGAAGCTGCTAAACATGCAGCTCCCGGTCTGTGAGAGCTATTGTTTTGTCTGTTTCACTGCTCGCTTGACAGCTTGGATTTTAAATTACAATTTTGAAAATGCTTTGGCTATTTAGTGCCTGCAACCTGTCTCTGGGTCACTTGACTGGGTCTAGCTGACAGTTGGGCTTTGTGTATTCCTCCTAGACAGCCACACACACTGGATGGATCATCACTAGCAGGAGCTGCAATGAGAGGTTCTGTGTCATCGTCAAAGATCCCGTCGACAAGGACTTGTGATGTGAAGTTCAGCATTGAGGTTGTGTCACAATGTATCAGTCAAAGAGCTGCGAGGCTGTGATGCAAGAACCTGTGTCGTCGTCAAGGCTGCCGCAGTACACAGGTTTGAGATGTGAGGACCTGCTTCAGGGAAGCTTCGCACAGCAGTGGTTCTGATGCGGGTTGCGGGGTCAATGCTGAGTTCTTGCTCTGGAAGAACCTTTGCAGCAGAGGAGATGCATCGGTTCTGCTTGGGATTGTGCCACATAGCAGAGGAGATGCGTTGGTTCAGCTGGATCCACAGATGGGCTTGCAGAGCACCTTCAGGCCCACTTCCAAGGGTCCAGAACTGGGGTGGGACCACTTGGCACTCACAGATGGCAGAGTCCAGATGCTGGGTTCAAGGTGGTTGGAGCCTTCTGTCCCTGAGGCTCTAGTCAGGAGGCCAGCCTACTAGCCCTTGGAGTCACTTTGGGGTCCTAGGCTCAACAGATGCAGGTCCAGACCTTCTCACTCAGGCAAGAGGGCTTCAGACAACAAGTCTGCACCAGAGGGCATCGGTCCTTCAGAGTAACAGTCCAGCAGAGTGGCAGTCCTTTCAGCAGCACAGCAGTCCTTCTTCCTGGTAAAGTATCCACAGGTCCAAAAGTTTACTGAAGAGTTGGTGTCTTGGGTCCAATATTTATACATGGACCTTCCTTTGAAGTGGGAGAAGCTTCTAGAGGTTTCCCTTTGAAGTCGACAGGCATCCTTCCTTCCCTGTCTTGGCTCCAGGCTAGCTGCAGCCCTTTGTGTGAAGGCAGGAAACAGCCTATGCAAGTGTAAGGTGGGCTGTGCCCAGCTCCGCCCTCTGACCCTGACAACAGTGGAGCGGATGCTCTTCAACGAGTTGATGACATTTCCAGAGGAAGCTTCAGTGGGGCTTGACATCTATCTGTCTGTCTCTCTGTTAAGTATGACTTTCACCATGTGAAGCTGGTCTTTTAGCACTGAACAATACGAGTCTTAATGAGATAATCACTATCTTAAGATGCAAGTTCAAGAATCCACGCCTTTAAAAAGAAAAATAGGGATGGAGTTTTCCAGTGTGTTTCAAGAATTTTGCTTTTATTTCCATCCTTCTCTCATTCATTCTTAAAGTCAATTTTACCTACCTTCTGTTCTACTCATAACTTCCTTCTATGAACCCTTCAATTGAATCTGCTCTTTTAAGTAATGTTTCATTACATATTGTGCCTCCATGCCGGTCTCATTTCCCAGCTCTCAGTCGTCTTTTCCCAGCAGTCCAGTCCCCCCTCATGTGAAGGATCTGCATGAATCCAGATATGTTTGAATTTCATTAAGATTCGATTTCAGTAATTAAAAGGTTAATGGTGACCATTTTACACCCTTCCTGGTACTATATTCTTCACACAAATGGCAGTGATCAGCTGAACAAAGATTTTGTACTCAGCATGTGAAATATATATTGTGGGGGGCGTGGCCAAGCTGCCGACCATGATGGCCGCGCGGCATTGAAGCTCCGCCAGCCATAACCAGCTGCGTTGCAATATCCCCTCTTTATGTGGCATTAGCGGTCCCCAGCTTGTCATCCCTGGATCGCTGAACGTGTGGTGCGCAGAATGATCCCTCCGGTGCACTGCTGTGAGCTCTACAACTGATCTCCCGGCGTTCGGGGACCCGGAGGCGTGGCTACCTCCGGCCGCGGCCTTATCCCAGCTCCATTCGGCTCTGCGGGAGGCTCGACACGGCGGAGGAGTGAGGCCAGAAGAGAGTGAGCAGTGATCACTGCGGTGAGTGCACCGGGCGCAGGTCCCTCGCTTTGCTCCCCCCACTCCACGCACTCTGCGGTCCGGCTGGGGCGCGGGCTCGCTCAGCTGTGCCCGGGCCAATTCACCTGCATCCGACTTCTCCCTGAGGCCCCGCGGGGACAGGGCCCGCGGGTGAGCCCGGGAGGTGACCACCCGGTCGCTTGTAGGTGTGGTTGTGGGGGGGCTGTGGGGGCGAAGCCATCATCCCTAGTGCCCGGTGGCTCTCGCGCGACGCTCAGCTGCACCGACCCATTCAGTGCATGACCTCCGGCCGGTGGGCCTACCCCCCTGGTGCTCCCCCCGCATCGGAAGGCCTGTGTTTGGCGGCCCGCTTGGTAGCGGTCGGCTGAAGATCGGGGCACCTGGGCTTCTCACCTCAGCCTCTCTACGTCTGCTGGAGCTCCACGCTACTTCTGCACTTGACCCCAAGCGCCCCTGCCGGCATAGCACACAGTTGCGGTGTGGCGCGGTTGACAACCAGGCTTACCTCGACATCTGCGGGGACTCAACGGGATGCTTGTGGCCTAGGCACTCACCAAAATTCTCGACAGGCCACACTGGGATGTGAAACCGGCTCTCGGAGTGCTCCCTGCGCCCCGCCTCCACTTCCTCCTCTCATCCCGCTGCCAGAAAGTCTTGGACTTGTTTCACACCCTCCATCTATCCAGCGACTATCTTGCTACGTCCCCTCCCTCAACACTGCGCAGCGGCATGGGCCGCAAAGATCCCAAGCAAAGAATCCTCCCCTTTGAGAAGCTCGCTGAGAGGGTACCGGAGGGCAGTTCCGACATGGCGGAGGGGGGACCAGGTGCGGACCAAGACGGCGACTCCAGTGCCCAGTCCTCCTCACTGCTACAGGAGTTAAGAGCGGGGTTCAAGTCGCTGGATGGGCGGTTCGACACCTTAGACAAGCGACTTGAGAGCTTGGGGGCCAAAATTCAAGTGCACGACAGGAGCTTAGATGTGGCGGAGGCACGCATATCCGACATAGAAGATGGCACTGCGTAGTCACTCAAGAGGCTAGAGCGCGTCGAACGCATACTCAAAGACGTGGCGATTAAGAACGAAGACCTCGAGGCGCGCAGCAGACGCAATAACATTCGCCTTTTGGGGGTACCGGAGACCACAGCTACTGGTCGTTTAGACCTCTTTGTCGAGACCTTGTTAACTGACATGTTTGGGAGGGAGTCCTTTACCCCTGGATTTGTTGTGGAGCGTGCCCACCGCACCCTGGGCCCCCGTCCGAACCCGGGCTGCCCCCCAAGGCCCATAATCGCACGCATCATGAGCTTTCGGGACCGGGACACCGTGCTGCGCCTCGCCAGGGAACGCGTAGACACCATGTGGCAGGGCTCCAAGCTCCCTCTCTACCCAGACTTCACCATTATGGTGCAAGAGGCCCGTCACAAGTACAATGGGGTCAAGGCCACTCTCCGGAACTTGGGTTTGAAGTATGGCATGCTATACCCTGCCAGATTGAGAGTTGATGTCAATGGCCGGGCCTGTATCTTCGATACCCCTACTGAGGTGCAGGAATTTTGCCACACATACAAGCAAAACAACAATCAGTCGGTTGCGAATGGGGTGGGGTCCTCCCCACCGCACAGCGGTCAAAAATTAATCTATTATACAAGACAAAGCCGTTGTGTCAGAACGCACACATGGCTGGCTCACTGTACAGTCCTACAGCAAAGCAACCCCTCAAGCATACCTCCAATCTAACTTCTCTAAAACGACAAAAGAGAAGTTCCTGAGACTTCGGTTAGGCATATTGCCATCTGCATATCACTTGCCCCCGTGGTTACGCCCTCCGAAGCCGGCAATTTGTCGTCTCTGTGGGGAAGGAGAGGAAGACATAGTGCACATCATAATCATATGCAGGGAATTAATGCAGGAGCGCCGGTCACTACTTAGACCATTTTTCAACAAGAAACAAATACGGTCCTGTAGGAAAGTGGTGCTAGCAAGTTTTTCTGGGGAAGATATTCAACTAAGCTGTTGCCTGGTAAAATTCTTAACTGCTGCTGATCTCAGATTAAAAAAGAAACAACCAGATCATCTGAGAAGTGGCATTGGAGCCGGGCTGGAGCCGGCCCGCTGACCCACCATGCAAAAGTTTCTGACAGCACCTTTACCACACCAAGTACTAAGTACTCTTGTACATCTAAGCCTTGAAGAAAAACATTATCAAGCTAATCTCGGCCACTTTGCACTGAGCCACAAAAGTCGTTCCTGCACTATGCACTTTAACCTGTACTCAATCGCCTCCCTCATTTTGCTGCTAAGACTCTGACCAGAGAGGTTATCCTACCTTCCAAACTGCAGCTAAATCTCCGCTTATAAAAAAAAAAAAAAAAAATGAAGAATCTGGAAGGGGGCCCACCAAGGCCGGGGGACTCGATCTCTTTGCAATTTTTATGGTGTTTTTAATTGTGGCTATCAGCCTTTTAAATTGAAGCTTTATTGTTTTATAAGAGATGGTTATTTTTGTAAAGGTTTTAATTAACTGCACAATAAATATATTACTTACTTACTTACTTACTGAGGTGCAGGAATTTTGCCACACATACAAGCAAAACAACAATCAGTCGGTTGCGGATGGGGTGGGGTCCTCCCCACCGCACAGCGGCTCCAACGCAAGTATGGAACTTTTCACAGGTCCCGGAACAGGCTGACTCTATCGTAATATCCTTTCCCCATTGTTGCATGGCTGTATTGGGATAACGCTACACACCATTACGAAATGTTTCACATAGCTGGTCGGCTGACGTGGCGTTGCCACCCCTCATGGTGTACACCTTGGGTTTGTTTCTATTTGCACGGATGTACCGTTTCAGGGTTTTCCCATTCCATTGTAAAGCCACTTGGTACATCTCGTATTGTTTTCTGTTATGGTTCTGCCTCGCTTTTTTCTTAGTGAGGTTGGGTGGGGGGTGGGGGAGGGACACGTGCTATCGTACAGACAATTTTGAATATTTACTGTTTTGTTCACTGTCACATTTAGCTTCTAACTGCAATTACTTGTTTCTGTCATTCATGCCACGACCACTAGATGGCCCAGCTAGGCAATGTTGATGGTCCCTCTGGCTTGTCCTTGATGTCCTGGAACGTCAGGGGTCTAAATGATAACCGCAAGAGACGACATGTTGTCCACTATTTACTTCGGCACAAGGTCGACATTGCTTTTTTACAGGAAACGCATCTGCCCAAATCTGACTCCGCACGTTTTGCTTCCAGCTGGGGCGCACACAGATATTTTGCCAACTACAGCAATTATGCTAGTTGTACTGCCATTCTTATCCACAAAAGGGTCCCCTTCAGTCTCCGCTCAGTCGTGGGAGACAGCGAGGGTAGATACACCATTGTTACTGGGTCGCTAATGGGACACAGCACGGCCCTAGTATGCGTATACGCCCCGAACACTGATTCTCCAGAATTCTTTCACTCCCTGCATGCCCAGCTCACACAGCTCGATCCAGTTCTACTGCTGGTTGGGGGGACTTCTATTTGCTCTTGAACCCTGACTTGGACATCACCACTAAATCCCCTGGCGCTAAACCACACGCGCGCCGTGCCCTTCTTGACCTTTGCGAGCAATTATCTCTCCTGGATATTTGGCGCATGCGTAACCCCTCCCACACTGAATACACGCATTATGCTGGCCAACACAACACCTGGACCAGGATCGATTATTGGCTTGTCTCCCCTGGCATCTCCAGCTGGTACCACTCAATCACGACACTCCCGAGAACATATTCCGACCATTCCCTGGTTAACCTTCTCCTTAGAGTTCCCAGACCAGATGGTTACGAGTGGCAATGGCGTTTTCCGAGTCGCGCCCTCAACGATGATCTTTTCCACACTGAAGTATGCAATGCCATTGAAGACTATTTTACCATTAATACCGGATCGGTAGACACTTGGGCAGTCCTCTGGGAGGGTTTCAAAGCATACATTAGGGGCGTCTGTATTGCCAAGCATGATGGGGAGCTAAAAGCTCTCCGAACTACACTCTCTCAACTAGAACGCGACCTGACAGAGCTGGATAGCGCATCCCTACACACTTTTGGTCCAGAGGCGGAGGGGCGACGGTTGGCCCTCCTCACCGAATACAGGGACTCCGCAGTTCGAGAGATCCTCTTTTTAGGCAAATATCAAACTGCTCGTCGATATGGCGAAGGCGAACGGCCTGGCCGGGTGCTAGCTCAGATGCTTCGGCCCCTATACAGCAAAGCCTACGTCACCGAATTGCGTTCTTCCACGAATCGAGTTCTCACCGACACTTCCGAGATCCGTAATGAATTCCTGGATTATTTCGCAGCTTTATACACTTCTAAAATAGGGCGCGACCCCACTGCGCAGGAAGCCTATTTATCCGAGATCGCATATGCAGGATTTCTTGGCTGAGCCAATCTCCGAGGACGATGTCCTTAGAGCCATCGACACCCTCCGATGCCTCCTCAGCCCCGGGGCTGGATGGCTTTACGGGGGAGTTTTCCAAGGCATACAAGGATCTGTTGGCACCGCAACTGATCGAGGTGTATGCAGAGGCCCTCGAGAAACAAATTCTGCCCCCCACACTCCGCGAGGCGGTCGTTATACTCCTCCCCAAACCCGGCAAAGACCCGCTACTATGTGGATCATACAGACCTTTGTCCCTACTCAATTTGGATTATAAAATTCTGGCCAAGATCCTCGCCATGGGCTTGTCTCAATTGATGGAATTTATTATTTCTCCTGCCCAATCCGGCTTTGTCCCCCACCGATCTACTTCTTTGAATCTCAGGACACTCTTCTCGATTCTCCACAGAATTAACCCAGAGGTCCCCGCTGCCGTAATCCTGTTGGACACGGAAAAGGCCTTCGACTCCTTAGAGTGGCCTTTTTTCGTATCTATCATGCGCCGCATGGGAATGCCTGTGGGATTTATAGCAACCACTGCATTACTATATAACCGCCCCACGGCAAGGCTTCGACTGAACGGCACGCTTTCCCGACCCTTTTCTCTATCCCGCGGCACGTGACAGGGCTGCCCCCTGTCGCCCTTATTGTTTATACTTGCTATGGACCCCTTAATGCGCCATTTCCAAGAAAAGCATCTACAGAGAGGCCTGCAATTTAACACTGGCCCCCCTTTGGTCTCGCTCTACGCGGACAACACTATCCTCTATGTCAGGGAGCCTCAGGTCAACCTCATTAGAGAGATACTCAGATTTGGTCAGCATTCCGGCCTGGGCATTAACTGGCGTAAGTCGGTTATTTTCCCCTTAACCTCCAGCACGATTCCATGGGAATGCGAATTCCCTCTTGAATGGTGCGCGGATTCCGTTAAGTACCTGGGCATTCACATACATCTGGACACTGCCCAGATTCTTCGCCTCAATTATGGGCAAGCAATCAGCGCCCTTGAGGCTCAAGTGGAGAGATGGCTTCGGTTGCCAATGTCCATCAACGGCAGGGTTGCGGTTATCAAGATGGTTGTCCTCCCCAAATTTTTTTATCTTTTTAATAATATTCCCATACCCCTTCCAAACAGTTTGTTCGTGACGTTACGCTTGCATCTTATCAGATTAGGTCTGGGGGGGCAAACAGGCACGCGTACGTTGGCAAGTGCTTACACTACCGTATGAAAGGGGAGGGTATGGGGTACCGGACCTACAATTGTATTATCTAGTGGCCCAATGCAGCTACGCTTTAGCTTGGTTCCACCCTGACGCCAGGATCCCGTTCCTCCGCCCCGAGGCGGACTTCGTTCTTCCTGAGCGATTATCCACAGTATTACCCAAGGGCGTTCCCAGAGACCCTAAGGATATACAGACAGTATCCACTACAAGCTGGGCCTGGGAGAAGCTGAGGTGGGTCACCGGCACAGCCACACTGTATTCCTCTGCCCTACCTATCCCTAACGCCCGCTGGTTGCCTATCACTGGTGAAAGACTAGTGCAGCGCACATTGGCCCAGTTTGATATTGCTAAATTTGGTGATTTGTACCCTAACAGGCATGTCTTCTCGGTGATGGACGGCGTCCGCTTCCACAGCGTCACTGTCATGGATAGCTTCGTTCTAGGTCGGATTCGTTCGGCTCTACGAGCCACTCTGCCTGGTTTTCCCATTGAGCCGGTCTCATTCATTCCACTCTCCCTGATCATAGAGAGCGAAAGTGGGGTGCACCTCATATCTAAACTGTACAAGGCATGCTCGGGGATTATACCGGTCAACGATGACAGGGTTCGCAGAGATTGGGAGGACGACTTAGGCCGCTCCATTACAGACGACCAGTGGGCTAAATGCTGCGCAGTAACGAAAGAAGTCTCCCTAAACAGCAGACATAAATTACTTCATTTTAAATTCCTGCGTAGAATATACGTCACCCCTGCCAGAGCTCACAGGCTCGACCCGGCCAGACCTCATACTTGTCGTAAATGTGCCGCCCCACACGCCGATTTTGCACACCTTACATGATCCTGTCCAAGACTACAGCCCTACTGGGAGGTGGTGCACAGAACACTGGGTGACATGCCCAAACTGTCCCTCGTCCCCACACCCGAAGTGGCACTTCTAGGTTATGTGGTAAACTTCCCCAAAAGCGTTAGGAAATTTGTGTCCCTCAGTTTGCAGCTGGCCAAAAGAGAAATAGCTATTCACTGGGGCCGCAAGACAGCTCCCACATTGCAAAGTTGGCTGAATAGTCTGGCATTCTGTAACACTAACAGCGAAGTATACTCAAGCACACTGCCTGGCTCCTCCCGTCCCAAGGATATTTGGGGACCATTCAGGTCTTATGTGGAATCTGTGCGACAAGCCTCTGACTCACAACTGGAGCGGGGCTTAGTCCCTGAAGGTGTGGGGTAACCAGTTTTGTTACTTTCTAATGTTTGTTTACCAATGCTACACTGAGCACTGCAGTGATTGTGACTCTTTGATTAAGCTGCTACACCTGCGACTGTTGGGTACGGGTGGGCCAGTTGATTGACTACTAGACGACGGATGTCTACACTCCGTGGAAAGGGATTGGCCTTTGGGACTGTATTTTAAAGATTTGCTGGGTCTCTCCTTTCACCAGAAACATGGCATGTCGACTCCTGTATAGATGTATTTCGTCCCACTTTTCCTTTTTCAATTGTAATGACAATGACAGTGAACACCTAGTTTTGTATTACTATGATGTGCTAAAATGGTAAATAAAGTTTAAAAAAATATATATATATATATATTGTGAGGCGTTTGGTGTTCTGCAAATAAGCTAGTGTCACGCTGCTCTGTTCTTTGTTTTGAAATACCAAGAAGGGACTGGGCTAACAAATGTATTATTATTGGCTGACCTGGGTCTAATTCCACTCTACCAGTTCATAGCTGAGAAGCCTGCCACGTTATAAGTGTGGCGCCGCGGCCAGGGCGACTGACACCGCGGCCAGGGCGAAGGTCAGCCCAGCACCATGTGACTCTGGGCAATAGCTCGCTTAATCTTCCCGACGGCCCCCAGCGCCGGGATGCCTCCGGGTAGCTGTGCGCTTTACAAATACTGGATTTACATTTTCCATTTAAATATGCATGCTGTTAGCTGTACATCCTTAGGTGGCATCAAGCTGTGCAGTTGAATAAAGCAGCAGCTGAGGTAGTAATAAAACCTCAAGACCAGCAACATGCTTTGGATCGGTTGCCTCTGCACCTCACACTGTGAATAAAGGTTATTTTACATTGTTGGGCTGTACCAATGATTATTTTGTTTATTTGAAAGTCAACGTGAGGACTGCGATGCATTGATTTTTGCCAAGCATATAAGCCTATGTTTATTTGAAAGCAGTGTGTGGACTTTGCTCCTTCAGGGCACGTTTAGGAGAGTTGTACAAAAGGAATTTAACTTTGTGTTATGTGCAACATGCACTGTTCTAGAGCATTTCCTGCCCTGGGGAAAAGTACAAGCACAGCTCAATTGGCATTGTATTAAATGTGGTCACAGTGGTTTGTCCAGGTGATGTTGCCAAGAGTAAAGCCTTGTTTGAGAGTCACAATTCGCAAGCTTCCCAAGGCAGTAGGAATTAATTTTGATCTTGTGTGACCCAGGGGATGCCTCATGAATGCATTCCTAGATGGTGAACCGGCTCACAGCAAGTCCATCTATCTGTTTTGCCAAAATTATTCTATCTGAAGCACCTTATCGGAAACACAAGAGCAGTGAATGCCTTGTCATATTTCTGAGCGGGAAGGTCTACAGCTTTTACACTTATAGCTAGATTTGATGAATTAATGTATGAGTTAACCATAATAAACTCCTGGACTGACTGACCTCTTAATATGCTCAGTTGAAAACAGGCAACAGGGATATGGGTCTGAAACAAGGTTAGTCATCAGATGTTTTTTCAAAGAGGATAGACAATCATTGATTTGAAGTCAATAGAACACTTCTGAATATAAGACAGCTGTTTATGAGGCCTATTAAAAGAGGGTTCACTGTCATAAAAAACAGTGAAATATTTTTTGCACAACAGATGTTATTTGGGGACCAATTAATCTTGCTGGTGGAAAGAAGCTTCCTAATATTCTCCACAGACACAAATAAAATGTTTAAGACCGGGATGGTATTAGCTTTAGAAAGATCATAATCTAGAAAGATAGGGACAGCCATATTCTACGCCTAAACTAGTTTCCTAGTGTTTACCATACAATAAAAGTTTGGGAGCAAGAGAATCAAACTCTTAAAAAGGCTAATTCTTTTCTGACTTCAATAGGATTGTTCAGGGTATTCACAGTTATGCAGAGTTTGTGATAGGAGTTATCCACTCAACAAATGTTCAATAAATAAAATAGCTTTTTTTGTGCACATTACCTAGTGGGTATATGTCTTAAGATGGCAATGATATTTACATTTTTCGGGGTCACCATACTTCTTCCTCCAATTAAATCCTTCATGAGTTCAGCTGAACTGAAAAATGTAGGTATAACAGTAATAACAATAATTTTCAGGTCTGGGATTTGCCAAGGCTTTATTTTTAAAAAGAGAAAATAAATAAATAAAAATACATACATATACCTTCATGCATAGTCTTTTGTAGAGTCATTCACATTTCGTTTCTTACCAACACACAGAGGCGCAACTAGAGCCAAATTTCGGGGGGGTGGGGGGGCTAATAAAAATTTCGGGAGGGGGGCTAATTCTTCCAGCAATAGGCAGAGTGGAGATGCAGGGGCTCTAAGAAGGGGTGAGAAAACAACAAAGCCTTGTTAACAAGTAAATGGTCTTTTAAAGACCTGTGAAGTACTCGGGTGCGGCTGCAATAAGTCGGATGCCAGACCAGCCAGCCTAAAGCAGCTCAAAAACTGTCAGTGTGTGTGCCCGGGATGCTGTCTCAGCCCAGGCTGAAACACACGACGGGAGGGGGGGAAGGGGGGCTGAAGCCCTTTGAGCCCTAAGGGTGTTGCGCACCTGCCACCACAGCATACAGCATGGGGTGATGGATCAGTGAACATCAGACACTGGTAGCCTCCTGTGAAAATGATGGCATTCTGCTCAGAGAAAACGCCGTAGTCCAAACAGAAAATTGTTGGGTTCAGTGCCAGAACCTCATGTGCCAATGTATCTCGTTTTAAAAAAAATTTGTTTATTTTGTCATAGCCTGGAAATTTCCCAGACACTATTACGAGGCCCTAACTGACCTGTTCAGTGTTGCAAATCCTATGCCGGCAATATAAGAGGCACCTATTTTTAATGGTTTTTGCAACTTAAGAATTGCTCTCCGAGCATGAGTACACAGGAGGGGCAGCCACCTTTGTATGTTTTTCGTTTTATGATTTTCACTAAAGTATGACAAAACCAAGATGTATTTGGCAATCAAGAGATGGTAATGTAACCAGCATGCGTAGTGTTATGAAGACTCAGTTATAACTCTGTCAACACTTGTTTTCAGATAGAACCAAACTCTATGGTAAGAGATGTAAGGGATGTAGCCACCAACAGGACAACTGGTTGACCCATCCACAGCCTACACTCAACCTGCTTAAAAAGATCTGTCAAACACAAAGACTCTAAAGGTTTAGGGCACCAAGGAGGACAATTCTTCCGGTTTCATGATTCACACGTACACAGACAACTATGGGCCTGTTTTAATGAGCTAATTATCGTGCAGTTGTTTGTATACCAACATAGCATTGAACCTTTGTGCACTGCCTGTTCACTATTTTTGGTTGTGGTTTTCTCACACGGGGGTCACTTTACACCAATGCCTTTGGAATACCCACTTGGAGATGTGGTTTATACTGTGAATAAACCAAGTTTTGTAACTTGAGCTTGCATAATGATCAACGTCTGGGTTTTTCATTTGACATTTGTGGTGCACTTCAAAGAAGGGAAACAAAATGCCAAAACAATTTTCATGTATCTGTTTTCTGGTTGCTTATGCTCAGCTTTGTCTTACCAAACTTCTGTCTCTGAGTTTGTCAGGTGTACAGGGACTGTCTAAAACTGGATTTTAGTGTACAATGTGTGAGGACACTAGAATTGTCATAGTGCACTCCTCACACATCCAGCCCTCAGAGCACAGGTTTAGTGTGGGTGAAGATTTCTTTCATATTGAAAATGCCCAAAGTGGGTATGGTTCGCCCCAGGAACCTTTACTCCATTGGTCAGGGTGTCCCTAGAGGTCCTTGATCCTTCCCACCAACTTGGTTGTGCCAAGCATAAATGTGCCAATGCCAAGCACCCACTTCAGAGCACTCCTAGGCCTGTGGAAGATCAGAAGAGGACTTAACGTGGTGTCTGAGATCTGAGAAGAGTATGGAATACAGGGCATGCTCTCCCTCTTGTACCCAGGATAAAGAAATGGACTCCAGGGCTCATAAGACTGACCTCCTGTTAATGCTAAAGGGGCACAACAAGCTACAAGAGGCCTTTTCTTGCAACTGCCCAGCTGACCAGTAGCAACTGGACCTGAACTGGACCCTGCTGTGACCTCCTCCTGATACCCTGCGAGTCTCTAAGTGCCTCCCTTGAGGTCCTGGGTAGCTTTAGAAGTGTACTCCTGTGGTTGATTGGGACTTAAAGGACTGAAGTCAGCAAGTAAAATCTTTGACAGCGGAGAACCTGGTTAATGTATCTGGCCCACGCTCCATCACCGTCAGCATCATATTGAACCTTGGTCCTGTTGTACTACGACCAATGGCTCTCATTGGCACTTTGTGCTTGTTGGCACTATTTCTACGTAAAACTTTAAAAATTCATTTCTCTGGTTTACCTTGTTGGATTTTTGTTGTTTCTGGTGTCATATTGTTTATTAGTTTTTACTCTATTTTTCCAGTTCATTTTGGAATTTTTATTGTTTTGCATTTTGACTTTACTACTCTTTTAGTACTACTAAAATAGTTTACACATTGCCTCTAAGTTACATCTGTCTGCTCTGTGCCATGGCTAACAGGGGGTTGAGCTCAGGTTTATTTAGCGACTTTAGTAGTTCACCTGACAAGTACTGTGATTATTCCTTGAGATGTGGACTTACCTCCTCACTTAATAACACAATTCTTTACACTAGTCATTCAGAGTGAACTTTGTTACAGTGAAGATAAGAGATCAAAAGATTATGACAAAGATAACCAGATCTGGAATTATTGCTAAGGAGGGTCATATGGTGAGTATGTGCAGCACAAATAGGGGAGTACACAACCATTACATAATAGGCAGTATTTATTGTGCCATTTCCCTTAGCTTCCACCAAATCAAGCCTTTAATGCACAGTTGAAAGATTAAGAGAACAAACTAGACAGCTAGTGTTTCAAATCTGTATGTGTTATGCTTTACTCTGGGGTAGGCAGCTATGACTAGCTATTTGCGGACTCAAGAGGACCAACCAGTGTTAAACAGTCTGAAAAGACTTGATTGAGAAGAAATCCATGCTTCCATTTTTGCGGGTTGAGTGGGAAATAGTCATGTGACCTTGTGAAACCCTTGTGGTAGAAGTTCAGCTTCTGGTCTTGACAGTGACCCTGTGTGTAAATGGATATAGATGCACAATTGGCCTTCTTTGAAGTTCTTTTGTAAAACTTCATTTAAAAAAAAATTAAAATAGCCACCCTTGAGTGCAATAGGTTTGCAGCCAACACAAGGTCTATTGGCTTTGCCAGTCCTTGCTTTGACTGGTACTACTTCATCCGATGCCTGAATAATTACATTGTAAACTGCCTTCAGGCCTTCTGGTGCATATAGGGAAAATATTGTAGTCAATATATCAAAGGCAGGTTAGTTCTTTATTGCTTGAACTTGACTAGAGGGCAGTGATTTCCATGAACATTAAGATATTTCTTTACATTTCAGTCAAGTAGTTGCTTTCTTGCCACCAAAGCCTTGAATATTTCAGGTCACAATAGGGAACAGGCGTGTAAATATGATATCTATGTGGCAGGTAGGGGTGGGCAGAACTTGTGGAGTTTCATTCTGCAGAGTTCCGTGAGTGGGCGGAATTCGACACGTCGCGCTGCTCACGCTGATTTTTAGCGCCGGGAGCTTCTTCTGCACTGTAAAATCAACAAGAACAGTGCCACATGGCGCGCCACAGTGCACTGATCTTTCTGCTGCTCGAGTAGATTTTCTACTCGAGCTGCAGCTTTCTTAATGCAGACAGTTTCGACCTGGAGTAACCGCCCGATTTGAGGAATCTCGCTGGGAGGCGTTCTAGTGCATGAAAATCATGCTAGGGGATTCAAATTATTGCTCGCCAACGTAAAAGTAAGAAAAAACACTGACACGCTGGGGATGGCGGAGTTTTGCCAGAACTCTGCGTTCCAAGCGGAACGCGGAATGGGCAAAACTCCACAAATTCCGCCAGCGGAGTGGAATTTTTCACCCACCCCTAGTGGCAGGTTAAAATAATGTCTCAATCATGTGACTGTCTGCCTTAACCCATGTGTAACTTTTATACGATCACGGGGATCTGGGAATGTCTGCACTCTGTTTGTATTGTTTTATCTGCAATCTCTGCAGGAGTTATATCGGTATAATTATTAAGGTATGCCTGATTTTTCTTGTTTCTTACATGTACATGTAGGGCTATGGCCCATTTTGCATCAGGGAAACCAAATAAAATTTGTTATAAAAAGAAAATAATGTCTCAAAAATAATGTCTCAGGTGTGGCTGGCTCTGTGAGTGTAGCCGGCCCCACCATGCCAAAGATTAACAGAGCAAAGAGCTCGGGTATTATCTGCATGTTAGTGGATGTTGATGTTCTTGTCGGCCTGGAGTAACCTTTTTGGTTTAATATAGAGGTTGAAGATCAGTGATGACAGGATGATGCCATGAAGTAGGCAGCAGGGAGTGTGGATAAGCTTTGATCTTAAAGAGCTCATCTGAGTAAACTGGAATATGTTGTCCAATTAGTAGGCAATCCATTGCTGATGTATGCTGTTCAAGGCCATTCTTACAGGTATAGAGGTAAGTGGGGCTTATAATTGATGGTGCCATATGGAGCAAGGAGAGGGAGAAGGACGGGTACAGAAAGCTCACACTTCCTTGTGATTAGAAGGCCATAAAAATCACACAGGTGGTTGCTGTACCTGTTCTGCATTTGGACATGATTGGAATCCTGAAGAAGGACGTTGGACTTGATTTTTTTCATGAAGCTGAGTAGCAACACTCTTCTCATTGACCTTGGCCAGGAGTACATGATCAGCGATTGGGCAGCAATTTCCACAGTTTTATGGGATGAGATTGGTCATCAACAGCAGTGGAATGGCCTCTCCTGTTTTGAGGAATTCAATTGCGGCACTGACAAACTTCAGCTGAGGTCTAAGCTCTTCGTTGGGTAGGGCTTTGGCTAGTAACGATGGACCATAATTGTTTTCATAGGAGTGCCCTTGAGACAGTTTTAAGCAGTATTTCATTAGTACGATAATGAGTTCTGACTACTTGGGCATGATTGTAGAAGGGAGTTGGCAGATAGATACATTGTTGCCTGTGTGTTCCTGAAGAAGTTGTTCATAGCCATTCTACTAACGTCACTAACGCCAGTGAACCAGCGCCAGCACCAGTCCAGCACCAGCCAAAAGGAGAGGAGCGGGAGAGGAGTTAGGAGCAGGACTCAGTCAGTCATATTAGCTTTATTCAACAATTTTTGTCATCCAAGCAGATGTACGAAAGCTTAAAAAACATGACCGTTGATTAATAGAACATTAAAATAAAACTTTCCAATAAAAGTGTAAAATCCATTAAAAAGCAGTTAAAAACGTTAGACAATTCGGCACTTATGGATACTAATTAAATATAAATGTAAGATGGCTTATACCACTTATTGTGCAATATACAAGGAAATTCATTAATATCAGCCTTTACCAAGCCATATTATTTCTTAGCATCAGTATTAGAAAGAAAAAAAAATTTGATCTAAAAAGTCAAAGTGGAACCAAGGAACTAGAGACATGTAGAAAACACATAATCACATAATCAGATAATCAGACCACTACCCAACAGAGATTGCTTGAGATCTAATAGACCATGCCCAGCCTAAAAACTTTGCCATGGCAATGACAATAGGTGTCATTGTTTCTGAGTGCAATAGTCTGAGCGCCATGTCATTACTTCTAGTTCCCAACGTTCTGCAAATTGGAGACAACCACATGCGGCGCGGGCCGTATAAGCTGGGTAAGCAAATAATAGATGGGCCAAAGACTCCAGGTGTGCATGGCAAACGGGACAAGAAACGTTAGCTTGCATTTCCCATCTAGCCGAAAAAGACCTTACTGGCAATGAGCCAACTCTAAATTGGAAATATAGCTTCCTATCATGTGGCTTAGTTATAATATCCCAGTATGGTTCCAGCTTTTGTAATGGCTTCACATTTAGAAAGTGCCCCGTTAGTGTTGAAGAGTCACTATTTCTGACGATGTTATCGGTCACCCAGCTCCAATATCTTTCCTTCAACAGAGCTTTAGCTGGAAACGGGGTACTTTCTGGGTTCTCCCATAGTGTAGCCATGCCAATACTTATTAGAAAAGGTCTAATTTCCTGCAACCATGTGATTTTTTTATGGCGATCTGCTCTGATTAAATCCTTAAGGCCCACAGCATAAGCTCTCAATTCCGGTGTGGACCAGATTCTCCGCCAATATAGCAGGGGCCGCAATCTAGCTATGTCAGCCAATGACTTCCTGTCTAGATCATGGAGCAGCGGACGTACTGGGGTACTTTGTGGAAGGTTAGTAATATTCCGTAGGAACCTATTTTCCGCTGCAGTTAATTTAGAAAGGTTCTTGAATCCCCAAAGCTCTGCCCCATATAACACGGAACTAAAAACTTTCGTATTATATATTTGCAAGACTGGACTAACTGGTTTAGTTAGAGATACGTTAAATTCAGTTTGCAAAGTTCCAGCCAATTGGCGATGCTTCAATGTGGCCATTTCCAATTGCTTATTCCACTTCATGTCTCCTTGCATTATGACCCCTAGATATATAAAATCTTTTACCTGTTCTAAAGGTCGGTTATTCAAAACCACATCTCCTCTAAACGATCTATGAGGGTTAAAAGTCATGAATTTCGTTTTTGACACGTTGATTTCCAAGCCCCGCAGATGGCAAAACTCTTCAAAGAGCAGCAGGGCTCGCTGCAAACCGCTCGGTGTTTTAGCGATTATCAACGTGTCATCCGCGAACATTAAAGTTGGAATTCTCACACCAGCTAGGGCAGGGGCATCAGTGGGGGTAGCTTCCAAAAGTTTCGCAATCCTGTTAATGAACAGGGAAAATAAAGTAGGTGCCATTACGCAACCTTGTCGCACACCTCTTTCTACGGGGAAAGGGTTAGTGGCCTGTCCTTGTGTGCCCCACCTGATTCTTGCGTAATTTCCCTCATGGAGTCTAGCTATGAGAGATAATAATTCGTGGGGCATACCCAGGTCTTGCAGTACTACCCATAATTTGCTGCGGGAGACAAGGTCAAAAGCTGACTTAAGGTCCACAAAGGCAGCGTATAAGCTGCCCTTGTCTAGGACCACCGTCTTCCAATACAGCATTGTGAAGCGAAATATCTGATCAATAGTACTTGTACGTACCCGAAACCCCGCCTGAAGTGGTGATAGTATATCCTGCTCATCCACCCAATCTTGCACCTTATTTAGTACAAGTTGTCCCAAGACCTTTTGGAAGGAATCTATCAAGCTAATTGGTCTATAGTTTCCAGGCTGACTTTTATCCCCCTTTTTAAAAACAGGGATTACCTCTGCCCCTTTCCATGAGGCCGGGACTGGTGCACCCTTTGCGATTTCATTCGCTAGAATCATAATATACTGGCTCCATTTAGATTTGTCAAAAAGGAATATGTCAGCTGGGATCCCATCGGGACCCGGTGCTTTACCTCCCATTACAGCTCCCAGTGCAAGGCTGACATCGGCCTCATTAAAAGCCGGACCACAAAAATAAGAATATGAAAGCTCAGCCATCTCATTGTCCTCTAGGCTACGAGCGTATTGGGGTTTAAAGTGACTAACCCATTGATCCTGACTTACATGATTTATTGGTTCAAGCGGCCGACCACCTCTGCCCCACTTTACGACATCCCAAAATTGTTTAGAATTTTTGCTCTCACAAGCACGTTTGAGGTCCAACCATCTATTCTCATCCCAAGTTTTCTTGGCCTTCTGCTGTACCTTCTTATAGGTTTGCCTTGCAGTAAGCACTTTAATGGGATCCCCTTCTCTAATTGCACTCCCTAAGGATCTACGTGCCTCCTTACATTCAGCATTAAACCATTTACAAGTATTACTAGGGTAGTTACCCCTGGTCTTACAATGCTTATAAAAATGAGTACGGAGCTGAACAAAAAATTCTTCATGAAATTCTATTATAGTCTCAGGGGTTGCGGAATTGGCCAAGAGTGCTTCTAATGTGATTATAGCACTACTAGTGTCTAAGGAGATTTTCTCGAGGGCATCAGAATTGTCAAGTAGGTTTACCCATTTTAATCGTCTCAAGTCATTTGTAGGGGCCACATCCAGGGTAATTATTTCACTGTATGTAGGATTAATTTCTTCCTTCATCGATAAATCAAAAAGTGAACACAGGGGATTGTGGTCGCTCTCTAGCCTCTCTTTTACCACCATGTCCCTTAACACATTCCATAACTGGAAATTAGTCAGTAGGTAATCAATGCGGCTAGTACTTATACCATTATTAAATGTACAAGCCCCATGTCTATCAGATGGGGATCTACCGTTTGCCGCCCTTAGACCTTTCTCCAAGCAAATAGAATTTATTTGGATCGCCACATCCGTCCATTTTTTTATGGGAGCTAGATCTAGTTTAGGGATTCTCCACTGGTCGTCTTCCTCATTGGTGAAATTGCATTTCTCATTTGTAAGGGGCTCAAAGGTCACATTAAAATCGCCCGCAATTATTACATTCCTACCCCTGGAGTGCTGGTCTAGCAAAATATCGAGAGCCGCTATAACTTCCGATTTTTTACCATTTGTCCCCCTTGCATAGACGTTGTAAATGTCGATAGTCTCTCGTTGACCCCACTTCACCCTAATTACTAGGATGTCCTTGCTAGGGGACTCAAGTATCTGAACAACAAAGCCAATTTCATGGCGAACCCAGAATATTAAACCTCCGAGGCTCGACCTTTCCCCCCTTAGTAGCTGGTGTATTATAAGTTAGGTAGCCTACACGGAACAAGGATCCACCATCCAAGTTTCCTGTAAGAGGCAGATGTCATATTGATCCATGAAAGTATGCCAGTCGGGGGATGTAATCTTAGAACTTAACCCGGCTATATTCCAAGATAGCACAGACAGTCCATCAGAAAAATTAAAGCCTGGGTTTTGGTCATTAGAACTATTCGGTACACTTTCTCTAGAGACACCCGACTCTTTCAGTGGGTTTGATGTTACCAATGCATTAGATAAAGGTGAATCGCTAATGGCACATGGTGTCTTGCGGTTAGAGGAAAAACAGAGCAGGGGTTCTCTACCTAATGAGGGAACATCCCGAATTTCCAGATCTTTATTGGACAAATTCGGGAGTCAATCATTAACCTCCAAAATGGAGGACCCTACTGGAAGGGGGTTTTGTTGCCCGGATGAGCGTCCATAGCTGTCGGTGAGTGGGAAACGTCTAAATTGGATGGAAGAGTAATCTGGGGAAGATGTACGAAGTTCCATCGCTAGCATATTTTCTGCAAGTTCCTGTCCCTTAAGCTTTAGCTCAATACAATCTAATGGATCAGTTCGTGAGGTAAGTCTTCGTGCTCTGATGATATCTTCTGAATAACCGAGCGGCACCCCCTCACGTGGCGGATCCAATGTATTGCTTTATTAGTAAGAGAATCTACGCTTTCTATACCATTCCTATTAACATATTTAGGTACATTTACCATATAGATTGTAGAGGCCTGTGAGAAATTAAAACTGGGCGCGGTAGGCCTGCGCTCTTGAGGATTATGTGGGGAATTTCCTGTGCCTAACAGAATGGGACGCCTGATGTATGTTTGTACCGGGTCTGTGTTTAAACTAGTCACATTTGAGCGACCTTGCCGTACTAGAGGGGTAGTTTCCATTCCTGATGTAGAATAGCAGCGGGACTGGGTGGGAACCTTACTAAGGGAGCCCTTGGTTGCGGAATCTGACTTGTGTGTGTAATGATTCACCTGACTAGGCTGGCCATCCTGACTTAAATTGATCTTTATGGCTTCTAAATTGGTAGGTGCCTTTTGAACTAAAAGTTTAACCATAGAAGTTAATTCCACAATCATCGATCGCATAGATGTTATTTCCAACCTAAGTTCGTTAATAAGAGAATGCATTCCCTGGGGATCTACGGTTGGGCTGATACTTAACCATAAGCTAGGCTGGGGAAAGGGACTACAGGGCGGGGAAGGGGGAGTACACAAGGAGGTGTCCAACCCGTCTCCAACCAGAGGATCTGCCAGGGGGGAGAACCTGTTGGTACAAGCAACTGCAGCTCCCAGCAGTTGAAAGTTATCACTTATATTCTTGTAGGAAGCCAATCTTCCCTCCCCTGTATCTGTAGTCTCACTTGTTTTAGTTGCTGGGCTTCCTCCTCCAGCCGGCTTATGAAACATCGCAGGGATAGTTAGCTGTCGACCTGGGCTATGATTTGTCGTACGTGCGGGGCATTGAGATGGTTCAGTGGTTAAGACCTGTTCAGATGTATCACCCACTAAAATACCCTCACACTCACTAATAAGTGTATCTATTCTATACAGGACACAGTTGCTTCTTGGATGTTTCTGTTTCTGTGTTTGTTTCTGTATCTTTCTAATCTTTTTCCCCCTGTTGTCCCTCCCAGCACTACCCCTGCCACCCCCTCCTTCACTCCCCTCCATTGATTTCCTTTTTCCCATGCTCGGGGCTTTTAACAAATGGAAAACAACCGGACAACTTCACAGTATGCAAGAGCTATGTATTGGCGGTCAACAATAATCAGTCTGAAGTCTCTTGCTAACAAGCTCTACGAACATGTGGTTTATAGGAAATCTAGAGTTTTTCAAAGTTGGCAACACAGATAAACGGACCCTGAGAAGTGTAGACATGTTGGCAGTTCGGACCATAAGCTGACCACTGGATGTAAGGGGGGTGGCCCTGCCCTGTCTCTTCCTGTTAAGGACGGGCAAGGACGGGCCCGCCCTTGGCCCGCGCGCCTCCCCAGGCACGGGTGTTACGAGCGCTTTTGAGTGCAGGTCAGCAGCGTGGCTCCTCCCTCCTGGGAGAGCGCAGGATTCTGGGTAGTGTAGTCCCCCAGCAGCGGCAACAGCAATGTGGCGTCCCGCGCAGCGGGTGTCACGAGCGCTTTTGAGCGCGGCTCAGCAGCGTGGCTCCTCCCTCCTGGGAGAGCGCAGGATTCTGGACAGTGTAGTCCCCCAGCAGCGGCAACAGCAATGTGGCGTCCCGCACAGCGGGTGTCACGAGCGCTTTTGAGCGCGGGTCAGCAGTGTGGCTCCTCCCTCCTGGGAGAGCGCAGGATTCTGGGCAGTGTAGTCCCCCAGCAGTGGCAACAGCAATGTGGAGCAGGACTCCATTTCCCAGACTCCCCGGTGCCACAGTTACCCTCGCGGGAGGCGCATAAATTTCGGCGGCAGCTCCCGCGGTAGAGGATGCGTGCGGGCTGTGCCCGGGCAAAGCCCGGGCCAAGGGCGGGCCCGTGCACGCCAGTCAGAGCCCGGAAGAGGCTGGGCCACCTCTCTTGGCTTTGGGGCCCATTAGCAGGAGTTTGCGGTTGACCAAGGAATTACAGGAAGGTTCTGAGAGAGAGGCATCGTGGACGTGGTCAGCTATCTCCAGTTACGGACACGGGAAGGTAGGAGGAACTGTTGTTTTTTGTCAACCTGGAAGTGAGAGGTTTGTCTGCCCGGCCTGCTGTTGTATCTGAGTCCCTCTAAGTCTCGTAAACTGTTAGCTCATATCTATTATTGTTCAGGAACTATGGGGAAACGTAAAGGCTTGATCTCAGCATCCTCAGGTCCTCCAGCCACTACGAATGATGCTTTCTTAGCACGGGCAGCGGGGATTTTAGATAGGTAATGTTGTAGGGATTCTGCACATACACAGAGCTATGCACAGGATAATAGGACCTCGTAATATAGTGGTGAGTCAACCATAAACCTTAGCACCTAAAACCCCAACCCGACTAGCTGTAGCGTCTCATTAGCAACAATGCTACCAATGATTAGACAACCCAGAACACGGTATTTCTCTCTCTCAGGACTCGCAGTAGCAAGAACACCCTTTCATAACTCACTCATACCTGTCCACAACGTGCGTAAGAAGAGACACTGTATAGTTTAAAATGTTTATTTCAACTAACGTGCTCTAAGATACAGTACACGTGCCAGTACTATCAGCATAATGCATAAGGATAATATAATCAGCATAGTTACAACTCCATAGAATACAAACGGGAAAGCATTTCATAAAGCAGTGGATATAGGGCTAAATGACCTTACCACCCTCCCCGTGCTAGTAGCTAATTTATTATAAAAACAGAAGACCTCTGGGCTTTGACTAACGAACCCCCATACCTCAAGATCTAGATGCAATGTTTACATCATCAGACAAGCACAGCTCTTCTCTCTGGAAAGGTTTTTCTCCAAGTGTCTCTAAACGTGAAAATCACAATATTAAAAGCACACAAAATTCTCCAGGGCAGCTGTACATAGTGTTATGTCTAAGTGCGAGGGACTGGCCAGATCAGCAAGAACCAGGGCGTTGTATTTCGACCTTGTACATGTTATGCAGACGTAGCCCAAAGGGAACAGGAGAAAAGGTGAAAGACAGAAATGCAGACAGTTCTAAAATAGCCGGGCAGAAGCAGAGGCTGAAAAAACAATGGCACAAAGTAACGTGCGCAAAAAGGCATCATGGCAGCCAGGCCTAAGTCAATGTAGCAAGGCAGACCAGGAGGCCACAAACCACAAGACACCCTCCCCTGGGCAGTCCATCGGCCAAGACATAGGATGAAGACGGAGTTCCAAATGACCGAGCAGAACAGAGACGTCTGTTGTGGAGCAGTCCCCATGAAGGACAACGAATGGGAGAGGAAGAAAAGAGTTGTGGAGGCCAGAAAAAAAAACAATCCAGCCTGGCAGGGCGCAAAAAGTGAAGGCCTTGTCAATCCAACAGAGTGTAAGTGCAGAAAAACGCCACACCTTCCAAGAAGACATCATTGGAATCGTCGGAAAAAAGCGACGCCATCCAGTCCAATAAATCAAAGCTGCAGGCATGTTCCTCGCAGGAGGGAGCAGCGAATAGCAATGCGGGACAACTTGCGTGATACTCAATATAACTTTGTTGTAGGAGATTCTGAGCAGCCGCCCAGATATCCCATTGTGCCAAAATCCCCAGTGCAGCCGCACTCGCCATGTAGCCTGCAGTGGAACAGTCCCGTTCATGGGCCTCTAAGGGACCCACCAACTGAACAAAATCCGGAACAGACAAAGACGTATTGGAGAGGCAATAATCCATGGTCCACGAGAAAGGACAGCGGATGCAAGACATCACAGGTTGCACGCAAGTGAAATACGCAAAGCGAAAAGAAAGTTTATAGGATACACTCAGAGTCGCCAACGGCAGGATGCCGAAGCCAGCGAGGATGCGCTCACGGAGCATCTGGAGACGACCTGGGTCGAGAAGGGCCCAAGGAGGTGCAGCCATTGCGTAGCAAACAGACCAACAGCAGTATACCAGCCGCTAAGGCGAGGATCAACGGAAATCCACCAAAGACGCTGGAAAAGATGGAATGAATAAAAGCCGGTATTACACCAAAAATAGTTTGAAAAGAGGTCACAAGGCCAGAGCCCACAACTTTAAAAAAGTGCACCAGACCTTCAGTGCGTGATGTATTAAAAACACGGTGAATCAGTTCACCGAAATGTTGTGGGAGGTTAGTGTTCAAAAGGGCCTGTATTTCATTGTGGGTACTTGCCACCTGGAGAATGAATGTCTCCCGGGCGGATGTGAGCATAACCTCCTGGTTCAATAATAGTGCCTTTATTCTGCTCAATTTATTGAAATCCGCTTTCAGAGTAGGAATGGAAGGCCAAACAAAACTATCTATGATGTCGTGCGGGGGAGGAAAAAGCACATTTTTGCAGCAGACAACCCTGTGTGAAACAGTAACAATATAGGGTATGCCGGCCAGCATGCCACAGCAGTCTTGGTTATTCAAAAGCAGATAGCTACCATTAGCAAGCACAGTGAAAGTAGGAGAAATAGCAGGAGCAGGAATACCCTTTAACACACAAGCAAGATTCGGAGCCGAAACGTTACAAGCTCCGTGCAATTTAATGTGTTTGCAAATAAGGGAATGACCCACAGTTGAATCGCATGACTCCCCCGTGAGAAAAACTTCCTTCCCGTCTCGAAGGCATTTATACATGAAAGGCAGGGACCAAAGTTCATGCAGGAAGGCACTGCCCAAGGGCTGGAAACGGCCCACAGGATAATGTTTCATGCACGAACTAAATTCAAACAAAGAAAAAGGCAAGGCGATAACCCCATGAACTAGCCACACGGCAGAATCCAATTCCGCCACAGAGAATGGTAAAGGCTCTATTTTCTCGATATGTAACAGAGTGTATGCTGCATCCTTCATGGACATGAACTGCTGTTTGTCAGTTAAATTAAAGGGCAGGAATAAGGCAGAGGTGTTCAAAAAATGCCAAGGAACTTTACCCAACTTAAGTGTTTGCAAAGTCCATGCAAACTGCATAACTGAACGCAATTGATTCTGACCATGATATAACACAGAAACATCATCTTGTACAATATCAACAAAAGAGGACACAATATTCTCTAACGTGTAAATGCGGGAAGACAGGGTATTAATACTATTGTCAACAACAGCAAGCACCTTTTCCAAATTTGCTTGATCTATTTCCCGTAGACGGGAAGCAGCTTCAATTTGCAAAAGCTTCCAGAGTTCATTATAAGTTTCATAAATGAATCTCTTAGGTCGTGGACCACGAGGCCCCAAAATAAAGTCGGACAGATCAATGTTGCCTGATAGGAGGGATAAATGTTGTTTAACAGAATCTAGGGAAGAGTGCTGCAACCACTGTTTACACAATTTACCAACAGAATATGTTGTTACAGTACGAGAGTCAGAAAACCTTGGATCTGGCCTATCCTGTTTGTAACCAGGATCTGAGTCATGAAAATGCAGTTGGCAGGCATTAGATGCTATCGGCCAAGCCAACCAGGGTGACTGAACAAACGTGGAAATATTAAACGAATTGTTCTGAAACAAAGCTTGCACTGACGCAAGGAACATATTGAAATGCAAGCTTGAGTTGGTAGTGGAGTACAAAGCAGGAAAGGAAGGTGCATTCAACTGTTTGGAAGTAGCCAAACCCCAACAAGTAGTCTGATAGATGGTATTATTCAAAAATAAAATCTGGGCCGGGATAAGGCAAGCACGGTGCAAGGCTTTTGTGCCTTGCACCTGCCATGGTTTGGAGCCCCAGATTGATTTCAAGTCAATAGTGTCCTTCCAGTACTCATAACCACCCACAGCTAAGGCGCTCAAAAAGGAACCCGAATATAGCAATTTGGTGTGGGTCAACATGATTTTCTGAGTGGATGGAGTGTTTAATTTAAAATAATAGGACCCAGGGTTCGATCTATCAAAGTCTGTGAAGTAAGTAAATTTATTCCTAAGAGTTTGGGAGCTACCTGACAAAGGGGTTGGACAATGCTCCCATTGGGTGTAGTTAAAAGGACCACGCAGTGCACTTGGTTTATGGACAAAGTGGTTGCCCCAATGCTGGTAACAATACAAATCAGCATAACTTGCAGAATTCATGTACAAATCTTCAGCATTGAAAGCAGCATAATATTTCAAATCAGTAAATAATGCTTCAACTGCATGCACATCCCAATCGTCAGAATGAATATTACTTTTTACGACATCACCCATTGAAACACGAAGGACATTTGGTACATTAATAATCTCGGTTGGTCCATGAATTTGGAAATTTACCGCATCCCAAACGATGCCATCAGCGACTGGAAAAGCTGAAATGTTCACTAACGTGTGGTCTCGCTTCATGATGTGAGATGAAGAATGTGGAGCCAAAGTTCCAGCGACACAGTTCACTGCAGAGCGTTCTGGTAAATAGTGACCATTGATCAGTAGAAAAAACACTGTGACAAAGCCAATGGACATGAACAAAAAAATCAGGAATACCACAAACCAGATGTATGTCCAGGGGGAATCAAAAAATTGTCTCTGAACCAGGATACAAGAATACTGAATTTGGACGGGACAAGTGATGAAGTGGAATCCGAGTCAAAGGAATAACGTGTTGGGCTCAGTGGCGTTGTTGGTAGGTGTGCCACCGACTCGTTAGCGGGGTAGGTATACTCAGACTCTTCGTTGCAGGGCGAGTCCGGGTAGTCGAGTAAGCGATCAGGCAAATCTACCATCTCGATTGCAACATCAGTGACCGTTCGGGCAGGAGGGCCACGAACATTCGTCCGGGAAATGACAGGACAAGAGACCGCTGGTGTAACACTATACAGGATCGGCCAGATTTTGTAGCTTGACATTTTCCACTGAGATGTATCTGTTCTCTTTGCGACCAGGAAGCGGTGGTAAGATGACTGTACGAGTTCCCTTCAAGCCCAGGACTGGAACTGGTGCACGATAAGAGGGGCCGAATTCTTTTTTGTTCTCCACCTTCTCTCGAACCAGATCTCCAATCTTCGGAAGCCAGCCGGCAACCGGAATCTGCAGCGCAGCGTCTGTGGCTGAAGGTAAATGTGCGATTGCAAGTTTGTCTCGGGCTTCTTGTAAGTCCTGTAACATAGTAGAATGGTTATCTAAATCAAAGATGGTGGATTGCGCCGCCATGTCTAGACCATCAAGGTCGGGCACAAACATTCGTATGCCAAAGAGCATTTCGTATGGGGTCCGCCCACCCAGAGGTCTTCTAGGGAGATTATTAAGTGCACGTTGTACGGTGTACAAGTGGGCCAGCCAGTTCCTGCCAGTACCTAAGACTCTAGCTGTCAAGGATTGCTTTAAGTCACGGTTCATTCGTTCAACAATCGAGTTGCCCTCAGGCCGATATGGAGACGAAAATTTCACCTGCACCCCCAGTGAACCCATTGCGTCCTTGTAAGCCTTAGAGGCGAACGCCGGACCTTGGTCAGAATGGAAGGTGCCACAGGCGAAAATTCCCACAAAGACACGCAAATCCCTTATGACATTTCGAGCGTCAGCACTTCGCTGTGGCCAAACCCAGATGAAACGTGTGCACTAATCCACTGCCACTAAGATATATTTATAGGCAGTGTCTGAAGAAAATGGACCGCAGTGATCCAGGTAAACACACCCAAAAGGTCTGTTAGAAATGCAGAGCGGGGTCTGTGGTGGTCGTGTAACCGTGGAAGGCTTAATCTGCTGACAAACGTCACAAGAGAGCACATAAGTACGGGTTTGTTTGTATAAACCACGCCACCAGTAACGCTGCTGCAAGATGGAAACAGTCGCAGACACGCCAGCATGAGCCGAAGCCATGCCTTCGTGTGCGGCCGTTATCAAGGAAAGTCTGCGGTCCGCGTTGTGGATCAGCCGATCACCAACGTCTGGTATTTTTACGTAGGGAGCCTGTTCGGGACCTAACTGATAAGAATATTTGGAAGGAAAACCCCTAGGGTAGTTAGCACCTTCCTTCGTCGCAGCAATAGCTGCTAAAATATCAGTATCTATTTTAGACATGGATCTGGTAACTGCTGCGACTGAACACGTGACTACTGCTGATTTGGCAGCTTCGTCTGCCAAACCGTTACCGACAGCATGTGCGCCCACACGCTGGTGGCCAAGAGTGTGAACCACCTGTGTGAGAGGCAGACGTTGTTTCAAATCTGCCACTCGAACCCAAAGCATTTTATGCTTAATTGTGCTACCTTTGGCGTCTCTGTAGTCGTTTTGCGACCAAAAGAACAGATTGTCATTGTAAGACTGAACACAGTAGTAAGAATCGCATACAACTAGAGTTGTCACATCCGGATTAGCGAACTCAAGTGCGAGCACCAATGCGCGCAGCTCGGCCAATTGTGAAGTACTGTCTCCTAGTGCCTGAGTATGCACTACAGTTGATTTGAACTTTCCGTTCACAAAGGTACCTGCAACAATAGCACATGCTGCTGAATAAGCATGCTTGGAACCCGTGGCCGGTTGTGCCGAACCATCGGTATAAATAACACATTCGTATTCCTCAAGCGGTAGCAAGGCCAGAGGAGGATGAACGAATTCATACTGTAAAAACTCCTGAGTCTGAAGAGAAGAATCAAAGATAAAAGTGACATCCGGAGACGTCAAAGATGTTGCCCATTGTATCCAACGGGGGTGCAAAGCTTTAGAGTTCGGAACACTTGCTTTCGTCACTGCCTCTAGGGCAGGATATGGTGTTACCACCAGAATGCGTTTTCCCTGTGCCAGTGCGCGTTCCTTTAGAATCGCCATTTGCACTGCAGTCAAAACTTTCTCCACAGATGAAAAACGCATTTCTGCGGAAGTATAAAGATGTGACTTGTATGCAATGGGTACTGTGTCACCTTCGTTAAAGGTTAAGTACGTGAAACCCACTGCCCCTGGAATTATTCTAATCACCAGGTTTGTGTGGTTGTCACGAGTCAACAAGAATTTAGACTCAAGAAGGTCTGTCTGCAAAGACTGCAGAATGGAGGAATGCTCCGGAAGCCAGCATGACTTCGAAAAGTTAGGTTGTATCAAGGCATACAGTGGCTTGATACGCTGGGTATATTCGGGAATGTAAGTACGCACGAAGTTGAGAAAACCCAGTAAAGACTGAAGTTTCTTCAGAGTAGTAGGAGGGCACAGAAGTGCACATTTCTCTAGGAAATGGGGGGCTAAGCCCTTACCTTCATTGTTGAGCTCATAGCCCAAAACCAAAACGGTAAATTCAGCAATGTGAGATTTGGCAAAGTTAAACTTGTAACCTAAAACCGCAAATTCTAGAATAATGCGGTCCACTCGGGAAAGATGCGGGAATAATTCGTCATCTGTCAGATAGATATCATCGACGTACGAACATGCATCTGGGTCTATGCCGTCTAACAAAGAGACAACACGGGCAGCGAATACGCCTGGACTGTTCTTGTAGCCCATAGGTAAACGCCGGAATTTGAATAATTTACCACCGGAGGTAAAAGCGCTCCATTGGCTACTCTCCGGGGCCAAGTTGTGCGTGTAGAATCCATTGGTTATGTCAAGTGTAGTTTTATATTTTTTACGACCAAGACTGTCTACAAGCGCAGAACTGTGGGTGTTTTGCACCACAAAGGTCCGACAATCAGAGTTCAAATGTCGGTAATCCAAAACTAAGCGGTACGATCCATCGGGTTTAGAAACCGCGAAAAGGGGATTATTCATCGGTGACACGCATGTTTCAATCACTCCCTGATATTCTAACTGGGTCAGAATTTCGGAAACGGGACCTTTAGCTTCCTGTTTGATGGGATATTGGGGTTGTGGCTGTGGTAGGGACCGCAAAGGTATTTCATGGGGGGGAGAGTCTTCATCCCAGCCCACGTGGTTGCGGTATAACGCTGGAGCCAGGGACACAGCCCACTCAGCTGCAAGAGCCTCCGCTTTGTCCTTTGGGACATGACGAGAAAAGCTCGGAAGGATTACCTCCTCCCCTTTACGCGCAGCAAGTACGAATGGGGGCAGCTAATCCACCTCCGCTAACAGAATGTCGTAAGAAGAGGTCAGATTCTCCCAAAAAATCCCTTTAATAACACGCTGAATGTCACCTTCAATTTGAAGAACAATATTATGTAGTCTATCAGGGGGTGCCACTCTAGTGTCTGCCGTCTCGACAGTAATGAATGTTTCAGTTGCTGTCGCCTCCACATGAGGATGTAGCGCCTCCCGCACTATGGTAACTTCCGCGGCGCTGTCTAGGAGGGTCACTGCCCACGTCCAATTCAGGAGCCTCGTTCTCACCGTCTGTGGCATATCTCGCTGTTACAGCGGCAACTTTCTTCTTCTGAAACTGTGGGCGAGAGCGTTGAAAGTCTTCTGCTTTCCCTCTGACCTGTTGTCGAGGTTGGTCTCGTCCCGGTGGAGCCTCTCGACCCCTTCCTCTATCCTGTCGATCTCCTCCACCAGCCTGCGAAGTTGTTGGTGCCTGTGAAGAACGAGGAGAACGCGAATCAGGGACTTGAAATCTCTCTGGAGATTTAATTCTCGCCCTATCGCGCAAATCATAAGTGCGTTCAGAAGAGACGGAAACCGGGGATGCGCCTCGAGACCCCGGCTTCTTCTGTTGCTTACCCTGTTTTTTCAACCTCCAGCTCTTTTTAGTAAAAACTGGCTTCTCATCTTTCTCAGATTGAGTTTTTGGTTGTTGTTGCGATTGTGTTTGCGATTTAGCAAAAGGCTTAACTCCCAGGCTATTGCGGCCAATTGTTTTGTAAGCCTGAGCAATAATTTTTGGTAATTTGCGCGGCTTGTCCGGATCTGGGACTAAAGCCAAAGCATTAGCTACTTGAAAGTTAACTGCATCGCCCTTGACATTCGCAAGGATCAAATCAGCTACTACGTCGAACACTCCCACCAGTCTCATCCCTAATTCCACAGCCGCTTCAGGGCCATGTTCATCCTGCACTCGTTTAATTACAGAGGGGAGAACCGTCATGGAAGGAGTACCGAAACACTTAGCATATACCGCCGCGAATACCCTGCCCCAGTTGTTGCATTCTGCCAACTCGGGGATTAAGTCTTTTGTCAAACTAATCGTCAATATCCTGTGTTTCTCCACGGGAGAGGTATTTGGAAAAACCGCCTCCAGCTGGTCAAATTTTTCTGCAAGCCAATAAGGAAAATCATCCTTATTTTGTGGGCGCTTGCCCATCACCGAATTAACCATGACAGGACTTATGGTTACACCGCCTGCTCCAGCTGGAAGGGCTGCAACTCCAGGCGGGGCTCCCTGGATGTTGCCTGTAACATACTGTACTAAAGCTCTATGCACTCGTATCAAAGACGAATGCAAATTACGCAGTTCAGCGACTGCCACCGTCATATAACGCGGATGTGGGTATACCCGGCCAAAACAGGCCAAGTGGCCCCTTCAATTGATAAGGGGCCTAAACGAACCATGGTAACCGGTTGGGGGAGGGCGCCATCAAACCAAACACGGTGTTGCCAAGCCGTGAGCGGTACTTCAAGGTTCCTATACAGTCTATAGTGATTAGGAACAACGGTGGCTTCATATTCATGGAACAAATTATCGTTCCCATCCACCGCCGGAAAGGTGACCCAAGAGTAAAACACCTCAAAGTGGGAAGCTGGATCTGCTTGTACCACAAAGATCAGATCGACACCCGCGTCAGGCACTCCATACACTGTCAAGTGAGCCCGGAGCGCTGCGCGGCTATGTGCCGCAATTTGAACAGCCATTTCAGGCTAAAAGTTTTCGACAACCTAATATGAGGCAGCACAATATAGGGTTTTAGTTAAGAAACCTTTTAACAACTTCAAGCTTGAAAGAACCTATAAAAACGTCAATATAGGAGGTATCGCCGTCACACGCTTCCGGAAGCGTCTGCGAAGGGTGTTGTGGACAAGCACAAGTACTACTCAAGCGTCTCTCAGATAAGCAGCCCACTCGTTGGTTGCGCCATGTTGTAGGGATTCTGCACATACACAGAGCTATGCACAGGATAATAGGACCTCGGAATATAGTGGTGAGCCAACCATAAACCTTAGCACCTAAAACCCCAACCCGACTAGCTGTAGCGTCTCATTAGCAACAATGCTACCAATGATTAGACAACCCAGAACACGGTATCTCTCTCTCTCAGGACTCGCAGTAGCAAGAACACCCTTTCATAACTCACTCATACCTGTCCACAACGCGCGTAAGAAGAGACACTGTATAGTTTAAAATGTTTATTTCAACTAACGTGCTCTAAGATACAGTACACGTGCCAGTACTATCAGCATAATGCATAAGGATAATATAATCAGCATAGTTACAACTCCATAGAATACAAACGGGGAAAGCATTTCATAAAGCAGTGGATATAGGACTAAATGACCTTACCACCCTCCCCGTGCTAGTAGCTAATTTATTATAAAAACAGAAGACCTCTGGGCTTTGACTAGCGAACCCCCATACCTCAAGATCTAGATGCAAGGTTTACATCATCAGACAAGCACAGCTCTTATCTCTGGAAAGGTTTTTCTCCAAGTGTCTCTAAATGTGAAAATCACAATATTAAAAGCACACAAAATTCTCCAGGGCAGCTGTACATAGTGTTATGTCTAAGTGCGAGGGACTGGCCAGATCAGCAAGAACCAGGGACGTTGTTTTTCGACCTTGTACATGTTGCGCAGACGTAGCCCAAAGGGAACAGGAGAAAAGGTGAAAGACAGAAATGCAGACAGTTCTAAAATAGCCGGGCAGAAGCAGAGGCTGGAAAAACAATGGCACAAAGTAACGTGCGCAAAAAGGCATCATGGCAGCCAGGCCTAATTCAACGTAGCAAGGCAGACCAGGAGGCCACAAACCACAAGACCGTAAATTGAGCTGGTGGCCTGCCGGCTCTCTCATTCACCTGTATTCCGCCCCGTATCTAGCCCACCAGGTGCAGCGGGGGGTAGCGTATTGCACCTTGCCCAGGATTCCCAGCTCGCACATGGTCCCCCTCTAAGCCAAGCAAGATCATCTTTATTGGGGACTGAGGGAGACCGCGGTCCAGTGGTAGCCTCAACCAGTGACATTTGTTCTGTGTCTGTGTCTACAAGCCCACTTACTCCAGCCAAGGGCACAGGGGCTAAGGCCAAGTCAGGTGGTCTAAAGGCAGGGACAGGTATGGGCGTTAAGAGGAAAGGTCCGGCAACAGGGGCAAAAGCCAAACGCCCTAGGGCTGAGGGCCCAGGACATGGTACCACCCAACCGCCTCCTCTATCTAAGGAGGACATGGTGGCCATGATGGAAGGCTGGATGGGGACACTGATGACCAACATCGAGCGTAAACTAGATCCCATAAGGCAACGCCTAGTCTTGATGGAGCAGGAGCTTACGAAGATCTCCCTTCTCGGACCGGCTGTGACTCTAGATCCTCATGGGGTGCCCCACCTGGTCCATGCTCGGCTAGTACCTCAACTGGGGAACAGGGTCCTAGTGGGTTTAGGCCTCCACCCACCTTACTTACCTCCACGCATATCAGCGCCAATCTTCCTACACAGCCTACGGAGGTCTTATTGGGTGGAGTAGAGGCATCAAAGTCACTGTGCCCCTCAGTCTGTCCTGGCCCTGCCAAACCTCTAGTAGGAGACACAGCTAGAAGTGGGGGGACCCATCAGGAGCCTCATGTACAAGATCCCTCGCGGGACAGACCGACGCAGCGGCTCCCAACGCTACATCTTCCACCGGAATCCTCTTCATATGTAGTGGTACTAGGCAACGTTCCGGCGCTCCCTCTGAGTGCTGTCGAGGAATTCGACAAACTTAAGAATAAGGTCCTGCACTGGTTGGATCGTAATACATCCCTTGGATTGAGGTTGGAGAAACATATCATTATGGTGCGAAGAGTCTCCTGGGTGGGGAGGTCAACTAAAAACCTTGCAGGAGACTGTGTTATTGTTAACTTTAATAGGCCCCACCTTGTAGAGAGAACTTTACACTCGGCGTCACAGTATAATTTGGGTGGGGCTGCTTCGTTTATTGTGGCCCTCCCCCTAGGGTATTTTTATAGATCTTTCACCCTTGCTCCGATGTCCAACAATGTGGCCACCTGGAGACCCCCAGTTTATCCTGGACGTCACGAGCGGGTTCGCGAGCTGGTAACCCAAGATATTTCCCTTTTTAACTCCTTTGCACCATTGGAATCGTTGGATGTCTGTGATTGACTTACCGATAAAGATCACCCAGAGACAGCACCATCCCACTGTGGGAAGCTCGGGCCTCCTTCTATAGAGTCTGGTGTCGGCAAAACCTGTAAATATATCTCATGGAACATTGCGGGACTAGCAAACAAGATAAATGACCCAGAATGGATCACTTTTATTAAAGGTTTTTCTGTGATTTGCCTCCAGGAGACATGGTTAACTACTAACAGTTTTTTCCTTGAGGGATTTAAGTCCTTTTTAGGTCTCGCCTGGCGTTAGCAACGCGCATGCGCTGCTCTCGCCATGCGAGGGTCTTTTGGAATCAATACAGTTTCGGAAGGGACTTTAAGCCCCGCCCTCGTTTTCAATTGGCATGCGTCATCGTTTATGTTAAACGCTGGCGCGTGATTGAAAACCGGGCTTTTGGGTTACCGCCTTGTCCACTTTTAGGACGGCCCATCTGGACAGGCCGACTCCATATTGGTTTGGCGTGACGTAGGAGGGTGTGCTCCTAGTTTCATTTTACAAAGACAAACGCCGTGCGCAGGGGGCAGATCAACTGACTCACCAGGATATGGCGGCACTGATTACGAAATAATGCGGCACCAAACAGGACTTTTGAGGCACAGAATTGTGCTTTTTGTCGCAGTTTGTCCACACTTATTGAACTCGCATTCACTCCGTTCAGCCTCTAAGCCAGAGCACGTCACTTTGACATAGACATGTTTTCAGTGTGTGTTTTTATTTATTAATTAGTGTGGCCGCGCTTGTCTCCCATGCAGTCTCTCTCCCCCCTCTTGCAGCATCTCCCTCATTGACTCGAGCCGCTTCGTCTTTCCCCTCATTAACAGCTTGTGGCCGCGCTTGTCGCCGTGCTTGTCTTTCTTTCCTGCTTGTGTTTGGTGAAGCTTTCCTTTTCTGGGTTCCTCGTGCTTTTGTGTTATTTGAAAGGCAAAGTGTTGGCATTTTGAATCTCCTTGTTGGTTTGCTGAGAATCTGCTCGTCGTAAAGTGATCCAGTGTTTGCGAAGCATTTAAAAAATGCTTTGTTTCCTATTGACAACGTAGAGCGTGAGCGCTTTGGAAATGTTTTTTTAAATGGATTGTGCTTGACTCACTTTGTTTCCTATCGACAAGGTAGCGTGTGCGTGTTTGGGAATTCTTTTTTTTTAATTTAAATGCATTGTGCTTGTCGGCAATGCAATGCAGCTGCTGTGCTCTTGAAGCTGAACAGGTAACAAACAGCACACAGGATGTCATCATTCACAAGATATTTTTCTGTCACACGCTGCCTTTCTAAGGTTTTCTCTTAGTCTTTTCCGAGGCTGGATCAGCTGCTTACAATCAGTGTAGCCCATAAATACGAGAAAGCTTTCTGATGAAAGGCTTGGAAACAAGGGAGGCGGGTGATGTTCTAAGAAGAGCACAATTTCCTATCGGAATTTCTCACTCTGAGTGCCGTTGTAAACACGGCTGTAAATCATGTTCTTATGGACAGTTCTTTGCTTATGGAGAGTAAAGTTGTCACTGTGCTGCAGAGCGCTTGAGGGAGGACACAGATTAGACATCAGACTCTCCTGGCGCTGGACAGTTTTGTTTTCAGCACTACCGACATAGGTTTAAAAATCCCAGCATGCAGTGTGTTGTGGGGCGCAAACCAGAGGTGCATGACGTGAGGCCGTTTGGCGACCGTTCACTCTGTTGGTCAGTCCTGCTACCATGTCTCTGCCTCCCCCTGTTGGGTGCCCCCCTTCCTGGGCAGGGAAGGATTTCCCTGACAAAAACTCATCTCTTGTAAGTGCGGGAGATGGGATTTATGTTGCTTGTTCATAAGATGCAGATTTATACAAAACACTTGTGAAACAGCTGTGTAAAAGCGTCTCCTTTTTTTTTTGGACTGCAGGCTAAGGCAGTCAAGCGAGATCCAACGCTATCACATTGTACACAGATCTCGGCAGCAGAGGCTCTAAGGTGTCTAGTCCGCTGGCATAAGTTGCAGTCCTTCTTCCTTTTCTTTTGACTGTAGAAGGAGAGGAGCAGGAGTAAAGATAAGTGGAGTCGGCAGCCAGGGGGGCAAGGCGGGTGCATGATAGCACAGCCCTCTCATTCCAACTGACCTGCAATCTCAGAAGCTGACCCCCTCTTCCCAGCTCTCACCTCCTCCACCACCTTCCTGGGGGTGATCTGAGATGTGGTCACTCTCCAGCTCCTGCTTGTAAACAAAACTAACTCGAGCTTTCCAACAGTAATACCATCCTAGGTGTCTCCGCACTGGGTTAACATATGTAACAATTACCCAACTCCAGTGTACTCATTTCATTGCTTCGTAAGGATTAAAGGCAGAGGAGTCTTCTTTGCAATATCAGGTTATAAATAGCTGCAAGGGGTGCAGGCTCTTGAGCTATTTTACTTAAAACTCCTAAGCTTTGCATTAGCCCCACAATTATTTAATCTGTATATAAACGACGTGGGAAGATTTCTTGCAAATCTAGTCCTTGACATTCCAAAAGGCAGAGATAGACAAGCATTGACATAGCAAATAGGTCTCGCCTTTGGGGCCTTATAAGTATTTAGTTATGCAGCACAATATCCTTGGTGCAACAACATCAACTGTTGCATGGCTAAACACTTATAAGGGCCCAAAGGCGAGACCTATTGGCTATGCCAATGCTTGTTTGTTCCAGCTATTCCTTCACAGGTAGGAAGACCCAAGGGTGGTCTGCTAATCTACGTTTCCCTGGACATTCCGTGCAGTTTGAAGGAATTTCCTACTGATAATGACTGGTAGCAGGCTATATCCTTTTCCCAGGGGCCGGTAAACTTGCTGTTGCTGAATTTTTATAACGCTAATTCTGGGCACCCAAAGGTTTGTAACATCGCTAGGTTGAGCTCCTGTCTTAGGAATATGGCCATCAAGGGTTCCCTGAACGGCTACCTCATGTTAGCAGGAGATTTTAACATTCATCCATGTGGGGACCCAAATGCAAGCCCTTTAACCAGTATAGGATGCCCCCGGTTGGCGGGCCTGCATGTTGAACATACCCTGCAGGGAGATAGTCTTAACGCCCTAGTCGATGAGTTTGATCTAACCATGTCTATGAGTAGGGCGGTTCATGGTAGGAATCCCTTACATCCGACATTTACTGGAAGGGGGAGTGCAACGTTTATAGATTTTATCTTTGTTTCCAGACCCTTCTTTCAATTTCTTTTAGATTTCTCTATTACAGATAGCATTTATAGCGATCACAATCCTTTGTGTATTTCGACTACCTGGCCTAAGCATGGGAATTCCCGCAGGGCAGTTCCCAGGGGAACTCTTAGGGCCATAGACCAGGGTAGAAGGCTAAGGTAAGCCCAGATAACCCTGGACTCTTTTTATGAGTCTCTTTTTGCCAAGTGCAAACGGGAAGTTGACATCTGTACAACTGGACGTGAGGAGGCAGGGGCTGCTCTGGAGGCCTTCTCGGTCATTTCACATACAATTGGACATTTACTTAAGGCACCACCAACGTCCTCGAAGGGTCGGTGATGAGTTGGTTTGATCATGGTTGTTCCCGTGCAGCCAGGTAACTGAGGGGTGCACTAGGAGCCATCCCAAGGGACCATGCTGTGGTAAAAGATTGCAGAGGGATATATAAAGCCGAATTGGCCAAACGGAAGGCCGAGCTAAAGGAGGAGGCTTGGAGCAAGCTCATTGAGGCCTGTACCATGAAAAATAGTAACCAGTTCTGGAGTGCTGTTAACTGTCCATTTCTGTGAGGGGAAAATTCTGAGGCCCTTGACGTACATATTACAGAAGAGGAATGGGTTAGCTATTTCCAGGAAATGTTTAGTAGTCCAGCAGATGCAATTTTAGCGGGTGGTGGAGGAAAGTCGTCCCTTGTGATTACAACTGATGAAGTCAGCAAGGGTATAGCAGGGCTGTCTAGGAATAAAGCGCCAGAACCCGATGGTATCCCTCCGGACCTTTTTCTATCCAACCCTCAGGTATGGGTGCCAATCCTCACCAATGTCATAAATGCTGCATTCGAGTGGACTTGCCAAGCACGTGGTCCCTGTCCACCATCGTCCCTGTCTTCAAAAAAGGTAATAGGGACAGCACCTTTTGTTATAGGCCCATATCCCTACCGGATTCATCTGTCAAAGTGTTGGGTCGTGTTTTGTTGGATAAGTTGTCCTCATGGGCGGATGATAATATCTTAACCAACATACAATACGGTTTTCGTCCAGGGAGGTCCACAATCGACCAATGCTTAAACCTGTATATGATTGTCAACAAATATACCATTGCTCGATCAGGCAGTATACATCTTGCCTTTATGGACCTGTCCTCCGCCTTTGACCGTGTCAACAGAATTAAGTTATGGGAGAGCTTATTGAGCATGAGTGTGAACAAGGAGATAATTGTTTTCCTTTGTGAACTTCACAGGGACACCAAAACGGTGGTTCGATTCACGAATGATGGCCATGTTATCCGTCAGTTCCCAATCCAGAGAGGGGTGCGACAGGGCTGTATACTAGCCCCGTTTTTATTCAATCTATATATTAACGACCTGGAGAAGGTACTAGTCGACACTCGGGTAGACTGCCCCCAGGTGGGCCAGCGAGGTCTGCCGGTACTAATTTATGCTGACTACGCTTTCCTCATGGCTAGGACAGCGAGGGGTCTGCAAACCCTACTCAACTCCTTTGTGAAGTTCATGGAGGACCGGGACCTGTTAGTCAACAATTCGAAGTCATATGTGATGCAGGTGTGGCCAAGGTCGATGAAGTCCTTCAACTTCAAGGTAAGGTCCACATCGGTCCCTAAGACCAGTGCCTTTTCTTACCTGGGAGTCATGCTGGACGTTAAACTAAATTGGGGCCCCCTAAGAAGCAAAAAGAAAGGGGCCAATGAGGCAATCTTTAACTTTGCCTCGCGGTTGGGTAAAAAAACAGTAGGTGCTATTTTGGAGATCTATAGAGCCAAGTGTCTAGCTCATGTTAATTATGGCAACGAAATCTGGGGTTATACTTCAGTGGATGAGCTACAAAGAATTGAAAATAGGTTTTTTAGACGACTCCTTTGTGTACCCCAGGGAACTCCTACTTTTTCTGTACACGAAGGATTGGGTATGCCCTACCTATCAGATCTGCTGTCATTTAGCCTATTATCTTATTGGCTTAAAGTATGGGGGACCAAGGGGACTGCTCTACATAAAGACATCATTAAGGATTGCATGGCCCTTGATTATGCCCATCATATCCCCTGGTTGAAGTATATCCGGGAAGGGTTTAGGACTCTTGGAAGGGAGGATCTTTTCAGTGACCTGGATTCAATCAGTAGGAAGGATTTACCATGGGTCAAGGAGCACTTTTTTAGATTCCGTGCAGTAAGAAGGGAGGAGTGTGAGTTGATGAAGCCCAGTGTATGTAAATATATCATTCTGAAAACCGTTCAATATGCGGAACCGTATCTCCTTGGGCTCATTAACACTTACGACCGCTTCTTACTGACACGGTTTCGTTTTGACTTATTTTACCTTCTCCTTGCCCACCGTAGAGGGAGCAGCAAAGGTGAGATCCTGCCACCATGCGGTTGTGATAGTAAGCCCCCCCAGGACATGATCCACTTTTTAATGTTTTGCAGTTATTATGAGGTGCTGAGGAAGACCTACATAATCCCAATTTTAAAAATAGCAAATTTTAAACAAGTGCGGCCCGCTTTTACCTTTTTAGCTAAGCTCTCAGGGCCCACGTTATGGTATGTCCTTGGTTTTTTAAAGGCCGCAGTTAGGCTTAGATCTAGCTGTGACTAGCATTACGTTTTGAGCAAGCCTGATGAATTTATATATTATTTATGTCAAATAGGTGTTTGATATCTACATATGTAACTTGTTAATTGCTGAAATAAACGGGCTGGGAGCTCTTTTTATTGTTGTATCTTTGACTTTTATGGTTTTTATCAGAAAAGCCGAATAAAGTTTATTATTGATTGATTGAAGTTGTTCATAGTGGTGCACTTTTCTGAAGACTATACAATGAAAACAGATCATTCAGTTTGCCAGCTCTTTTGGCAGCTTTTATACTCAAACTAGTTTTTTTATCTTGTTTATACATTGTAAGGTTGATGGTCTCAATCTGGACGTTTGTTGTACTGAAACTAAATAGTCATAGATCCAGTCAAGGAGTAGCAAATTGTTTTGAATAGGTTTCCATCTCTCCCTTCTCTCTATCAATGGTAGGGAAAGAGAATGCCGCACAAATGTCCTGATTAAGTCAGTCAATTAGTCTTTCCCCCCTCTTTATCTTTTATTACTGCTGCCTTCTGTCTTTTTCCTCATCTTTGTCTGTCTGTCTCTCTCTCCCCCTCTCTGTGCATCTCTATCTCACATGCATCTTCTTTCTTTTCCTCTACACACAACTCTCCCTTCCTGTCTCACACATTCACTCTTTCTCTCTTTGTCTCTTTCACGTTTTCTTCCTTAGTTAACTGTTTCCCCTGTCATCCTCCCTCGGTCACTCGATGTTTCTCTCTTCTCTGCTCCTCTTTTCTCTCTCTTGCGCTATTTCTCGAAGCTTTTTCAATGCTGTTTTTATTGTTCTCGCTGACAACTTTCCTTCACTTTTCTACTGCCTTTCCCAAAAAGCTTTAATTTTGTATTTAAGTTAAAAGGAAATATTTTGTTTTACTGCTTAAAACAGTAATGTATATCTTTATGAAAGGTGAGAGACGCCTGCGTTTTTTGGGAGGGGTGCCGTTCACATCTTCATAGCAACCGTGTGCGTTTTGCACGTTATTTTCCTGACAAAACTTATTTTCTGTAGCAACTGATTACACAACCACACCTTGCCAACTAAAAGGCCTTTACATCCCACCATGAATGAATTTACGATGCGTGAATTACGTGTTAAGTGTATAGATCCAGAATGAGTTGCCTAAATGTTTAAATTGATTCAAGTGATCAGGTATCTAGCAAGGAAGGCACGCTGGTACTGTTGTGCTAGACACGGTAACAAGCCAAACATCTATAGTAGTGGTTTTATTGTTCTTCCACCTAACGAGAATTTAATTTTGAAGATTATTCCAATAAAATGTTGCTTATATACACGTGCTAGGGCTTCCACACTAATCCCGCCGAGTTGCAGAATAAATTAGCTACTCTGGACAGAAATATTAATTCTGAATCTGTGAAGGTACAAAAGTTGTGATTCTTACTGAATGTATAGACAGCTCGATATAAATACAAAATAGCTTATTGTGTTTATATCTGTCGGTTCTGAAAAGCGCGAATAAATGAAAAGGTTCAAAACACACTGGCTTACTTTGAAGCAAAGCCTCTCAATTGTGCGTTCACTTTCCAGCACAAAACGAATCGCGCATAAATAGCCTTACGAATGAATTTATAGCTCTTTTTTGTCTTCGTTCAATAAAGTTTTAGTTACCGTGGCAACCACGGAGCCGCACAATGCCAACAGGTCACACCTGGGAAATTATCGAAACATGAACTGCCTTTGCCAGGTGGAGAATGCCTTCATCATCGAGCCAAGGATACATGTGTCATAATTAAGGTGGCATTCTTACCAAAACCGTGCTCCTATTTGGTAGTTTGCTTTTTTTAAGACCTCCGGTTAAGTATATCATTGTACAGAACGAAAGCTAAAATTGGGCCCGATTACGATCCGTGCAGAGCGGTATCCGCGGTGGGAGTGGGATACTGCTCTGAGCAAGGGAGGTTTGCTGTCCTCACACACATTACTGTGTGTCCGGTACTCCTCCAGGGCAGATTTTACCATTCGGAAAAGCCGTCCAGTGAATAATGAGCATGCCCGTGCCCAGGCGGAAGTGCAGCCTGGTCCCCACTCAAGCCTCTCCTATGGGATGGAGAGGAGTGCACCTCCAACCGGCCCCACCTTCTACCTGCCGGAGCAGCCAATACCTGGTCCCCAACCCACCCCTCCCCGCAACCTGCACTAATTTCCCTGTTCCCGTTCACCACTTGCTTCAAGCAGATGAAAAATTGGAGCAGAGTTTTTTCCTCGCCGGCCAACATCAAGTTGGCGAGCGAGAGCAAGGAAAATCCACCTCCTGCCGAGAATTCTCATCGCAGGTGATTGCGGATGAGAAACCTTCTGTTCACGTTGAGGAAGCTGCTGCTCCGGGAGAAAATATACTCGAGCGGCAAGAAAAGAAGCACCGCCCTAGTCCGCTGCTCATGGTGCAGTTCGCGCTGATTTTACAGCGTGGGACAAACACCCGGCGCTGAAAATCAATGTGAAAGGCGTGACCAAACGCACTCTGCCACTTGCGGAATAATGTGTAGAGCGCAGAGTTTTTTGGCCACTTTGCGCAACTCAGCAAACGTTGCCCAGGTCTAATTCTCGGACAGAGTAACTTTGGCACCACCATACCTGGCAACGTTTAATCGAGGCAATAGAGAGTTAAAAATGATACATGTCTAAGTGCAATATGTTTTTTGTTGATTACAGTATTAGAGTAATACATGAAGACATGGTTACATTCAGCGCAATGCACACTTGATGGAGATTGGATAACTCTGAGCCCCTGTGGTGTTTCACCCCTAGAATACACCTGCTGGAGGCAGGTGGAGTCTCAAGGTGTAATGAAGAATCACCAACGGAATCAGGATCAGATTTTCAGATTCCTCAGATCTAAGGGGACATTCATGGTCCCACATGTAATCCTTGGGAACTCGGCTCCCCAATTACAGATGCACCCTGTATCAATGAGCTGTAAGGCGAGTTACAGAAGAAGAAATCGAGGCCCAGATAGGAGAAAACTGCTTTGCTTGAATTGATTGACTGAAACAACATATAATGTAGTGCACCATAAACTGAATCACTTTATACATGCTATCAGTTTCAGGTTGCTAAAGAAGCATCCGACATCACAGGATTCTGTTATCTTATTGTTGTAGAATAATTTAGAGTTCACATTCAATGTCAAGTGATTTCAGTTGGTAAACTGGCTGAAATGGAGCCTCCTGCTCTCCATTGGTGGTTGGCTATGTTTTTTAGACAGAGATGAGGAAGAGAGACATGATTCAAATGTGTAGCAGAGTCGACAACACAGGCACTATTTCCATTTTTTTATGACGAATGTTAGTGTAATTAAATAAATAAAATGTTTTTGACAGTCTGAAGTTTTTTTACAGCAAAATCCACTTTTTCTGTTTAATTACCAACAAAATGTGTAAATTTTGCAATTAAATACACATTTTCGGTCAGTATTAAGGGTGAAATATTTGCAGTCTTGAAAACTTTAGAGAATACTCCTGTTGTAGGTACTTTGACATTAAACACTGCCCCTGCTTCAGCACACTCACTGTATAAGTTTTACATTATTTGCCAATGTTAAAGTACACCCTTGCAAGCCAATGATACGGTGGTGCCAGGTGGCTCAAGTCGATTGTTCAACCAAAGAAGGCAATTTGTCTCCTACTTGTGAGAACCTCAGGTGGGAGGAGGTGGATGTTATGTAGGCTGAAGTCTGTATTGACAAGTTGGCTGCTGAACCGATGAGGTTTCGGAAAAATTTAAAGGCCCCCCAGGAATCAGAAGGATGTAGTTCAACAGCTTCAATGAGGAACCACAATAAGAATCATACTCTAGCTGGAATTTAGAGTGCCATTGCTAACCTCATCCTGATGACTGGTTGCATCTTAAGGCCACTTGAGCAATTTTGCAAGGTTTTATAGAGTTTAACAGTAACTGATTTTATCTGCATTATTTTAAATCAAAACACATAATAGTCGATGAGACGTATTAGACCACCTAAATACATATTTAAAAAGAAAGAGGACAATGTAGGGCGGAGTCCTGGAACAGCCTAACTTTTTTTTGTTTACTGCAAGTCGTCATATTGCTAGTGTGCAGATATGGATCTAAAATAAAGTATTCCACTACATGCAACATGACTTGTCCTGATTTATGTGAGACAAGGAAAGAGGATCATGCGCTCCACAAAGCTGTCTGAAGCAGACAGACCTAGAAGGGTAGTGGCTTCGTTCTATGGAGTATATGTCAACCGGAAATAAGCCCCTGAACTGATGAGGTCAGGGCCTGACTGAAAAGTGTTGCACTAATTATTAAATTTAACAACATTTTTGTAGGGAATGGTAACCACATGCCTGGGAGACATGAGTCACCATGACCCTCTTTCATTTTTGTCTGGCATACAATTCATTTTTCCACCAGTAGACTCAATAGTGCACATGAATCCTGATATCGGGTTCTAACAGCAAGGGGCGAGTCTGTACTGTCACAGGGTGTATCAAAAGTGCATCCTCATCCATATTGAGGGTAGCTACTGCCCTTCTATCTTGATGCCTCATGGTTGGTGGCAGTTATTGTTTGGAGCAAAGACAGTTATAGTAGTGCCCCCGGGAAGAAGATATTTGGGCTCTCTTATTCAAAATCCCTCCATTCTCACAATCCTGGAGTTCCTGTTGCCTTCTATCCTGTGTGGATCGTGTGAGGTATGTTGGACTGGCCAATGCTTGTCTGCTTTTGCTTTTGATCCCATTTAGATGTGGTCTGGAAGGTCAGGCTGGATTGTTCCTACCGCATTAGGACCAAGGCTGATGTGTATAATGCTGGTCCTGTCTGTAGTGGCACAGTTAACGAAAGAAAGATAGACTGGAACGGGGCCCAGAATAATTACCAGAAGCTGCAATTAATTCAGTCATTCCAACCCAGCACTTGTTTTTCCAAGTTTGTCGTAATATATCTGATTTTATGCCTGGGTACCCAGATGCAAGGTATGCCGTGTCCTGTGGGGAACACAGTGAGTGATTTCACAAATATTCTCCTCCTGGTTGTCGTTGTCATTCTTTGTGGACGTGGCAGTTCTCATGCTTGCCTCCATGGAACTCTGCTTTGCAAATCCCCTCAAATGTCCTCTTTCAATTTAACAATACAATGGAATCCTTTGATTACTTCTAGCACTATTATTAGGAGGTTTCTCTTTTGTATCTCTCATCCACAAGCATTTTTGATGAAGCCTAGCCTTGTTCAGAACAGAAACAAGGGGTGATCTGGTCATTAAATTCTGGATAGAATCTGTTAAGAAAAACTGATGAAGAGCCCATTGTGAGTGTATATTTAATTTATTAGCTGTACTTTACTGCTTGAGATTTAGTTTATTGGCTGCAATCACTTGTGTGATGCAGTATCTGCATTGCAACAATTTACCACTTCATGGAGTGAGCATTAACTAATGACTCTTGCAAGCTATGGCAAGCCATATGAACAACAAAACCAATGTGATTAGCTTGCTGAAATGCAATACTACCTGAAGCCCTTAGACATCAATCATAAATGACAGTACTCACTAGCGCTTCTGCTGAGTAACGACTGATTGCCATAGCTCACTGACCAAGGGCTCCTTTCACAACTTTCTCTAGTTGTGTAAGTGTCTCTTTATGCACCTCATCATTCCCTTCACCATGTGCTCCAAAAACCTGCCGGTCATGCTAGAAAACTCCCCTTGCAATGCCAGCTCATCTCAATACAAATTACATTTGCTATAAAGGGGACATCTGATCTGAGCATATGTGGGTTAGATGTATTATCTCATGATTTCAGTCTATGCTTTAACAGGAGTAATAACAGAACATAATGCAAAAGATGCCCGCTTGGATTGCTTTTGTCATCAATAAACAATGCATTCTAATCTTCTTTGCAACAATAAACAAATTACATTTGCTTCTGATAAAAAGCTTAAAGTGACAATAGCTGAAGTTAATTGTTTGAAACATGGTCTTTCAATGCTTTACTTTGGGATTGAGTTTGACTTTGCCAACTCTTGGAGGTATCAGGACTTCCTGAATGTCATAGTTAACTTTTTTACACCCGTTGGGGCAATTCACAAAGGTAATCTTACACTTTCGTAAATTTAGATTTGTACATTTACTCTTACACTTTGTAGTAAATGTACTACTTTGGGTTATTCACAATTTCTGAGGGTAAATTTACTACAAAGTGTAGACTTACATGGCTCCACACCCTCAGTTTAGGGGGAGGAGTCAAAATAAGCATAACTTTTTTCTTTAGCCGGGACGGGTGGCTGTCCTCGGGGCTGCGTGGGCAGCACGGCCCTGCATAACTTTACATTCATTGCCCATGGGAGATGGGTGCCCCCCCTACAATGTAATGATTCCCACAGGGAGGTGGCGGTCTGGGGCTGTGGGGGGAAGTGCGGGCCCCCCACCTTCTTTGATCTTTAGCTTCGGGAGGTGGTGGTCCCTGGGGCTGCGGGGGGCCGGGTGGCCCCCCACATTTATTTAAACAGTGCCCCCGGGATGTGGTAGGCTGTGTGGGGACCACACAGCCCTTCCAGATTAATTTTGTTTATTTAGCCCCAGGGAGGTGGCGGTCCCCGGGGCTATGGGGGTCCGCACCCCCTCCCCCCGAATTATTTTACAATCATTTTCCCCGGGGTGGTGGTGGTCCCTGAGGCTTTTATTAAGCCTAGGAGGGGGGCTCTATGAGCCCCCCTCCTAAATTTATGAACAGCAGTAATGTCCTTGGGATTTGGCCCACCCGGGGCTTCCTTAAAAAGAAGCGCAGGAGCCCCCTTTTCTTTATTTTTTACGTTTTTTTGTGGGACTCTGGTTCGAGCAGAGTCCCAAGATGGCTGCCTACACTTCCTGGTTAAAATGTTGGCAGCCAATCAAATTTCAGCACGGGGACAGTGGATCCGCGAGTCCAATGCAAGGATCCGCGTCTCCAGATATCTATATTTTTAACCTTGAATATCTCTAGAACTACTGAACAAATTTACACCAAATCACAAAAAGCACAGTTTCTGGCCCAACATCTAGTTTTCTGTCAAATTTGGTGTAATTCTGTTCAGCGGTTTGAGCTGTAGTCATGTTCAAAATTCCTATGGGGAAAATGCATTTTGGGACGCCCCTTTTTTCTCGGCCCCCACTTGACCGATCACCCTGAAACCTTTAACACAGCAGCTGAACCGACTAAAGTATCAATTTAGAATATTTCCTGTAGATTCGTCAAGCGGTGAGAAAGTTATTGACAAACAAAATATGTCTTCCTCCACAACCTAGGTCGTTACTATAACTACCTATAGATTACAGAGTAACATTTATCTCTCCAGACCAAACTCCCCTTGGATCTGTGAGTAATATAAGTAATTCACACACTCAAGGTTGGCACTTGGATTGAGAATTGTTTAAAACTTCTCATCTTCTTTTTTCCCCTTTTCTTAACCTCCATTTTAATTAATTAGTAAAGAATCCGGGTTATCTGGATGAGTAGGAATCCAGATCAAGGCACTAGCCAAAAGAATCAGTAGGTGACTGAGCGTTAATATAAGAATCAGTCATAAGGACTGCAGAACTAAAAATACTCACAGGGTAGAAAGGTTCAATACGCTAGATATGCATTGAAGTATTTTCTATTGGTGTTAGCATGGCAGAATACATTGGCACTTGCCCAATGGCATTATAGTCCTTGCACTTATTTCTGTAAATATTCTCACACACTTTGCACAAAAAATGATGATTTGTTATCTTAAATTAGTAATAACGAACTAAGAGCTTTGTAACTGAGTGTTCATAATGCGCATACCAGAATGAATTGATTCACATTTAATTAATATCAAAAGTCACACTGAAATGCATTGATTTAAAGAAAAGTTTTTTGATAAACATTACAATGAATTTGCAGTGAATTGAAATTGTTGCATAGAAAGTAATCATACGGAGGTAAAAGTATTTTCTTAATGTTGATCTGAACTGCAGCATGTAAAAGGTTGTACCTGTCATGTGATCAAGGCTGTTGAAGCGGCCGAAACGTGTTATGGCTGGCAGATTAAACTGAAAGTTGAATGCCCGCATTTGCGTCTGCTCCGTTTGTCATTACCCAGCACGAACGAGGAGTGAATAAATATATATATATATATATATATCCAACCAAAACCGCTCCTTCCGGACTGCTGGGACCCCTGGAGAGTGGCGCACACACCGGCGGAGCACACCGGTAGTCCAATTCTCTAAAGTAGCAAAGTCAGCGCGCTCTCAGTAACACACAACTTGATCAAGGTTCTACGGAATCGAAACGCGTTGTGGATTAAACGGTGGTTTGGTAATCTTACGGAGTTGTGTGTTACTGAGAGCGCGCTGACTTTGCTACTTTAGAGAATATATATATATATATATATATATGTATGTATATGTTGGAAATTTGGAAATGGCCCTTTCTAGGGTGCTCCCCCTTGACTTTTTGCTTTTCTCCTTCCCAGTTTTCTACTGCTCTGGATGCTAGCTTTAGGACGCGAGCAAGTTTGGCACTGCAGTGCAATGTTAAAGCGATGTGCTCATCATATACATACTGTGCACGCTGTATATACGATGGGCTGATTCGAGTTAGCTGTAAGTCCCTAGTCATGGGATAAGACCTTGCCTGGGGCATGTATCTCGACTGCGCCTCCATGGGCCTGCCAGACTGGTGATGCGGCCCTCATGGAGGTGGCTAATCAATTGTGCCACAGGTTTGCCCTGGTGGGGCCTGTGTGCACAGGTTACTATTACTTAGTTTGGAATTCTGCATGTCTCCTGCGATGTCGGAGTTCTCCCTGGTGACAGGGTGCGGCGTTGGGAAGAGGGTGGACGAGTGCATTACATGCAAGAGTCCTGAATGGCATCGGGTGGTGTGTTCGGTACGACATGGTCCGCTTCTGGCATTGGATTAGCTGTTGAGCATTATATCCTACAGGCAGAATAGTAACAGTATAGTGTTTGGTATCGATGAATTCGTAATGGCGAATCCTCTCCCATAGTATGAGTGGGTTTGACATTATGGTGATAGAAATGGCACTTAAGGAAAGTGGGCATTTAGATGTGCCTGGCTCCGTGTGCCTGCCAGCCTGTCTCCTAATTCACAACCGAGTGCTAGGGGGACAGCAACATCTGTGCATTCCTGATAGAGGCCCATAAACTAGGGGTTCACAGGAAACTGTGTACCTCTGACTGAGGAGCCTTTCTGGGATGGCTACGTGGGGGTGGAATTGGCACCTGCATTCCAAGGGGCAGGGTCTTGGCCCCACTAAAGATTGTGATCAAACCTACCAGGTAGGATGGCAGACAGGACAAAATTTAGAGAGGGTCTGTGCATTCCAAAGGTGGCCTTTTGAACTTATCATATCTTCAAAGGTCATGGTGGCTACAACTAATGGGGCTTCGGCCTCCGAAAGTAGAGGCACTTTTGGATTTGGAACCATACTACACTGGTTCGATACTGGGACATTGACATGAGGAATCATTAGGGCAGGAGAGACTGCAACTGGACTATCTGCACACTTGTGGTGGCTTGGAGTTTATCATGCTCATGAAGGGGACTATCACTTGGTGGGTTCTGCCTGGACAATTCTGGCCTGCAGCTAAGTGCCAACTGTCATGGCCTGGGTCTCAAAGTACTCTCCAAAGGCTGGTGAGTTGCCCTCCTGTCCACGAGATCCCAGAGACACAAAGGATCTTACTGTCTCCACAAGATTGTAACAAACGCACTGGGTGTGGTGGAGACATGAGGAAGTGATGGTGGTTGATACAAGGACCGTCCTAACATAGACCACCATCTCACTGTGCAAGAGGAGTGTGTGCCCAAAGACCAGCAGCCATCTGAGGTGCTGGGATGTGAGGAGTTCGAGGAGTGTGGGGGAAGCTTGCAAAGTCCGAGGGACCCATGCTTGCAACCAGGGGGCCTGTGCTCGCTTGTGATCCAGAGAATGAATTTGGTGCCTGAGGTGTGCGGGGGGAACCTGAGCTGGGTGCTGAGATTGTTTCAGCCTCCAGGTTGGGAGGACGACAGTGCCTGACATCGTGGCCTCTGTCCGAGGTTGTTTTCTCTCTCTCCCTGAACCCACACCATAGGGTGCTTTGTTATAGAAAACATCGTAACAAGGGCCAAGGGTTGTCATGTGCCTTGTGGGCATCTGCAGCTGACTGCCGGGGGTCTAAAGCAGGTCACACCCCTGCTTGAGGGGAAACATTACTCCAGACATGGAAGCACGCCAGATTCCTGGGAAACAACCCTTTGTCTACATGGGGATATTAATCCCTCACTCGTGCAGGTGCCGTCGGGTGCCTGGAGGTCTAATCCAGGTGGACGATTTTAAATAACTGTTTCTTTCCATGTTTAGGGGATTTCCGACTGTCTAGTCAACAGGGCACCAGCCGGGGCAATGTGTATCGTTGGCTGGTGGAGTTGAGAGACTGAGAGGCCGGGTCACTGGGCATCGACAGAGACCGGTGACTGTTTGACTTTTTTGCCATGGGATAGTCTGATAATTGCCTATAACTGTAAAGTGTATATCCAATATGTAATTTATATTTATTTATATGTAATGTAATTTATATTTATCAAGCGCATTATCACCAGCAGGTCTCTATGTGCTTCATTTTGATTTCAATTGAGAAGTTTGGCAACTGCATATAACTGTAGAGTGTATGTACAATGTGTATCTCATTCTGATCTCAGTGTGTGTGTGTGTGTGTGTAATAAAAAAGACAAGTGTTTTTTATACATACAGTTGGGAGTCTTTTTGTCGCGAAAGCAGTGTGCTGCGAGTCGTGGCATTGTGCCAATACTTTACACTCGAGCCCTGAGGATAAGCCTGACTGCTCGATGCCAAGCTACCCAAGGGTGAGCACAGGTTATCGGACAAGTGTATCATACTCATCCTGTTTGAATTCTGACTGGCTTTGGTGCGTCTCAGTCAGCCCAAAACTGCTGGGTATAACAATATAGATATATCTTATAACATGGTCTTTATTATTGCCAATTGAAGGGAAACAGTAAAAGATATCTGCTGGGTGTGTCTTAATTTGCAAGAGAGCAATCATTGGGAGTATTCAAAGCATATAAATAGCACCTTCTGTTATGATTTATGATGACATACTCCCAAACATATCTCTCTCTCTCTCTCTTGTCTGCCTCTGTCATGCAACAGCCCCTGGTGACTCCTTTGATAACCTCAAAATTGACATCATGGGGCATCCTGGCAGCAGCTATTAGGCATTCTACCACCGGTCAGGTAATTCTGGGAACCTATGTTCGTAACTTTTGCATCTCATTATTAGCCCTTTCAATAAGGCATTTATCTCTTTTTTTTGTAACTGTATCAAATTTTATATGGATTTTCAATGCTGGTGTATATTTTTCCTCGTTGTATGTATCTCTGATGCATCAGTATTTGTGGTCATGATGATTTTTATAGGCTGACTATATCCATTCAACATTATTCATACTAGGCCCAGGAAAAAGTTACATTTTGCCTGTGTAAATGTGATGGCTTTATAAGAACCCAAAAGTCTGTGTCACTTGCGGGGAACACATATCACAACCAGTATGAATTTGTAGGGGCATCAATCAGAGATGCCCCTTTTCACCATTATTGATTGTTTTGGCATTAGAGACACTGTCCATAGCAATGTGCTACTCAAGTGACATTCAGGGGGTCCAGACTTCACAGGGTCCTATCAAGGTGTTTCTATACACAGATGATAATTTATTTACCATAACTATGGCAACAATTTCCATTCTAGAGGTAATGTCGATGCCATTAGGATTCAGACAGGTCATGACTCCACCCGCTGGAACCAACTGAATTTGTCTTTATGGGATTGCATGCAAGATGTCAACTGACAGTAGCACTGTGCTAATAATCATGTCTTAGGAATGTTACCACTCGCTGTTCCAAGGGAACTACTGAACAGAATTGGCTGACGCATAAAGAGAATCATATGGGGTAGCGTATGGCCCAAGCTAAAACCAACTATTAACTGACACACAACATCTGGGGCTTTTGCCTGACATGAAGCTGTACGCACATCATTTGTCTCAATTAGAGCACTTCTTATCCAAAATAATAAATAAACCTGCTTCAGTTCTTATAGAGACGCATGATATGCAAAATCTAGACTGGACCCAGCCAGTCTACGGAACCCTGTAAAGCGCACCTTATCCCAAGAACTCATTAATCAAGAGCATGCTAGAAATATTGTGGCAAAGTCACAAGTTGTTTAAAGTTGACCCATTTATACATGAGAATGCTCCTCTTTGGGGAAACTCAGGGATTCAAATCAATGGTCACCTCAATAAGGGTGGTGATTGGGAATTGAATTGACAGGGTAAAAGTTAATTGATCTCTTATTTTCTAACAGTGTCTATAAATTAGGCCTGAGCAAAATTTAAATTACACTTGTGTAAATTCACGTAATTTTGGGATTTCCACATTATGTTTGTTATACAAAATTCCTGAAATTATGTGATTACACCACTTTGCATAATTATGTTCTATTTAGGGTAAAAATATACAGTGAAATGTGCCATTTGCGGTAAACATTTACAGCAAACGCATGTGAAAAACAAAACACAAGTGACTATTGGTTGAGGTACTTTTGTCAAATGGGTATTTGTGCCAAAATTTGATGCGATGACTCATTCTGGGGTAATATATAGCACAAAATGACAGATTTGCATTTTGTGTAATTATGCAGAATTTTGGGTACATTTACCAAACATTTGCGTAATTACACGAAAACAATTTACGGGAATTTCACACACCGTTACTATAAATCCTTCCCAGACCTAGAGAGAGATTATGTTTTGGCTATTAGGCAGCTTTGGCGGTACAGACAGATTCAGAGTTGCTTGAAAGCAGATTATGCCTTACACCTCTAGACATGCCTGAATCTCCATTTCAGAAATATTTGAAAGTTTGGACACTGGAAAGTAGAGGTTTCGTGCATCTATACTTTATTAATCAATTTCTTGCACTCCCCAACAACAAAAAATGCTGCTGGATTATGATGGCAGACCATTGTTAATAAGGACTACTCTGAATCTGAATAGTCAGACTTGATAGGAACACATTAGAAGGTGATGAGGTAATCTAAAATGAAATTCTTGTACATTAAAATGTATCATTTTTAGCACTAGTCACTCTTCCCCGGGCCGAGCGGCGAAACAGCTCACAGTGCTTGTGGCAGAATTTTCCCCCACCTGCTAGTTGACTCTGACTATTCTGCAGCATGTGGTGATGTCATGCCAGATTTCAGCCTGCCTTGCATTATTGAGCTGGGTCTCAATACCCTCATAAACCTCAGGGTACTTTGGGATGACCCCCTCATTAATGATTTATGATTCAGCATAGGAGAATGAGGGGGGCCTTCTCATCAAGTCCCTCAGCCATGTTGGGTGTAACATGATTGCAAGTAGCAGCAGGATGGAGGAGGATGGTGTTATGGTGAAGAGAAAATGGGTTGGAATAACCATTAAATGACTGACTTCCTCTTCCTGCATGTCATTTCCTGTTTGTTGCACTAGGTGGAGGTCGCCATACCGCATGTGGGGGAGGGAGTCCGTAGTCATGGCAGAGATGAAGCATGCTTTAGGGAATGTTCCACATCAGGAAGGAACACTCCACATGCAAGTTGATACTTTTGCATGTAGGAGAGAGTCCACTGCATGTACAAAGAACACTAAAAAGCTGTAGAAACAAAAAACAATAGCAGAGATTGTATACCTAATGTATGTGTGTTAAGTAAGGATTTTAGTATGTTTGCCCTAAAACATCAGTGTATTAGGTTACATTTTAGGCTTATGTTTTGGTAATGATAAGAGTTTGAATGTTATTGAAAATGAAGAGCCAACTTATTTTTTATTAGAGCGCAACATGCTAGTTGATGACTTTTTGTGAAAAAGAGTGGCACATATGGACAGTGTGATAGTAGTTTACTATTCATCATAGACAAGAGACTGTCCAACCACATAGAAGCAGCAACCAAACTAGCAGTTCATAAAAAATGAGTTAATTAGTCAATCCCACAACTGAAGACCCTAACCTCTATTCCGTAGCACATCCCAGATACATGAATGTGGATGTAGATCAGGGCCAAGAGCTACATTTAAGTCTCACTGTATGGGGATTCTGTGCAACACACAACAGGCTACAATAAACTTGCACACAACTTCTGGAGAGTTCGCCAGCACCCCTGTAGACATCTGAATATTGGCTTAGGATCCCAAAAGTGCCTTCAATAATGGCTTGTGCATGTATGTGTATCCTATTGCACATCTGTTGATATAGTGTGGTTTGACATCTGTAGAATGTAGGAGATGGGAAGAGAGAGCCTACCCGGCATCACCTGCAACAAAGACATGTCAAATGTTTACAAAGGGGCTTTTATTCTAATTGCAATATCACATGCCTTCAAACATACAGTGGATGTGAGGGTAATTTGTGTATCTTGTGTTTTAGTGATTATTGATCATGTTAGAGATGCCACCCCAGATGTGCATGCAGCCCCAGTGTGAGGCGTTGGTACTTACCAATGTCATCAACATCACTAGTAACGGATGTACAAAAGATGACAATCAGAAGAAGAAACTGTCATGTGTGCTTCCAGGAAAGACAGCTTAGATATCAGTGGAGCAGCCGTTGGAATCACAGAGATCTTACACATTGATGGAGTGCCCACAGTGTCTGTTGCTGAAAAGGTGTGAGTGTGATTTTTGGTGAGGTGACTGAAATATCCGAAAGGTGCAGTCAATGGCAACTAGCACATGAGGGAAATGGGCAAATGCATAGAATTCCCTTGCCACCCTTTGCCTTTCTGAAAGTGACTGTGGCATGGTGATAAATCGGTGCACTTCTCTATTGATGCATCTCAGTACCCGATGCAAGCATTAAGTCTGGCTTGCCTGTGAGATGCCAACATTGTCAGAGGTTACTCTCTGGAAAGAACCAATGGCCAGGAAATGGACAGCAGCCAATATTTTGACCTAGGCAGGGATCGCTTGGAAGTGGGCTGTAGATGAATCAAGCTCCTGCTTCCATCTGCAACCATGTCAAGGATCACATCAGATGAAAAGTGGTATCTGGAAATGACAGCGCCCCTGGACGTCACAAAGATGTTGATCCTTTGCCTGTAAATCCTCTCTCTTCTCCTCTTCAAATAATGACTCCTCAAACCGATGAGCAAAACAACAAACATGTTCATTGACATATTGAAGGCAGGAAAAGTCGTTTGGTGAGTGAGTTAATTTCTTTTGTGGTCAGACTGGCTGTGCCTGTTTGGTGTTGAAATGTGTTTCAGCTGTAGATGGGTAGTGGAGTTGAGAGCAATCACTTAGAGGCTTTCTCTGTATGGTGCAATTCTTTGAATATCCATCTCAAATTTAAGTGCAAATATAGTAAGAAAGAACTTCCATTCCTTGACCTTAAATTGTATCCTAAAGAAGGTCAGATTTTTACGGAGTTATATCAAAAACCGATGGCACGAAATTCCTTGCTCAGCTACAAGAGCTTTCATCCACGAGCCCTTCGTGCTAATCTCCCGGTAGGGCAGTTTCTGTGGCTGAGAAGGAATTGCACAGAACTGATGAAGTATAAAGAACATGCCAATAACCTCACCCAAAACCTTCTTGCACGACAATATCCACCAGATCTTGTCCGGAGAGCCTCCAAACGGGCACGTAACAATAACCGTGTGGCTCTACTAGACAGCTACTCGAAATCTTGATCACAGCATTTCCTGTGTGTTAGTACGTTTAGTCATTTGACTGAGACCATCAAGAAAGCCATTAATACCAACTGGCATATTTTGAATAAGGGCAATAAGATTTGCGAAAAAACCCTTTTCGCTTTTAAGTGTAGCAGTAACTTGAGAAATATTCTGGTACATATCAGACCACGACACACTGTGACCCATGATACCTCACGTACCTTATGGACAGGGGAACCCATAAAGGGACATTTTCCCTGTGGCTCCTGTGTCGTTTGCCACTCTACACAACGTATTAAACAACTAGATCTAGGTTTAAAAACTCCCTGGATCTTAACCGACCATACCAACTGTAACTCTGAGGGGCTTATTTACCTGCTCAAGTGCCCCTGTAATTTGATGTATGTGGGCATGACGAACCGCAAGGTTAAAACGAGAATTATTGAACACAGGAGCTCTGTCAAATGTAAGATAAAAATCGAACACCAAACTCACACGCCATTTTCAGGATGCCAGACACACTGAAGAAGATATTATGTGGGTGGTCCTAGATAAACCATACTATTGTAGGGATATGGGCCCTTTAGACAAAGTACTTTTTCGTAGAGAACATCGCTGGCTGTTCAGATTAGGATGTCATCTTAGTGGTTTGAATGATGACATCCCATGGTGTGCATTATAAAACCCTTGAACCACACACTTTGACTATTACTTCCAGCCACAGTATATCTATACCACACTATCTAACTTTACTCTACTAGTGTCTGTTGATACACCACATGTCATCAGATATCATATATCATTAAGCGGATTTCTACCATACTCTGGATATATGCACGGACATATAGTTTTCTATACAGTTCTGAGCGATTACTACTCTACTCTTATGGTCTATAATGATCATGGGTTGTTCTAAATTCAAATTTTTATTTTATTTTCATTGTGGATCCCTGTCATCTTCCGACACCTTTCACCATCCGGACCCATTAATATATGTTGTACCGTTGGACTAGAGATTAGGACGAAGTTCACTATATAGTGATGGGTTTCCTATTTTACTTTTGTGATAACAACCATCAGTTACACTCCCTTCAGCCCTTTTCCGTTGTTTATAGGAAGTACCCTTGCGAACTACATTTCCCAGGCATGCTTTCCGAAGTCACGCGGTTGTGACTTTGATGTTTTATTGAGCGCCCAAGCCTCGGACGAACACTCCCACCAGAGTTCCCTCACAGCGAGATAGTCTACACGTATGGTGAGGGTTGTGACACGATATGTGCTCCATTTTGTTGCTTTGTCTAACGCGGCCGCTCATAACGGACATCAGAAACTCATCTGCTGTGTCTAGGCTCTACCCCGCCGATATGCATGTTTTGCTTCAGTTTGGCTATCGCCATGTTCCACATATGCCTCATTAGAATTCACCTCGACTACCATGAGGTTTACACTGACATTATAACTTATACTGCATACTTGGGTTTGGCGACTTGTTTGGGTGTGAATGGATGCTCAGCTCGGCTAATCTGTGGAGCGAGCATCTGGTTTTTCAGTTTGTCTTTTAAATTGCTTAATAACGGGCACATTTGTCTTTGGTGTAGTGGTACACTATCACTCTGTCACGTTTAGTAGATGCCACAATCTCATGGTCTCCTACAATAGCGTGCTGACTACACATTTACCAACATGATATGAGATGTTGACATAGCACGCTAAGTTGAATATCGTGCCTTCAGTTTTTGATATGTGTTTTTGATATGTGTTTGTATATATTAATGTAGAGCTCTACGTGTGGAGAGACTCCGTTGACAGTAGAATCGGACCTTATTCATTTCCTTTGGGTAAGGTTTTGATGGATATTTTTTGGGAATATTTACACATTCTGGTTGTGGTGGTGGTGTACACCGGTGAATTACGTTGATTGTTATAATGCATATGCATGATATGTGCTTATTATTATTATTTTTCTTTTAGGGCCACCTGACCCACTCAAGAATCTGTTGCCACTGAGCACAGCTGGTCAAGAGTACAGGCCTGAGTATACTTGAAGTATCATATTAAAGTGATACTATATGTTTTTGTACACGTTTTATGTAGGAGAGTGACTGAATATCTTGGTCCTGAAGAATGCCTTGAACATCCCAGTCATACACAGCAGAAACATGTTGACCTTGTTCAGGGTGAACATCCATAACCCTGTTTCACTATGCTTTTAATCTCTATCCATTAGGGCATAGGAATAAAGTTGTTTTGCTCCTATTGAGATAGTTTTAATACACTTGTTTCTTTTGCACTCTGCCCCTCACTCTACCCCAGAGATACTAGTACGTAGACGTGCCACATAAAAACACTCCTCCTCCTTTCCTGCGGGAAAGTCGTAGCCCACACTGGGTACCTTGCAGTCCCAGTGTGTGGAGGGACCCTATGATGAAGCATGTCACCCTAGGGTGAGTGACGGTTCTCGTCCAAACACTTGTAGTTCACCACCTTTCCTTGTTTCTTTCTTTCTCTCTCGTTCTTCGCTACTCTATACACTGTGTGAGTCTAGCTGTAGATAGATAGATAGATAGATAGATAGATAGATAGATAGATAGATAGATAGATAGATAGATAGATAGATAGATAGAGCATGTAAGAAAAGATATCAGGGAAAAATAAAAACATTAAATGAAAAATAATAACCCTTGTTCTAACATTAAACAGTATTTGCTTTTAAGAAAACAAAATGTTAAATATTCTCCACCTAATCGAAAATTATACAGGATTTGCTTTAAAAATTATAAAATACTGGATGATGAACATAAAATATGATAATATGCACTTTACACAGGATTTCATAAAAGGTTTTGCTTATTTGGATATTGAAAAACAATGTTCCTTTATTTTCCACTATATTTCTATAGTTATTCGTTGACACAACTGTTTTCAATGGAAGTGCATTGCAGTGCCAGTGGCAATGTGTGATGCTAAACTTACTTCAAGGCTCAGCTGGAGTACATTTACTACTGTTCTGAATCCTGTTTGGCTGTAGTAACTTTAAAAGTGCAGTTTGTGAAAAGGAATTATCTTACTCTTTTGTGGGTGAATCTTTGTCCATCTCTTAACCTCGCCTTCCTATTTAACTACTATGTTGTAGCAACTATTCCCCAATTTCCAGCAACTCCCCCTGTCCCTCCCACATTTACTACAAAATACGTGTGTGGAGATGTCTGCAGTAGAGGCGGATCTCTCTTCACAGAAAAGATAGGAGAGGCAGTGGTGGAGACCTCCTCACTGAGGTTTCTGAATAGTATTCTGTAGTATGTGAGTAGTATCATTGTAGTACTGCTAAATGTACTACAGAATGCAGTTTCTGAATAGGCCCTACTGTGTACTCGTAGACATTTTAACAATTTAAAAAACGTTGCTGTTACCTTTTATTTCAAATTTCAATAGTGGCCCTCTCAACTGGTGCAAGAGGCAATAATGTTGCTCTATAGCTAGCCAGTTTAATTTGTGAGTAGTTCATCCAGTCCATGTTTTTTCCTGCTGCATATTGGGATTTGTACACCAGTGTAACCTATTATAAAACCTAGGGCCGTATTACAGAAGGTGCCCCGGGGGCGCAACAGGCGTTTGCGCTCGCTTTGCGCGCCGCCGGGGCACTTTGATATTATAGAAGGGGGCGCAGATGCTTGTGCGCCCCCTTCTATAATACCAATAGCGCTGGCGCACTTAAAGTGCCAGCGCTACCTTTGGAGGGTGTTCCCTCATTTCCATAGGGGCTTGCCCTATGCAAATGAGGGAATTCCTTTGACTCTGCGCCCGCACCTTATTACAGACGCGGGCGCAGAGTCAAAGAAGCCCTCAGTGTGCCCCCTGAGAGCAGCCCTCTGCAGGGGGTAAACGGGGTCCCATGGACCCCCCCCAGACATCCCCTTGTCAGTGACTGCACCCGCCTGAATGAGGATCTCTAATCTTATTTGAAAGTGCAGGCCGGTGCTGCCTGCACTGTGAAAACACGGAGCAGCTGCTCCATGTTCTCACATGAATGGGCTGCCCCCAGGGCAGCACGAGGTCGCGGCTGCCCTGGAGGCAGCGCATACACCATAATGGGGCGCATTATCATTGTTTGCGCCCGGCGCACCTTTTGAAAGGTGTGATGGGTGCAAACAATGATAATGTGTAAAACGGCCCCAGGACTACAAGTTCCAGAATTCAAAGTAAACTCCTCCTGGGATCACACATAGAACTGAGGAACCTGAGAGCTCTGAACAACTTTGAGATTGGTGACCACTATTTCCCTAATTCGTGCTTTTCAGACTACAAATGGCACACAAACTGTTCAATATGTTTACCTAAATGTGTAATCCTAATAAGGTATTTCCTCAATTGGAAATAAATATCACAAGTTAGGAGGATAGATTATGGTATTTGCTTCTGATTCACTTTGGCACTTAGTCAAGCCAACTGCCTATCAAAAGGAATTTAACAAGCATTATCAAATCAAGTTCATCTGGCTTTTGCACAATTCTGCGATACTTACATTTTTTACTACAAGCATGCACAACAAAATTTAAAATAATGGAAAAAAGCAGGGCATCTAAACATGACTGCCATATAATTACAATACAAGTATAAATAGATAAAAAACCGAAGATATCATTTTAACAGAACAGTGAGGGTGTTTCCCTGCCAGCTAATGCTTTTAGACTAGGTTTAGAAACCCTTTTTAGTTTTAATGCATCTCACAGGTAAAAACTATTTTTATTAATGAAAGAAAAGTTACTATTGGCTTTGAGTTACTGCAACCTGAAGACACAGCTTCACGCAAAGATGACTAAATTCTTTTTTTAATGGTATAAAGATTTAAGGAACAAAGCATTGGCAAAGAAACTGTTGGCCCACCAACCCTTGCACCGAAGAGCTATTCTTTTGAGGCTAGCGTGCACATCTTGATCACCAAAATTACTGTCAGTCTCATTGCAAGAAAACCATTGCCAGAAAAGGGCTGACCCTTTATCACATGCTCTATGCTGTGGTGACAAGAAGCAAAATGTGATTAACAGTTAAACAGACCAATGGATGAGGAGGACTAACCTAAAGCCTTCCTATGTATATGTAGACGTATGAATTTTTTAATTCTGTTTTTTTTTTATTCAAGAGGCTATTGCTTAACCAGATAAAAAAGCAACACTCTTAACAACTCTATCACAATACGCCACACAGAATGTTTCTACAGGCAATTCAGTTTGTTATACAGAAGTGTGCAAGGATCTTCATTCGTTCAATCTGTCCTTCATGTAACCATTTACAATAGATACAAGGATGAAAAGGATTTTGTGTAAATTCAGCACCTTTATTTTAAATAAACGGTTCATTCATCAAATGATTTGCTTAATATGTGTGACTAAGTATTTTATTTTTTATTTTTAGCCCCATACACAGTTATTATGAACACTACATATGGTATCTGTAGATTACACATACACATCTTCCAAATATTTTCAAAATAGAAATTCAAGAAACGTTGAAGGCTATGAATGTACATACAATCAAAAAAGGGGGGAGATGGAGGTACTGGTTAGGTTCACCCTCCAATATACATGTAGTTCACAAAAAATCTGTAAATGTCAGAACCCAAAAACCTAACCAAGGGAATGGGGATTCCGCTGAATGCGCGAAAAAAACAAGACCCGTGTCCAAAGAAAAGAAAATTCTTTTCTTGAGTCCCCTCACTCACCCAAGGTTGCCCCTAGGTGACATGCTTCATCATTGGGGCCATCCCAAACAGCTGCTGCTTGGGGCGTGCTGCAACTTGCGAAACTACGTAGGAGCACTTTTTGTGAAGAAATGTGTAGTGCAGTGTTCGTGGAGTGGTGGAAGTGATGTTAAAAATACCTAGCTAGTGAGCTACTGTTTTATTCTCGCTCCTAGTTGGTATGGATAAAAAGGGGGTTAAATAGTAGGGAAAAGATATAACTATTATGTGTATACAGTCCCTAATATTCGGTCGACATGTTTCGAGGTATCCCCTAAACCTCTTCTTCAGGACCACACGGGGACCAGCCCCATGTGTGCCACTCCTTGTGAAAACCTATAATAAAGTGAGGATGCACACCTAATGTGTGAGCACCCGATTCAAAATACATACGGTTTAGTCTTTGACTCGTAGTATTTATGTTTTGGCAATACTATGCCTCATGGTCTGCCGGGTTAGAGGGGCTTGTAGTCATACCTTCGTCAAAGCACACCTCCGTCTAATAACACCAACTGGCACCCGGGCGACCCGGGCGACCGCCCGGGTGCCAGTAGGTTTTATGAATGTACATAAACAAAAACGTTATATTTATTTGTTCATGGGTCGAAATTTAAGAAAGTCAGACTCTGTGATTTGAACGTTGTAATATTGTTCTTAATCATTTTAACTGAATCACCAGAATATCACAAATAAATCTCTGTACATGTTGGTCCAAATAAATGGTTCATAACTTTCCAGTCCAACCAGCTATTCAGATACATATGTGAAAAACATGTAGATTTACATTGGTGCTACACTGAACATGTAATTGTAATTGTAAAGTATATTTATTTACTTTTAGTATCCCTGGCGAGGCATTAATGTGCCTTGCAGCGAGTAGAACTCTACTCTGAAACCCACGAATAATGTTAAATAGTTAGCAGATCAGTATTCTGTGCTTTCCTTTTTTCATTCAGTATTGTTCTCTTGAGTTCCTCTGTGTTTAGTAGTGTTTTGAGTGGGGATAGAATGATGGGAATGGATTAGAAAGGGGGCGTAGTAAGTAGGCCTCGGTGGTAAATTCCGCTCCGCTCACGGAATTTGCAGAATTTGGGTAATTTTGCGTTCCGCGGAGAACGCGTAATTACCAAAAATTCCGCGATCCGCGGCTTCGCGGAATTTTTTGCTTGTTCGCGCTTTCAAAATGCGTGTTCGCGAGATATTTCTCCCCGAGCACGCAAACAGCATTCGCGAACAGGAAAAAAGCATCGCGAACGGGCAGAACAAGCAATTCCGCGTGTTCGCGGAACTTTTGCGTGCTCGCGGAGATTTTTTACAGTTTTGCGGAGCTTTGCGTAGCGCGACTACGTAAATTCCGCCCACCCCTAGTAGTAAGTTGCTCTTGGGAGTTGTGAACATGTGTGTCTGTTAGTTGGGTAAATTGGCTAAAACGGAGGGGAATTTTGATAAGGATGTTTGGGAATTCATAGTAGTCATAAAGGTTTGGGATAAGTCAGAGAGAGCAGGGATGGGACAAGAGTGTAGGGTGTCGTTTTTTTATTCAATAAAGAACACAAATTAGTTTATACATACCACTAAACATGTGTTTGCCCAAACTACCAATATCTGACCCATGTTGCTGAAAAGGAACCTGTCAAAACACAAAGGCTTTTTCCCGCTACTGGTGGAAAATCAGGGTGTTGAAAACCTTGCGCATACGCAGACTTAAGGTGGCTATTATTTGGGTGTCTCATTTGACTCTTTTTCTTTTATCCGATTTTAGCAATTTTTTATATTTGCAGGTTCCCACGGTATAGTATTTGTACCTGTTCTTTTCTGGCCTGTTCCATCCTGGCCTTTTCCTGCAACGGAAGCTTTGTTCCCATGACATTTTTTACTCACATTTGTTCTTCGGTTCTAGCTGTTTTAATTGAACTTTCCCCTCTCAATCCGTTTTCAGCTCAACTATTCACTTTAGTTTATGCTCCCTCCTCACTATTCTCCTTTCCCCCTCTGCATTGGCTATCTTCCATGCTTCTCTCTAACTCATTTATGTGTACTCATTTTTCAAATGATGTCACAATAGGTCTCAAAACAGAAGCACATATCATTGAACAAAGGAACATTCCCGAATACTTATTGATGATGATTGTTACTGATGCACAACTGGGTAAAGAGAACTGTTCTTGTTGCTTCACTGGATGGCCTCTTTGAAAGAATTCTCTGCCTTGGTCCTTAATACCTTACCTATCATATCACTATCTTTACCAGTCCCTGGAACCTTCATTCTACCCACCAGATCGGTCCAGTAATTCGCTATCCTTTCTACACTCAATCTTATTTGTTGTTTTGTCTTCTCAGTCTTAAATTTTAAGGTGCTCTACCACAATCTACTTGTGTGGCAGCCACCTCGTTCTCTTTTCGTTCAGTTCAGCTAGATTCTGTATCCTAATGTTCATCATGATGTTGTCATTAATATAGTTTCCTCTTGATATTACGAGGCACATTGTTTGGGAATATGTTCTACAAATTCAGTCAAGTGAGTACATTTGGATTCTCAGGTTGCACACCTGTCATCTTTTTTACTGACATGAAAGTTGATCATTTGTAAAACAATCAGACTGTCAATTTTGAACGTTTGTGGTCGTTATTGTTTTCGCTATCATCAAGTAGTACTTGTAAACCACAAAGACAGTCAGTTTAAATTACCTCTCTCAAAGATGAAAGAAGACTCAATGCAAATCCTGTGGGAGATCAATGTAGCCGTGAACCTTAAATGTATATTGTTTTTAACAGACAATTTAGTGTAGAGAAAGATCAGTTCTCTTTGCCCAGTCCTGCTTCTCTAGCACTTACAAACAATGGGCATTCTATCATATTGCTTTGCTTGATGATATCACAGGGGTTATCGGATCTATGGTGACTAAATTCACTGGATGGCCCACTCTTGACAACTATTAGAAATGGGGGTCTCTAGTTGGCAGAGGTCTGCAACTTGTTCAAGTAGGGACCCTTCCTTCTAGTCAGGGTAAGGTGATGACTCTTCTAAAATAACCCTTGCTCACCCCCTTGGTAGCTTGGCACGAGCATTAAGGCTTATCTCAGAGGCAATGTGTAAAGCATTTGTACGTAACACACAGCAATAAAGTGAAAACGCGACAAAAGGACACCACACCAGTTTTAGAAAAATAGCCAATATTTATCTATGTAAAACAAGATCAAAACGATAAAAATCCAACATACAGTATACAAGATAAGAATATTGCAAAAACAGACTTAAATTACAGTGCCCTGAAGTCGATAGCTCCGTCCGGGGCTGTCATGGCATCATGAACGAACAAATCCAACAATTCAGGCCGACCGCGGTGTCGCGGGCCAGCTAGAGTGTCGGGAAGACCCACAAACAGTACTTTGGAAATGCAGGGTGTTGTGGACCTTGTGATGAGTTCCGAAGAGGTGGCGTCAGAAGGCGACTCCTTCAGAGGTTGGTGCATGAGTCGTCGGGCCCTTGAAGTCACACATGTTGCAGATCAAACTCTGTGAGGTTGAAGTCAGGAGCGCTGGCAGGCATCGAGGCTGTGGTGAGAAGTGCAGCGGTGTGACATTCAGTGCCCTCAGGTCGCGGTGCAGGCAGTGGCTCGGTGATGGCGGCGTCAGTGAGACCAGGGCTGCAGTGCGAAGGGGGGCTGTGCTCATCTCGGTGCTGGCAGGTCACGGTGCAAGCAGCATCGTCGATGTTGAAGCACAGTGGTTGGTAGATGATCTGGAGTCAATGGCGCCGGCAGGCCAAGGCTGCGGTGCAGGACATGGTGGTGTGTCGAGTAACTTACGAGCGGTGCCCCATGCCACGGTGCAGGCAGCGGCATCAAGGTAGGCATGGAGTGGCGTCGTTGAGGATAGCGGGCGGCAGTGTGAAGTGAGGCAGTGCAAAGTGCGGTGCCCTCAGGTCATGGTGCTAGCAGTGGCTCGGTGGCAGCATCAGGCAGCATCGTCGCTGAGACCAGGGTTGCAGTGCAAAGCGGGGCTGTGATCTCTGCGGTGCCAATAGGTCACAGAGCTGGCAGCGGGACCAGCTGCTTTTTCTTCCGTTGCAGCACAAAACACACAGTTCTCAGTGCTGGTAGCAGATGATCTTGAAGTCTTTGATTTTCCTGAGACTTCTTGAACAGGGGCAAGCTCTACTTCCAGCCCTTGGAGAAACTCAGGAAAATAAGTTGCAGAAAGTCAAGTCCAGTCCAGTCCAGTCCAGTCCTTTCACTGCCCAAGACAGAAGCAGCCATTGCAGGACAACACAGCAAAGCGCACAGCAAAGTGGTAGTTCTTCCTCACAGCTTCTCCAGCTGTTCTTCTTGGCAGGGTCCTTAGTCCAAATGAGCTCATAAGTTCTGGAGTCAGGCTCCCAATATTTATACCACTTTTCACTTTGAAGTTTTAGGCAGAAAGTCTCTGAGCTCAGTAAAAAACAATTCTGTCCTCCCTGCTCCAGCTTCACTACAGGAGGTGGAGACAGCATTGTGCAGAGCAGACACAGCCCATTCAGGTGCTAGTGAAAACTCCTCCCACCACCCTAAATGCAGAAAGGACTATTCAGCCTGGCTATGAGTCACCCAGGCAGGGCAGGACACACTTCAACCCCCTCCCCCCCTTGTGACTGTCTAGTGTGAATGCACATCCTCAGCTCCTGTCACTCCAAAACCAGATAGTGAATACACAAACAGGCAGAGGCACACTGGATGGTTAAGTAAGAAAATGCCCACTTTCTAAAAGTGCCATTTTCAAACACAATTTAAAAAACACCTTTACTGAAAGATGTGTTAGTACATTCTGAATTCAGAGTGCCTAAACTCCATTTCTCTACCTTGTCCCAATGAAAAGTTACACTTGTAAGATGTTACAAGGCAGCTCCCATATTAACATATGGGACAGATAGCCTTTCAATAGTGAAAAATGAAATGCACAGTATTTCACTATCAGGACAGGTAACACACACTACTACATGTCCTACCTTTCACATACACTGCACCCTGCCTATGTGGCTACCTTGGGCCTACCTTAGGGGTGACTTACATGTAAGAAGAGGTAAGGTTAGGGTCTGGCAAGTGGGTGCACTTGCCAGGTCGACATGGCAGTAAATTGTGAGCAGACGCTGCAGTGGCAGCTCTGAAACTCCTTTGAAAGGCTACTTGTGTGGGTGACACAATCAGTGGTGCAGGCCCACTAGTAGCATCTGATTTACAGGCCCTGGACAAACCTGATTAAATCAAATAGGCCAATCATGGATATACCAATCAGTAACACAATTTTCATGGAGAGCATATGCACTTTAGCCCTGAATAGCAGTGGTAAAGTGCCCAAAGTACTAAAACCAACGAAAAATAGGTCAAAAACAGGAGGGCAATAAGTCTGGGTGTAAACCCGCTAAAATGCCAGGTCTCTAACAACAACAAACTAATTTCTGTATTTTCCCAGCACAACAGAAGTATGAGATGTTGCCAATATTATTAAACAATACTTCTTAAGTCAGTAATTATTTATATGTTTTGTATGCTACAGTTTATAATCCGATGCATAACACGTGAAAAAGGTCTAGAAAAGGTCTAGACCGATTTTAGCGTTAGTGGTAACTAGTGGCCAGCATGATTCAAATTGTGTTAGAAGTTTTGGGCAGTTTGCTGGAAACCTCCCCCTGAAGCAAAGCACTGCCAGAAGAGTGAGATTTATTACGTGGTCATCTCCCAATATTTAGCTACCACATATTATCAGAAATGCTGAACATGCTCCAGAGAGGAAAACTGTTCAGTTATCAGTCACTAGACAATTTTGAATTTACGGACATGACTGGAATGAGAAGGCGGATTTGGACAGAAGGGAAGCCATTATTTCGGTGTAATATATGAGTGTGTTACTTACTATTTATTATACTTCTTAATTCAATGGTTGATTGGCTGTTGGAACATGCCAATGTTGGGCACGATTTAGAGACACCGGTCAGCATTGGGCCGCCTGTTGCAGCTATTGTCTATTGTTGTGCTGCTTAAGCGTGGGTGTCTTTTGATTGCTGAGAGAATATAATGGTTCAAAAATAAACAATAGTAGTCTGTAGGTATGATGTTAAATAAAGTGGGGCAAATAGAAATACTTATTAAAAAAAACTACATGGAAAAGTGAATATTGTTATGCAACTTATGTTTATTTTGCACACATATTTTTAAGTAATGAAAGAGGTGCTAGGGAATAAAATCCAGGTGCCATGCTGTGAACATCTCTAAGCACCAGATATCAATTGACATAGCTCCATTATGAGATGTAAGGATATGTGACTCGTATTTTCTTTGCACATGGCTATGGAATCACTCAGTAAATATAAACTGGCTGACAGGGGAAATAGGAGAAGGCTAAAGACTAAAGAGGTGTATATTCCTGTGTAGGTATACTTTCTGTATGTATTGCTGGGTGGGGTGGAGAGCCAGGCATGAGGAAATGAAATATTGTCAGAGTTTCATGGGAGAGAAAAGCAGCCTCCTTCGCCGGAAGCGCCAGTACACAATGGAATCCAGCCGTGGCATTTGATGAGGAGGATTGGTGAGGATTTCACAGTACACCCTAGGCGTGGTGAATATAAACACAAAATCAGTCAGTGTATTATTTTTGGACAGAGATTTGTCTAGGTGGAGGTAGTTTTCTAACACCCACCAATTACAAGTACTTTTATTGCAGACACCCAGAACCTCCTACATTCTAACCAGCACGAAACCCACAAGACAACAGTGCAGTTCTTTAGTTGAATGAGGTGAAGGTCAAAGACCTTATGGGCAAAGGCATGTGGCCACATCCATTGTTTGACAGCCTAGAATGGTATTAGTGCAGTTATAAAATGTCATGAATACATTACTCCCTGATAATTGTCTGAGGGCATGAAGTCAGAGTAGAAATATGGATCTTTGCAGAATTCTCTTTCTAAACAAAAAAAACACCTACGTTTAATTATTAGGCATGTGTTTAAGAATGGCTAAATAAAATTGTTACCTTGTATAGCAGTATTCTTTCCCAGGAGTCTATATTTTGCTTTGCTTTAAGGTATTCAAAGATGATTTCTGAAATTTCAAGCTGGAGTCAAATGGCAGCATTACATATGGGGGGCTCTGGCTCACGCACAAGGACGAATAAGGGGCAAGCAAGGGATTCCTTGGCATGCAGCCAGGCTATACAGACCTCTCTGTACTCCTTGGCTCTGCAGGAATGAATGATAGGGTGATTCTGGCAGGGGACAATCCCCACCCGTGGGATGCAGTTTACACTGTCCCCCTGGAGATCGCTCGGTGGGTACTTGAGATCTTTCATACTAAAGCCCCTTGCTAGGAGGGTGTGCCATTTAAAATGTCTGCCACTTCTTAGTAACAGATATTAAATGCCGCACTGTTCTCCAACACATTTTTCATAATGGGAACATGAGGAAGGGCAAAGGAGTCCTGCCTGGGGAACAAGCACCATGCAAACGAATAAACAACGTTTCATGAATACAAAATCCAGCGCCTGTACACTCATTATTACCGAAGTAACAATTTCCAATCTGCTCTTTAATGCCTAATATATTACTAAATGTATTAATTAAGGCTGTCGGTATTGCTGATAAATTTCACAGTGCAGTTTTTGCTCTTCTTGGAACGGCTCCTTGGTATTTCACTAAGTGGCGGTAAGAAAGATCTCATCTTATGCACATTTATACAGTGACATTTCTGAGGCTTACTCGGGTGCAAGTTCTGCTGTTATAAAATGATTCATTTTCAGACATAAAGAATAATCTATTGTAGTTCGTCTTTCGAGCACTTTACAGGCCAACTTAATTTTTAAAATGATGAACCTGGATGTGAGGATCATATCTGTAAGACCATGTGGCACAGTGTAACACGTTAAAGCCTTCGTATTTCAGTAAATAACCAATTTAGGCATTTAAGATAATTCTTACAATCCTCAACATATATGCTTTTAGCTCTTTTTAACTATACTATTTGCATTAGACATCCAGCTGCCATGTGATGTAATGTAGAAAGTAGCCTTCTTTGCCTGGCACCACAACTGCTTCACAATGTCCTCCTTGTAGATGGTGGTCTCACCTTTTTCACTGACATTAGTCACAGGGTGTTATTTTAATGGAACCAGCAGGGCTCTGAAAGAACCCCCATCAACGAGTTGTGAGTATTTCAGTCAATGCATTATCTCCTACCTTGGACTACGTGTGAACTGGAGTGGTGACGGGCGTCAATCCCCAAATCCACAGTGTAGCCGAGAATTTGCCAGTGCTGGGTGCACAATGATCAACCATCAAAATTTCAAACTTGGTTTGAGCTAGTGATACATCGTCATGCCTGAGACACCAGAAGCTTTACATTTACTACTGCTCTTTCATCAGAATGATTTTACCATCATTTCTTATTCATTGTCACCTTTAGGTTTTAATTCTGACATTTTACCAAATTCTAAATCTATACTGGTCGGTTTGCACTGGCAGCCTTAAAACTTTAGCTAAAGGGAATTTTTGGGACACGGATGACAGAGTCTGGAGCCATGTAGAAATGTTGGATAGGCTATCAATTATGATTATTCATAGTTAGCTTGAAATAAGTTATAAGTGAACATCTAATTGATATATATATTTTTTTTTTTCCACTAAAACAATCCAAAGGTTAAAGTGACATTATGTTAGGTATCACTGATCACATCACTGATAACATCGCAAATGTCATCATCATTGATGACCACACTGGGCATGGTGTTCAGGTTCGGTCAGTAAACTATTGTGAATTTCAGTGGTTTTTCAAGTTTAAAATGTGATGTTTTAACTGACAGATCCTACTCCCAGAGAGGCATTTACCATATTTTTTTTGTAATTCATTTTCCATGTCTCTCTAGAGTCCCTCCGGACTCGCTCAGGAGTCCCGCGGAATCAGGAGACGTGCACCTTTTTAGAAAAATTCTGGGCCTTGGGGCTCCCTCTGTGACACTCCCCACAATGGCCAGGGAGTGAGGGCACCCCTACCCTGACCCCCTAACTAGTATTTTTTAGACATTTTCAGAACATGGGACCAAGTCCCTGAGTCCTGTAATGGTCACCGCAATATTTCTGTTCATGTTGCGGCCCACCAATCTGAGGGTTCGCTCCAAATTAGCCCCCCTCAGCCAATCGAAGGCTTGAATTTTTTAATTTCAGCCCAACTGTCAGTATATCTATACATTTTTAACCTTAATTTTTACAAACTACTGGATGGATTTACACCAAATCACAAAAAGCACGCTCTCTAGTTAAAGATTTACATTTCTGCCAAATTTAATGTAATTCTGTTCGGCCATTGTGTCTGTAGCACTGCCTAAAATTCCCTATGAAAATTGCATGGGGAAATTGCATTTTATGACCTCCTCTTTTTCTCAGTTCCGCTTGATGGATCACCCCGAAATGTTCCAGGAAAAAGCTGAGATAAATGAACTTTTTTTTATTATTATTTTTTATGAAGATTCTTTGAACAGCGACAAAGTTATCATCAAAACAAAAACGCTCTTGCGCTGACCTAACTATAACTACACAGTGGCAACTGTTAGCCAAATTGGTCAAATTAGTTGGGTATTTTGATATTACAAAGGAGATATGTCTGTCCAAATCACATCTACTATTGTTTATATGTATAGAAAGTGTGTTTTTTGATACCATCTAGCTCAAATTATAACCCGCTGTCCATTATAGGATGTACAGAAGAGAGAGTATGGGTTGAGTAAGTCTAGGTTGCAGATGAAAAATGGCAGAGCAGTGAAATACTTGCATTATAATTCCCCTAAAAAAATCAGAGTATTATATAAGTGAATCATATGATATAAGACAAATGTACTGGGTCTAACAATCAGAGCTGTGGAGACTGATGGTCACCCATATTTGTTCAACAGGAGTCAAATATTACAACCCGGGCTCACAGTGGTATCCATTTCCAGAGAAAGCCCATATTTTGCTTCTGATATGAAAAACAGGGATGAAAAGGGAGCTGAAATTGCTGGCTATTAAGGAAATCGATTTAGGGACATCCTTATCTAGAAAACAGGTGCCAATTCACACAGAGGCAGATAAGGATCAGCAACTTTACTGTGCATTTATACACTTGACATGATTAGCAAACAAAGTGACCATGTTTACACCATAGTCTTTTGGTAATGACTTTCAAGTTATTTTGAACCATCTGGTTAAGAGTAAAAATGTGTAAGAGTGATTTTCTTAAAAACGAACTCCACTGGAAGGGGTCTGAAACAGAATAGTTGTTAGCACCCATACTACTCAATTTGCAAATAGAAGAACTTTCTCTTGCTATATCACGTGTAAAACATTTTCCTCTGAAATAAGGTGAGGTTAGCTTTTTATAACCTACGATGATGACACTTTTATATTGTAATCTAAAAAGATTTATCAAGATCATTGGAATTATATTATTATTACCTAGTAAAAGCAAATGAACCACAATAATTCAGAAATTATGTCTTCTAGTAAACCTGCAGTGCTGGACTTGGCCCTTTCTGCAGGGTCATCCCCAATCTTTTTGCCTTCAGACTTTCAGTTTTTGCTGAATTCGTTTTTGCTGGCCTTAGGACTCTGTGCACTTTACCGCTGCTAACCAGTGCTAAAGTGTGTGTGCTCTCTGTTTAAAACCTGGCAACACTGGCTTATCCCTAATTGGCACATTTAATGTACTTTTAAGTCCCTAGCAAAGTGGTGCTACATGTACCCAGGGCCTGTAAATTAAATGCTACTATTGGGCCTAAAGTACTGATGTTGCCACTCACTTAAGTAGTCCTTTAAACATGTCTCAGGCCTGCCATTGCAGAGCCTTATTGTTCAGTTTAAATTGCCATTTTGACTTTGCAAAATTAACCTTTTGCCAGGCCCAAACTTTCCTTTTTAATACATATAAGTCACCCATGGGATAGGCCTTGGACAGCCCAGAGAGCAGGGTGTAATGTATTTAAAAAGTAGGACATGTGTACTTAGGGTGTAATGTATTTAAAAAGTAGGACATGTACTTTTAAGTTTTACATGTCCTTGCAGTGAAAAACTCTTAGATTTGTTTTCCACTACTGCAAGGTCTATCTCTACCATAGGATATCATGCCTTATTAAAATTTATAAGTGTAATTTCCAAATGGGAAGGGATAATCAGTTCGTGTTTTGTGTCTCTGGAATCATAATTTAAAATCCTAACCTTTGGTGAAGTCGGATTTTAAATTGCAATTCTGAAAAGGCAATGTTTAGAAAATTGGCATTTTAATCCCTTAACCACCATTTGGTGCCTACAGCCTGTATCTGGGTCATATGACTGGGTGTGGGTGACAGTTGGGCTTTGTGTATTCCTCCTAGACAATCACACACAATGGGAGCTTAGGTGTGACTTGATAGGCCATCACTGGCAGTGTGAGAGGGAGGATCTAGCTTGTGTCCTGTCTCCACACAAAGGGCTGCATGCCCCCTGTAGTTAGTCTGGAGGCAGGGAAGGCAGGGCATCTGTGCACTTCAGAGGCATGCCTCTGGAAGCTTTTCCCCACTTCAAAGGCACAACTAAAAGAAATATCTCTGACACCAGCCCTTCTGAAAACGTCTGGACCTGTGGATACTCTTCCAGGAAGAAGGGCTGCTGTGCTACTACAGGGACTGTCAATCTGCTGGACTGCCCCTGTAAAGGAACTGCTGCCCTGCTGGCTTCCCTGCTTGCTGCAGCCCTCTTGCCTGGGGAAGAAGAACTGGACCTGCAACTTCATCTTGAACCTAGGATCCCAGAGTGACTCAAAGGGCTAGTCTGCTCACCTCCTGATCTGAGCCACAGGAACACAAAAGGCTCCCCAACCACTCCTGGACCCAGCTGCAGAGAGTTCCTGACCCCCAAGTGGTGCCTCTCAAGTCCTGGACACTTGGTGTGGCTCATAAGCTCTTGAAATCAATCTTTTGGGCTATTCATGATGATGAATGGGCCAGTTTGCACTAGACCTGCACCGCCCACACCAAACTTCAACGCGAGCCGCAGCCAGCCCTTCTCTTCACACAGCAAGAATCGATCGCCCACGGAGAACTGCCACCGCGAAGCTCCAGCCCGACCGTCCATGAAGCCCGGCCTGCTCTTCATGCCACGTTAACCACCACCCCCGACACTGTCCTTGCTCTCTGTGACCCTCTCCAATGCGAACGTGACTCTTGGCCCAAAACTTGAGACGGTAAACCTTCAGCTCGACTAATCTGGGACTCTATCCAACCCACGCTCCATAGTGGTTGGCCTGAGCTTTTGACTTTGACCCGATTCAACACAACCAGAAAGCTGTGGTTGGCGCTTTATGCTTTTAGGCACTTTTTTACAGTTTATTCTTTAAAAATTCATAACGTCTGTATTACTGATTGGATGTTTGTTGTTTTGGTCTTGTTTTACTCATTGAATTGAGCTCTATTTTTTAACCTGGTGTGGGATCTTTTTGTGTGGTGTTTTTACTGTTTTACTGTTTGAAGTGTTGCACAATTATTTACACATTGCCTCTAAGTTAAGCCTGACTACTCTGTGTCAAGCTACCAGGGGGTGAGTAGAGTTTAATTTGGGGCTTGCTTGTACTTTACCCTGACTAGGATTGTGGTTGCCGCTTGACCAGGGCTCACACTCCAGTCAACCAGGAACCCACTTTTTGACATACATGGAAACATTGCTTATATACCATAAGTTATCAAAAGGAGTATGTGTACCAAGAACATGATGGTGCATTTTGATCCTGAAATTAATTTTAATCTTCTAGTGGAGGAAAAAAACAAAAACATGATTATCAATTATCACATTTTCGATCTTTGATTAACGTTGTATATGGAAAATAGCATTGGGTCAAGGGGTGGCACAATGGAGATTTATTGTACCTTGGATTTTTGGAAGTCTTAGTTAAGGTGAGAACAATGCAGGCTTATATTATGCTCACACACAAAGTAATGAATACTAATAAACTGTCTATAAAAATTCTGAATAATATTTTTGGAGTCAGAATTAAAGGAGTACACAAATGTTGGTATATAGATACAATTACCACAGAGAAGGTAAGGAAGATTAGGTTTACTGTACTTAAAGAACATTCTTTACAGAGCCCAAGCACAAATTAAGAATGTTTTCAAAAGGCAACTGCTTGACTGAACCAACAGCAAATATATTTAGAGTAAAATAATATTAAAGCTAGTGTTTACCATGGGTCTGGGCAAAAGATATTTTTATTACCTGCAGGCAAAAAAAATAGAAGCACCATCATTAAGTTTTGGTTTATGAAATCAAAAAATGTATCTGTTGACTTGGAAGGTTTGCGCTGGGAAATGTAGAAATAATCAGAAGACTGAGGGGCCGATTCCGATTCAGGCCGGAAATCACTCCGACCGAGCCGGACCCGGAGAGATTTCCGACCGAATCGGACTCTGGCAGTCCGACCGAACGAGTACGATGCGCACGCATGCAATCGGACTCGAGTCGTTCGGACTCCCATTGAAGTCAATGGGAGCCGGACGTAAAACGCGTACGCGGGCTCCCATTGACTCAATGGGTGCGAGGCGAACAAGGGCGCCCCCTACAGCGGGTATGCCTCGATGCGACTCGTGGCGTACATGCACAGGTAGGGGGGATCCATGGGTCCCCCCTGTGTGCGACTTGCGCGGCTATGCTTACAGGGGGGTCCGACACGTCCCCAAAGTCCGGCTCCGACTGCTCTTTCAAGCCGGACGGCGCGAGTCGGTCGGACTGCTCGAGGCGCGCATCGTACTTGCCCGGCCGGGGAACGTCTCCATTGCGCGGTGCGAGTCATGTCCGTGCGAGTCGGTCGGAGCGGTTCGGACCCGGGAACGAGTCGGTCGGCGATTTCGCATCGTACTCGCTCGGCCGGACGCACGTACGAATCGGTCGGGAAAGAGGGCTCCGAATCGGATCCGGTTAAGCCGAATCCGATTCGGTGCCCTATCGGCCGAGATCGGAATCGGCCCCTGAGTGTCAACCAGAGAATGGTAGACACGTATTATTTCATTATGCCAAACTGTTAAATGAGCATTAATTGTTACCTTTTAAAATGTAAAGGTATAAAGTCAATGTAAGCGAAGTGCATTTCCTGACATGATCTCCACAGTTCATCTCTAACAAAACATGCAGAATTGGTTAGAGTGAATTTAAGCTGCCCTCTCTTCATTGGTTTTATGCTGTCCTGGAGTTTGAAAGGTTCCATCTTACACAAGCGGTACGTTTCCAGCTTTCTTACTCAAAAATTATTCAGGGAATATTACCTGTCTTTTCTTCCTACCAGTTAATGTTCTTTCTACTCATGGTATTTTCCATCTATTTAAAACTGAAGCAAGTATTACTTGTTGTTTGAAATTTGGTTACTGATTGAGGGGGGCTGAAACCCTACTTAAGCAGCAACCACAATCTCTGCCAGGGTGAGACACAGGCAAACCTCAAATTGACCCGTGCTCAACCCTCTGGTAACTTGCCACAAATGCAGTCAGGCCTAACTTAGCGGCAATGTGTAAAGTATTTATGCAGCACTTTAACCAGTAATTTAGTAAACAAAACAACACAAGAAAAATCTAACACTAATTTAGAAAAGTAGAGTAAAATGTAATAAATTATTTGACACTAAAATGGCACAAATCCAATCAGAACAACAAGAGAATTGCAACTTCAAATATTTTAGGTAAATAGAGCGCCTAAAAGCACAAAGCGCCATTCACAGCTATTTGGTCGTGCGAGTCCGGGTGAAAGTCAAAAGTTCAGGCCAATCACGATGGAGCACAGACCAGATACAGGGACCATGTTAATCCCACTGAAGAGTTACCTTCAACCAGCGTGGAGAGTTTTGTTTGCAGTGGGAGGGGCCACGAGGGACAAGGAGAGGGTCTCGGATGGTCATCAAAGCAGCATGAAGAGTACTTCAAACAGAAATAAGGTGAAAACGCAACACAAGAAAAAGACCACACCAATTGAGAAAAATAGATTAAAATGTAATAAATTATTTGAGAAAAAAATGACAAAAATCCAATCAGTAGAACCGAAGATATGCAATTTTAACATTTTAAGTGAAAATAGTGCCTAGAAGAACAAAGCGCTAACTGTGGTTATCTGGTCGTGCCGGACCAGGACAAAGTTACAACTTCAAGCTGACTGCGAAGGATTGCGGGCCGGATACAGGCACGAAGTTAGGCCCACTGAACAAAATACCTTGAATCCTGGTTGCGTTGCAAGATCCTGCGCCAAGGATATATTGTGCTGCTGCAGTTCTGAGGAGCTGCGATGCGAGGTCCTGCTTTGTCATTGAGGATGCTGTTAACGAGGGGCTTGCGATGCGAAGTCTTGCGTCCAAGATGCATCGCTCTCCACTGGTTCTGAGGAAGCTGCGGTCTGCGATGTGAGGTTCTGTGGCGGTGAATAGCTATGCAGCGACAGTTCCGAAGCAGCTGTAGGATGTATCCTGTGTAGGGATGTGTCTCACAGCGGGGGTTCCAAAGCTGCGCTGTGATGAGATGTGTTGCACTCCATCGGTTCTGCCTACAGGATCACAGCTGGGCTGGCAGGGCACCTTCAGGACCACTTCCAAGGGTACAGGTCTGGGGTGACACCACTTGGGGGTGAGGAGGGGGGCAAGACTCACAGCAGACTGAGTCCAGGGGCTGGGTTCAAGATGATTAGAGTCTTTTCTGTCCCTGAGGCTCTGATCTGCAGGTCAGCCAACTAGCCCTTGACCCTTTAGTACTCTGGTGGTCCTGAGCTCAAACTGCAGTTCCAGTCGTTTCACCCAGACAGCAGTGCAGCATAATAGCAGACCTTCTTACAGTGGAGCAACACATCATTCCTTCTGAGTCTACTGGAGAGTTGGGCCTGAGGGTCCAATATTTATACCGGCTGCCCACTTTGAAGTAGGGGGTTTTCACCCACTTTGGTGCTTGGAATTTCCTGCCTCCCTGCCGTGTCCCCAGCTTACCTGGTGTCACAGTAGACTAATTTTGAAACCTTCGTGAAAGTGCTCTGACAGAGCCTTTGTGATGTGCGAGTGAGGAAGGTGACAGCTCCTCCCCTTCTTTTAGTCAGAGGTGGCTCATCCTGACATCTATGGTCATTTGTCTTGCTGTCTGGGAGCAATGCACAAAGACCAACTGCCAGCTACACCTTGACATCTTGTCATGTGACCCAGGAAACAGGCTGCAGGCAACAAATGATTGGGACAAAAAAATACCACTTTCTAAAAATGGCATTTTCAGAATTGTGACTTAAAATCCGACTTTACCATTAGAGAGGGTTTTAAATTACAATTCTTTAGACACCAAACTCGAGATTCCCACCTGCTCCCAATGGAAAGTTATCACTTATTAAATGTAATAAGTCAACTCAATGTTATCCTATGGGAGAGGTAGGTCTTAAAGTAGTGAAAAGCAAATTTACACTGCACACTGCCCTATGGGCTATTTAGGGCCTACCCTAGGGGTAACTTATAAGTATTAAAAAGGAAGGTTTCGGCCTGGCAAGAGGTTTATTTTGCCATGTCTAATGTGCAGTTTAGAACGTCCCACACAGGCTGAATTGGCAGGCCTGAAACATGTTTAAAGGGCTACTTAAGTGGATGGCACAGTTACCGCTGCAGGCCCACTAGCAGCATTTAATTTAAAATTTCCTGGGTACACATAGTGCCACTTTACTAGGGACTTACACGTAAATTAAATGTGCCAATTGAGTGTAAGCCAATTTTGCCATGTTTAAAGAAGAGAGAACACGCACTTTAACAATGGTAAAGTGCACAGAGTTCCAACGCCAACAAAAACGAGATCACCAAAAACGGAGGAGCAAGGCAAAAAGTTAGGGAGAAGACCACCCTAACGCTGACAGGTCTAACACTTGTGTTACAAATTAAACCTAGATGAAGCAAACTTGGTTAAGGTTCGGCACATCACAGCTGTTCTAGCACTAGCCATGTGTCTAGAAAACATTGCAGCATGTCTGTTGCAGACTTCTCTATCCTCATATAACATGTCATGCCAGTCAATCTGATTTAATTCTTAGGAAAGCACTGACACTGCCGCCCTCATGTGTTGGATGATGCAGTGAGTGCAAATACCCTTCTCCTTGAACCGACTGCTCTTCAAACCTACCTCAGCTCAAAATTAATCCTTCTCAGGAGCTTATTCTCTTGTGTGGAACTCTCTGCTGGCACACTTAAGAACAAAACCCATTCTGATGACCATCCGCAAACACTTAAGAGTTAATCTCTTCAGATTATATCTGCCATGCTAAAAATCATAGGCTTTGCTTTTGCTTCTGCACTTTGTCTGCACCTGATGCCTTTTTCACGTGGATACCTGCACTTCTGGCTCTTGCCCATTCACTATTCCCTTTTTTTCCCATCTTGATTTCCCACGCTGTACAAAATGTGTAAAATAACTAGGTATGCTAGTATGCTGCTTAGTTTGCACTCCAGCTGGATGTCTCTGTGACCTTCAACACCACTGACTATGTGACTTTCAAATCCATTTTAGCTTTATGCCTGAGGTTTTGTCCTTCAATGGGTTTCCTCCTCACTTAGTAGACAAACACAATTTATCCAAATGGAAGGCTTCTGCTGCGAACCATTTTGTGTGCTGTGCACGGTTCCTTGGCAAATGATCTTCTTTACAAAGCTTTTAGTATATATAAACAATTGCTGGCTGGTGTGGTGCGCCTCAGTCCACCAAAGAACCAATGACGATCATCTTTACCTTTGTGTATTGTCTCTGGCTGGTATTCATTGTGTGAAGACCGTCTCTGTGCCATTATGGGCTTGGTATCCTCTCATATCTCAAGTTTTTATCCATCAAAAACTGCATTCGGTCCTGTTATAACTAGCATTTTGAAATTGTGGATGCAACTTTGAATCGCTTCTTTTTTTAAACTATGTATTGTTCAAACCTAGGGGACATCTCCTAAATTTCCTAGTTTTATCAAATACATTTTACGGTGAGCTGCAAACCTCATATTGCGCACTTTACTAATCTTTCTAGTTTTATCTTCCTTTGCTAAAAAAATATTCGAATATGTAATTGATCAAGCTATGTTTGCTGTCGCTCTACATACATTGCTTGTGGTCTCCAGGATGGGTGATTGCAATGGTATTTTCTCTGCTCTTCTCTCCTCTACGTAGGTGCCACTTCAAACACTCTTCTGAACTTCTCATATATACTCCCTGATAATGAAGTTACATCACCCCTATTTTATTTTATCCTCATTGGCTTTCACTTCACTTTCAGTTTCATTTTGGTTGTGCTGAAGTACAGCGTAGCTCTTCATCAAAGGAGCCAGTGTTTTGAGCTCAAAATTACTTTAGAGTTTCTATCTCTTTCGGTTGCAAAATCCCAGATTTAGGTAGGTTGCATTTGTAGCCAAGCGTTCTCCGCTCCTATGCCCTCTTTATGGAACTGTATCGACTTTCAGTTCAATAGCTTCCTAATACATATCTCTTCACACTAGAATTTTCCTGCACTTAATTTATTAATGGACAGTATTTTGAAGTTTTTTTTAACTGGGCCTTCATTATTTTTCTTTTCCCTTCAGTTTGTGTTCCTTTTCTACCATCTTTAATTTTACCAGTGATATTTTTATTTCAAATAATGCGCTTCTGTAACTGTACGACTTTTTTTCTCTTTAGTCCTGTTACCAGCCGTATTTATTTTTGGCACTTTTTTCTTGTCGGTTGACTCATTCTACTAGAACTTGGCGTGAGGCATCTTATGTGTTATCAACTATTATTCATAAGAAATAAACAAAGGTAATGGCCATGGATAATTCAGTTTGGGGAGAACATTAGTTAAATGCTCACCATAAGAAAAGTTACTAATAACCAATATTTGTTAAGGTTCCATTAAGGCTTTTAGGAGTAGATCCTGAAAAACACATCTTTTGGGTGTGCAAGACAACATGGCAGCAAGATGGCCACCATTTAACGAAGCCCTGACGGCCGAGGAATTAATACGACCTGAATCCTCGCCACGGCACACATCGGTCTGGAACCTCATTTCATAAGGCAGCATGCCACCAGTTATAGTGACCAGAACTCAGAAGAATCCTTGGCCTCATCTTGAAATGTCAATACAGCAGCAGCCTAGCTTCTAGCTACATAACAGAATCGCCCCTACATTCTCAAAATGCCCGTTCACTTTGGCAGCCCGCTCAAATATACCACACAAGCATTCAAAATGGAGGAATGGTGCGATATGGCCAATTTCCACCCAGAAATATCACCTCACATAAAGATCATGTCTTAAATATCATTTCCAAAAATATTGAACTGTATGAAGATCTTCTATTAACTCTAAGCCAATATATTTGTAAATTATATTTAGGACACAATATTTATGCCAAATTATATTCTCGTAGCATACCTTCTTGATATGAATCACCCCTTCCCAAGAAACAATGTCCAGGTGAATTTACAGTCACTCTAAACCTCAGTTCTTTCAGTAAATCTTTGTTACCAAAATGTAGAAAGGCTCTGTCACATATACCATACATTCAAAAGGACCAGGGCAAGAAGAACGCTTAATTCTTTTAGTAGAGCATTTTCTCAAGTGGAGTCTGCTGTAGGGTCAGACTGATTTGCATATGGCCATGTCTGAACTGGGGTGGTGGAGTGAGCTAAAGAATGATGATGGATTAAACCCAGATCAGTTGACTGGGGGTGAGTGTTTGATTGGCTCAAACGTTCCGTCCATCATCCCCTTTTGTATCGCTTTGGTCGCCCTAAGTTGGCGGGGTATGCCCAGACGTGGGTCCCTTGCTCACTTTGCCACTGGATTCAAGCAAGCCTGGCTGATGACGGCTGAAATGCCAGAAACCGGTCCTAGGATGCTTGTTTCCGGTCCAGGGAAGACATGGCTTGGCAGTTCGGGCTGGACTGTTCCCATGAGGCACAGGGTCAGACTGATTTGCATATGGCCATGTCTGAACTGGGGTGGTGGAGTGAGCTAAAGAATGATGATGGATTAAACCCAGATCAGTTGACTGGGGGTGAGTGTTTGATTGGCTCAAGCGTTCCGTCCATCATCCCCTTTGTATCGCTTTGGTCGCCCTAAGTTGGCGGGGGTATGCCCAGGCGTGGGTCCCTTGCTCACTTTGCCACTGGATTCAAGCAAGCCTGGCTGATGACGGCTGAAATGCCAGAAACCGGTCCTAGGATGCTTGTTTCCGGTCCAGGGAAGACATGGCTTGGCAGTTCGGGCTGGACTGTTCCCATGAGGCACAGGGTCAGACTGATTTGCATATGGCCATGTCTGAACTGGGGTGGTGGAGTGAGCTAAAGAATGATGATGGATTAAACCCAGATCAGTTGACTGGGGGTGAGTGTTTGATTGGCTCAAGCGTTCCGTCCATCATCCCCTTTTGTATCGCTTTGGTCGCCCTAAGTTGGCGGGGGTATGCCCAGACGTGGGTCCCTTGCTCACTTTGCCACTGGATTCAAGCAAGCCTGGCTGATGACGGCTGAAATGCCAGAAACCGGTCCTAGGATGCTTGTTTCCGGTCCAGGGAAGACATGGCTTGGCAGTTCGGGCTGGACTGTTCCCATGAGGCACAGGGTCAGACTGATTTGCATATGGCCATGTCTGAACTGGGGTGGTGGAGTGAGCTAAAGAATGATGATGGATTAAACCCAGATCAGTTGACTGGGGGTGAGTGTTTGATTGGCTCAAACGTTCCGTCCATCATCCCCTTTTGTATCGCTTTGGGTGCCCTAAGTTGGCGGGGGTATGCCCAGACGTGGGTCCCTTGCTCACTTTGCCACTGGATTCAAGCAAGCCTGGCTGATGACGGCTGAAATGCCAGAAACCGGTCCTAGGATGCTTGTTTCCGGTCCAGGAAGACATGGCTTGGCAGTTCGGGCTGGACTGTTCCCATGAGGCACAGGGTCAGACTGATTTGCATATGGCCATGTCTGAACTGGGGTGGTGGAGTGAGCTAAAGAATGATGATGGATTAAACCCAGATCAGTTGACTGGGGGTGAGTGTTTGATTGGCTCAAACGTTCCGTCCATCATCCCCTTTTGTATCGCTTTGAGTCGCCCTAAGTTGGCGGGGGTATGCCCAGACGTGGGTCCCTTGCTCACTTTGCCACTGGATTCAAGCAAGCCTGGCTGATGACGGCTGAAATGCCAGAAACCGGTCCTAGGATGCTTGTTTCCGGTCCAGGGAAGACATGGCTTGGCAGTTCGGGCTGGACTGTTCCCATGAGGCACAGGGTCAGACTGATTTGCATATGGCCATGTCTGAACTGGGGTGGTGGAGTGAGCTAAAGAATGATGATGGATTAAACCCAGATCAGTTGACTGGGGGTGAGTGTTTGATTGGCTCAAACGTTCCGTCCATCATCCCCTTTTGTATCGCTTTGGTCGCCCTAAGTTGGCGGGGGTATGCCCAGACGTGGGTCCCTTGCTCACTTTGCCACTGGATTCAAGCAAGCCTGGCTGATGACGGCTGAAATGCCAGAAACCGGTCCTAGGATGCTTGTTTCCGGTCCAGGGAAGACATGGCTTGGCAGTTCGGGCTGGACTGTTCCCATGAGGCACAGGGTCAGACTGATTTGCATATGGCCATGTCTGAACTGGGGTGGTGGAGTGAGCTAAAGAATGATGATGGATTAAACCCAGATCAGTTGACTGGGGGTGAGTGTTTGATTGGCTCAAACGTTCCGTCCATCATCCCCTTTGTATCGCTTTGGTCGCCCTAAGTTGGCGGGGGTATGCCCAGACGTGGGTCCCTTGCTCACTTTGCCACTGGATTCAAGCAAGCCTGGCTGATGACGGCTGAAATGCCAGAAACCGGTCCTAGGATGCTTGTTTCCGGTCCAGGGAAGACATGGCTTGGCAGTTCGGGCTGGACTGTTCCCATGAGGCACAGGGTCAGACTGATTTGCATATGGCCATGTCTGAACTGGGGTGGTGGAGTGAGCTAAAGAATGATGATGGATTAAACCCAGATCAGTTGACTGGGGGTGAGTGTTTGATTGGCTCAAACGTTCCGTCCATCATCCCCTTTTGTATCGCTTTGGTCACCCTAAGTTGGCGGGGTATGCCCAGACGTGGGTCCCTTGCTCACTTTGCCACTGGATTCAAGCAAGCCTGGCTGATGACGGCTGAAATGCCAGAAACCGGTCCTAGGATGCTTGTTTCCGGTCCAGGGAAGACATGGCTTGGCAGTTCGGGCTGGACTGTTCCCATGAGGCACAGGGTCAGACTGATTTGCATATGGCCATGTCTGAACTGGGGTGGTGGAGTGAGCTAAAGAATGATGATGGATTAAACCCAGATCAGTTGACTGGGGGTGAGTGTTTGATTGGCTCAAGCGTTCCGTCCATCATCCCCTTTTGTATCGCTTTGGTCGCCCTAAGTTGGCGGGGGTATGCCCAGACGTGGGTCCCTTGCTCACTTTGCCACTGGATTCAAGCAAGCCTGGCTGATGACGGCTGAAATGCCAGAAACCGGTCCTAGGATGCTTGTTTCCGGTCCAGGGAAGACATGGCTTGGCAGTTCGGGCTGGACTGTTCCCATGAGGCACAGGGTCAGACTGATTTGCATATGGCCATGTCTGAACTGGGGTGGTGGAGTGAGCTAAAGAATGATGATGGATTAAACCCAGATCAGTTGACTGGGGGTGAGTGTTTGATTGGCTCAAACGTTCCGTCCATCATCCCCTTTTGTATCGCTTTGGTCGCCCTAAGTTGGCGGGGGTATGCCCAGACGTGGGTCCCTTGCTCACTTTGCCACTGGATTCAAGCAAGCCTGGCTGATGACGGCTGAAATGCCAGAAACCGGTCCTAGGATGCTTGTTTCCGGTCCAGGGAAGACATGGCTTGGCAGTTCGGGCTGGACTGTTCCCATGAGGCACAGGGTCAGACTGATTTGCATATGGCCATGTCTGAACTGGGGTGGTGGAGTGAGCTAAAGAATGATGATGGATTAAACCCAGATCAGTTGACTGGGGGTGAGTGTTTGATTGGCTCAAACGTTCCGTCCATCATCCCCTTTTGTATCGCTTTGGTCGCCCTAAGTTGGCGGGGGTATGCCCAGACGTGGGTCCCTTGCTCACTTTGCCACTGGATTCAAGCAAGCCTGGCTGATGACGGCTGAAATGCCAGAAACCGGTCCTAGGATGCTTGTTTCCGGTCCAGGGAAGACATGGCTTGGCAGTTCGGGCTGGACTGTTCCCATGAGGCACAGGGTCAGACTGATTTGCATATGGCCATGTCTGAACTGGGGGTGGTGGAGTGAGCTAAAGAATGATGATGGATTAAACCCAGATCAGTTGACTGGGGGTGAGTGTTTGATTGGCTCAAACGTTCCGTCCATCATCCCCTTTTGTATCGCTTTGGTCGCCCTAAGTTGGCGGGGGTATGCCCAGACGTGGGTCCCTTGCTCACTTTGCCACTGGATTCAAGCAAGCCTGGCTGATGACGGCTGAAATGCCAGAAACCGGTCCTAGGATGCTTGTTTCCGGTCCAGGGAAGACATGGCTTGGCAGTTCGGGCTGGACTGTTCCCATGAGGCACAGGGTCAGACTGATTTGCATATGGCCATGTCTGAACTGGGGTGGTGGAGTGAGCTAAAGAATGATGATGGATTAAACCCAGATCAGTTGACTGGGGGTGAGTGTTTGATTGGCTCAAGCGTTCCGTCCATCATCCCCTTTTGTATCGCTTTGGTCGCCCTAAGTTGGCGGGGGTATGCCCAGACGTGGGTCCCTTGCTCACTTTGCCACTGGATTCAAGCAAGCCTGGCTGATGACGGCTGAAATGCCAGAAACCGGTCCTAGGATGCTTGTTTCCGGTCCAGGGAAGACATGGCTTGGCAGTTCGGGCTGGACTGTTCCCATGAGGCACAGGGTCAGACTGATTTGCATATGGCCATGTCTGAACTGGGGTGGTGGAGTGAGCTAAAGAATGATGATGGATTAAACCCAGATCAGTTGACTGGGGGTGAGTGTTTGATTGGCTCAAACGTTCCGTCCATCATCCCCTTTTGTATCGCTTTGGTCGCCCTAAGTTGGCGGGGGTATGCCCAGACGTGGGTCCCTTGCTCACTTTGCCACTGGATTCAAGCAAGCCTGGCTGATGACGGCTGAAATGCCAGAAACCGGTCCTAGGATGCTTGTTTCCGGTCCAGGGAAGACATGGCTTGGCAGTTCGGGCTGGACTGTTCCCATGAGGCACAGGGTCAGACTGATTTGCATATGGCCATGTCTGAACTGGGGTGGTGGAGTGAGCTAAAGAATGATGATGGATTAAACCCAGATCAGTTGACTGGGGGTGAGTGTTTGATTGGCTCAAGCGTTCCGTCCATCATCCCCTTTTGTATCGCTTTGGTCGCCCCTAAGTTGGCGGGGTATGCCCAGACGTGGGTCCCTTGCTCACTTTGCCACTGGATTCAAGCAAGCCTGGCTGATGACGGCTGAAATGCCAGAAACCGGTCCTAGGATGCTTGTTTCCGGTCCAGGGAAGACATGGCTTGGCAGTTCGGGCTGGACTGTTCCCATGAGGCACAGGGTCAGACTGATTTGCATATGGCCATGTCTGAACTGGGGTGGTGGAGTGAGCTAAAGAATGATGATGGATTAAACCCAGATCAGTTGACTGGGGGTGAGTGTTTGATTGGCTCAAACGTTCCGTCCATCATCCCCTTTTGTATCGTAGTGTCAGACAGTGGCATCCACCACAAAACGAAAGTTGGGGGGTGAGGGACTGGTGGAGGAGGAGGAAGGGATGGAATTTAGGGGAAAATAATGATTTAAAAAAATGTACCTTCTGCTGCCGCTGCCTCTGCCTCAAGCGCCGACGGCTGCCTCGATCCTTCAATCCCAGGAGTCTGAGGCAAAGCACAGGCTCACCAGCCAATCCTGACGCTGCTCTCAGTGCCAGGATTGGTCTGAGTGGCCTGGCCTGCTGCTCAGACACTGCCTGGGAGCCTGTGGCTTTTCTCCAACCCGGCTGTGAACACAGCTGGGTTGGAAAAAAAGATGTGCGCATGTCTGTTTGGCCAGCCTAAGACGGCAGGCCAAACTTACATGCGCACTTCTAGGTGCCCACCACTCCTCCCTTTCATGGCCCGGACCCACCCCGCCCTACCTAGACATGCCAGCCAGTCACAGAAAAATAAAATGATATTGTTTTATTATCATTTTATTTTTCTGTGAAATATCATTTTATTTTTCTGTGACTGACTGACGAGCGGGGCGACGCTCCTCCGCCATTACGTAGGAGCCGTCGCTGGTGTCAGAATGCTGGTCTCTGATTCATCAGAACAGACAGTCCCCTTGAGACAATGTTGTAATGCCGTCTGAATTCTGAGCATTTTACATACCGAATCGGGCATCTTTTCTGATAAAAATATAAAGCCAATATTCAAACTTTGTCAGGATTATGCTAATTAAAACATACTAAATAAAGCACACTGTTATATTGCTTATCTGGTGGGATCTGGCCTGAATATTGACAGAATACAAAGTTCAGGGGCGTAACGCAAGCCCATGCAGCCCCTGAGGTGTAGCGGGCCCACCAATCATGTCCATATCTGTGAAATATTCGAGATTTAGGGCCCCTTCATCAGATTCTGCAGGGAGGCCCCACCATTTTGCATTATTCCCCTGCCACAGATAGCGGACTTCGAGCTGTGTGAATGTGAACTGCTCCGGTTAATGTCACCAAGGGCACTGCTGCTCATTCACGGCTGTAGTGTTTAATCACTGATCCAAATTCACACTCACCTTAAACGCTTCCACTGGAAGAGGACACTTCGCTGCATCATTCAGGGATTTTTCCAGGGAACATTTCCATTCAGACGTGTTCTTTAAACAGCAGATGTCTAAAACAAAAACAGCAGATGGGATGTAAAGGGAAAGAAAACACTTGCAGAGTATGTCTATACATAAAGAAGTGCACATATCCCTCTGTGCATAATATCCACATGCGACATGACAGAATAGATTTCTTTACAATTTATTAAAAGAGTTCGGAGTAGTTAGTTGGCACAATGGCTCTATTAACAAAGATTTCTGCTGGCACGTTGCCGCAACGCTGTGCTGTGCTCTGTAGAATGAGTATGGATCCTGGACTGGGCAGTTCAATGTTGTATCCTTCAGAGATTGATAAACTGAGTACCGCTTAATTGGGCACTACAACAGTAATTTACAGCGCTTAGAAATGGCATGAATAATGAAGCACTATATATCTGTTTTTTATGTATCTGTTATATAAATACTTTATGACATTACTACAACACATTTCATTTTCAAATTAAAATCAACTGTGTCATGAATTGCAGCAAATGCGCCTTATTGAAGCAGTTGTTTAAATATGAAGAGCATCAGATGGAACCTGCTTGGACTGTTCATGATATCCGTATAGGCAACATTTGTAAACAGTGACTCCTCTCTGCATGCCCCATATACATTCTACCGCACAATAACAACTGATCTTTGAATTCTGCAATATGGCTAATCTGATCATTTGAATGGGAAGAGAAGATTGACACTGGATGAGAGCAAGAGGTAACCAGGGCCATTGTCATGATGCGCTTGTGCAGCCGCAGCGTTTACTACATAGTTATGGATTTGCCACATGATCGATCATCTACTAAATAATCTCCAGATTTTAACAAAAAACTGTTTCTAGCTCAACCAGACCAAAAGTTACTAAAATCTGGGCAAACCGCCGCACAATGGAAGGCCCTATACAAAAGTTGACTGGCCATCTGACAGTTGATAACTGCTGTATTTGTATGTTTAACTGGTACTAAAGAAGTGAAACTTTTGGCTAGACTGCGCTAACGTGTGAAAAATGACAAAATTATGAAGTAAAACTATCACAAAATGTGCTGCATTAGGTCGCATAAATTGCCTTTTCTTGCTGCATAACTTAGCCAACCCTGCTGTATAATTTGGTTTTTTTCCTGCTGCATAACTATAGTGGCCTGCTTATAACACAACAAATCTACAATACCCACCATGTGTTTCGCTGTGCTCTCACTGCAGCAACACAATCCAGCAAAACGGAGTTGTCTAATTATCTTCCAAAGGCCCATTGGCTCTTGCGTAACACAACTCCTCTTTTAAATCATATGCTCCACATGCCCTCTGGCCAGTTGGGAAAGCTGTGTATGGATGCTTAACTGTTATAAATCTCCAGCGAAGCACTAGTCCAAGTTCTGCAAATGTTGCAGTTGCTCTTATAATGCCTTCCAGGAACACTACTAAGAGCTAAGGGCTTGATTTAGAGTTTGGTGGAGGGTTCATTTATCACAAACGTGAGGGATCTCCCGCCTGCCTTATTCCAAGTGCCATAGAATCTCATGCATTTGCAAAACGGCGGACGGGATATACGTCAAGTTTGTGATGGAGTAACTGGTACGCCAGCCTCTAAATCAGGCCCTAAATTGACCTAAAAAATAAGGGTATTGTGAAGCCAAACAACTAAACACACTATTTCCCCTATGACATCACAGGAAGTGACATAAAATGATCTTTAAATTCATCCATGACACTATTTTTAAAACCTGCAATGAACATTCAAGGCATCACCATATTAAAAGGAATGCAGGAAACTCAAACTAGGCAAAAAGTAACAGGGACTTAAATTAAAAAACAGGAGTTGAATAAAAGTCTGCAGGATGTTGCATGAATTAGCATATCTTTCATAAAATTACATCAGAAAACTTTACTATACACATCCAACATTATTTCCATTTTTGTTTACAGCAAGTACATATGTCCAGAAAGTATACACAAAGGAGCTTCAGCGATATTTGCTGGTCTCTATGTTGACCTGTGGGTAATACAGGTCCAAGCGAGATGTTTACATAGCTAATATGAAATATGTGAGTGATTTGTTGTAAAAAAGTGAAAAAGAGTTCCTTATTCAAAAGTTCGTGTGTTTATCTCAGTGATATCTATCCATAAGAGGGGAAAACTGAGTATTTCACAACATTTTATAATTTGTATATGGCAAAGCTTCCTCCAAAAAATGGTGAAACAAATCGCTAAACGCATGTATCACTGTGTTGGCCTGTATTGGGTAAAAGTGTTTTAAATGAGTCCGGAAAGAATTATTGTCACTTGGGAAAGAAATAGGCATTCAGAACTTTAGTGACGATTGTCGGCTACACTGGCCTTTATTAACACCTAGAGGGTGACTGAGTTCACAAAGTGCTCCATATATATATATATGCAGTCTTAATCAGCTATTTACTCACATCGTTCACCAACAAGGCTTGCAATCTGTGGTGCGCAACTTGTAAGCAGGATGGATTGTATCTTTCCCCAGGGTTTGTTGAGAAAGTATAGCATGATTTTGACCTAACTGAGAAAAAATCGATCATTCCTTCTGAGATCACTTGAGGAATAGGAGATCTGACAAAAAACAATGTATTTAATTGTGTGGATGGGCAGGGAGGGTGTAGGAAGCTGGACTTCTTTGCAGACGTCCCCCCACCTTCTGGCCATTTCAACTACTAGATGCTGGTTTTTCAACTCTGACAGTGCACTGAAGCCCGCTAACCAGGTTCCAGTGCCAGTGTTCTTCCCTAAAAACGAAATGTCTAATTACAACCCAATTGGCAAGGACTTTAGCACCCCTGTAAGTCCCTGGTAAATGGTACCTATGGTACCCAGGGCCTGGGGTACTAAAGAGAGGGTCCCTAAGGGCAGCAGCATGTCTTATACCTCCCAAAGGGACCCCCACAAAAATTACATGCAAACTGCCATAGCAGGATGCGTGAAAGGGTGCAAGCCCTTTTGAAGGCACAACATTGCACACTGCCTGTGTGCAATGTCAAAGTACACTGCAGGTACTATGCATAACTCACTCCTACAGCAGGCCTTAAGGCAGGGTGCATTATAGTACATGTGAGGACATATTTGCATGAGCAGATATGCCCCTGTGATATCTAGTTCTATTACTAGATATTGCAAGAGAACAGGAAAGCCATCTTAAGGTATGTACTGGGCACTGGTCATCAGGAGTCCCCCAGCTACATAATGGCTTCACTGAAAATAATGGTGTTTGGTATCAAACACCTCATCTTAATAAATCCACATTGATTCCAGTGTTGGATTTATTTTGACATGCACCCAGAGGGTAACCCTGGGCGTAGTACTACGCTACGCTCACGGAGCATGAGTAGTTTGTGCTACTACGCACTACGCAAATTGCATGTAGCACAGTACAAAAACTGTGCTAACAGACGTAGCGTAGCAGCAAAATCATCAACACCTACAAATGCTTTGATGAAGCAATTTTACATGCTAAAAAGCATATAACCAATTCACAAAAGTGAACTTTGAGAATGAAAATATCAGGCAATGAGAGAGGTGATGATTTTGGGGTCCCCCCCTAACCTAGGGGGAGGACCAACCAGATGCCTCGAACACAAAGAGCATATCATGATGAATGATTCAGTGGTGGTCCCTTCCTCCTAGGACCACCCCAAGCACAGTTATGGGCAAAAATACAATCCCAACCAAAGGCCCTGCAAAGCATTATGGGATGAGATTAGCAGTGGGCAGGGAATATTATAGTGTCCAATATCAAAATAAATCTACAAAGAGCTGCAGTTCAACTAGTCGTTACTAGATGTCCCTCACGAGTCAAATGCAAAAGCATTGAAATTATTAATACATGAAGCTGCAGTTCCACTAGTCGTTACTAGATGTCCCTCACGAGTCAAATGAAAAAGCATTGAAACCCTTTCATGAAGCTTTTGCATCACCTCTCTCACTGCTTGTTAATTTATCGTTTTCACTTTTGTGAAATGACTATATGCATTTTAGCATATAAAGACAGAGATACTTATTTAATCTTAACTTGCACTGTGCAAGATGCCTTTGGCAATTATTGCACAGTGCAGTCAAGCACACAGCTACGCACTACGCAATTTGCGTAGCTACGTGTAGTTCAAAATGTACTTCGCGTAGCTACGTGTAGTGCTACTATGCAAACTACGCCCAGGGTTACCAGAGGGCACCTTAGAGGTACCCCCTAAAAACCTACCAGTCCTCTAGGGTGCTGGCTGACTGGTATCGACCACCCTGCCACCACAGACGAGTTTCTGACCCCCCTGGAGGTGAGAGCCCACACTCTCTAGGTGTTCACACCTCCTCCAGCAGGATGGCTAGTGAATTAGCATACCAAGGCCAGAGGCTTTAAAGCCTCTGCCGCCTTTGATATGTGACCCTGGCTTCCCTCAGACCTGGGAGAGGCCACCTCCTGCCCTGGAGCCCATATGGTACCAAAGCAGGCGGGAAAATTAGCTAGTCAGGAGGCGGGTCACACTTGTAGGCTAAGCACACCCTAAGGTGGACAGCCTGAAGTGGACAGTTAAACAAGGGCTTTACTATCTTGCTTTTGGATAAACTGGGAACTCTGGGTCAGGGTTCTATAGGGGGTGTATAGTAGCCCACTGGCTACTACCTTACACTCCCCTTAACGTACATAAACATAGTATTTAGGTGGCCCCCTGACACCAGGAACTTAGATTTGACTTCTTGGGAACTGAAGAAGACAAAAGAAGAACCGCAACCACAAGAACAGAGGACTGCCTACAAACCGGGCGCAAAACGCTGCCCAACAGTTGGAACCTCGACAATTGCAACGATCCGACTCGTCCAGAAGCTGTGCACCCACAAAAGGTTTTTGTACACTATGGTCTTGATGTTCAATTTACTATATGTCCGATATGCTCTGTACATATAAATTTCTTTTTGGGTTTTGGTAACATTAACTTGCCAGCCCTGAGGAAGTCCCAGGCTTATGGGCCGATAGGGGGCGAAACACGTGTTGGCTGTGCCACAATTCATTCCGATCTTATTTTGTTCTGAATGACTCTGAAAGTCAAAGAGTCTCCTTTCAAATAAATACTGGATTCAATAAAAGGATTTTCTCTAATGATCATGAATATTCTTACTTGTCCTGGTACACTTCTTAGCTACTGAATGAATGGATAAGGGGCTTCCCATTGCCTAGGACAAGTGGTTCTATAACTATCCTCATTAGTAGCACTATATCTGAATCCATTACCCCTTCAAGCTCTACGATAGTGCATCCACTCCTCAGCTGGAAAGGATGGCCCAGCGCTACGACAACCCATTAGCATCTCCCTTGAAGTGGAGGAGCCACTTCCCTGCAGCCTGCAGGCACTGACCGCAACATCCGGTACACCAATCTGCTGACAACCGGGTCCACTGATGCAGCAGCAATCCAGGAATAGGCCACCATGCTCTAGGGGGTCAGATCCGTCTCCTTACTGAGTTTGGAGACACCAGGACCTCCAGTAGCTGCACAGCATCAATACCCGTGGTACCGGAGCATTTGCGGCAACCTTAGCTGGTTTGAAGTCAAATCCGGACTCTGACACCACAAGGACCGACCAGCCGGCGAGGGATGTCAGCATCGCAGAAGCCAGCACTGAGAGGGGCCCAGCTGTCCTGTTTTGTCCCCCTCTGCAGGTCTGACCCAGAACCGTGAGTGCCTACGATGCACAAGAACATCTGACCAAAACCACTGCACCTGAGCCCCCCGGCTCGGGTCCACGAACACCGACTGTGTCTCTTGCTCCCAAAACTCTCAAGAACTAAGCCCTAGGTTGGGAGCTCCCGGACTTACCTCCAAGTCCCCCCTGTGCAGCCTGTTTGTAGGTGGTCCCTCCTCTTTGTTTACAGTGTAGCATGCAAGGCAACCAACCCGTTCAGCACCTCTGCACCAGGACACTCCAGGGTAGGTAAACCCAAACTGCTGGTGGTTCTTGGGATCTTGGCCTCCTAGCACCTTACGTCCTAAGGGGACCCCCGAAATACGATTGCAAGTACCTGAATGCAGTATGTGTTCCTTTCTCCATAGGAAAGTGTTAGCGATTAAAAACGCATTTGTGTAACATTTTTACTTACCTATAAAAACTGATATCTCGAAAAGTACTTAACCAATTACGAAATTCTTGGTGTTAAAATATGAATAAAAATACCAATTATTTTTGTAAATTGGTCTCAAGATTTTTTCTTGAGTGTGTGTCTCATTTATTGACTCCGTGTGTACAACAAATGCTTAACACTACCCTCTGATAAGCCTAAACTGCTCGCTAACTCTACCACAAAAGAGAGCATTTGGGATTATTAATTTAAGCCCTGTAAACCAAAAAGGGTCATCTGGACTTTCTACATCGTGTACCTCCTTTTGATAAACTACATAAAAAGCCAGCTTCCTACAGAGGGCATTTACGATCATCAGGCACATGCAATCTGCATGTAAAACATATATTGGTATTGCATTATTAATTATGTTAAGTGTCCTATTAGACACCGGTAAAACTTAGGACTCGGATGGTGATTTCTTTACATTGCTCATGAGGTGCACCAGGAACGACTTTAAGGATCAGCATGACCGCTCAGCAAGCGAATCATTAACTGCTGAGACCACAGAGTAACCTGTAGTCGCAGGTTTGAATACTGAGTCCTTCATCCCTCTGACGTCCAAAACACTGCCATGCTGTTGGGTAGAAGTAAAACCTGCAATTTATGAAAAGCAGATTCTGGAGTACCAAATCCATAATCAATATCCTTCAGCCAACCTCGCGCCACAAAGACTGCCACAAGAAACCAAGTGCCCAGTCACCAGTGTGACCAAGGTACAGACGGACAGGGAGCAGGTTCTCTGGGACTCAGAGCATGGTTAGAAAAGGCAATACCAGAGGGATCCATTGACATTTTCAGATTTTTTCTGTGAAACCGTGTAAATAGGGGAGTACTTTCAGTGAACATTGATGCTCTCTCTTTGATCACGGAACTGCTGTCATCAGAGATGAAAATTGCTTCTGCTGTTTTTATCTCCTGAACTGTTCCAGAATTAGAACTTCTGTATGGTCAAAAACACGATGAATTGCTTGAAAGTCAGAATTGCAATGTTAAATAAACATACCACAAACATAAATAACAAATAAAGGCAACATTTCGTAGTCGTAGCTTTTGCTGTTAGTTTAACATGTTGGCCCCAGTTCTTTTGTCTAAAATTGGGGACTGCAGCCCCTCCTTAGCAACGAATCAGGAGCAATACTTTGTTCCAGGCTTCTTCAGAACCTTCTAGTTTAAAATCCACCAAACACTTAAACTCTATGGTAGGAGTTGCTTCATTTTAAATAATGCATGCATTATTGTCTTGTCTTCAGCAGCGTCACATGCCAGTCAGGTCTATTAGAAAACGTTTGGGATTTGTTTCTGGGGCCTTTTTTATTGGCCCCTCGTATTATGGTTGTTGCAGTTTGAGGATTTCTTGTGCATGAGGTGATGTCTTCTCTATGTTGCGCCCCATGGCCACCCTCCCTTTCTGAACATGTGTTGTCTCTAGCTTGCTGCTTCCCTTTCCTTATCAGTGTACAGGCGCTGCCTACACTTGGGCGGATATCTTTAGCTGAGATTGGCTATTTTTAATGCTCAGTAAGTAGGTTGAAAATGCTAACAGAGGCCTACATGGGACAGCAGATCTCTGTCTCAGCATTTACAATCATAATGTACTTGCATTATGACCTCTGACCCTTGAAGAAGCATGGGGCACAGTGCCACAAAACGTGGCGCACCGTGAATTTTACATTGGGAAAGCATGCAGCGTTCCCATGGCGCACTCTCTGCTCCCCCAGATGCCCCCTGCCTGCACAAGCACAGTGTAAGCTTTTGAATACTGACCCCCTACACTATGCCGATGGTTAGCAGCACCAACCTTTGGCAGGCGCTAACCAGCCCAGACTTTGCAGCTGCAAAAAGTGGTATAAAGCATTAATGCAATCATAAGGTGGGATGCCCCTTTGCTGCTCCATTTCATGTGCAACTCAGAAGAATTCGAAATGTGCACTTTGCTATTGATAATACAAATTGCAAATCGCTTTTGTGCACTGTGAATTGATTCTTTGCATACGCAAAGTGAGCTGCAGTGGCTTTGTGAAGCGAAGTCTTTTGTGCATGAAGCTCCAACGCATCTACTTGAGTGTGGGGTCTCTGCATTTAGTCTGCTGACCCACAGGTTGGCCACAGATCTCAGTGCCTACCTGACTTGTACAAATAAACATGTCTGCTAAACATTCAGTGGCCAGCCATAAATGCATTCAGGAATATCTGTGCATGAGAGATCATTCTGCAGAGACTGGTAATGGCTTCTCTTTACCTGAAGGGGGCTCCATCTTGTAATGGTTCTCCTCGCACCAGCCGACTGGCCGAAGTCTGCAATCCAGGTAAAAGAGCCACTGGTCATAGGCGCCCGCCTCCTCCAGGCCCGCGTATCGAAGGCGCAGCCTGCCCCCAACATTCTCCGTCACACTGACGGGCCAGTACTGGAAGGGGTTCCGTGCATCCTGCAGCTCCATGAGGCAGCCGACAGTAACGAGGTCTACAGAGTTCTTCCCTCGCAGGGGCTGTTTGGACAAAATAGACTCCACAGGTTACACTTTATTTGATTTTGTTCTTCAGTCCAATGAAACGCTACATTACACAGCACATTATATGCAAATCCTACCTCAAATGCATCTCTTTCAATGAAGTGAGGGGGTGATTAAATGCAGCATAAGTAGCGGTAGTAAATTAGTAAAATAATGGGGGAGAGGGACAAAAGCAAAACAATACAAACCTCTGATCTGCTCTAACACGGTAGGAACACAGCCTGTGCATAATGATTGCTGTTATGTGAGTGAGGTACAAAGGCAGCTCTTCAAACTACTTAGAAATAAAGCTGCTTAATTATTAATTGCATGTTTTCTGAGCATGTTAAACATGTTTAATCCTGTTTTGAAAATCCCTTAAGGTTAACTTGAACAAATATGTCTTTTATTGATTTAAAATACCTGTAATGAATTTCACAATTAACCTACTCTATCAGCTGCTTGCCTGCTGTGGGATTCATGCTAAATGCAAAGCAGCACATATTGGTGAATGTGGGAACAGCCAGTAAACACTTTGATTTGATGCAGCCTGGATAGTACTCTATGTAGGAGTTATGCAACGTCAATATAGCAATGCATGACTGGAGTGTGGAATGCGTAGGGAGAGAGAGAGGCTAGAGGCAGCTTAATCCCATTTTGAATCAGGTTGATATCTGGGGGCTTTAAAGAATCCCTGATATGCCTAGCCGGCTGCATTAAAAAAAGGCACACTACTGACACATCTTGACAAAAATGTCTCATTACAAGCTGGGCTGGAGATACACAGCCCATCAGAATAAGAACCTAGGATTACCTTAAACATCATCATCAAATGTGAACCTAAGACAGTTGTCTGGCAACCAAGGAGTCCTTGATTACTTATCTTCAACAGAGGTAGCTCCTCCGTTGGAGCGGAGGAGCGTCGCCCCACTTAAATTACTCCCAAATCCCCAGAGATGAAAAATAAAATGGTAATTACCATTTTATTTTTCATCCCCCGTCCCAAACAGAGCGTCAGGACGGGGCGGGGCCTGCTGAGTGACATCAGCAGGGAGGAGGGTGGGCTGTATATGAACTGTTTAAAGTGTGCATGTCTTTTTGGCCAGCCATCTTGCGACGGTCAGCCACACATGCGCACTTTAAACATCTCTAACCCAACTGTCATAAGACAGCTGGGCTAGAGCAAGTGTAGGCCTCCAGAGTGGTGTGGAGCGCCGAGAGGCTGCTCCCTCGAATCAGGGTGCTGCTCTCATGCTGCATGAGAGCAGCACCAGGATTGGTCCAGGAAGTTGCAGCATCCAGTTCCTGGAAGAAGAGGTCCAGAGCAGAGGATGTCGTGTTCGACTTCAGGTAGGTGTTAGTTTTTTTTCTTACATATTATTTTCACGTTCGCACTTCCGTCCCCCCCCCATAGATGCCAGCTGCTAATGATCTGCAATCTTCATTGTTCAGAGTCCCGGTCTTCCTCCTCACAGTCCTTACATTGTGAGTTTTGCCTCGTTACACAGACAGAATTTGCCAACCTCCACCCTAAATTGACCTTAACAACAAATACTTCTGTCATGTTGCCATCATGTGGCAGCAAGAGGAGCAGAGCAGTTCGGGGGTACAAAAGACTGCAACATCTGATTTACGGGATGGACAGAGCACTGAGGATGTGGAGTAATGGGTAACTTGGAGATTGTAAGAGGATGGGGTAGCACTTATAGGGGACCAGCTACTACATGAGCATTATTGTGTCCAATAGGGACTTCATAAAATAGAACCAGCTCAAAGATACTGCCAGCTTTCCTTCTGGTCATGATTCTACAGCTGGTGACGAAGGTGGGATCATTTGAATACTCGCTCAACAGAAAGCACAATAAACAAAAGGGCAGAATCAGCCTACAAAAGTGAGCGCGACTGAGCACCACAACAAGGTCCAACTTCAAAAGAAGGCAAGTGAAGAGCGCCACACCACAGTATACCTGATGAGAAAGTGAGGGTGACCGTTCGGCTTCAAAGAGGCGAGCATGACCGCACTGCTCTCAAACTGCAATAAATTATACTCTATAGCACTGCTAAGCCCACTATTATTCTCAAAGAGGGAAGGATGGGTAGAAAAAGCCTGCCAAATACCATGTGGCATGCACATCCATGGGAAATAGTGAACAGGAGTGACTACGCCACACAATAAAGGAACCATGGCCCCACTCAAGTCCCAAGACCAAGCCAGAGTGCAAAACATTTTATAGACCTAGCACAAATCATTTGTTAAAAAAAAAAACAAGCAAACAGAAAAAATACTCCTCAAGCAACAAGGAGGGCCACTCGAGTGCCATCTTAAAGTCAGACATCATCATCAAGAGGCAACCATCTTGAAGACAGGCGGCCCATCTTAGAGGAATATGTGGTCATTTTAAAGGCATGCAGAAATACCTACTTAAGTAACAAGAAAGGGTCAGACTAGCGCCATATTTAGGTCTGGCAATAACATCGCAAGGCTGCCATCTTGAAAACAGGCAGCCCATTCAGAGGAAGCAAGCGTCATATTCAGATCAGGCAACCCAAACCAGAGGACAGTCATTAGGAGTGAAGACACCCAAAGAAAAGAACAAGTGCCAGCAAGCGGTGACTGACAACTGAAAGAAAACCAGAATCAGTGTCATATATCAAACCCCCTGATCAGCTAATCCTAATGTCAGGAAGCAGCATGGGACTGAGATGGCTAAAATGGCTGGATAATTTCGACAACTTCTTCGAAGCACTGGGAGAGAGAGAGACAAAAGACAAATCCTAGAACCTCGTCGGCAAGGAAGTGAACAAAATTCTGGCGTGGCCCATGCAGGTAAGAGCGGTGGGGCCGGGTTGGGGGAATTCGACAGACGACCACGAGGGATTTGTTTTCCCTCGCCTGTCGAAATCCCCCTCCCCCCCACCCGGCCCCACTGCTCTTACCTGCACGGGCCGCTGCTGACAAAATCACTAATGAAGTGATGCTAATTCAACTTGCCACATACCAGAGGGTGTGAGGAGTCCTTGAAGCCAAATTTATATAAAAAGAATGTTGACTACAAACGCTAAGCCTCCCAAGAAATGAAGAGCCCATGGGTGATTTCATCATGACGCTATGTCACCTCATCAAGCACTGTCAGTTCAGCAAATTCTCAGAGGATGAAGCCATTCGATTGAGGATCATAGAGGGATGTCAATCTGAATTGCTCTGACATTGCTTGCTGAGAAAGAGCTGCAGCCTAGAAGAAATTGAAGAACTAATACATATAAATGATCAAGTAGAAATTCAAGAGAAGAAAATCAAAGCAGGAAAAAAAAGAAAAGTGATAACCTTTCTGGCTACATGAGCATACACACAAGAGAGCAACCAAAAACCATGTGACGATCCAGATCTGAAGACCGACAAAGGTGAAAGGACGCGCATCATAGTCCACTCAAGAAGAGAGAATGCTATTGCTGTGGACAAGCATTCCCCAAAGAAGGTGCAAGCCCTGCCATTAAGCAGGAGTGCTAAAAGTGCAGCAAAGACAATCATTTTTAAGCTGTATGCAAAGGAACCTGAAATGGTGCAAAAACAAAGAAGCACTACAGGATGCACCATGAGAGAGCCTTCAGGGATAAGAGCAGTAACTTGTCACAGTCACAAGCTACCTCACACACGAAGACAAGATCATAGAGAGCCTCATCCAGCAGCTCAACCAGCAGTTTATGGTCTACTTACATGCAAGATAGTGATGAGTACCTACCCATGCTCGCCCATGATGACAAAGGAACAGAAAAGTACCAGCGACTAAAGCTCCTAATGGAAAAACACTCAGCTTGTTTCATGCTAGACAGCGGTGCATCACTGAACTACATCTGCATTGCTGAATTTCACAAGATGAAGCCTAAACCCAATTTATCGCAAGACAACATTCAAGTCTACACATGGATGGACAAGAAATCTCTTCTGTGTCTTGGCAAGTTCACTACAAAATTGAGCTATCAAGACTGCATGGTTGATGCTGAAATTCACGTGATGGATGGACTGATTCTAGCTGACGTACTACTCATCATAAGCAAAGACCTGTAGCTCTTGATCAGACCTGGAAAGATACATACAACTATGCCTAAATGAAAGCGTCAATCCAGAAGCACAGCACCACCGAAAGACATTGTTACCCCTCCAAGAAGACATTGAGGAACTGAAAGAGCTTCTGAGAGTAGGCATCATTGAGATTTTGCAAGGCCCTACCCCCTGGGTTTTCCCATGTGAACGCCACCCAGGGCCACATCTAGCAGACATGATCACACTCCAAAATGGGGCATAAATAATCTCCAAGCAGGATGTCAACAAAGGATATAACCAGCTGGAATTTCATGAAGACTCACGGTTCAGCACAACATTTACCACCCATCTAGGTCTATTTTGCTACAAATGCCTCAGCTTCGGGGTACATACACAGATAGGAAGCCATTTGCAGAGACATCAACTCAGTTGTAAATGCACTAAACTACAGCAACAACATTCTAGTGTTTAGGAACACCTCAGAGGAACATGACCACGTCCTAGAGCAAGTGTGCAAAGCACCAAGGAAAGGAAATTTAACACTAAATGCGATCAAATGCAAGTTCCACAAAATGACTAAAATTCCATGGACACCTCTTTTCAGACAAAGAAATGCAACCAGATCTGGATTAAATGAAAGCCCTCAACGATATCCCAGGATCTAAAGACATCTATGACATCAGGTCCTTCCTTGGAAAAGCCAGTTAATGCACTAGATACATAAAGGAATAGTCCACCATCAGCAATGCACTGCAAGAGCCCACCATGAAAGGGTGCAAATTCGGGTGGACCATCATGTGCGAACATTCTTTCCAGAAGATCAAAAGGAGAGTCAGTGATGCCAGTAACATGTCCTACTTCAACCCAGCACTGTGTACTGAAATCAAAGATATCGGAACCCAGTAGTGATGGGAGCCATCCTTGTGCAACTTCACATATGGGATGGCAAGCAACAAATCATGTCCTATGGCAATCGCAGTCTTTCAAAGGTCCAGACATAATACTCGCAAGCTGAGAAAGAGAGCTTGGCAGTGGTCTGGGTCTGACGGCACTACCACATTTTCGTCTACAGCACGGATACTCAAAGTACGGCCCGAGGGACACATGAGGCCCTCCTGACCTTTAATTGCGACCCCCTCCTGAACAGCAGTACTGAGCTGCGGTTCACCTGACAGAGCAAGAGCATTCAAAAAGCTGTCAAACAAATGGGCATACTTTATTTACTAAAGTAATAGTAAAGAAGAAAAGAAGGTGTCTTAGACAACTTATCTTTAGGAACACATTTAGTTTTCAAGACATCTTGCACTAAACATGCAAAAACATGATAAACTCTTGGCAAACTTCAAAAAAGTGTATTTTGTTAACATGCATGAGCATTTTACCTTAGTAGATCATATATCACTGCATTGAGAGGCATTTGTTAGCAGTGATACCATGTTTTCCGGTTTCACATTTTGCAATTCAGCCACTCTTTCCCTCTCACGTTTTACATTAGAAGTTAATGCTTTGACTTTAATTCTTGGTGCATGAGAATAAAGCTTTGGTAGCAGACAGAAGTCATGTGAAGGCTTGGTTTGTTGCCCACATCATGCACTGCTTCGTGTCCTCCTACTCCCACCTTTCATTACCCTGACCCTCGCACCGCTGGCATCGGTGTGGTCCTCTGACATGCCACAGACAGTACTTTGCAGCCCCAGGGGAAATGTTTGCGAATACCCATGATCTACAGGAATCGCTTCGCCATCATGAATGAGCGCTGAGTATCGAAAGATGGGGGATTTTACTAGAAGAGTACTTGTGTACCATCATTCACAAACTGAGAAAGGACAACAACCCAGCTGACTTCATGTAAATACAGCCCATAATGTCATAAAGATGGACTGTGTCGCCAGTGGAAGAGGACCTCAACTTCATCATGAGCCAGGCAGTCCACCGTCAATGTCAATACACTCAATTGAGGACGCCACCAAAATGGACCTCACACTGACAGAAGCCAAAATAAGAACCAGGCACAGGTAATGTTGTCACATGGGTGAGATCACACTCTCCAAAGCTGTAAATCAGACAAAAGCCAAAGGCTTTTTAACAAATTATTAATGAACTAACATCAGCAACCCAAGGAATCCCTCCAAAAGCAAGTGATAAACCTGGCCCACGAAGGGCACTGAAGGACTGTCTCCACCAAGTGAACACTCAAAGAGCGAGTATGGTTTCCGAGTCTAGATCAAATGGTAGAAGAGACAATAAGGGACTGCCATGAATGCCAAATGATCTGCGAGGGACCCAAGCTACCACCCCTGCAAATGTCTCCACTGCCAAGCAGTGTCTAGTCCAACATCACCGTTAACATTTTTGGCCCATTGCAATCGTTAAGTACACACCAGTGCTGATGGATGAATACTTGTAATTTCCTATTGCCAAACAGATCGCATCCACGAGTGGGAGGTCAGTGCTCCTGATCCTAGATGAAACCTGTGCAGGATGTGAAGTTCTGGAAATAGTTAAGACTGACACCTGACCCCAATTCAATGGACATGACTGCACTAGGTTCACCCGGCACCCTGACTTCCAGCACCAACAGAAAACCCCCTTATGGCCACCATCAAATCTCATGATCGAAAGGTTTATGCAGCCACTGAGGACTCTACAACAAGTGGAAAACGAGCACCAGTGACTGTAAAATGCACTGAACACAGTCCTAAGAGCCTTCCATAAAATACCACACAGCACCACGGGCCAGTGTTCAGAAACACTCATGTTTGGCCGGGAGCTTATGGCAAAAATACACATCTGGAATCCTTGATTGAACCACAAGCAAACAAGAAAAGCTAACTAAGAAGTGCGGAAAAGGGATAGAGAAGAAAAACAGAAAATGATGAGGTATGTGGATACCAAGCACAGAGCTTGTGATGCAAAGCATGTTCCAGATATGAGGCAACGGATCTTCAAGTGGCTGAGATAAACAGAACCATGGTGACTGTCAAAGCTGGAGACAAGCAAACAATCTGAACATCTGTCATTTCAAAACACAATATCATCCTTGTGAACATGGAGATGAGCCTGCTCCTAGACAAACTGACTGGAGAGCAGCAGGCCCCACAAGAGGAGGAATCATCATACACAAGACACCAACTAAAATGAAGTCATAAAAAGTCAACCTGACTGAGTAAGTGAGACACAAAGGGATGTCCTCATTCAAAGTGTCATGTTGCCATAATGCGACACCACAAAGAAGAGTGGAGCAGCTCGGCGGTGAAAACGATTGTGACACATGACTTCTGGGAGTGGGCAGAGTACACAGGATGCGAGAGTAATGGGCCACATGGGATCGAAAGAGAGCGGGGTAAGATGTGCATGGGACCAGCTCCTGCATGAGCATTACTCTGTACAATAGGGACTTTATAAAATGAAGAAAATTCTCAAAGATCCTGCCTGCTTGCCTTTTTGTCGCTATTCCGCAACTTCCAACCCGTCCATAGCATAGGCTTCACCTCCTCCCTGAGAGTCATAAAGAGGGACTTCACCTACCATACTTGCTGTCTGTTTCTGTCTCACAGCTTTGGATGCCGGCCTTACTTTTCATTAAGAGTTTTTTTCTTTTCAGTTTATTTTCTCAGTCTTTACATTTCCTGTTCAATAAAGGAACCTCTTCCTCTGGTTTGATAGTTAAATGCAGCTATAATGTTGGTGCTGTGAAGCGCCGGTAATGGGAGGGCATTGTCTCCTGCTGAGCTGGAGTATTTACGCCTCTTTTTCCAATACAATCACAAGGAGATGATGGACAGAGTGCTGAAACTTTTCAGACACTCACCCCCAGTCACAGATCTGGGTTGAATCCATAATCGTTCTTTAACTCACTTCGCTACCCCAGTTCAGACCCAGCTATATGCAAATCAGTCTTGACCCTGTGCCTCATGGGAACAGTCCAGCCCGAACTGCCAAGCCAAGTCTTCCCTGGACCAGAAACAAGCATCCTGGGACTGGTTTCGGGGTAACACCCCTCATCAGCCAGGCTTGCTTGAATTCAGTGGCAAAGTGAACAAGGGATCCACGTCTGGGCATACCCTGCCAACTTAGGGCAAACAAAGCAAACACAAGGAGATGATGGACGGAGTGATGAAACTTTTCAGACACTCACCCCCAGTCTCAGATCTGGGTTAAATCAATCATCGTTCTTTAGCTCACGTCGCCACCCCAGTTCAGACCTAGCTATATGCAAATCAGTCTTGACCCTGTGCCTCATGGGAACAGTCCAGCCCGAACTGCCAAGCCAGGTTTTCCCTGGATGGGAAACAAGCATCCTGGGTCCGGTTTCTGGGTAACACTCCTCATCAGCCAGGCTAGCTTGAATCCAGTGGCAAAGTGAGCGAGGGACCCACGTCTGGGCATACCCTGCCAACTTAGGGCGAGCAAAGCAAACACAAGGAAATGATGGACGGAGTGCTGAAACTTTTCAGACACTCACCCCCAGTCACAGATCTGGGTTGAATCCAGACACTGTATTTTTCCAATACAGCAAGTGCCCTGCTCCCTATTCATTCAGCTCCCAGAATCTGTTATGACTTGTGTTACACCTGTCATCCTTAGGGTGGTTTTCCCCCAAATGTTTAGCCTGATTACCTCCTCTTTTTGCTGATTCTTTTTGTTGGCCTTAGGACTCCAAGCACTTTACCACTGCCTACCAGAGCTAAAGTGCATATGCTTCTCCCCTAAACATGGTAACATTGAGGCAGTTGACATATTTAGTTTACTTGTAAGTCCCTTGTAAAATGGTATACCATATACACAGGGCCTGTAACCTGAATGCAACTAGTGGGCCTGCAGCACTGATTGTGCCACCCAGACAAGTAGCCTTTCGAACCGGTCTCAGGCCTGCCATTGCAGGGTCTGTGTGTGCAGTGGAATTTAAAACTACATGCCAAGCCTTTTACTCCCCTTTTATTACACATAAGACACCCCTGAGGTCAGCCCTAGGTAGCTCATAGGGCAGGGTGCTGCGCAAGTAAAAGGTAGGACATGTGTTGATAAGGTTTGCATGTCCTGGTAGTTACAAACACTTAAATTAGTGTTTTAACTACTGGGAGGCCTATTTATCTCATAGGTTAATAATGGGAATTACTTAATACACTTTTAAGCTGTAATTCCTGATTATAAATGGTATTAATAAATCCTCTTCACGGGAAGGTTGGATTTAACATTACTATTTCAGAAATGCCACTTTTAGAAACTGAGTATTTCTCTGCTCATACTGCTCTGTTTGCCTGCAGCCTGTCTCCAATACACATCTGGGGCGGGTGACAGCTACACTTTGTGCATTCTCTCTAGACAGCCACAAACACAGGAAGGGTAGGCGTGTCTGCGTACTCATCTGCATTCTGGTGGCTCTTCCTGAGCAGGAAGGGAGGGGGAGCCGACACTTACACCTGAATAGGCAGTGTGTTGCGTCCCACACAAAGGGCTGATTACCCTCTACTGATAGCCTGGAGCCAGAGCTGGGATGAAATTACCTGTGTGCACTTCAGCACTACTTCAAAGGTACAACTAGGAATCAATACTGGGGCTCTGACCCCACCAAATCAGACACTTCTGGACCTACAACTGGACTCTGTCAGAAAAAATGCTGTACTGCATCAAGGACTGACTCTCTGCTGTTCTGCTGACCTGGAAGGCCGGCTTTCCTCTTGTGCTGCCCTGCTGCTCTCTGCTGAGGAGAGCTGGACTCTGCCTTGCACTGAAGTGATCTCCAAAGGCTTGTTGGCTTGCCTCCTGTTGCTTGAGACTCCGGGATATCAAAGTCTCTACCCCTGCTCCTGTGCCAGGTTCACTGGAAGTAGACCCAGATACTTGCCCCAGAGAAGTCGATGCATCTTCAGTCTGCTTGGAGTAGGACAGGCGCATCAACCCTGTTGCAGGAGTAGAATTGGCACATCGCTCTCTGACCCAATGCATCACATTGAGAGCCCAACACATCGCAACCATGCATCACCGCCACTGCAGAGTGAAGAGATCGACGCATCCCCTCGACTGCATAGAGAAACCAGGCGCATCGCAGTTCATAACCAATGCATATTGGCCTGGGACTTCGTCTTCAGAACTGACACATCGTCTCTGCTGCGTGAAGGAAATAGATGCAACACCTCGCCTGCAGGATCCACATCGACGCATCCCTTGACTGACCCCTACATCTTGCTGTTAAGACCAGGATAAGGTACATTTTTCACCGGGGCCTGCGTGGGTCATCCTATAGCTGGACTATGCTCCATTGCAGTCGGCCTGAACCTTTGACATTGCCCCGGGCCAGAGCGATCCTCAAGGGCGCTTATTGCTTCTAAGCACTAGAACTCTTTTTAATCTTTAAAAGTCATATCTCAACTTCTACATATTGAATTTTTGTCATTTTGGTCTTGATTTATTTATAAAATTATCTTCTATTTTTCTAAACCAGTGTGGAGTCTTTTTGAGGTGTTTTCATGTGTGTGGTTATTGCTCAAATACTTTACGCATTGTCTCTTTAAATAAGCCTGACTGCTCTGTGTCAAGCTACCAGATGGTGAGAACATGTTATCTTTTAGTGTGTATCTAGCTTACCCTGACTAGAGTGGTGATTCCTGCTTGGACAGGGTGCATACTTCTGCCAACCAGAAACCCCATTTCTAACAACTTATTTCCAGTTTATAGAGGGAAAGTAGGTAAATCCTGTCTAACAAGTCATGATGTAAGGACTATGACATGGAATATGGATGATGAGGTAATAGGTATTATACTGGGTCACTTGCAATAAGGATCAAAATATGTAATCTACGCAAAATTCCTCAGTTTATGCCTATGGCCTGTGTCATTGCCATTTTGAATATGCTTTGTTTTTTATTTTTGTGACTGTACATCACGGGCACAATTGAAAGATGCCAAAGTAAAGTATAGCAAACTTTGGGCGAGTGGCAGAATAGAATTGCTACTGGGAGAGCTGCGTTTTCACTTGTTTCCTAACCTTGCGTGATATTCAATAGCTCATATTCGAGGTTTGGAAAGAGTAGCCAAAATAAAACCTATCTGCCCTTTCCAACCATGCATAACAGTGGGAATAACTGTAAGAGTTCTTTAACTAATCTAAGTTCCCCATCTGAAGCAGAGTGGAACAACTACAACAATACAAATGGGTGGTTTTGATGAACAACCTATAGTAGCTAAAAATTTACACTTTTTGGCAATGGAAAATGGTATAAGGAATCCAGTCCACGAGATATAGGTTTCCATTGGTGGTCATTATTAAAGCATTTACTTTTTAAATCATTTTCAAAGCCCTACTCCACAACTGACACCCCAAGTCTATACCAACATGCCTTTTGCATGACATTTGAAAAGAAACAAATTTGGCTCTTCGCCTTCTCAGGTTTTTATAATTAAATAATTACAGATGGACCCACCAGTTATATTAAATGATTTTAGATGTTTGATATGGTGGAGAGGTTGGTCCAAAAAGCAGGTGAGTGCTTTACAAACTGCATCTTCATTGCAGGAGGACCATCTGAAGTATGTAGATCTGCACAGATAACAGTGTTGTGTGTGAAGTCTGGTTGATACCAGATTATACAAGCCAGAATGTGATTGGTTGAGGATTCAGGAACAAGCAATGGTGTCAGCACAATGAAGAATTGTAAGTTTGCATTAGATATAAATACAGTTTCAGGTACAGGGTGATGAATGTTTTGTCCAGATTCACACAAGTTTTGTTCATGTGCAGAAGCTGGAATAAGAACCCTGGCCTGTGGGATCCAAGTTCTGCAGCCTCAATGCTAGACTGAACAAAACAATATTTCAGTTGTGTGTGCTAAATCTTTATTCAAAGGGTACCCTCTCCAAACTGTCCCAAATTCTGCATATAAAAATTGGAATTGACTTCTGCTTGATTGCAGCATTTCAAAAGCGGTATGCACATTAAGTCAATGGCTTGGAATGAACAGTGCCATCCCCCCAGCACACTGTTATCCTCAGCAATGCGTAAGCTTCATCTGAGTGAAGAACAGCAGCAACATGCATGCCACTGGGCAGCAGTACCCATATGAAAAACCATTTGAATATTCTGGAGTTTGTGTTCCCATAAACATGGTTGTTTCCTGACAAATATTATAGCTACTGTTTTGAGGTTTCAGGAAGAGGCCTGCCCTGCTTAAAACCTGTGACGATCATAACTTGGTCAAACTAACCTGCCATTTTTCATTCAAAGATCACAAATAATATCTTTCCAGTATGGAATTTGGTATTGGTTAAAGTGTTATTTGACATATTCAATGTACTGATGGATCTTCTTCTCTCAGAAGAAATTTTGATTATATATATTTTTACACACATTTTTTTATTCCCCATATTTCAAGATTTTAGTATAGTTTTGTTTCCTCATTTCAGGAAATACAAGGATATTATTTCTGGGCACAATACTGCCTGGACATTATACCTAGCAACTAAGTCAATTACAAGAATAACCAACATACATAACCCACCTGGTCTTGTGCTCAATGTACCATAGGATTCAACCTGCACCAGCAGGGCAGAGAGCGGTCTCGAGTTGCTTCTTTTCATGTACAGAGGGGACCTCGCCTGGTAGTTTAGACTGGACTGACCCTATTGGAGTAGGGCTAAGTCTGATTTGGATTTGGGTGCCCTCTGTCTGGAGTGGGGAAGTGGGCAAAAATGACGGACTGTAATGTGGGCATGAGTATTTATTAGCGGCTGAGATTAATTCAAAGATTCCATACATTATTTGCTTGATTTTGTATGTAGACCTGACATTCTTAGCATTAGAGAAGTTGACATTTTGTACAAAGTATTCTGTTGAAACATAAGCAATGTGATAATGGGCTTAGGTGGGGGAAATAACACCTTTGGGGCTGTATCATGAAGTATTTGGGGAAAGAGAGGCAATCCCTAGCCATTGTTTCTGAACTGTGATGGCTGCAGCACATACAGTAACTTTGAGAAATTCTGAGTTAAATGTGTGCATTTAACAAAGTGCAGTTGTACTTAAAAAAATGTCCATGGATGTACACTACACGCAAAAACACACCTTCATGATACAGCTCTAGATGTACCAGTGATTTCCAACAGCATCACTATTTGTGTTTCGAAAAGCAGAATGCACCAATTACAGATTTATCCCACTCATACATGTGGATGTTAAAATCCTGGCAAACGTTTTAGCCACTAGACACTGCAGAGTAATTTCCACTCTCATATTCCATTCACAAGTAGGCTTTGTTCCCAGAAGATCATCTACAACTCAACGTATAACATTGTCACACATGGTGTGAGAATTGAATGACTGGTTTGACAACTAACTGGTAGTTTCTCTCGATGCCAAAAAGGCATTCTACCTAATGGAGTGGGGACTATGGGAAGATTTGACTGGGTCATGAATTTATATCTAAATTGAAATCATATATCAATCACCTGAAGCCCAGATAAATGGCGGAGGGTTCCTCCTGTACTGCCCCATGCCACTAGTGACAAGACAGGACTGCCCACTGTCCATGGTAGACATACTGTCCTGCAGTTATCAGGTGTATTTTTAGATTGTTTGTAAAAGCATTTATGTACATGCAATAGTGAGATGATATAAATCTTGGGTGAGAGTTTTTCTCAGTGCACTCTAAGGTCGTGAGAGGGAATGTTTTTGCTGTCTGTCAGGATTTTTGGTAACGTTTACACTACTAAGTGCTCTTTATTTTCCAGTGTGGTGCCAGTAGTGTTTCTTCTTGAGCCCTCTTTGGAGCGTTAGTCTTTCTTTTATTTTTATCACTGTGTAGCAATCTTGTGTGAGGGACACTGATCAAACCAGACTGTGGTCCAGCCTTTGGCTGCATAAATCTTCATAAGCGTGGGACTCTGTCGGGAAAAAGTCCAAATATTCTGCCAGTTTTAAAGCCCAAGTTGTTGAGACTTTGATTTTACCATACCAGCATTGGCCTCCAAGTCAGTGCCCTCCTCCCGAACTGATTTTAGCTTATTCTTCCTTTCCCTGCCTCAAACCAACTAGCGGTCATCAACAGGAGGAAATAAATCCAGAACCTGTGAACAATCCGGCTCCCAAGGTGGGTTTGACTTTCTATTTGTCTAGAAAATATTTAGAATGTGTTCTCCGTAGTGCCCTCTCATTAGTTTACCACTGTATTGTGGTTCAGGTGTTGATTAGTGATAATAATTTAGATATTCTTTATATTACTAAATCATGGTTAAAAAAATGACTACACCCCAGAAATCTCATTCGCTGCTCCCTCTGGTTATGCGAGAAAGCACATTGAGTGGGGAGAGCGGCTGGGGGATGAATCGCTTATATATTTAAGGACCAGTTAAAAGTTTCATTATTTTTTCATGTCTTCGATTAAAAATGCTAAATGCCACTGTTAAATGTAAATCCTTCCTCTACTTTTAAATGGATCCTTATTTACAAGCCACCTAGTCCTTCAGCTGTTTTTGTTTCTTTAAAATAAATAATTTCTGCATGCCTGTTAAACACAGACAATGTAGCCATTTTAGGAGATCTTCTAACCTACAGGTAGGCGAATAGTCCAATGTCGTAACCCAGAAAGTAGTCCAAGTCTGCTTGCCAATGAAATAAGAGCTGGTTTCAGCAGGCACTACTCACCCAGCTGAACATACAATTGATTGGTCTTTCATCCTTCTTCAGTCCACTTTTATGTCACGGAAACACTGCCATGGACAGAACATAAGTTATTCTTTTTCTCTTTATGGTCTCCATTGAGGGATTCATCCAAGAACCAATTCTGCTTTTTAAGTCATCCATGGGCCAAATTAAATTTGGATCAATAGTCAGCTCTACTTAATCATTTGTGTTCCATTTTATCTACTGACAACCCTGAGGGTAACACAGAGATGTTTATCTGGATCAAAAATTCATTAGATGATTTGATTCCCTTTAAAACCCATAAACCATGTCATCAAGCTCCTTCATTCAATTAGTTTACTGAGGATTTATATGCATCCAAATGGCAATGCAAAAAGTTTGAAAGGAAATGTAGGAAAAATTATAATTCCCTGGAACATGCTGGTATAAAGCGCTACTGTATTACTATAAAAATAATGAAAAAACTAAAGTGGCCAGATCTAATTATTTTCATGATGGCATTCTTCAGTCCAAATATCGAACGTGCTTTTTTTCCATAAACAAAAATGTGAAAATGGTCGGGAGCCTGGAAGTGCCTGCTCCAGGGCCACCCCACTCAGTAGTGACTGATTGCTCTTTCACAGCTCTTAATCCTTGTTGGTCCATTTTTGATCTAACCACTGATAATCAACTAATAGAAAAATTGACTTCTATTTCCTGAGACTCTCCATTAGATTTACGCCCATTATAAAAGGTAAAAGTTAAAGAAGCTGATCACTGTAGTTACCCCTCTGCTGACCATGTTGTTCACATCTTCTCTTGGAAATCAGCCCTGATTACATTGACTGAAAAAATCTAAGGCCGACCCCTCTTCTCTTTCCACCTACAGGCTATACACAAATTCTCACTCAGACTGAATAGTGAAGCGTTTCAATCTTAACAAAAACACTAGTTGCATTGAACAACTGGACCTCTGGCTGAAATCTAACTCTTTGGTTCTGAATTCCAACAAAACCGAAGACCTTATTTTTGGCAACCCCTCTCAATGGACATCTGAGTGGTGGGCTGAAAATGTAGAATCCCTTCTCACCCTGGCCAAAAAGGCTAGAAATCTTTCAACAAGCAAGAGCGACTTACCTTTGAAAATCATATAAACCTTAACTTCTACACGTTTATCTGTTTAGGATAACTAGAAAAGTTCTTCTATACCTGCCACCCTCCTCAAGGAAATTCCTGGTACAAAATTAGATTATCTTCAGAATACAGTGCTGTAACTCCCTGTTTGTGGGTCTTCCCTGTGATCTCACCAAAAGGTTACAGGTAGTTCAGAATGCTGCTGAATGTGTGGTCCAAGAACTAAATAGATGTTACTTGATTTCATTACACGTGGCGAGGTTCATTGGCGTACAGTTCATAAAAAGAGTCTATTTACAGCATTATATGTCCATCACAAAACCATTTATGCCCTTTAAACAAGAATGTTCATTTCTGCAATGATTTCATGATACATTCGACCACGCACCTTCTGTTCTAGTTCCCTTCATCATGTAGCAATTCCTAAATTTAGAAAGAATATACTGGACAGACGTGCTCTTTCTGTGGTCATATCTTAGTCTTAGAACACTCTTCCCCTCAATTGAGAGACAAGAAAACCTAGTTCTACAAAAAGTAGAGTACACATCTATTTGCAACCCCTGTATAGATCTCTCTGGTTTTTGGGTTACCTTAGAGTGCACGGACACTCCTTTCTGGGGTAACTATGGCCTATACATTATCTGAAATAAAATGAAATTACTCCTCCTGAACAATCAGTGATTGCCATCCTATCGTATGAATTAATCAAGGGAATGCCCTCATGAGCAGGCGCAATGACATCATTCCTTTATGCAGGCGATAACTTCATTTACTCTCTAAATGACGGACTTCATTAATAACTAATAGAGTCTTTCGTTCAATTCTCAGGATGTAATATAAACTGGGTGAAATGAGAGGAAAATGCCTCTATCCCATGTCACCACTAGAGCTAGTACAGCCGATCTCTGATTGAAGTGGGTACTAACAGAAGGGCATGCACTACTTGGTCATATTTCTGAATAAAGGCCGTGATGGGATGGTGAAAGATAACTTCTTACAGCTATTGATCAAAACACAAATATACGAGAAATGGTGCCAGCTCCACCTCTCCATGTGGGACAGATCCTAAGGAATCAAAATGGCGCTGGTCCGGGTATTTCATAATGTTCTAGGACTGTTACTATTAACAATAAAGAAAACATTACTGCCAGCATTGATTACAAAAGGTTTATGGGGATAATTGAGACAGTGACTGAATTTGCATAAACAATATGTGCATACAGAAGCGGGTGGGTTACGGTTGCCCCTTATAGCAACATGTTGCATTGCTAACCACCTGTCACACCTGCAATACCTTAATACAACATCCACCACAGGCTAACTTGAATCACGACTGAATGTTACATTCCAGACAGAAAACATGTTTTATTCCCTTATTCCCTATATGGACACTAACAGCCATGTTGGCAAATGGACAGTCCAATCGTAGCCACTATGCTTAAAGTCTGGAAATGAACCCTTTTCTCCACACCTCAGCTCCCTTATGCCACAACATTGGCCTAACTGCAAATCTGCTGGTATTAAAAGATAAGACCAACTAATAATACATTGATGCATTGTGGACTTTAATATTCTAAACACTCACTTTAACCTCACTCACACACAACATTAGAGATACTGTCAACTGGTACAGAGTATACGAATCAGACTGGTAGCAATCCTATAAATATGCATATATCTCCCATAAGACCCTATATCAGTGGTGCTGGAACAATTTTCAGTTTGGAGGAGTTTCCATCAATGTTAAATCACTGAAGTCATATGGACAAGTGTCCCACAAAGAACAAGTGCAGGAAATGAGCCAAGTCCAGTCAGCAGCAGATTGGTATTGCTGCAGTATGTAGCCAGTGATGCAGTTTGAAGCTCATTGTCACCAATATATTACTTAAGCATCGTGTGATAGTACACTCATTTACATTTTTCCTCGAAATAGCAAATATATTTGCAGAGGCATGCAGATTTGCTGATAAAATTACATAGCACACAAATGATAATGTGTGAAAATTGGGTTTCAGTGAATATTTATCATTTGCGCATCACCATGTAAAGTGTCTTTTTCTTTTGGTTCTAATAGTCTTTGTTTCCATCACACTTCAGAATTACATACAAATGTGCTTCATTTGTGCATACCTAACTGCTGACATATTTTGAAATATCTGTGCAGTACATTTACAAGCATTGAAATTTTCTTTGGTGTTAGATAAAAATAAATTACATTCTACAGCCTTTCCTATCACACTCCCAGTACCCAGCAAGACTGTCACATAGTTCACTTTACAAAATCCTCACTTTGCAAGCAGAAAAATAAAGTAAGCACTAATCTCCATGTTAAAAAAGCAGCAATTTGTCAGAATACATAGCCTGACATTTGACCTGTGTCTTCGAACCTACAGCAAATGTGACAAGCTAAAAACAAAATGTAAAGGCATCTTTATTGCTCATTCAACTTTCCGCGCCTATTTCTACATAGAAAAACCTGAGAGATTCAAAGGGATTTTATCGGGCCTATGTAGACTATTAATAGATCACCTTTATACTACTGTAACTCTTATGTCCTGCAAATCCTTCTGGTAAAACATATTGCACTTTGAATATTCACTTGAGGAATGGAAAAGACAGCTCACTACACATGACAAGCTTATTACGTGAATCCGTAATCAAGTTCTTTTATTACAAATTTTGTATAACTGGTATTGATCCTCTATGTGCCTACATAAAGCTGATCTTCTTCTCCACTCTGAATGTTGGCAATGCAACAGACTGACTGCAATTTGATCCACATATTGTGGAGCTGCCAAAACATGAAACCTTTTTGGGATGAGATCTGGACGACTTTATCCTCAACCTGTGGATTAACTCTGATTCCATCAGATCACCTAGCAGTCCTCTATGATGTATCAGACAGCACAATATCCACCTATCGCAGGCATCAATTGCTTGCGACATTGTTGCAAAAACACAGACCAATCTTGGGAAAGTCATCCTTTTAAATGGCTTTATGAGAATATGAAGAGCATATGAAACATATAGTGTGAAATACTTTACAACTTTATCTTGCACATTAAAATGCACAGCCCATGAGAGAACGGAAGGAGATGTATGCTGTATCTACTCTGAATTGCACAAATTTTAAACTAGGAAGGGCTGAAATTGCATATTTTTTTCTACGTGTAATATGCATATATTTTGTGAGAATTACATGTATTACACAAACTATGCTTGTGTGGTAATCTAGATGACAATTGTACTTGGTGTCCACTCTGTACCATACCCGCTCAATGTCGTCTCTGTGAAAGCTGTATTTGAAATGTGCCCTTAAATACAAAAGTCATGCAACATATTTGCTCAAAAAATTGTAGGATACTCTATGTGAAAATGGCACTCAATGTATGCCCAAGGGTACACAAAAGAACTTGAGATAACTGCTCAATGATTTGGAAAGTTGTTTCCATTACTTTTTCTACTGGAACTGATTTCCCACAAATGCAAAAATTATGCGAAAAGTACAGGCATAAGAAAAACAAAAAATATTCAAAATATGAGAGACACAATAATAGGAATGTATGTGATATTAGGCTTGCATACAAAAAATGTTCGGGCCTAGTTGAAACACTATAGCAACTTAGTAGGATTTCATGTATATACAACTGATTACTCACCCCTTCCAGTAGGTTTGCAGGTGCAGTCCTTGACCCTGTCAAATCATTTATGAGAAATTCAGTCCAATCTGTGCACTTCTCCTTAATTGCTAGAAAAAGAAGAACAGTACAATAGATTAATTAAATGACGAAAACAGGTTTCAATATTACTAAATTGGCATTCATTCATAATTTTAGACCCAAGCTGACCAATGTCAGAAGACTGACCAGGAATCTTGTCCAAGAGATTTTGGAAATTCTCTGGGCTCCCCTGTAACACTCCCTCCCTGACAATAGTCGTAAGTGTCCACCTTGCAAAGTTTTCCCCTATTCGAAACCATTTAATAAGCACATTTTTAAAAAAACTGTATTTTTAGCCTGATTTAAAAAAAAACAAAAAAACAGTAGGATGAAATTGTGAACTTTCAGAATTATCTACTTTGCTTATTGTTTATTTTGGTTTCATTAAAATATATTTACAGTGAGATTATTATTATTATTATTAGCAATTTGTAAATCACATTATTCACTTGACAGGTATCATGGCGCTATCAAACCACCACAAACCTTTCTTAATGCTGCAGCAGAAGGCACAGTGGCTTACAGCCTCTACTTAGGGAAGAGCCACATTTTTAGGTTCTTCCTAAAACTCATCAGATTTCTGTTAGCTCTGAGGGAGTTTGGCAGCCTGTTCCATAACTGAGCTGCCTTGACTTGGAAAGAGCTCCCGCCCATCCTTGTTTTCCTAAAGTTTGGCACACAAACAAGGTTCGCTGACGAAGATCGTAAGGGCCGTAGAGGTCTATAATGGCAGAATTTCCTTTGTAGTAGGCTCGTCCTGTTCCATTTATAACTTTATAGACTACACACATGGCTTTAAAAATACTTTTTTCTTTGACTGGTAGCCAGTGACGCTCCTTCAAAGTACTTGAAGCAGAATCAAATCTGAATGTGTTCAGTGCCAGTTTGGCAGCCATCACTTGTATCCTGTGTAACCTTGTAAGCAAACAATCAGGAGAGCCCAACAGAAGTGCATTACAGTAACCGATTTACTTAGCGCTGTACATTGCACTAGCAGTTTTCTCGCTGGCTGTGGTAATAATGGAACAATTTCTTATCAGGCCATGGCGCGTAGATGGCGTTTTGTTAATACGGGTTTCTATAGAAAGCTTCTCATTATGACCAACAACGCATTCTGCAGAAGTTTAAGGACATAGCCCAATACACAAATTACAAATGATAAAAAGCATCAAAAATAAAATAAGTATGAAGAAGGTTTTTATTGCCTTTTTCAAATACAATCCTGATCCTTGCGACAATGTGATTAAATAAGAATAATGTGTTAATCATGGTCCTATTGGTTGTACAAATAATATAAATCCAAAGAAATGCCAAAAGCAGTGTAGATCAAAGAAAAGTAACCTGGAGGCTAAGATAATACCAAGGTGAAAACAAATATGTTTTTATGTTCTCCCTGAAACAAAAATAAGGGAGAGTCGGCAAGAATAAACATCTGGAGGAAGTGCCAGAGTGTAGGAGCTGTAATGGACAAAGTTTGCTATCATTTAACATATAGAGTTCTAGAGTCCTTACCACCTGGATTACCGAATCTATTACTGTCAAGCAATCTTCCCATGTGTCACGGACTAGATGGGCAAGATAGAAAGATCCTTGGGGCGCTCAAAGTGAAAAGTTGACTCATCAATTTTTGAAACCATGCTTGTTAAATTTTATGTTGTTCATCCTCCCTTTTCATTTTCCCACATAATAGGTAGAACTTGAGGCAACACAAAGCTAAGCATTGGAGCAAAATTAGGGTATACTGGGTGGGTGGATTTGACATATACAATTGGCTCATACAGTGTCTCTCGTTGTTTTCACACTATACTTCAATCTAAACCGCTAGTCAGATATTTTCCATTCTTCGAGGAGAAGAAGCAGCAGCCTTTACTACCAATGCTCACTTGCAAAAGCTACACTTCAGTTTCCTCTGAATGACCCCCTCCTATGTCCCTATGGCATAGAAGTGTCCATGTGGCAAAAGTTGAACTCCTTCACGCTTCAGGGAATCATAATGAATCATACAAGCCATAGGCGAGATCCAGGGATGCATGTGATGGAGGTACAACAGGCTGTTCCTCTAGCCTGGTAGACGGAAATGCAGTCAGTGACTCTTTACTTCTGTGGGATCACACCAAAGCAGCACAAGTTTGTGGACTGGTAATGCTCTCTGGCCAAAGTCAGCAAGCAGCCTTTGCAGTTTAGCAACAATTTGATAGAGAATATATATTTCATAGCCAAGAATGACCGCTAGTCTCATTACTCAGATTCAAAAATATTTTATTTAGACAATGAAGTCTGTCAAAGTGCAGTAGTGCCAAAGTCTCATTATGTTGACCAGTTTGGCTAAATACATTATTGAAGGGATATCCAACTTTGGTCCAAGAAGCCCAGATCCATGTCACATTTTCAGGATAACCTCTGACTATGTAAATGATTCCCACTGAGATTCTTTCCACACAAATATACTTCATGTGGATAGCCTAACAATTTGGCTTAGATTCTCTCATCCTGCACCAGTCTTGGAAAGCAAAGCCCTATACGTTTATTATCTAGCCCTTAGTAGTATTTTAATACACAACTAAGCTGTGATGAGTGATCTTTTATTGGATTAAACAACGTGAAATCCCTGCATATCAATAACATTGAATTGACAGCTAAATTATTACAGCTTAGTTTATTGATTTTTTTGTGTTGTAAAGTTTGTGATAGTAGCCACTTCATATCATTGAAAACAGTGCAGCAATTTCAGATGTTAGATCGACCCTAACTAGCCTGACGCATTGATCCAGAATACAGCCATCTCAGTTTTGGTCTTTGTTTGGGTGAATCAGCACACAGAGGGCTGCTTTCCCTCTTGGATGGCAGATAATCCCTGTCGTGCTGCCAGCAGTTGGGTAAATTTCTTTAAAAAGGCTTGTTTTCAGCAGGAGCGATTCCTTTATGGGGTTGTTGGAGCATTGCCCCCACCCCTGCTACGAGGCACCACATGCATTACCATTAATTTAAAAAATCATATGAGTTTTTAAATGAATTCAGAAGGGGTGAGCCAGCATGGCCGGCATTGTGTTGAGCATGTGTTCTGGGCAGTGTATGGCCAAATCTTCTGATTGGCAGGCAACAGGTATTGAGTTAAGTGCGCATGTCGGGTTGGACAGGTCTCTTAGGGTAGCCAATCCAACGTGCACTTTAGCCCTCTTGAGACAGCACTGTTAAGGATCCAGGGGGAACACAGCTCAGCTACCCTGGTCTCCGTTGGAGTGCTGGGTTCACCTGCTTCTACCAATCCTTGCTTTTTTCTCATGCTGTTTACTACCAAAAGAGCAACGTACGGATTGGTTCTGTTCATGGCAGTTCCTGTGCTCAGAAGGCTTACAGTGATGGGTCATGTACTATTCTTTGGGGTGTCATGTCAAACAATGCACCTCAAGTAAACAAGCAGTGGATAGATGTGTAATGGTTTCCTGTGCCCAGCGCCTAGCCTTGAACGCCAATTCCCTCCCTGCCTGCCTACAGCAGGACCATGCATAAAATGCAGAGTGAGGTCTGTGCCCTGCTGCTGCAACAGTTCATGCGCACCTCGCTGGTGACCTGGGTGAGGTCAGGCTCTGGAGAAGGCTTTTAGTTATATCATGGTTTGCAAAACGTTTAGTCTCATTGCACACACACACTCGTTAGATAAACACACTACCTTTGTATACGAGTCCTTGGGAGGAACAGGGCGACAGGCCGCAACTGAAGTTAGTCAGCACTGCTGCTTGTGTCTGGTGGCCATGGTAATAGCGGGAGAGTCAGTAAAATGAGGGTTCACAGCCACCGGGAGCAGTAAATGAAGAGGAAGAAGAGGAAGCAATTCTGCTTATAATTCTGACCCGTTCTTATTAATGCAAGCGCATTTCACAGAATGGTTTAGTTGCTTTTCATTTTCATCCAATTCACCAATTGGGAGCAGACACCGGGGCAAGCTGTGTCTACCACTTCGATGCATTAGTTAAGACTTTAAGTACATACAGCTGGCACGTTTGTCTGCATGTAGCTTGTTGTAGGCCTTGTGTTCATTTCTGAAGCAAAATACAATCTGGCCATGTCAGTATTAACCCCCCTCATTGGCGGGCATACTTGTACTGTGCCGTGTTGATGCACACACCGTGACCAGTGACTACACAGTCCGGCAATTGCATCGACGAAGCATAAATGAATGAAGAAACAAACAGCGCCTACTTCGCGAGCCTCACTTCTTGTCTGTGATGCTAAAATCACATCAAAGAACAGCCAGCACAAAGAAGTACTTTAGGGCCCAGTGCAATGTGCTTAAATTCAGGGTGCTGCTTTTAATATTTGTTGTGAACTTACAAATCACGACTTCACAACCCGGGGATACAAGGAGCCACCGTTGACTGGATCCAATCTTTTCTCTCCGGCAGAACACAGAGGATCCGACTCCCTCCCTTCCTCTCCAAACCCACTGATATCAACTGTGGAGTACCCCAAGGATCATCGCTCAGCCCCACGTTTTTCAACATCTACATGGCCCCCCTCGCCGCCATCGTCAGACAGCATGGGCTCAGCATAGTATCCTACGCCGACGACACCCAGCTCATCCTCTCACTCACGAAGAATCCCGAAGGCACCAGACTCTGCTTCCAGGAAGGAATGAAGGACGTCGCAGCCTGGATGAAAAACAGCTGCTTGAAGCTCAACTCAGAGAAAACCGAGGTCCTCATCCTTGGACCCTGCACCTCCGCCTGGGACAACACCTGGTGGCCCTCCGCCCTTGGGAATCCACCCACCCCTACAGACCACGCACGAAACCTCGGCATCATCCTCGACTCCTCCCTCTCCATGAACCGCCAGATCAACGCCGTTGCTTCCGCCAGTTTCAACTGCCTGCGCATCCTCCGCAAGACCTTCAAATGGATCCCCCCCGACTGCAGAAGGACCGTCACCCACGCTCTGATAACCAGCAGACTGGACTACGGCAACGCCCTCTACACCGGAATCAACAGAACTCTTCTACACAAACTCTAAACCAGCCAGACTCGTCCTCGGGACTCCGCGCCACGAACACATGACCCAACACCTACGAGACCTCCACTGGCCCCCATCGAGAAGAGGGTCACCTTCAAACTCCTCACTCACGCCTACAAATCCCTCAACAACATCGGACCCAAATACCTCAACGAGAGAGTTTCCTTCCACGTACCCAAGAGGAACCTCCGCTCCGCCAACCTCGCCTTGGCAGAGGTCCCCCGCATCTGCAGAAACAGAGCAGGCGGGAGAGCCTTCTCCTACATCGCGGCCAAGACCTGGAACGAGCTCCCGGTGAACATCCGACGTTCCCTACCCTGCAAACATTCAGGAAGGAACTCAAGACCTGGCTCTTCGACTAATTCCGGAGCTGCAACCCCCCCCCCCCCGAGCGCCTTGAGACCCTCACGGGTGAGTAGCACGCCTTATAAACCACTGATTGATTGATTGACAAATTCTCCTCAGGCTCACATTAATGTAGCATCGCTACAGAGAGAACAAAAAACTAAACTGATATACATTACCCCTAGCGGATGCCTTTTTTACAGTGCCATTTTACTTAAATGAAGACAACAAGATATATTTGCTATGTGCATGCGGTTCAAAAATTTCAGTTTTAAAGGGAGCTAAGTATATTTTCTAAAAACTGATAGTGCCAGAGCGAAAACCTTCAGTTAACAGGAATCAGAGCGCACAACTGCAGCAACCTGTGGTCGTGAAGAACCTGTGTCCAAACTAACGAGCATTCAAAATACCAAAGCACTAGCCATTGTTATGCAGAAAATTGACTCTTCTATCGATAAGTAAAGAGACACATGCAGTCATTGTAATTCCACAGCTCTGAAGTATTTGAAGAGGCACTGAAATGGGCTAGAAAGGACTGTGTTAATAATTTAGCCCAGTCATGGCTAACTTGACGCTAGCAGGGAGCTGATGTGTAGCTGGTTCTCACCCAGTTAAATGCCTGCCATGTGGAGGCGTTTCGCCTTAGTACATCCGAACCATTATAAGACTGCATTGAGTGGCATTTATTAAAAGTGAACATTTTTAAACATTCACTTACTAGAAACATTCTGCCTCTCCCTTACAACAATGCCATTCATGAACTAAGGCAAATCTGTTGTCATGTGCACCCTATCTGTGGTCTAGATTCTTATTGCTTTTAAAATGGACTATATGCCCCTTTTTCTATCAAACTTTTCTTAGAGGGAGAACCCCCCGCCCACCCCGATCCTTCCTTATGCCAGTCGGGCTCACCTGCGAAGTTAAATGCGCCCCTAACTTTTATGCTCACCACTTTGAAAAATTACCAGCCGCCACTCGGTAACAGTGAAGATGTTTCAGGCCAAGTCCCCCTCAAGATTTGTAGACTTGTAAAGGGAATTTCGAATTGTAATCTTTGTGTTGCTGAAAGAGCGAAATGTTCTTGTGAATTGTAGGGGTGCATCATAATCACTGATAGTCCGCACCCGCATGTACTCAGACATATATTCATATATATTCAGTTGTATATCCATGCATGTTTAGTAAAGAATGAATAGTTCACTGAGATAAAGTGAATCAGCAGTATAATTGTGTTATGAAAATCATGTAATGTAATGCTTATTGAATTGTGTGAACATAATGCATAGAGAAATTAGTTCGTGTGTAATTCAGTTGCAGTAGTTTAAACGTGCACCATATTAAAGTTGCACATGTAATTCATTGTTTGCATATAAATTGTAATGAAAATGCTTATAGGGAAAAGTAAGATGTGTGTTTAAAAGTTATATGTAAAGGCCTGACTACATATATGCTTAGGGAAGGCCTGGTTTATTCTTATGTTAGCTTATTTTGTAGGCAGAGAAAAGTTTCTCTTGGTAAGGCTCCCTGGGCACAAACGGTAGATTTAATTTGCACAGTAGAAGGTTTCTGTTGAACGTATCTTTGTTGCAGGTGCAAGGACACATGTCTCGTTAGTAAAGACTAACTCTTTGTTTTCAAAAGTTAGAGAGATGGGAGGCATGGTACGGGAGTGCAATGGAATTTAGGGATGATACTTTCAGCGGAGAAGGTGCCTGGGACTCAAGGTCATCGCAACCGTCCAGGATGAAGTAACCGTTTCGATGGAAAAGTACAAGAAAGAAGACCTGGCCAAGGAGGCGTGATTAAGGCGTGTACAATTGTATTTGAGTTTTGTATTAGGGATAGTGCCCCGAGGGAGGAGGCCAGAGAAGAGGTAGGGGAGACCAGAGAGGAGGACAGAGCTGAGCTTAGGTATTATGTGATTGCACTTCTTAGGAAGTCTTCACAGCTGACACCTTTTATTCACTCTTGCCTGGGAAAATCGTTATGCAGGGATGTCACTAAGTGTTAGTGTAGGGACAGCAATTGATTTAAAGCTTGCTTAGATAAATGAAGAGCAACGTAGAAATTGGAGCAATCATAGCTTGGTTGATCCTTCTAGAACTATCTATTCTCTTTATTCTGAGTCGGATGAGACTCCTGCATAGACTATTATTTGTATTAGTGCCCATCTATTTCTTTAACCTCGTGTTGAGGTGCTTACATGTCCAGTTATTTTTGGCGATAATAAATTCTTAAACTTGAATTCGGAGTCAGTGGTCCTTTTAGACAAAATGAATGCTGTTATATAACCAGATAAGATTCTCTCCTTTACACTATTCAACAGGTAAAAAGATCTTGGCGACCAGAAGGTTCTTATAGATAATTAGATAAGAATCGGCGTTAACAGTTGGTAGCAGAGTAGGATGGTTACCTTTGATGGTAAGGGGAGATCTAGAGCAAGATAGGAGACTAAGTTGCCCCATAGAACCCGAGTGACGCAGATCCAGAGGACCGCGGGAGAAAGATGTCGGAGGTCGTTGAAAACTGACGGAGAGTGACGGTGCGGCGGAAGTAGCAGTTCGTGGTAGAGTGAGTATGAAAAGAGTGGAGTTTGGTAGATTGCGGTGTTTTATTGTTGCGTGATGTCTTGCGGAGTTGGAAAGAGAGTTGTGTGATTGAGAACCGGACCGTGAGCGCGCGGGACCGGGAGATTTATTGTGGTGTAGAATACACCCAGAGTTGAGAGCGTTGACCAGAGGTTGTGGGGTCACGAGACGTCATTGACAGACCCACTGAAGATAAGGAACACATGTGTGAGTGTGTGAATAACCGACGCAGGTCGTAGGTTATTGTGTGCAGAACATCGAGTGATTGAATCCTATCGAGTGCGTTAGAGGCGATTGTCCGGTCGTTTCGCGGACAGACGGTTGCCAGATTGAGGTCAACAAGCTCAAGAGGCTGATCGGTCATTGGTAAGACTGACGGTCAGAGAGGTAATTGTTCGGTAGGACGGACATTATTTCAGAGTATGATTGGGACAGTTGCGAGCGAGAACGAGTGAATTAGGAAGGAGGGGAACTGCTGCGAGCGGAGGAAAAGTGACGTCAGACAAGTGCCGCGCTGCGATAGGCCGGTTGGTGTGAGCCGCGCTGGCATTGGTGGATTGAAATCAGGAAGTAAAAGCTGACATTTTGAGTGCAAATACAAAGTTGATTCATCATGAAATGTTTTAAAGTTTTACGGGAACTTTGTACAGGTGATAGGCATGTGGTTACTCGGGAAGGAGAGGAAGCTCCTCCCGAGGATACGCCAGCACATTATATGGCAAAGAATGTAGGATTGCATACTATAATATGGCTTGAGAATTGGTATAAAATGACAGAAGGAGAAGGAGAATTGTCTTTCCCACGCTATGGTACTTTCAGGTTAGAGGTGTTGTACCAGCTAAAAAGTATAATGGCTTCTTTACGACCACTACCTAGACCAACACAGTTTGAGGCGCTACATGCGTGGATTAGAGCAGCGTACGATAGGAGGAAAGACAAGAGCCAGGAAAGGGTGAAGAAATCGGTCAGGGCATTTCAAGATGCAAGGTGGGATGCACTGGAGAAAAGGTGGAGAGTGGAAACAATCGAGGGAGATAAGTTATACCCATTGCTAGTACAAAATGGAAAGATTATAAGAATCGATGAGGACGACAGTGATACAGACGACAGCCTGTTAGATAGGTTGTTGGCAGAGAGGCCACCACCATTTAATCCAGACTCAGAAGAGGGAAAGCCGACTCCAGCAGTAACAATTGATGGGAGCCAGAATCAGACTAGCATGAGAGTAGTGGGAAGGATTTCCACAGGAACGGAAGGGGCAACGACGTCCATGATAACACAGCCTCCTGTTGGGAGCACAAGATTACCGGACTCCTTGACAGTACCGGTTACCATTGGTCCTATAGTACCGGTGTATGACCCAGACCGAGTGAGAGAAGGGAGCTCCGTACAGATGGGAAGGGAAGAAGTAACTAGCGAGAGCGGGAACGGGTTCGGAGTACGAGTAGTTCATTTCCCAAGACCATTGGAGACAAGTACGCAGTTACCGGCTACTGCAGACTCTTCCTTTAGACAGGAGGATGAGAGACCAGTCAGACCGAGGTCTTTGCACGAATCCAAGTCAGCTTTGAGGATGTGGACACCAACAGTAACAAACCAAAGTGATAGGATGCTAGGAGATAGGGCACAAAACATCTCGGAAGATAGACCAAGTTCAAGGAATATGATGGAAGGGAATAGGTCACAAGGACAGAATAGTGACTGTGATGAGCGGGATGGTTCAACTTGTCGAGAAGTACTGAGGAGTGCAGTACAGGCAAGGTTGCTAGACGTAGTAAGGTTGAAAGCAGAGGTAGACGAGATGATTAGCGGGGGTCTGCCTCTGGAAAGGATAGAAATTTATGGATCAGATGAGCTGCTGTTTGTAGCAAAAGATGTGACTCGAAAAGCTAGAATGGCACATGATAGATTAAAGGAATTGGCCAAAAGATATGAGGTAGACCTGAACAAAACTAAAGCGTTGCAGGGACCGCATAGATTACAATACAGTGACCAGGAGCTGGAGGAGAAAAGAATCACAGGATTAAGGACACACACCAGAGACCTGATTGTAGGAATGAGAATATGGATTTTGTTGGACAAATGGGAAGAAAGGTGGTCCAAGAAGAAACTAGCAAAGAAAGCTGAGGGGGAAACGCCGCCTCCAGGAGGGGGGGCGACGGGTGTTGGAAATTTTCCTTTACGGGAAGTACAGAATGGAGGGTATGTGCACGTGCCGTGGAATAGAGGTGATTTGGCTGCATTTACAAATGATTTTCCTCGGCTGAGGGAGAAACCAGTAGAGTGGTACAAGCAGGTTGAGCGGTTTGTAAAAATTTCAAAAGTATTGTGGATTGATTTGAACACCTTGTTTGACATAGTGGTACCGGGAGATTTGTGGACAGCTTGTAAAGTCGCTGTCGAGTGGCCGACTTCGGAACCTGAAAGGGAGCCGGTTACAAATGGCCCATCACCCTTAGTAATGAAAAAGTATGAGCAGGTGATTACATGGCTAAAACTGAAGATTTCACCCCAAGATATAGATTGGGTTAAGATAGATCGGACTGTACAGGAACCCAAAGAAACGGTGCATGAATATTATGAAAGACTTCTGCAAGCTTTTAAACAGTATAGTGGGTTAGATATCTTGGACCCCAAGGATATGGGACAGTTTGTCTCAAAGTTTGTACTGGGTCTGAGAATGGAAGTCAGCCTCAAGATACAGCACCATTTGATCTGCTGGCAGAACAAGCCGTTAGATGAAATTTTGAGGTATGCGAGATACTGTAGTGATGAGGTGGAATCGAAACATCGGAAGCTAAAAGACAAATTGATGCTTGTCCAAATGCAGACAGCACAGGGTCAGCCTAATGGAGGGACCTTAGGAAGAAAACAAGGAAATTCCCAGGGGAACCAGAATGGGCAAGGACAGGGAAAGGGAAAACCAGTAGACCCCAAGACAGGAGTGGACGTGGCCACACTGAAGAAGACCACGGCGTGTCATCTTTGTCGCCAGGTCGGACATTGGAAACGCGAGTGTCCTTTGAACCCAGTTAATCAGTTGCAGGAAGAGGAAGAGGGGGCTCAGGCACCCGCGCAAGAGGTAGTTAACACAGTGACGAGGCCTAGGACGATGAAAGGGGGGGTATACAGCTCTCACGCCCAGGTTCCCCAGGCTCCAAGGATTACACAAGGAATACGAACGTACCAACAGATGCCCCTGTTCGAAGATTATGACGAGAGTAGCTTAGAGCCTTTATCCTGACGGTGCCTGAGGGGGGAGGAAGACTGCACGCTTGGAGCGGTCTTGGAGGTAGACCAGAGAGGACCTTTTGTGGAGGCAGATATTGAGGGTCATCCTGCCACACTTTTGGTTGATACTGGTGCTACCCGGTCTACTGTAAGATCAGCAGTGGTCCCTAACCTACCCCTCTCGGGACAATCAATCCAGGTTGTTGGAGTAGCGAACAAGAGAATAAGCAGCCCATTGACAGAACCGATCTTAGTAAAGATAGGTTCCTTCCAAACTAGACATCAGTTTGTAGTGTGTGATACGAGTCCAGTTTGCCTTTTGGGAAGAGATCTGTTGTGCAAGTTGAACTGCACGATTTATTGTACGCCTCAGGGAGTGGAAGTCCAGACGAGGGACGACGACGCTGACTTTAAGGTTACTAATCAGCATCTGTGTATAGATCTGTACCCAATGGTGACTGTGGAAGAACTTCCACCTGATTTGAGAGACGCAGTGTCATCTGTAGTGTGGGATTTCGCAGGCGATGAAATAGGTCTAATCAGAGGGGTTGAACCAGTGCGGATTGAGGTGAAACAGAATGTTGATTTCCCCAGGACACCTCAATACAACTTGTCGCCTGAAACGATTGCAGGGATAAAACCTGTGATCGAGACTTTTATTGAGAAAGGCATTCTGAAAGAGATCAGAGGTAGCCCCTGTAATTCACCTATAATGGGACTACAGAAACCGAGCGGGAAATACAGGATCGTGCAAGACCTGCGAAAGGTCAACACGATAGTTGTCCCTTGTTGTCCAGTGGTACCGAATCCATCAGTAATACTGTTCCAGATCCCATGCGAAGCTGAGTGGTTTACGGTCATCGACTTGTGTCAAGCCTTCTTTCGATACCGCTCCACGAGGAAAGCCAATTTCTTTTTGCATTCAGGCTGGAAAGTCGCGTGTTAACATGGTGTCGTATCCCTCAAGGGTATACGGAAAGTCCATCGATCTTTAACCAGATCCTGAAAAAGAATCTTGAGAGTCTTGTGTTGCCGCAGAACTCAGTCCTAGTGCAATACATAGACGATTTACTCATTGCCTCAGAAACAGAAGATGCTTGCAGAATTGACACTGTAGCCCTGTTGAACCACTTAGCAGAGAATGGACATAAGGTGTCCCCGAACAAGCTGCAGTTCTGTTTGAATGAGGTACAGTACTTGGGACACAGATTAGAAAAAGGCAAGAGGAAGGTGTCACCAGACCGAATCGAGGCAATAATGAGTATGTCAGTACCCACTACACAGAGAGAAGTTAGGATGTTCCTGGGAATGGTTGGCTACTGTCGACAGTGGATTCCTAGTTTCTCCTTGAGAGCAAAGCCTTTGCAGAGGATTACACACAAGGATGTGAGTGATCCGGTACCATGGGACGAGGAGTGCTTGATGTCATTCCTGAAATTGAGAGAGGAATTGTGCAGTGCTCCGGCACTGGGAATGCCTGATTACAACAAGGCCTTTTCATTGTTCTGTTATGAGAGGGAAGGATGTGTATTAGCAGTGTTAGCTCAGAACCATGGAGGTGTCCGTAGACCAGTTGCCTATTTCTCAGCTACTCTAGATCCAGTAGCTTCTGCGTTGCCCGGATGTCTAAGATCCGTTGCTGCAACAGGTGTCAGCATTGAAAGATGTGAAAGCATTGTAATGGGACATCCACTGACTGTACATGTGCCACATTCGGTTGAGTTATTGATGACCAGGACCAAGACTCAGCACCTAACGAACAATAGGTTAACAAGGTACGAGCAAGTCATACTTGCCGCAGAGAATGTGACTCTGAAAAGGTGCTCTGTCTTGAACCCTGCGACATTGATGCCTACACCGAACACGGATGATGAAGATTGTGCGGACCATGATCGTCTCGATGTGACCGAACTTTGCACCAAACCGAGACCGGACATTGTCGATGAACCGTTGGCCGACCCAGATGAAATTTTCTTTGTCGATGGTTCATGCTTAAAAGACAGTGTGGGGCAATTGAGAGCAGCGTTTGCTGTGTGTACCATTTCGGGAGTGGTTGAGGCCGCTTGCCTAGAAGGAGTACGCTCCGCGCAGGTAGCTGAGATCATTGCCTTGACCCGTGCCTGTTTGGCCGCTGATCGAATTCGAATCAAGATTTACACCGACAGCCAATATGGGTTTGGTGTGGTGCACGACTTCGGGCAGTTATGGTCTCAGAGGGGATTTTTGACATCATCTGGCTCACCCATTCGGAATGGAGAATATGTAAGACAACTGTTGGATGCATTACAGCATCCGAAGGAAATTGCTGTTGTAAAGTGTTCCGCCCATGGGAAAGGGGAGGACTTTGTGTCATTGGGTAATAATTACGCGGACGAGGTCGCCCGTTTCTGTGCAGAACAGGGATGCATATTCACAGATAGATACGCAGGGGAGAGCCAAGAAAGAACCGAGCTCAGCATAATGTTGGCCATGGCAGACACTTGGGAAGAGCTTAAGCGATTGCAGGATGAAGTTTCAGACCAGGAGAGAGAGGGATGGATCAAAGCTGGTTGTGAGAGAGGAGATGTGGATGTGTGGGTATCCAACGATGGGAGAGCCGTATTACCAGAAGAATTGTTGAGTCCGATGGCAAGGCTGATACATGGACAGGCACACCTTGGTAGAGATGCAATGATGAGAGTGTTTAGACAGACGTGGTACAACCCACGATTTCGAGCAATGGCGGAAACAGTGTGTCAGAGGTGTGTTACGTGTCAGCAGATGAACGCTGGAAAGAAAACTGTAGTTACATTGAGTCACATTGGGAGGTCAGGTGGGCCTTTCAACAGAATACAGCTAGACTTCGTGGAAATGCCTAAGTGTAATGGGTTGAGGTACATTTTAGTGCTGGTATGTGTATTCTCACGGTGGGTGGAGGCTTACCCAACACGTAGGTGTGACACCCTCACAGTGGCTAAGTTATTATTGAGGGAGCTCATATCTAGATTCGGGATACCGACCTCTTTGGAATCAGATAGAGGAAGGCACTTCCACAGTGAAATCATGAAGTTACTTTGTGCTGCATTGAATATTGACCAGAGACTCCACTGTAGTTACAGACCAGAGGCTTCTGGGATGGTGGAACAAGTTAATGGAACTTTGAAGGCCCGGATGGCAAAAATGTGTTCTTCAACATCCCTGAAATGGCCCGACGCTTTGCCGCTCGTGCTGATGAGCATGCGAAGTGTCCCAGACAGGAAAACCGGGTTGTCCCCCCACGAAATTCTAATGGGAAGGGCAATGAGGTTGCCGGCAGTACCAGCTACAGCCTTGATAAGCATCACTGATGACTTGATTCTCGATTATTGTAAAGGACTCTCTGATGTGGTCCGTTCTGTATCCCAGCAGGTGCAAGCAGCAGTGGTCCCAGCCTCGAGTGATCTGTGCCATGACTTGTGTCCCGGAGATTGGGTGCTCGTCCGGAAGCACGTGAGGAAGAGTTGCTTGGATGCCCGTTGGCGTGGCCCGTATCAGGTGATACTCATCACGAACACAGCAGTAAAGTGTGGAGGATTGCCGAACTGGGTGCATGCCTCCCATACCCGCAGAGTTTCAGCACCCTTGGAAGAAACAGCTCCTCTCGTAAATGAAAATCCAGCTGATGTGGCAGGGCCACATGAGAGGACAAGTCAAGCTGTAAGGGTCGCTGACACAGCTGGTGGTGCACTAGAGCAAGCTGAAGGGGGTTTCCACAGTTCGAACCCTGACTCAGACACCGAAGACAGAAACGGTGCAGTGGGCGGAGAAGAGTCAGATTCAGCAGAAAGAGGAAGTAGTGCACTGGGTTTAGCAGGGGAAGGCAGACGAACGAACAGAAGTGCAGAAAGTTGGCCTGAAAGACAGAGGCGACGGAACCTGAAGTTGGCACCTGAAAGAGACCTTGCCCCAGTGTCTGAAGCATCTGAAACAGAGGCAAGCGACGAAGACCAGGCTCAAGATAGTCGGCGAAGGTCGAAAAGAACCAGAGTGCCTTGTCGCAGATACTCTACCCCTGAGTGGACTTACACAGTGTTTGATGCAGGGGGTGGTGAGCACGGGAAGGCTGAGGTCAGTGCTGGTGGTTCGTCGGAGCCCGAATGTGGTGGTGAAGGTGGTGCTGCAGTTGCCGGGGCTCGAAGTAGAAGGAACACTGACCCTCACAGTTCCGAATCCCCCGCTTCTGAGTGAAGTTCGAAACTTGGTTCTGCATCGACTCGAATTTCCGTCTTTTGGGTTTGAGCCGTCTTCACATGAAATGGTAATCTTGCGTCTTGAACTTTTGTATCACGTTCTGGTATTGCTCAATGAGGATCTTATTGTGGATCAACTATAATCTGTAAATAAAAGTCTAAAAGAAGAAGATAACCTAGGTCCGAGTGGAAGAAGAATAAATTTAGTGACTTTCCACAGAAGAGGAACGAAAACTAGGGAAGTCTTTTTCTGGACTGTGTAAATAAGATTGTGATCGAAAAGGGAAAATCCGGAGATTTCATGGTTGCTCGAGCTGGTTAAGCAAGTCACGAGTAAAGGACACAGAGACTTTTTCAGGGTTCATTGCTATAACCAAGACTTTTGAGAACTTTCGAAACCATGGAGCCGGGAGATCCCAATCGTAGATCAAAATGGATTGTAGGCGTACTTATAAGTAGTGTGATAGTTTCTATAATCATAGTAATCATAGTCTCATATACTGGTTCGCATGAGCTAGAAGTGCAGGGGGTGCCAGGGACACCTACACCTACTACACCTAGCCAAAGGGGGTAAACATGGGAGCTGACAGAGCTTTGCTATTAGAAGAAAGTCGTAGGTTACATATAGATTTATCTAGGAGTGATTTTAAGCTTAACGCATATGCTAAGCTGCTATATGAGTATGTTGATGTGATGGATGCGAAGGATTGTTATGTGTGTATGCAGTTGCCTGCTTCAGTGGACGAGGGTATTAGGTACCACCATCTTCCACTGACTTATGGAATTTCATGTAGTCTTTTGCTTAGTTTATTTTATGAAAGAGATCAGTTTGAGTATTTCTTTTCCAATTTCGACGCAGTGCTTCCTGAAGTCCCAGCTTACAAGCATTTGAATAAGTATGACTATTATAAGACCGAGGATAGACTCAGGAAGTTCTTCATACCGAGTTTGGAATTGGATACAACATTCGCTCACAGACACAATCTGACCTGCTCGATGTCAGATGTGGAGAAAAAGTTTGTAGATCAGGTAGAGGACAGGTATAGAAAGCTGACCCACTCACGAGACTTGGGGCATCACAGGCTTGATTGGACAGATGAAGAAAAGTTGCATAAGACCAAGGGAAGCTATGGTCCTATAGCGTTAGACAAAGAGCAGAGGGGTAAGTTGTGTATAAGGCGTTATCAGACTTACTACGAAAAGGTTGCAGTGGGACAAAGCACTTGTGATCACGTTTTCACCATGGCAGATGTGGCAAAAGATTTTCTCCAAGGTCCTGTACAAGTGATACCAACGGTGTATTATGTATGTGGGAAGAATGCTTATGTGAGGTTGCCTGCAAATTGGTATGGAACATGTTATTTGGCAATAATATTTCCAAAGATTTACCATACAGAGGATTTGGATCTTCTAGAAGGTGGGGAGCATTCAAGAGCGAGAAGGGCTGTAAGTGCAGGAATCGTTGTGGGAGATATCTTTGGAGCTATGATACCCAGTCTGGGAGTAGTCTTGAATGATGTGAAAATCCGGAGGTTAGCGACTGTGGTGGATGAATTTTCAATGAATACAGCAAAGTCATTGGTGTTGGTGGAAGGAGAGATGTTGTCGATAAGGGCAATGGTTTTGCAGAATCGCCTTGCTTTGGATGTCTTATTGGCAAAAGAGGGCGGAGTCTGTAAAATGTTGAAGGTTCAAGAGTGCTGCACTTATATACCAGACCGTAGCAAGGATCTGGAGAAATATATAAGTAATATCACTACAATCCACACAAAAATAGCGGATTTGACCGAAGAGGGGGCCTGGGAAAAAGTTGGTAAGGGTTTTGGTCAAGTGGGAGGTTGGTTTGCAAATCTAGGAAAGGGATTCCTTGGGTACTTTCTGAGACCCCTCCTTATTGTGGTGGTTTGTGTGGTTTGTTTGTGGATTTTGATCAAGGCCTACAAGTGGTATAGAGCAGGTCGAGTCAAGAGAGCTTTGAGGGAAAATGAGATGAGATTGGCAAGACTGCAGGACAGTCAGTATCAAAGGCTCAAGAGCATGGAGAAACTAAGATCAGGGAAAATGGCAACGAGTTCTGTTTAGGTCGGTTCTTTCTCCAAGGGAGTTGAATGGGATGTGATGACAGGAGTCATCAAAGGGGAGAACTGATAGAGCGAAATGTTCTTGTGAATTGTAGGGGTGCATCATAATCACTGATAGTCCGCACCCGCATGTACTCAGACATATATTCATATATATTCAGTTGTATATCCATGCATGTTTAGTAAAGAATGAATAGTTCACTGAGATAAAGTGAATCAGCAGTATAATTGTGTTATGAAAATCATGTAATGTAATGCTTATTGAATTGTGTGAACATAATGCATAGAGAAATTAGTTCGTGTGTAATTCAGTTGCAGTAGTTTAAACGTGCACCATATTAAAGTTGCACATGTAATTCATTGTTTGCATATGAATTGTAATGAAAATGCTTATAGGGAAAAGTAAGATGTGTGTTTAAAAGTTATATGTAAAGGCCTGACTACATATATGCTTAGGGAAGGCCTGGTTTATTCTTATGTTAGCATATTTTGTAGGCAGAGAAAAGTTTCTCTTGGTAAGGCTCCCTGGGCACAAACGGTAGATTTAATTTGCACAGTAGAAGGTTTCTGTTGAACGTATCTTTGTTGCAGGTGCAAGGACACATGTCTCGTTAGTAAAGACTAACTCTTTGTTTTCAAAAGTTAGAGAGATGGGAGGCATGGTACGGGAGTGCAATGGAATTTAGGGATGATACTTTCAGCGGAGAAGGTGCCTGGGACTCAAGGTCATCGCAACCGTCCAGGATGAAGTAACCGTTTCGATGGAAAAGTACAAGAAAGAAGACCTGGCCAAGGAGGCGTGATTAAGGCGTGTACAATTGTATTTGAGTTTTGTATTAGGGATAGTGCCCCGAGGGAGGAGGCCAGAGAAGAGGTAGGGGAGACCAGAGAGGAGGACAGAGCTGAGCTTAGGTATTATGTGATTGCACTTCTTAGGAAGTCTTCACAGCTGACACCTTTTTATTCACTCTTGCCTGGGAAAATCGTTATGCAGGGATGTCACTAAGTGTTAGTGTAGGGACAGCAATTGATTTAAAGCTTGCTTAGATAAATGAAGAGCAACGTAGAAATTGGAGCAATCATAGCTTGGTTGATCCTTCTAGAACTATCTATTCTCTTTATTCTGAGTCGGATGAGACTCCTGCGTAGACTATTATTTGTATTAGTGCCCATCTATTTCTTTAACCTCGTGTTGAGGTGCTTACATGTCCAGTTATTTTTGGCGATAATAAATTCTTAAACTTGAATTCGGAGTCAGTGGTCCTTTCAGACAAAATGAATGCTGTTATATAACCAGATAAGATTCTCTCCTTTACACTATTCAACAGGTAAAAAGATCTTGGCGACCAGAAGGTTCTTATAGATAATTAAATAAGAATCGGCGTTAACATTGCCAAGAGTCAAAACAGTTCTTAGAAATATATTGTAATGATTGGCGATTTCTTTTGGTTGGACCAGATCTTGTCTGTATGGTTTTGCAGTCCCTAGAGTTTCTATATTTCTTTATTGTCATTCCTGCACAAACAAATTTCAGTAGTCCAGTCTTGGTAACACCAAGTTTATAATTAGTTAAATGTGATGAGACACCTTAGGGAGCAAAACAATCCTTCTCAGCAGCATGGGGTGGAAATTATTTTACTCACTGCTATTATCTGATGAAGAAATGACAGCTGTGAATGGAACCATACTCAAGGGTTTTTACTGCTATAGAAGGAGTCATTGGGAAACCAAGGTGCACTGGCCTGATGAAGGGCTGCATGTCACAGGAAGTATCTCTGGCTCTGAGGATGTTTGCTTTTGGGTTGTTCAGCAAAGGTGGGTGTCAACAAAACATAGTGTGAACTGCCCGTGAATATACCTTTATGTATGCAACCTATTATCTCACGCATGTCGTATTTTAAAATCCGAAAGAAAACGAAATATAAAAAATAGACTTCAAAGTAACTACTGCCTCTAGTTGCCTTCACAAATGAGGTAGAAAACAAAATAACAAAAGTCCCAACTCGGGGATTTAGTCTGGAGTATGTTAAGGAATCGTGTTCAGAGTAACTAATTCACATCTAAAATATTTAAGTCATATCGGCTTCAACCAGGTCATGAAAATGCTGGAACAAAAGGATGACCTCTAGATTCTTCTGAATGGAGAAGATCAGGAAGCAAGGATCCTACAAAGAGGCTGCAGTATTTATGAGGCCTGTGGCGTCTTCTGCCTGGAAGCGACAGCTGACATCATCACCTTATCTTGTGAGAGGTGTAGGCTGTCCTCCAGACGGTGAAACGTGATAGGAAGCGGTGAACATCTAAAGAATAACGGTCACCTTTTCAACGGTTGGATCTGCCTCATGACAGATGTCACTGTTAAAGTTTGTCTTTGTGAAGTCATTACTTTGAGTATGTGTAGTCCTCATAGTGATAAGTCTACCCTCTCTAACTCTAGTCATGAGCAATGTGTTTGTTTGCCCCCGCCATTCACCCACTATAATCCTATGCTGTTGGGTCCTTATGTGTATCTAAGGACACATGTATCGGATCTGTGTGAATGACTGTGACATGCATGCAGTATTCAAAGTGAGCTGTTCGTGACTAAGAAATGGTTTATCTCAGCTTTTACCTGCATAGAAAGTAAAGCATCCTTAATACGGTGTTTAATGATAGTGAGGGCAAGACGAGTACATCATTGTACTGTGTTCTAGTATTTGTATAGCGCTTACTAACACTATGTTGGGCACCACAAGACGTATCCACACGGATAGCACGCTACTTTGCGTGTAGTGGAGCCCCCATTTTGAATCCATGGAGCATGCAATACAATTCATTAGCAGGCTAGCACTACCGATATCATATCTGTCATTCAATGTTTATATGTGTATGTGAACCTTTAAAGTGCATAGCTGTACACTGGGACAATGGGAAGCCGTGCAGTACAGGCTTGCATATAGGAAGGCAGGAATGCAGAGGGGATAGTTGGGCATGTGTAAAAAGTGGCAGAACACGATAGACAGCTGGGGGGACTGCAGAGTGGTCTCATTCAGCTGGAAACGGTAAGGTGTCAGCCGGGTTTACTGTCTGTGTAAGAAGCACAGATTCTGTTTATTCTCCAGCTTTACTGCAGCTTGCTTCCTGCAAGATGGAAAACAGCAATGAATCCTAACAGGAAAATATGGTGGATTGGTATTCTGGGCCCTCAAGCCAGAGGAACCGTTGCTTGTCTGCTATCTCTGAGCCATTTGAATGGCAACGATAAGTAAGTACGTAATGCTTTATTGTTCAGTTAATTAAAACTTACAATATTAACCAAATACAATCACAAGTTAAAACATCAACCAATAAATATCTTCATTACATATAAAACGTACGTCTTCATTTATTTATAATTCAAATTTTTGGCTCGCTTAAACACCCAACCTGATATCTGGGTATGAGTGGAGAGGTGTTAACACAAGTCATGATTCTTGTGGTAATATTTCTAGAAGTATTATAAAATATTATAGGTTTTAAATCTCACACAAATGTATTGCAAAAATGAATTCCCTAAGAGGCCAAGTTGTATCATAACCTAATTTCAAAGAGTACTCTCAATAAAGTACCTAGTGTTTAGCCTATCTCCAGCTCTTGAAGCTACCAATTATGTAATATAAGCATACTAAGTTTAGCTGATGCTCTGCCTATTCAAGATTTTGCAATAAATGAGAAATATAATTCAAGTAAGATATTGCACAGATACGGTTTCACAAGAAAACAACACAACAAAAACTGAGATTTTACCATAAAGTGACTAATTAGTGCACTATAGACAGAAAAAAGTGCTCTGGGCTTATCCTGGATTTTGAAACGTCATGCAATACAATTCTTTAGAATACCAAACAACAGAATATAAAACATGGAACTTTACATGGACTAGCTCACTATGTAGTAGTGCTTTGTACGTTCAAATTCAAATTTGAAAGGAGTCAACAATGTAAATTATACTTAGTTTGGTCACCAGGACAAATCCTTTAAAAAAATATTTTAAACGAACAGGATAAAATTCTTATGATCTAAGTTCGAATATTATCACTCTGATCAGACTAGAGACATCCTTTTAAAAAACGTAGTTTGTGCAAAATACTTGCCCTAGATTTCAATTCTATGAACTAGAACCACTACAATATGAAAAGTAAAACTGCAAGAATAGTCATGTCTGTAATCCTAATACATTTGGTGAGGGAAATAATGCTCCAATGTTTAACTTTAGTTCTCCCATAAAATGAACTAGAGTAGATGAGTATCCATGAAGCATCTCCAACGCAGTACAAATGCCACAGGTAGACTCTCTCAACCATTCAGATGACACCAAAATCTGAAGTAGGAAACACAGAATTCATACAGGAATAGATTAGGACAACACTTGTAATACATGCCGCACTTCAGGCAAAAGAGGCCCTTGAAGTAGGAGAAAATGCTCATCACTTTTAGCCCGGGAAGAAAGGAGATGGAAAAGCATTTGAATCATGGTCAGAACAAAACAAATGCATGACCAGCATTTTTGCTAGACAAATGCAGAGCTTGCTATCAGAGACCAACGGGTAAATGTGTTCTGGTGCATACTGATGCAAACAGTAACTGATAGCAAATGATGTCTCACCCTAAACCCCTTTTTAGGATTTCTCTTGACTTGTAGAGCATGAGATAATCACCCTGCTGAGGAATGGAAATATTTATAATACTGCCATCATCATCACTAGCTCAATGAGACTTCTGCCTGGCATTGAATCCTCACAAACAAGTTTGGAAGGCACTGGTCATCTGCAGTAGCGGGCGGTTTCTTGGCAAAGTGGCGGGGCAGAGGGAGAGGGGGGGACCAGGACGAACAACAACAAAAAATAATAATAAAATCACGTACCTGTTCCACGCTCCTCTCTGGCTCTGTCACCGTGCACTGCAGGCACAGGCTCCCAGAATCCCCTGGGCCAATCCTGACAATGCATGAAAGCAGCATCAGGATTGGCCTGAGCGCTGATGATTTGTGCTCCCAAGGAGACTGGGCACCTGTGCCTGCTGGTTTCTCCAACCCAGCAGCGCAGCCAAATTGGAAAGAGCTTCAGTGCGAATGAGGGTTTGGCCGGCCTGAGACGTCTGGCCAAACCCACATGCGCACTGACAACCAGTGAACATACAACTCCTCCTCTGCCTGTCATATCCGTGGCCCCACACCCTAGGCGATGCTATAGAGAAAAATAAAACTAGAATAAACACCGGTTTATTATTGTTTTATTTTTCATTTTTTGGGCTACTGGCGGGGGGGATGCTCCTCCTCCTTAGCTGAGGAGCTGCAGCTGGCCATCTGATGGCATTGCAAGGTCATTCCACCGGCAGAAGGTGCACTACAAAAATGCTTCTAGTAGACTAAAACATTACTACCAAAACAATTCAACAAAGGTGTAGACATAGGATGGCGAGTCAGAGAATAACCAAACAATACAGTACATTTGAAAACTTTAAAAAGTCCATGAATAGCAGTGGCCACGGTAGAGTCTAGAATTCTGGGCCAGTGCTGAGGTGGTTTTCCTTCTGCTGGAGATCATTCCTTGAGATTGACTGAAGGTGTTGGTAGAGCTAGGAGTGCTTATTAGGTCAGGGAGTTTTGGCAATCCTTTGGAAAGTGAAGTTCACAGCTGGCACAAACCACATGTGAGCGGTGAGGCAGTGGACATGCAAAGTGTAGCTGGAGATGGACTGGGTCCCCAAAAGCAATGGTAATACCACAATTTCTCCTGTATGCTGCAATAATTCAGTGCCGGAAAAGAACCTAATATTGACTCCTTACATTATTCAACTCAAACATGATTGTGTTACATCTTTTTGTTCATGTGCCTCAGTCCTGAAGCTGGCTTGAAGAAAACCCCTCAACCAAGTCACAAGATAAAAAAGAACCTCACTGCAAATAACTTCACAGCACAAAAAGCGAAAGCACAGTATTTTCCATTTTCATGGACCTCAAAGGGTGGTGCTGATTTATCAATATTTCAGCGATCAAAATGCTAACGACCAATCAGCTGTAGAGAATGCAGAGACTACAAGTTTGGAGAACAAGGCTCTGAGCAAACCTTTCTCACACCTTTGGCAGAAAACTCTGCTGCCATCTTTGGAGCCTACCAGGGGTTCTGAGGAGTTCCTTCCTCACCTGAATTTTTGAGGGAATTGGCTGGGCAATTTTCAACATAATATATATACTCCCAGACAGTATCCGGGCACACCGAATCCAACATGGACGTACTACATCTTGTTTCTCTGATTACACAATAGCTGCTCGAGCAGTTCCTGTTTTGGTCCTCCCACAGAAGTAAAACATGAAGGGCCTGATTTAGATCTCGGCGGATGGGTCACCAGTGGCGTAACAAAGGCCCCCGCAGCCCCTGCAGTGCGTAGGGGCCCCTGAGCTCCATGAGGCCCCCTCAGTACAGTACCCTGGCGTGACAGCTCCTGACTGAGTCCGGAGGTGGGCCCATCCATGTGGTTTGCAGGGGGGCCTCTTTAAGTTTCGTTACGCTAGTGCGGGTCATTCGGTCACAACGGTTGTGAGGGAGTAACCTAACCTTCCGCCAAGATCTAAATCAGACCCTCAGTGTTTTTCTGCCGAAGCAATTTGCTGCGAGCAGACAAGGGACAAGTTTCTGCCTAGCATGCAAACAAATCTTGTTTCCCGCAAAAAAGTTATCAAGCATTTATTATTTTCGTTTGAAATCTCCTTTTTAATGGGAACTCAAGACACGGTCTAATGTTGATAACTACTGCTAAAATACAATGAAAGGCCACTTTGAAAACACTGTTAATGTTAGCAAACCTTCTCTTGAACTCAAAGGAGAAAACATGAACACGAATGAGCCTTCGTTAAAATGATTCTACAATTTACTCTGCCGGGAGAACAGGCAGACTTGGTTGGAGCATATGTGGTTTTAGAGTTTAAAATACATGTGTCAAATGGAAAAAACACAAGTGAAACTCGACGGGTGAAACAAAAAATATCAACTGAGATCAAAAGAACAATTGCAAAACAACACGCAAAGTGGTTCAAAGGACTCTAAAAAGAGGGCTACAACCTTCATCGCGCATACGTTCTTGAGTTGTGAACGCTGATGGCGTTCCAAATAATGCGTTATATTTTTGTAGCAAAATTGTTTTGACTGTCACTTAGACAGCTGTGTGAAGAGCGGGAGAAGCGGGTGATTTGTTGTGACTGCTTGTGATCCATGTCTGCAGGGCTGGCAACCAAAGAAGCAATATGTGGGGGAGCAGTCGTCGATTTTTGCACAATGAAAGCCAGGAGGGGGCGTTACTTACATGCCAGACTCCGGTCCCCCACTCTGGGATGCAGGGATGAAGGAAGGAAGGAAGGAAGGGAGGAAGGGAGGATGGGAGGGAGGGAGGAAAGGAGGGAGGGAGGAAGGAAGTTATGGAAGGGGGTGGAGGGGGGGAGTTAGGGGCTGATTTTAAAAATGTCTCAGCTGTTCTAATCACGTTTCCTGAGTTTCAATCTTCACTTGATACCCTAGCTCTAATGTAATGATCTATTGCGACAGACAAACGTGTAGCCGCATCTGGGAATGACTTAGCGTGGAAGGAGTGAGTGAATGGGTGAGTGAGCATGTGAGTCAATGTGCAGTTTAAGTGGGTGCAAATGTGGGTGTGTAATTGGCTGAATTTTGAGCCAGTGGACAAGCATGTGTGTTCATGTGTGTTTTATGGAGTGACTGTACGAGTGAAGAAATGACAGTCAGTCAGTCAGAGGCTGAACAAGCATTTGAGTGATTTAGTTGCTGAGTAGGGATTTGATTTTAAAATGGAGCAACTGTATCAGTTAGTGAATTAGACGCTTTTTTACGGCAGTGCAAGTTTAGCAATTTATTGCTGCATTTATTTCCATATATTGATGGATGGGGAAACGGATATCACTGGAAAACTCATATTGGAATGTTTCAGATTGCAGGTGAAATAAGAGGCCGGTTTTAGTTGTCAGAAGATTGATTTACTATTTTGACAAGTGAGCGGATGCCTCAATACTCTAACTACTGGGATGTCTACCAAAGGCTAGAGTGACACTCGGCATTATGGAAATCCAAATCATTGTAAGGCACTACAACAATGCTCTGAAATCAAAATAAGAAACTCTAAGAGTCGAAGAAACTTAGGGCCTGATTTAGATCTTGGCGGACGTGTTACTCCGTCACAACAGTGAAGGCTATCCCGTCTGCCGAAATATAAACCCCATAGGATATAATAGGATTTATATTTTTGGCAGATGGGATATCCATCACTGTTGTGATGGAGTAACCCGTCCGCCAAGATCTAAGTCAGGCCCTCTGCGGTTCCACTTCATTATACACCGACGTTTAAAACAATGTGATGTCACTCATGTAATGAAATGCTGGATCTGGATCAATCGTCACCTATCAGCACCTTTCTTAGCCAGGCATTGCAGCTAAAGAAGGCCTTGGACATGCTCACATAGAACAAAGAGATACAAAAGGGGATGATGGACGGAACGCTTGAGCCAATCAAACACTCACCCCCAGTCAACTGATCTGGGTTTAATCCATCATCATTCTTTAGCTCACTCCACCACCCCAGTTCAGACATGGCCATATGCAAATCAGTCTGACCCTGTGCCTCATGGGAACAGTCCAGCCCGAACTGCCAAGCCATGTCTTCCCTGGACCGGAAACAAGCATCCTAGGACCGGTTTCTGGCAGATCAGTTGACTGGGGGTGAGTGTTTGATTGGCTCAAACGTTCTGTCCATCATCCCCTTTTGTATCGCTTTGTTCGCCCTAAGTTGGCGGGGGTATGCCCAGACGTGGGTCCCTTGCTCACTTTGCCACTGGATTCAAGCAAGCCTGGCTGATGACGGCTGGAATGCCAGAAACCGGTCCTAGGATGCTTGTTTCCGGTCCAGGGAAGACATGGCTTGGCAGTTCGGGCTGGACTGTTCCCATGAGGCACAGGGTCAGACTGATTTGCATATGGCCATGTCTGAACTGGGGTGGTGGAGTGAGCTAAAGAATGATGATGGATTAAACCCAGATCAGTTGACTGGGGGTGAGTGTTTGATTGGCTCAAGCGTTCCGTCCATCATCCCCTTTTGTATCGCTTTGTTCGCCCTAAGTTGGCGGGGGTATGCCCAGACGTGGGTCCCTTGCTCACTTTGCCACTGGATTCAAGCAAGCCTGGCTGATGACGGCTGGAATGCCAGAAACCGGTCCTAGGATGCTTGTTTCCGGTCCAGGGAAGACATGGCTTGGCAGTTCGGGCTGGACTGTTCCCATGAGGCACAGGGTCAGACTGATTTGCATATGGCCATGTCTGAACTGGGGTGGTGGAGTGAGCTAAAGAATGATGATGGATTAAACCCAGATCAGTTGACTGGGGGTGAGTGTTTGATTGGCTCAAACGTTCCGTCCATCATCCCCTTTTGTATCGCTTTGTTCGCCCTAAGTTGGCGGGGGTATGCCCAGACGTGGGTCCCTTGCTCACTTTGCCACTGGATTCAAGCAAGCCTGGCTGATGACGGCTGGAATGCCAGAAACCGGTCCTAGGATGCTTGTTTCCGGTCCAGGGAAGACATGGCTTGGCAGTTCGGGCTGGACTGTTCCCATGAGGCACAGGGTCAGACTGATTTGCATATGGCCATGTCTGAACTGGGGTGGTGGAGTGAGCTAAAGAATGATGATGGATTAAACCCAGATCAGTTGACTGGGGGTGAGTGTTTGATTGGCTCAAGCGTTCCGTCCATCATCCCCTTTTGTATCGCTTTGTTCGCCCTAAGTTGGCGGGGGTATGCCCAGACGTGGGTCCCTTGCTCACTTTGCCACTGGATTTAAGCAAGCCTGGCTGATGACGGCTGGAATGCCAGAAACCGGTCCTAGGATGCTTGTTTCCGGTCCAGGGAAGACATGGCTTGGCAGTTCGGGCTGGACTGTTCCCATGAGGCACACTGTCAGACTGATTTGCATATGGCCATGTCTGAACTGGGGTGGTGGAGTGAGCTAAAGAATGATGATGGATTAAACCCAGATCAGTTGACTGGGGGTGAGTGTTTGATTGGCTCAAGCGTTCCGTCCATCATCCCCTTTTGTATCGCTTTGTTCGCCCTAAGTTGGCGGGGTATGCCCAGACGTGGGTCCCTTGCTCACTTTGCCACTGGATTCAAGCAAGCCTGGCTGATGACTGCTGGAATGCCAGAAACCGGTCCTAGGATGCTTGTTTCCGGTCCAGGGAAGACATGGCTTGGCAGTTCGGGCTGGACTGTTCCCATGAGGCACAGGGTCAGACTGATTTGCATATGGCCATGTCTGAACTGGGGTGGTGGAGTGAGCTAAAGAATGATGATGGATTAAACCCAGATCAGTTGACTGGGGGTGAGTGTTTGATTGGCTCAAACGTTCCGTCCATCATCCCCTTTTGTATCACATAGAACAAAGAAGCATAAAGAAATCCTGTAGTTCCCGTTACTTTGATGCAATACAGAGCCTGGCAATCAGACTTCACCTTAGCAATGACAGCTCATATATAGGTTTGCATTGCATTACAGCATTTATAACACAATGGCTCTTCCTTATGTTACGTAGGGTGTTCAGAATGACAAACTCATATACGATAATATCCTCTGTCCCCGGCCTGGCAGCACCTCTTGCCTGCGGCCCTGCACTGAGTACCAAGGACTGAGTTCTGCAGGCATGTGTATGATCCGGTCTCTTTGCACTTCTTCTATTACTCCTCCCCCCACATCAGCATGCCTAGAGGACATTGATGAGCCTCATGACCCGCCCCCCCCTCGTCACCTAACTCCTCTCCCTGCTTTTCCTGCGTCTCTCCTCATGCTCTCCCACTGCCCTTTGTCTTCTTGAATCCCATGTTTCCTCTGCCCCCAACCTCCTGTTGTCCTCCCTCCTCGACCCCTCCATGTCTCCTGTGCCACCTTCCACCTGTAAATTCTTTAACCGTCTCTTCCCCACGATCCAACACTTCAGGCTACCACTCCAGCCTTTTGTCCCCAGTGCCTTGCCCCTCAGCCAGCACCCTCTGCTGCCCTGTTCACTGCGAGCGAAGTAGGTAGTTTGTTGCCGAAGAGAGAGCTTCAAATTGTAATCTGCACTCTGTGGCACCAGACACCCTTCTTTTCAAAGGTGCTGTGCTGCTCAACACTCGGCCAAGTACTAGGCTGTGACTTGGCATTCTCCAGCAGTGACTGACGAAAGGCAAGTAATATTTGTTTGTTGACAGGAACGTTGTCTGCCTAGTACAAAAATAACACAAATTGCAGGGATCTGTGCCACAATTTTGCTTTCTTTCAGCTAAATATGCCTATGCAGGCCACAAAATCCCGTGGGTAAGTGGTGAGGAGGGAGGGTGTGGGGATGGGGTGGGAGGGTGAGGAATGTACAGATAGTCCACGAAGAATATCATATAAGGCGCTGCCAATGTCACTCATTGCATGTGGTAGTGGAATCATTTTCAGCCATGAACCGACTGTACATTCACATGCAAGATAAGCAAATACAGATTATCTAAAAAGTTAATTACTCCATGGCTACTCTACTGGAGTTGTTTCCCTCTAGAAGCAGCACTGCGTGTTAGTATTTCCTCTGTGGTTACTCCACTGGAGCTGTTTCCCTCTAGAAGCAGCACTGCGTGTTAGTATTTCCTCCATGGCTACTCCACTGCAGTTGTTTCCCTCTAGAAGCAGCACTGTGTCTTAGTATTTCCTCCATGGCTACTCCACTGCAGTTGTTCCTCCTAGAAGCAGCACTGTATCTTAGTATTTCCTCCATGGCTACTCCACTGCAGTTGTTCCCCCTAGAAGCAGCACTGTATCTTAGTATTTCCTCCATGGCTACTCCACTGCAGTTGTTTCCCTCTAGAAGCAGCACTGTATCTTAGTATTTCCTCCATGGCTACTCCACTGCAGTTGTTTCCCTCTAGAAGCAGCACTGTATCTTAGTATTTCCTCCATGGCTACTCCACTGCAGTTGTTTCCCTCTAGAAGCAGCACTGTATCTTAGTATTTCCTTCATGGTTACTCTGCTGTACTAATTGAGTCCCTCAGCTGAGCAAATTAAATAGATGCGGTACTCGGGCAAGCATGTGCTGCTGGTAAATGCGCACGTGCTTGCAGCTTGCTTCTCTGAAATTAATTTGTAAGCGTAGGAATTGTGAAGAATGAAATTAATATTAATAGCTTGGCATTCATCTTCAAAGAGATTTGAACATATCTAACTCTGATAACGCCTTGGCACTGTGAAGCTGAGAAAACATGAGGTCAGTATCAGCCACACAGGCTGATTTGATGACACTTGGTTCTGTTTCTTTCTCAGTCTACAGTTTTCTTCCACCCTTGTGAAGAGTAAGCCCTACATATTTAGCATGTAGTCTTCTTGTGCTAGTGAGATAAGATCTAGAAGTCGTCTTTTGCTAGAACTTTCACAGCTGCAGTCAATAAGGGTTTCAAGGCATTTAATTATTCTCAGAATTGCAAATGTTTTCTGTCTTGAATCGATTATCTACCCCATACTCCTAATGTGTTTAGGAAATGCCCAGTAGCAGAAGCTCACTTTAGTCTTCATCAATAAAGTTAATGCATTAAGAGCAGTTTTTTGTGACTCGAATAGGAGAGTCTCCCTCGAATCTTGTTAGGTTATTCCAGATTAGTCTATGCACTCACATTCTGTAGCATTAATTCCTGTATTTCAACTTTTGCATTCTATATCCTGAGATTCACCGCAGTTTTTGAGATCGAACGAGTATGCATCATCTGTGCTAGAAAATTATTTCAATTACGTTTATTTTATTCGTCACAAATGGAATTATTTTGAACCCAATTCATGATAAGATTACACTCAATAATTTTGCACCACATAGCTGCTTCTTCAGAAGTACACATATGTGGTAACCAGCTTGTCTGCTCCATATTGTTCTCCAGTCTCTCAGGCTCCTCTGACCACAAGGGTTGGGCCGGTTTCAGGTTCCTAAACGACAGTGTCCACTGGCATCTCATTGGCTGTGACTGCTCTGAGAGGGAGGCCATGATGGATTGGGTTCAAATTAATTAAAAAACAGAGTTTGACAGAATTCAAGGTCTATTTAGGTCCCTAAAACATTTGCCAAGATGGGGTCTGGAGACTTCCCATATTCCCATTTTACGGGAAGATAGTACAGACGGCCTGAGACACACGGGTGGCATTCCCTAAGGAAGCGACAACAAACATTATAACAGACACATGAGTTTAGCAATTGTGCAAGCTCAATTGTTGTGATAAAGTCTCAAACAGAACATAGGTTTGACTGTAGCTTTATTCCATTTAAGCAGGCAGGTACACAAATGCAACGTCTTCCTGGCTTCGCGTCTCCCTCTAACTGCCCCTCTTCGAGCTCTACCCCATCATTCCATATTCCACACTCACGCACCCTGCTCATAACATTCCACTTACCTAACACAGTTCTCTAAAGCATAATATGATGACATAACACATCTCCATTTTCCCTTTTTTTTAAATTATAAACAGGGAACATGAAATAAACAAAAAAACAGAAAAGAAAAGGAAAGAAAAAAAAGATAACAGAGATAACAAAAAAAACTAAATGCAAATACATGCAATACAGTGTCTCATCTAACCTCTATTGTGAACTAACATTACTGTGGAAAGTTTTCAGAAATATAGTCCTTTAACCATACAGGAGGTTTTTCCTCCCTTTTAGATTCCTTGGACCTTGATACATCCTCCTTCTGACTTGGGTTATTCGTGTCCTCCCTCCCAGAACCTGAACAAAATAACTTCAAATCATCAAAATTGGAGGATTTATGTTAATTGACCCCATCCACACTACCCCCTGAAACAACATCATACGCACCTCTGAACTGCCACTTCCTTCATTCTCATTCACATCCCACAAATCATCAATGTTCAGATTTCCTGTGGAAGGAGGTTCCAAACATTTCGCAATCCTTTTAAGGTTCCAAACCTTGCCGTCTGCCCAACGCACAGCATTGTGAAAAACCTCCACAACTTCCAGAGTTTCATAAAACCGGATTTCTTCCTTAGACACTTTACCTGTTTTTTTTTTAACTCTTAACCACTGGATAACCATAATCTCAGATTCCTTCATCCCATGTTTGGTGTCGTACCATTCCTTCCTCTTGGCTTGCACCGACTCCTTTCTCTCTTATACCAATTCTTCAGAACAATGCACTACACTAGACTTGAACAACCAACCAGGTGTATATTTGGTCCTGGGATTCCTCCTACACATCAAAACAAAAGGGGAATAACCGGACGCTTCACAAACAGACACACTGTATGCCCAAACCATTTTCTGCACCTGAATTTCCCAATTACTCTGTTTGGCAGCCAACTGAATAGTGTTTTTAATAATGCTATTAAAGCGCTCAACCATACCATTGCTGTTCAGGTTGTACAATGAAGTAGTCCTATGCCTAATGCCCAACCTGCTGAAATACTCCTTAGCTTTATTAGAAGTGAATTGTACACCGTTGTCACTTAATAAGTTAGTGGGTATCCCTTCAATTAGAAATACATGATCCAAAAACTGTAAAACCACTTCAGTATCTACTATAGATGATACTTTGACAACAGGCCATCTTGAAAACATGTCCATAAGCATCAGTATGTGCTTCTGTTCCTTTCCAGTGGGACCTATTATGTCAAAGTCAACACTCTCCCAGGGTGGAGTTGGTCTGACCATTACGCCTAAAGATGGTTTAAGGGTAACCAAGGATTTATCAGCCATTCTGCACACATTACACTGATGCACACATCTTTCAATGTCTCCTGCCATGCCAGGCCACCAAAATGAGGCTTTAACAGTTTGTTTGGACCTGACAATGCCAAAATGTCCCTCATGACATAGGGCAACTATAGACTTCCACAAACTCTTCGGAGGAACAACTCTTTCGCCTCTCCACACATTCTTACCCCGAACACACAACTCAAATCTTACTTCCCAAAAAGGTTTCAACACATTCTCCATTCTCATTTTCCTTGGCCAAGAATGCTTAAGATGATCTAAAACGTTACATAGCACATCATCCTTTCCGTACTCAGCTTCCCATTAGCCCTTCATGATACAATTGTCACCGAAATCCTGAACATATGCAACCTGGTCTGCATTCCATACATCATCTTCACACATATCAAGTTGTTTAGGCATCCCGGAAAGAAAATCTGCAAGAATTTTTTTTTACCAGGAACAAATTCCACCTTGTAACTATAGTCCTGTAATCGGATTGATAATCTTGCTACTCTTGCAGATGTGTTAATAGTGCCTTTGGTGGTGAGTACCTTCACCAAGGGTTTGTGGTCACAACGTAGTGTGAAACATTTTCCCCATACAAATGCCCTAAAGTGATCTGCAGCCCAAATACATTCCAATGTCTCCTTCTCTATAATCAAGTATCTTTCTTCCGTAGGTGACAAAGATCTCGATGCATACGCTATGACATTTTCATTTCCCTCTTTAACCACCTGAGCAAGGACTGCACCCAAACCCTTAGAGCTCGCATCAGTTAATACACAATGAGCATTAGGATCAAAACATTTTAACGAGGCAACATTAGCAATACATTCCTAATATCACAAAAATCTTTTTCACATTGGAACAATACAAACTTGCTTCCATTTTTTAACAATTGTCCAATATTATAAGTTCTTGTAGAACATTTTTGAATATACTTGGAACAAAACTCTGCAAGCCCAATGAATGATCTCACATCATCTTTGCAACATGTAGCAGGTGCATTGCTAATGGCATCAATTAAGGAAGGTTTTGGTTTTATGCCTTCACTGTCAATAACTTGTCCTAAATAGGTGATCCTATTACTGGCAAATGTACATTTTGAATATTCATTGGTTTACTCATTGGATTCCAGAATACCCAAAACTTCATACAGGGATTTATCATGCTCCATTTTGTCTTTACCGATTACAAGTATGTCATCCTGGAAAAATTTGGTATGTTTCATTTTACCGAACAATAGAGGCATTAATCGTTGAAAAATGGCTGCCACCGACGCCAAACCAAACAGCATCCTTTTGTATTAAAAATAACCCTGTGGCGTAATGAACGCAGTGTATTCTTTACTCTTCTTTGAAAGGGGAATCTGGTGGTATGCTGCCGATAAGTCAATAGTGGAAAACCACTTGGTCCCCTTAAGCAAAGCCAATATTTCATTAATCTTGGGCAAAGGAAATTGGTCAACTATGATGTTGTCATTTAAATGGCGTAAGTCCACACACAGCCTCAATTTCCCATTGCTACGTTTGACTACTACTAAGGGAGAAACCTATGCAGCAGCTTCAATTGTCTCAATAATATCCACAGTAACTAATTTGTTAAGCTCTAAAGCCACATCAACCCTTAATGAGATTGGTACATTCCTAACCTTGTGAATTTTAGGTGTTGCGCCATCTCTAAGTTTTATCCGATGTTCAAATCCTTTCAATTTGCCAATCTTTTCTGACAAACAGAAGGAAATTTTCTTAAAAATCTTTCGTACACTTTAGTTCCTTCTTCCATCACCAAAACTTGTTCTATACCATTCGGGTCAAGGATAATGTGCAAGTTTTTCTGGTCCTTCCAACCCAGAACAGACTGACCTTTTTGGCAAACATACAATTTCCTGTAGGTGTGACGGTTCTTAAACTCAAACCTGAACCAACGGTAACCTATCATTTCAATTTTCTAATCACCATATCCTTCTGGTTCAATATCAGCAGGAAATAGTTTGATACCTATAAAGTTATTTTTCCATGCTTCTTCGTTCACTATTGTATTGTGTTGGACTTGGCCCTTTTTGGCTAAAGTTCCCTAAACTTTTGCCTTCCCCCTAGACCTTTTTTCTGACATGGTGTTGCCAACTTAGATGCTTTGGGCACTTTGCCACTGCTGATCAGTGTCAAAGTGCAAGTGCTCCCTGTGTAAAGTGTAATGGTAATTGGTTGTCCATAATTGGCATGTTTGTCTTACTAGTAAAGTCCCTAGTAAAGTGCACTATGTGTGCCAGGGTTAGTAATACAAAGGCTACTCATGGGCCTGCAGCACTAATTGTGCCACCCACATAAGTAGCCCCCAAAGAGAGAACTCAGGCCTGCCACTGCAGTGCCTGCGCGCAGTTTGCTAACTGCCAGGTTGTCCTGACAAGTGCACCCACTTGCCAGGCCTTACCCTTCCCTTTCCATGCACATCAGACACCCCTATAGTAGGCCCCAGGTACCCCCCTGGGCAGGGTGCAGTGTCTGTGAAAGGTAGGACATGTACTGAGGTGTGTACCATGTCCTAACAGTGAAATACTCTCCATTTCGTTTTTCACCGTTGCAAGGCCATCTTGCCCATAGGACAGAATGGGAGAGGCTGTGTAATATGTTTCCAGCCTATCTTCCCATAGGTTTAAGATGGAGAGGTGCAGTTTAGTGTGCCTGAGCTCACAATTTAATAACACATCTTTTTGTGAAGGTGGTTTTTGAATTGTGTGTTTAGAAACCACGCTTTTAGAAGTGGCTGGTTTTCTTGTTCTAACAATTCTGTGTGTCTCTGCCTGGTTGTGGATGACTGTCTGGATTTGAATGTGATAGGATCTGGGAAATGTCTTGACCCAGGGGAGGAGTAGGTGAGACAGCCACGGTTGACCTGCATCTGGAGTGTAGGGGGGAGGAGTAGCCCCTGGAGGTGAAGAGGCCTGGGCTGCTGCCATAAAACAAAGGCTCCATCTCCTGCTGAGTGATTGAAGATCCAGACCCCCACTATCAAAAGAAGAAGGTGTCACTGGCAGGGATACACCCAGAACTGGTTTGGACAGGGGTCAGTGCCCCCTGAACACAAAGACTTCAAAGACATTTAGGGGTAGAACTATGAGAGCTGAAACCCCTGGACTTTAGACTGAAATCCCTATTGAAAAAGGATTGAACCTACTTGGTGCTCAAGAGGAACCTCTGCCAAAGAAGAACAGCTGAAGAGACTGAAGAGAAGGACTGACCCTTGCTGTGTGTTCTGGGGCTGGCCTGCAGTTTGCTGGTTTGACTAAGGAGAGGACAAGGGACTTTGCTGTGTGCTGTGTCCCCCTGCTTGTGAGGACTTTGCTGTGTGCTGTGTCCTGAAGTAGCATGTCTCCAAGGGCCCGAGGAGAGCTGGCTCCCTGTTGTGGAAACTCAGGAGCATAAAAGTTTCCAAGTGTGTCTCAGCGACGCTGTGTGCGTGTGCTTTTTGCAGCCTGAGAGCCTCGTAAGAACTGCCCCGTGATCGTGTGCCCCCGGAGTCCAAGTGAGTCTCAGCGACGCTGTGTGAGTGTGTTTTTTGCAGCCTGAGACCTTCGTGAGGATTGCCCTGTGATCGTGTGCACCCGAAGTCCAAGTGAGTCTCAGCAACGCTGTGTGCGTGTGCTTCGTGCAGCCTGAGACCTTCGTGAGGATTGCCCTGTGATCGTGTGCACCCGAAGTCCAAGTGAGTCTCAGCGACGCTGTGTGCCTGTGCTTCGTGCAGCCTGAGACCTTCGGGAGGAGTGCCCTGTGATCGTGTGCACCCGGAGCTCAAGTGAGTCTCAGCGACGCTGTGTGCGGGTGCCCTGTTGCAGCCTGAAACCTTCGTGAGAAATTGGCCGTGACTGTGTGTCCCGGAGCAGTCTTGTTCTCTGCTTCGATCGACAGTGTGGCCAGAACTGCTGTGATCGTCATTGCCATCGGCCCGGACCGGCATCCCCAGAGGAGCTGTGGGAATTCACCGCCGCCGGCCCGAGCCTGCCTTTGCCAAGGAGAGACCTCGAACCATCACCGTCATGGGGGTCCGAGTTCCACTGCCCAAGATCAACGAAGTCGCACCGGAGGCCCAAGCCGCGAGGAGAGGAGAAGAGAGTGAGATCGCACCCCCCAGGTAACGCTCAGCGAGCTTGCGTGTGTCGCCACCTGGGGTGGGGTGCGGGCTACGAGAGAAACGCTCTCGGCCTTTCCCATCTTTGCAGCACGAGCCCCCACTCAAGCCTGTATCGCGGCCCATACTTGCAGAGGAGTGGCAGTACCGGGGCCAGAGTGTGGAGCTGCACTTTGTTTTTCATCATAACAGTGTTGGGGGCATATTTTGGCAGTAGCTGACCACGAGTCAGTAAGAGTGGCATAGGGACCGTCCAGAGCACCGCGATCGGCGCCGAAGTACATTATTTTTGTATTACGAACTGCCTGATCGTTGCATTACGAATTGCATTATTTTTGCTTTACGAACTGCCTGATTGTTGCATTATTTTTGCATTATTTTTGCATTACGAACTTCCTGATTGTTGCATTACGAATTGCATTATTTTCACATTACGAAGTGCTTGATTCTTGCATTACGAACTGCATAGCATTGCATTAGGACTGCATTGGATCATCGAGAATTGCTCATTAATACTGCAAGAACCTATCAGTGTGTGCTGGCCTAATAACCAGCAAGGTGAAATATTACAAATACGCATATGTTGGATTTCTATCGTGTGGTCTCATCGTATATCTTTTTTTATAAACATATTGTTTTGTTATGAAACTCGTGTGGAGTCCATTTGTGGTGTTATCACAGTGTCACTGAGAGCGTGGTTGCAAATACTTTACACATTTGCCTTGGAGATAAGCCTGGCTGCTCGTGCCAAGCTACCAGGGGGTGAGCAGGGGTTATCTAAAGGTGTGTGCCTCCTTACCCTGACTAGAAGAAAGGGTCCCTATTTGGACTAAGGTACATACCTCAGCCAACTAGAGACCCCCAGTTCTAACATTGGTGGTCAGCGGTGTGGGATTTGAACGTGTATTTACAAATTCACTCACAGTGATTGGTGTACATCACTAGTTTAGCGCAGACCACGACGCAACCACATATTGTGTTTTGATTTTTGGTTCTATTTTTGAACGACCTTTAAGCCACACATCATGTCTCAATGGAGTCAAGAAGCCAGTGAGGCTGCAGAATTGGAATTCGACATTGAGGCATAGCTTACCTACAAAGTTGATCAATTGAGGCAATTCTGCAGAGCTTTGGGATGTCCCATGAAAAGTAGCGCCAAGAAGGAGGAGCTGCAAACGGCTTTGAGGACCTGGTGGGAAGCCAAAGAGGCTCAGGAGACAGGTGATGCTGAGATGGATGAGGATGACCCAGGGAATGGATTTGGTCCACAGGATTTGCCGGTGGAAGGACCAGCCTCAGGGGCTGGTGGTAACCATTCAGGGAGGAGTTTTTCCCCAGAGGAGCTGGAGGAAAACCAAAGGGTCAGAGAGCATGAGTTGGAGGTTTTAAAACTTAAGGCTCAAGCAGAAGAGAAAAAGCTGCTCATTGAAAGTGAAAAGCGAGCAGAAGAGAGCAGGAACGCTCTCGCCTTGGAAGAGAAGAAGATTCTCTTAGCTCATGAGTTAAGCATGAGGGAACTGGACCTTAAGGCTAAACAGGCGGAGTCCAGTTCGAATGGTGGCAGCACACAACCAGTGCCAGCGGGTAAGGTGTACATTCCCAAAGACTTAGTGCGAGATTACCAAAGGGGTGATGATATTTATGCGTGGTTCACGGCATATGAGATCGCACTGAGGATGAATGAGGTGCCTGAGAAGCATTGGGGGGCGGGCCTATGGAAACACTTGGAGGCTTCAGGGAGAGATGTTTTACCACCTTTAGAGAGGGCGGGAACCCTGACCTACGCCAATATGAAGGAGGCTTTATGCCTCAGGTATGGGCTCACTCCTGAACAGTACCTGCAGAAATTCAGGGATTTCCAGAGACTGAAATCCAGTACTCGGGTGGGGGATCTGGATGAGTACACGCGTGCACTGGATGATTGGGTGTTGGTTAGCATGGCGAATGATTACAAAGGATTGCTCAATTTGGGCTCCAGGGAGCCTCGGCTCAGTAAACGTTTTCCAGAGTTGCGCCAACACCTGTTAGACTGCGAGCTCTTTGATTCCCAGGAGCTTGCCCCCCGAGACAGGCCCCTGGTCATGAGTTGGGGGGTCTGAAGAAACACCAAAAGGGAACCCCAGCAGCCACTCAGGGATCTTTCAGTCCCGTGGGAGGGAAGAAGGACAGAGTGGCGCAGTCAGGGCCCAGAGAAGTGGGGGGGGGGCGTGCAGGCTAGCACCCTGTCGCAAAGGAGAGGGAGAGAGTGTAAGCAGCATCTCCGGGGGTCCCCAACCCCCCCCCAGAGACTGGAGGGATCCTTAGAGGAGCACCAGGGGGGAGGTCTAGGACCTACCTGCCAGCAGTGCGAGGAGGAACACCTAGCATCAGGAGGTCGCGGGGCATCTGTAACCAGAGCTCCCGCGATCCTGAAGTTTGTGGGTGCCATTCCTAAGTGGCAGGCACAAAAATCTAAATGGAAGGTGAAGGAGGGGAGGTGTTCCCCCGTGGGAAAACCCGTGGGACAATGCCCAGCCAGTAGGGCTAGGTCCCCTAAAAGTGAACGGGGTAATCCCACCTCTAACCTGGAGGGCCGGATAACTGGAGACAGCTTCCTGGCCGATGGGTCTTCCAGGGTACCGCTCTAGGTGGGAGTTGGCAAGGGACCAGCACCCCTAGAGGGTCCCCGACTGCCAGGAAGTACCCATGGAGCAGCATAGTTGGCCCAGGGAGTAGTGACCAAGAGAACCCCCTGGGGTCAGGAAGGCATAGAACAGGAGGGTGTCCCTGAAGTAGCGGGCCCGCGTCCGTGTTCTATCGCCCCAAGCAGGGAAGTCCATCAATGTAGTTGATTGGTCTACCCTGGCTTTAGGCTGGGAGGGGGTTGTGTTGGACTTGGCCCTTTTTGGCTAAAGTTCCCTAAACTTTTTGCCTTCCCCCTAGACCTTTTTTCTTACATGGTATTGCCAACTTAGATGCTTTGGGCACTTTGCCACTGCTGATCAGTGTCAAAGTGCAAGTGCTCCCTGTGTAAAGTGTAATGGTAATTGGTTGTCCATAATTGGCATGTTTGTCTTACTAGTAAAGTCCCTAGTAAAGTGCACTATGTGTGCCAGGGCTAGTAGTACAAAGGCTACTCGTGGGCCTGCAGCACTAATTGTGCCACCCACATAAGTAGCCCCCAAAGAGAGAACTCAGGCCTGCCACTGCAGTGCCTGCGCGCAGTTTGCTAACTGCCAGGTTGTCCTGACAAGTGCACCCACTTGCCAGAGCTTACCCTTCCCTTTCCATGCACATCAGAAACCCCTTAAAGTAGGCCCCAGGTACCCTCCTGGGCAGGGTGCAGTGTCTGTGAAAGGTAGGACATGTACTGAGGTGTGTACCATGCAGTGGCGGCTCCCCCATTGGGGCGTGGGGGCGTTGCCACACTGCTTTCTCGCGGTGCGAGAAGGCAGAAACATAAACGGTAAAAACTACCATTTATGTTTCTGCCTTCTCGCATTGCGAGAAAGCAGCAGTGCATCTGTGCCTGGTTGGGGGCGGGCATGTGGGCGGTCCTGCTCAAGGGCAGGGGGGAGTGGCTTACCCACTGTTGTGGGTACTGACTGTTTGGTCGGCCCTGGAGCCGACCAAACAGTCAGTACCCACAACAGTGGGTAAGCCACTCCCCTGCCCTCGAGCAGGACCGCCCACTCTCCCTTTTCTCTATGCAGAGAAAATGTCCCGGCTGGGGCGCTCTCCTGCTGCGCCTACCAGCGTTGTGATTGGCTTGGCTTGGCTTGCGTTGGTTGCGTAGGGGAGGGAAGCTGCCTGCTTCCTGCAGCAGGAACTTGCGGACCCACCAGTACAGCGTGACCGGCCTGCCTGGAGTGGAGGTGGTGAGGTACCCCGGCACTCAGGTACACCACGTTTTATTTTAATTGTTTTATTCCCCCCCCTTGCGATCCTCCCCCCCTCCCTCCCTCGAGCATGCCGGCGGCCGCTGTAAATCTGTAGTGTACACTTTTGACAATGCGCTTTGCCGGAAGCACACATTACTGTCGATCCAGTTTGTTGCAGAAGCTTAAGTTTTTACACAGTTGATGATGCCCCCTGCAAGTTTGGAGCCAGAGTGTAAAGTGTTTGTGGATACACGTGCCTAAAAGAATGTTTTAAATGTGCTTTACCAATCCATATGTAAAATGGATAGAAGAGCCGGCAGTGATTTAAATCATAAATATGCTTCCTGCAGGCCTGCATTTGTGTCTGCTATTTATTGTTCCTGCCCGTGGTCTGACTCATGCAGCACTTCAGCCAGAGGCCGTCTTGGCCAGACAGCAGCAGCGAGAAGAAGTTTACTGCCTACATCAGACTCTGTGAAAAGGACTGGGCGGGAAACAATGTTCTGAATTTTAATTGAGAATAAGCGGCAGAGCATTGGTCCATACAGTGGAAATCTGATGCGATTATATCGCGAGGGTGAGGGTCAATGCACAAGCAATCGGTTGACCAGATGAGTGACGCCAAAAAAGGCCATTCTCATGACCGAGTAATCAAATTTGCACGTGGATGTTTAACAGTGGAATTATGTGTTAGTGTTTTAAAGTAGAGTCACTAGAGTGCTTGTAGTATTTATTTAAACAATCGAGCTTCCTTAATTATTAAGTATTTTTCTTGTTACTCTGTGTGTGTGTATGTGTTTTTTGCAGGTTTTTATATAGCGCGAACTCTTGGAGCGCTTTACACGAGCACATTGCCTGCACGAACTCGTTACATTACACAGGTCGGATGATGCTGCTGTTTTTATGGGTTTTTCTTCCTGGTATGAAGATTTTGGCTTCCCCAAATTGCCATGTGCATGATGATGACGTACTACCTGGCTAATCACTCAGCTGTCACGAGTGGCCTGCTGAGAAGGGGAGGGGCGGGGGCATTGACAAATGGCTTATGTTGGATGGGAAATGGCTTGCATTTTACTACTTGCGTTTGGAAGTGATAAACACACTGGTTTGTGCTGAAAGCAGCCGCTTCCAAACGCTAGCAGTAAAATTCAAGCTAGTAATCAGGGTATAAACTAAAACTAGCAAAACATACCTGGTAACAAATTCCAATCCACGGATGGCACAGCGTGTAATTGTGTTATGCGTCATCATCATTATACAAGGCATAAACTGAATTACAGTGAGCTAAGGCAAGCTGCATCTTTACATGCAATCATTGTAAGGCGAATCCATCTGGGACTCTTGTCTCTATGCATCTACTATGCTCCTACATAGCCTCCTCCCTCATCTCCCCATAGCCCCTCTCTCACATGCATTTCTTTTGTTAATAGTGCTGTGTAGTGTAGGGTTTCAGAGCCCTTTACATCTCATACACACACACATTATACAGAGACAATGGCATACGTGTGTAAATCATTGCATGGGGAATGTTACATAAAACAAACGTGGACTACATGGTGCAGGTGTCACATGATGTCATCCATAATGGTAGGTAGTATAGTTTAAGACTGACTGTTTGGTCTGGAGCAGCACAAACGTATAATTTAAAACCAGTTGTAACACCATGGTTGTGTTGACTATACAAATAAGAATTAATTTCTAGCCAAATGCACCCTTTTTCGCAACATTAGGATAATGAATGACTGGAGAAAAAAAATCATAACGCTCTAACCTATGCCTTGCAATTTGTATGCAGCTCTCTGATGACAGTTACTAGCTCTATCCACTAACTTAGGCTTGTAACTTAGGCTTGTAACTTTTAAACTGCAAGTAACAAAAGCATGACTCTAACAAAAGCAGTAATCCACTGAACTATTTACATTATATGACCTTTTTGTGATCTGCATGCTATATGTTCTTTGCAGTAGGCATATTAACTCTCTGCGCATTACTATCATTGCCTTGGGGTCAGTTCCAGAATGGGGAAGTGCAATGTACTAACTACACTTTCACAATTGCTTTATTAACCTTCTTGCTTTCTCAAATTTGCTTGAAGATGCACCATTTGCCCAATCTTTTAAAAACAATTTCTCAGGGGAGATCCTCCCCAAACCCCCCTTATGTCGCTCGGGCTTGCTCTCTGCGCTCGCTGGCTGTGGTGTACTCAGGCGTCACTTTTACGCCCCACCACTTTCAAATGTCACCAGCCACCACTGGTACCATGTCCTAACAGTGAAATACTCTCCATTTCGTTTTTCACTGTTGCAAGGCCATCTTGCCCATAGGACAGAATGGGAGAGGCTGTGTAATATATTTCCAGCCTATCTTCCCATAGGTTTAAGATGGAGAGGTGCAGTTTAGTGTGCCTGAGCTCACAATTTAATAAAACATCTTTTTTTTAAGGTGGTTTTTGAATAGTGTGTTAAGAAACCACGCTTTTAGAAGTGGCTGGTTTTCTTGTTCTAACAATTCTGTGTGTCTCTGCCTGGTTGTGGATTGACTGTCTGGATTTGAATGTGATAGGATCTGGGAAATGTCTTGACCCAGGGGAGGAGTAGGTGAGACAGCCACGGTTGACCTGCATCTGGAGTGTAGGGGGGAGGAGTAGCCCCTGGAGGTGAAGAGGCCTGGGCTGCTGCCATAAAACAAAGGCTCCATCTCCTGCTGAGTGATTGAAGATCCATACCCCCACTATCAAAGGAAGAAGGTGTCACTGGCAGGGATACACCCAGAACTGGTTTGGACAGGGGTCAGTGCCCCCTGAACACAAAGACTTCAAAGACATTTAGGGGTAGAACTATGAGAGCTGAAACCCCTGGACTTTAGACTGAAATCCCTATTGAAAAAGGATTGAACCTACTTGGTGCTCAAGAGGAACCTCTGCCAAAGAAGAACAGCTGAAGAGACTGAAGAGAAGGACTGACCCTTGCTGTGTGTTCTGGGGCTGGCCTGCAGTTTGCTGGTTTGACTAAGGAGAGGACAAGGGACTTTGCTGTGTGCTGTGTCCCCTTGCTTGTGAGGACTTTGCTGTGTGCTGTGTTCTGAAGTAGCGTGTCTCCAAGGGCCCGAGGAGAGCTGGCTCCCAGTTGTGGAAACTCAGGAGCATAAAAGTTTCCAAGTGTGTCTCAGCGACGCTGTGTGTGTGTGCTTTTTGCAGCCTGAGACCTTCGTGAGGATTGCCCTGTGATCGTGTGCACCCGAAGTCCAAGTGAGTCTCAGCAACGCTGTGTCCGTGTGCTTCGTGCAGCCTGAGACCTTCGTGAGGATTGCCCTGTGATCGTGTGCACCCGAAGTCCAAGTGAGTCTCAGCGACGCTGTGTGCGTGTGCTTCGTGCAGCCTGAGACCTTAGGGAGGAGTGCCCTGTGATCGTGTGCACCCGGAGCTCAAGTGTGTCTCAGCGACGCTGTGTGCGTGTGCCCTGTTGCAGCCTGTGACCTTCGTGAGAAATTGCCCGTGACTGTGTGTCCCGGAGCAGTCTTGTTCTCTGCTTCGATCGACAGCGTGGCCAGAACTGCTGTGATCGTCATTGCCATCTGCCCGGACCGGCATCCCCAGAGGAGCTGTGGGAATTCACAGCCGCCGGCCCGAGCCTGCCTTTGCCAAGGAGAGACCTCGAACCATCACCGTCAGGGGGATCCGAGTTCCACTGCCCAAGATTAACGAAGTCGCACCGGAGGCCCAAGCCGTGAGGAGAGGAGAGGAGAATGAGATTGCACCCCCCAGGTAACGCTCAGCGAGTGTGCATGTGTCGCCGCCTGGTGCGGGGTGCGGGCTAAGAGAGAAACGCTCTCGGCCTTTCCCATCTTTGCAGTGCGAGCCCCCACTCAAGCCCGTATCGTGGCCCGTACTTGCCGAGGAGTGGCAGTACCGGGGCCGGAGTGTGGAGCTGCACTTTGTTTTTCATCATAGCAGTGTTGGGGGCATATTTTGGCAGTAGCTGACCGCGAGTCAGTAAGGGTGGCATAGGGACCGTCCAGAGCACCGCGATCGGTGCCGAAGTACATTATTTTTGCATTACGAACTGCCTGATTGTTGCATTACGCATTGCATTATTTTTGCATTACGAACTGCCTGATTGTTGCATTACGAATTGCATTATTTTTGCATGACGAACTGCCTGATTGTTGCATTACGAATTGCATTATTTTCACATTACGAAGTGCTTGATTCTTGCATTACGAACTGCAAAGCATTGCATTAGGACTGCATTGGATCATCGAGAATTGCTCATTAATACTGCAAGAACCTACCAGTGCGTGCTGGCCTAATAACCAGCAAGGTGAAATATTACAAATACGCATATGTTGGATTTCTATCGTGTGGTCTCATCGTATATCTTTTTTTATAAACATATCATTGTTTTTTTATGAAACTCGTGTGGAGTCCATTTGTGGTGTTATCACAGTGTCACTGAGAGCATGGTTGCAAATACTTTACACATTTGCCTTGGAGATAAGCCTGGCTGCTCGTGCCAAGTTACCAGGGGGTGGGCAGGGGTTATCTAAAGGTGTGTGCCTACTTACCCTGACTAGAAGCAAGGGTCCCTATTTGGACTAAGGTACATACCTCAGCCAACTAGAGACCCCCAGTTCTAACATATAGGGTGAGCCGGAATCAGCGTACATTTTGATACTCACACCTCCTATGCTTATCCAGCACTCTGGTTTGTTCTCAACTAGTAAACAACCATCACTGACATTTAGCACCAATTTGTTTTTAAAATCTGAAGTGCACTCCAAAACATCCTCATCATTACTGTTGGAGTCACTACTCAAATCCACACCATCTTGAACACATTTCACAGGTTTGGATCTTCTTCTACACACCTTTGAGTAATGACCAATCATGCCACAAGACCCACACTTAACCTTCTTTGCTGGACATGATTTGGCAAAAGCCAAATGATCAATGCTCCCACAACTATAACATTTAGGTGGTTCTCTGTATGACTTAGGAGGTTTAATTTTTTTTCCTTCAAATCTGTGCTTACTAGCAAAACTTTGTTTAGTATTAGCCTTAATTCTGGCTATAGTTTCATTCTCCTTTGTTTCTGTTTTCAAAGAATTCACACCTCTGCTATACGTCTCAGCTTTGCGTACAATAGCCAGGATGTCATCTAAACAGGCATCCCCTGGATTGCTGGATTAACAGCATGCATAACCACCTGGCCATGGACAAGGTCCTCTAACAATCCGCCGAACGCACAATCTATGGCTAATTTTTTCAACTCACTTACATAGTCCTCTATAGATTCTGCTTTACGTTGTTTCCTTTGAAAAAACTTATAGCATGTGATACCTATACAAACCTTCATGGCAAAATACTTGTCACATTTTTCCAACGCAACAATAGACACATTACTATATCCCCCAACAACTACTGGTTTGTTCATTTGATTATATGTTTTAAGGCCCTGTGGTCCTAATGAATGTAATAAAATGTGTTTCTTATGCTGCGCAGACATCTTTCCATCTGAGTCCACAGTTTCAATATAATTCAAGAAGTACTCCTTCCATTCTATCCATTTTAGAACTAGTTCCGATCCTGCTGGCCAGAGAGCATGAGGAGGGCTCAAGGTAAACATTTGCTGACTCATCATGTTCTTTTATTGTGGAATTGTTCAGTGTAATGAAACCTTAACACTGTCCTATCTTCACCACAATTTACTTGTGAACCACAACAGTATGAGATGACTGCAGAAATTCAACTCCTTCTCTGTGTACAAATTCTATACTTGAATTGCAAAAAAGGAGAGGAAAAAAACAGTTCACCTTAAGTACCACAATGTGCTGGTTAAGTTCATCCGAGGTCGCAAACCCTGTGAAATGCTCCAGTGACACTCCTTTTTTAGGTCGAGCCCAGCGCAGCGCGCATGCGCTGCTCTAGGAGAGAGCCTCTTGGAATCACTCCAGACTTCCAAGAGACTTCTCCATGTGGGTCTGCCTCCTCCCACACATTCCATTGGCCTTTGCGTGTGGCTTTCAATAATGAAAGCACGCAAATGGCCAAAGACCCGCCTTTTCTCAAAACGTTCCCTCCCATGGCCTAGGGGTCTCGGGAGCGAGCAGCAGCGTGCATTGTGCCAGCTGCATTCCTCCCTTATCTTTATCGTGGCTCATGTTACTGCCAGTTCAAAAGGCCCCCCACCGTATCGCTGTGAGTTTCTGTGTCTGTTTAAAATTGGCTGTTAGTGCGCACTGGCTTTTACTTGTATTGTCTGCTGTGTGCTTAATGTATGTCTCTGTGTCGCTGGGTCCGTTTGCAGCAGCATTTCGCTGTCACTCACACTTACACATAGCTGTTTGCCCATGTGTTGTGCGTGTCTCTATGTGCCTCTCTGCCACCGTCTGCAGCGGTCCACTTCTGCATCCAGTGCCCCGCTGGTTCCTTCCTCTCTCCATTTTGCCATCTCTGTATTTTTTGGGTTCCTCCCATCTCTCTGGCTGGGATTTTAATTATTTCAAGACGAAAACATGTGTTTTTCGCAAAGACTGGGCTCGGAGCGGGCTGAATCACATGGACCGGCCCCTCCCCCACCCCCTCCTCTTTCCATTGATTCCGTGATCGCCGCCCCTCCCAGCCACACACAGGCTTCTGCGCTTCGACTCTCACTGCCTTGAGAACTCTCGGGGGCCCCCGCCTCATCTGGCAGGGGGTACACTGAACGAGTGAACCTTTGGGGTCCCCCCTTCCCAGGGCACATCGTCACCAACACAGGAGTTATGGAAATGCGTGAGCCACTGGCCAAACCCCAAGACATGTGGGCATAACTGAAACTCTGCATAGCTATGAGAAAACTCAGTTGGTTAACGCGCCTGCTGCGGTAAACTGCGTGCATTATGCATGTTCCAAGTAGGGATTTTTAAAGGATAGCTTAGTGAGTTAATGCACTCGCTGTGCCGATATGTTTGTTAAGTAGCTGTCTCGAATCGATCCAGATGGGCGACCTTCAAAGAATGCCCTGCACCCGCACTGAAAACTCAAATGGGATTCCTTGGACCCAATTTGCACCCTCCAAAGTGGTGCAGTATATCTGCAGTGGTCCCTCTGTGAGCTGACCACCCTGCACCTACCCTACAACTTCGAGCGATGCACCGCACCCGCACTAAACACTTTGGAATGGCGCTTGCACCTAAACACTAAACCCTCTGGTATGGCGCTTTGCCCCTAAACACTAAACCCTCTGGTATGGCGCTTTGCACCTAAACAGTAAACCATCTGGTATTGCACTTTGCACCTAAACACTAAACCCTATGGTATGGCGCTTTGCACCCTCTTTATTAGCTGGTGGTAACAGGATCTGCAGGTGACTTGTCGCCCCGGCTCTGGCCTCGTCGCCAGGATTGTGCCATGAGGTTTCCCGTTTGAGATCACGCCCTGCCCAGCGGGAGTATCCAGGCCACTCCTGCCACCTCCCAGGTGACATTGTAGGCAGCTGAGCAGGAAGTGACAGGCCTGGTCCTGGGCATGCCTTAACACCTGTACAGCTCTCACGCCACATAATTACACTACTCAATGCAACATAAATACACTCCACAAAATACCACTCAGTGTGACATAGTTACACGCCACATAATTACACTCCACTCAATGCAACATAAATACACTCCACATACCACTCAGTACCACATAATTACACGCCACATAATTACACTCTACTCAATGCAACATAAATACACTCCACATAATACCACTCAGTGCCACATAATTACACGCCACATAATTACACTCTACTCAATGCAACATAAATACACTCCACATAATACTCAGTGCCACATAATCATATCCTACATAATTACACTGCACTCAATGCAACATACACTCCAAATAATACCACTCAGTGCCACATAATTACACGCCACATAATTACACTCTACTGAATGCAACATACACTCCACATAATACCACTCAGTGCCACATAATTACACGCCACATAATTACACTCCACTCAATGCAACATAAATACACTCCACATACCACTCAGTACCACATAATTACACGCCACATAATTACACTCTACTCAATGCAACATAAATACACTCCACATAATACCACTCAGTGCCACATAATTACACGCCACATAATTACTCTACTCAATGCAATATAAATACACTCCACATAATACCACTCAGTACCACATAATTACACGTCACAATTACACTCTATTCAATGCAACATAAATACACTCCACATAATACCACTCAGGGCTACATAATTACACACCACATAATTACACTCTATTCAATGCAACATAAATACACTCCACATAATACCACTCAGGGCTACATAATTACACACCACATAATTACACTCTATTCAATGCAACATAAATACACTCCACATAATAACACTGTGCCACATAATTACACGCCACATAATTACACTCTACTCAATGCAACATAAATACACTCCACATAATACCACTCAGTATGACAGTTACACGCCACATAATTACACTCTACTCAATGCAACATAAATACACTCCACATAATACCACTCAGTACCACATAATCACATGTCACAATTACACTCTATTCAATGCAACATAAATACACTCCACATAATACCACTCAGTGCCACATAATTACATGCCACATAATTACACTCTATTCAATGCAACATAAATACACTCCACATAATACCACTGTGCCACATAATTACATGCCACGTAATTACACTCTACTCAATGCAATATAAATACACTCCACAAAATACCACTCAGTGCGACATAGTTACACACCACATAATTACACTCTACTCAATGCAACATACACTCCACATAATACCACTCAGTGCCACATAATTACATGCCACATAATTACACTCTATTCAATGCAACATAAATACACTCCACATAATACCACTGTGCCACATAATTACATGCCACGTAATTACACTCTACTCAATGCAATATAAATACACTCCACAAAATACCACTCAGTGTGACATAGTTACACACCACATAATTACACTCTACTCAATGCAACATACACTCCACATAATACCACTCAGTGCCACATAATTACACGCCACATAATTACACTCTACTCAATGCAACATAAATACACTTCACATAATACCACTCAGTGCCACATAATTATATGCTACTTAATTACACTGCACTCAATGCAACATACACCCCACATAATACCACTAAGTGCAACATAATTACACGCCACATAATTAGACTACTGAATTCAACATACACAACATAATACCACTCAGTGCCACATAATTACAAGCCACATAATTACACTCTACTCAATGCAACATAAATACACTCCACATAATACCACTCAGTGCCACGTAATAACACGCCACATAATTATACTCTACGCAATGCAATATAAATACACTCCACATAATACCACTCAGTACCACATAATTACACACCATGTAATTACACTTCACTCAATGCAACATAAATACACTCCACATAATACCACTGTGCCACATAATTACACGCCACATAATTGCACTCTACTCAATGGAACATAAATACACTCCACATAATACCACTCAGTGTGAGAGTTACACGCCACATAATTACACTCTACTCAATGCAACATAAATACACCCCACATACCACTCAGTACCACATAATTACAAGCCACCTAATTACACTCTACTCAATGCAACATAAATACACTCCACAAAATACCACTCAGTGCGGCATACTTATACGCCACATAATTACACTCTACTCAATACAACATAAATGCACTTCACATAATACCACTCAGTGCACGTAATAACATGCCACATAATTACACTCTACTCAATGCAATATAAATACACATGTGAAAAGCCATATAGGAAACATGGTGAGTAGTGGACTGTCTAATTACAATAAACAATTATGTAACCACCCAAAGATTGTTTGATATCAAAAACACATTTTCTATTGATTTTTAATTGTATTCATTCATCATTTGTTGATATAAAACTTCTTTATTTCTTTTTTTCTCTTATATTTTCCTTATATATTATAAAAAGACAAATAGCAATGATATATGCATAACATTAAAACAAATATTGTTCTGTTCATTTCTGACCTATTCTCTCAAATGTACTGGTTTATCTAATAATGCTAGTCTCATGAATTTGGTCATTCTTCAATTCGAATAAGTAAACCTATATATTGACTCAAATGAGATCACTTGGCAGGTGAATCAATAATATCAATACAATATACTCATTACACCCTTAGCCATGACATATGATTGTCTCTGTTTGTATCCATGCATTCTTGAAATTAACTGAAAAAAGTGACATTGTATGTATTGAACAATGAGTATATTGTATTGATATTATTGATTCACCTGCCAAGTGATCTCATTTGAGTCAATATATAGGTTTACTTATTCGGATTGAAGAATGACCAAATTCATGAGACTAGCATTATTAGATAAACCAGTACATTTGAGAGAATAGGTCAGAAATGAACAGAACAATATTTGTTTTAATGTTATGCATATATCATTGCTATTTGTCTTTTTATAATATATAAGGAAAATATAAGAGAAAAAAGAAATAAGAAAGAATTTTTATATCAACAAATGATGAATGAATAAAATTAAAAAGCAATAAAAAATGTGTTTTGATATCATACAATCTTTGGGTGGTTACATAATTGTTTATTGTAATTAGACAGTCCACTACTCACCATGTTTCCTATATGGCTTTTCACATATGTTATGTAGACCCTGATATAGGAGACGTTATTAGGGGTACCCCTTTTTGTACCAATATAAATACACTCCACATAATACCACTCAGTACCACATAATTACACACCACGTAATTACACTCTACTCAATGCAACATAAATACACTCCACATAATACCACTCAGTACCACATAATCACACGTTACAGTTACTCTATTCAATGCAACATAAATACACTCCACATAATCCCACTCAGTACCACATAATTACACACCACATAATTACACTCTACTCAATGCAACATAAATACACTCCGCAAAATACCACTCAGTACCACATAATTACACGTCACATAATTACACTCTACTCAATGCAACATAAATACACCCCACATACCACTCAGTACCACATAATTACAAACCACATAATTACACTCTACTCAATGCAACATAAATACACTCCACATGATACCACTCAGTGCCACATAATTACACGCCACATAATTACACTCTACTCAATGCAACATAAATACACTCCATATAATACCACTCAGTACCACATAATTACACGCCACATACTTACACTCTATTCAATTCAACATAAATACACTCCACATAATACCACTGTGCCACATAATTACACGCCACATAATTACACTCTACTCAATGCAACATAAATACACTCCACAAAATACCACTCAGTGCGACAGTTACACGCCACATAATTACACTCTACTCAATGCAACATAAATACACTCCACATACCACTCAGTACCACATAATTACACGCCACATAATTACACTCTACTCAATGCAACATAAATACACTCCACATAATACCGCTCAGTGCCACATAAATACATGCCACATAATTGCACTCTACTCAATGCAACATAAATACACTCCACATAAATGCACGCCAAGACACATACCACCAATCAACATAAATGCACTCCACACCATGACACAATTTCACTAAGCATAATTTCACTCAACACCCAAGTTCCACGCCACACAATTCAACTCCACACATTTCCAATACACACCAAATAATTCCACACCAAACAACATATTTCAACTCCACAACTTCAAAATCCACAACGTACCTCGAGCGGAGAACATGGCGGCCGGCTAGGAAGTCCGGTCGCGAGCCCTGTCTGACGAGGCATGCTGATTAACCGAAACTGACCGTCACGATCGTTACAACCAGAAAATAAAGAAACTGGCATATGAAAAGGATGAAAGGAACTTACTAGTCTTGAGAAGGAGCAGTTTTTTCCACTGAAGTGCTCCATGCGAGACACGCAGGGGTCACAGCAGCAGACCCCTCGCCAGTGTGGCCTCAAGGCAGGAAACAGAGGAGAGCAGTGCCTGAGCCTCCCGGGAGCGAGCACGTACCGAGGAGGTGTGTGGGAGAAGGCAGCTGCGGGTTTGCTCTGCTGCCAGAAAGCTAGGACCAGAGTGAATTACTGAGGCCCCACGAGTAATTGGTTAGCTCGCTCTGCGCTGAATCCAGAGGCAGGTAACCACACGGAGAAAGGCAAAGGTGTGAGCAGAGGACAGGAAGAGCTGGCATGCAAAGAATCAGTAAGGGGAAGGGGGAGGCAAAAAAAAGAGGATTTGGAAGCTTTAAACTCCCTTTTCAGACCCCTGGAGAAACTTTCTGTACAGCCTGAAGTGGGTGCCCAAACTAGTGACAAAGAACAAAAAACCCCCGGTAAATAATTTTCAAAAAAAGACAGAATATGGCCTATGTTACTCTCTAAGGAGTAGACAGCTCCTTCTAGAGACAAAGGAGAAGGCAGGCCAAAGCTCCACAGGAGATGACCTACAGAAAACCCCAGCGGATTTGGTAATAAAAAACAGCAGAAGGGTGGGGGAAAAGCAGAGACCTCAGAAATCAAGGGGGGCAAAAATACCACCATACTCTCAAACAAAGCCGCTAAAGCCGCCAAAGCAGACCAAACTAGACAAGGGCCAAAAATTAGGGTGACACTATCCCTCAGATCCTTTTTCAAAATACAGGAAAAACTGCCGCCTAAAAGCCCGGTCCTTGGGGAAAAGAATCAACCTGAAAAGGTTAAAAAAAATGCAAACTGAGACGTCACTACCCAGGGATAAAGGAATTGAAACACATAATCGCTTTCAAGTTTTGACAATAATTGAACCCGAGAAGCCAGAGATGAACTCTCAGGTAGCCGAGCAGGAAAGTCTAGAGGCAGGTAATACTCTGCACCAAGGTACACCTCAGAGTAGGCAAGAACAAGGGAAAAGCCCAGGGCAACCTCCACAAACTGAGATGAATAACCTATTGGGGACCCTAATCGGAGATATGAGCACAAACTTTGCCAAATCGGAAAAGAATCAAGAAAGGATTCAGGCATCATGTGAAGCGCTTGAGTTAAAAGTAAACTCCTTAATGGACCGAGTACTTGTCAAGGAGAACATAGCAGAACAAACCGGGAAGGAAATAAAAGCCTGCCAAGGATAAATCGGAATGTTAAAATCAAATGAGAAGGAGCTCAGAGAGAAAATCAAAGTTTTGGAAAATAACGCAAGAAGAAATAACTTGTGAATACTAAATGTTCCGGAGGGGCTGGAAGGACAAGATATAAAGAAGTTTGTGGTAAACCTACTAAAAGAACACATACCTGTGATGGACGAGAAAACGCTGGAAGAAGACATCCAGAGAGCGCACAGAGATCCTTTCAGGTTAGGTAAGATGAGGAAAAAGGCTAGAAAAATCTTAGTGAATTTTAAAACCTATACCCGAAAGAAAAGATCCTAAGTGACGTTTTAAAAGCAGGCACTTTCACCAAAGGAGACAACAACTTTAAAATCCGATCCGACTTATCAAGAGCCACACAAGATAGACAGTGGGAGCTGGGAAATCATATGCAAGAACTTAGATCACTGGGGGCATCAGTCCAAATGAAATTCCCAGCCTCACTAAGGATCATGTGGAGAAACCAGACCTATAATATCAGAGAACCAAGGGAAGTGGTCAATCTCATAGAACAGATCAAGACACAAAAATAGGAGGTCAGACCCAGTGTAAAACTAAAGCCTCGAAATGACAGTGCTTGAAAAGGACAAATTTGTTTTGTCCAAATGACAGCAGGGAGGGTTCTCCAAGGGAGGGAAGGGGAAGGAATTTTGTTAAGAATGCACACTTTTTTTCTTTTTTGTTTGGGTGGGGAGCATCAAGGGAAAAAAACAAAAAAAATGTCCATTGTGCAGAATATGAGTTTAGACAAGATATCGACAACAGGAAGGTCCTTGAAAAATGAAGATGAAATGGAAAAACAAAATAAAAATTAATGGTCAATGGTCAATAATTTAAGAAATAATAGAATCAAGGTAATATCGTGGAACGTAAATGGCCTTAGGGTTAAGAAGAGACACCAGAAAATTCTTGAATATTTAAAAATAATAAATTGTGATGTAATCATTTTGCAAGAAACCCACCTTTTAAAGACAGAGTGGATGGAAATCATGAAACACCAAAATTGGGTCGATAGATATGTGTGCACAAATCAAGTTTGTAATATCAAGGGGGTAATGATTATATTAAAAAAAACATTAAAAGTGATACTTTTAGAAGAGCACACCGACGTAAAGGGAAGATGGGCCATTGCTAAAATAAAACTAGAGGGATGCCCATACACAATAGTCGGGTATTATGGCCCAATCACAGATGACCCGGACCCACTGCAAGTCTTATATGCCCAGTTAATAGAAGCTTCCAATCCAAATATTCTAGGAGGAGATTTTAATTTGCTACTAGACCCAAAGAATGACAGGCACCCACCAGGAAGAGCGTTAAATCTCCCAAAGATGAGAGAATGGTTGAGTAGATTTAGAGAAGACCTAGGTCTGGTGGACATGTGGAAAACCAAAGGTAAACAGAGTAACAAATTTACATATAAAAACCAAAAATATGGACACGCTTCAAGAATTGATTTTTTCATGATAGAAAATCAATAAGTAACAATGTCAATAAGGTAGAACATATACCAGCACACCTAACCGACCACTCATTAGTTTACATAGAGATAAATCAAAGTCCGTCTCAGGGGTCGAAACGATGGACTTTAGATCGCACACTTCTCCTAAATGAACAAATTATAGAAAGCCTAAGAATTACCACCATAGAATACTTTGGAAATAATATTGATAATGAAATTTCTATCCAGGTAGTCTGGGACTCGTACAAAGCTGTAATAAGGGGAGCCCTTACTGGGCTAGCAGCCGCAAGAAATAGGGAGACAAGACAGAATATACAACAGATAGAGTTAGAGATCCTAGACCAACAAAGGATCCTAGAAGCTGCAACCTCCTGTACAGAACAAGAAGAGGCAAGGAAAGAAATTATTAGAAAGAAGGGCGATCTGTCAAATTTATTGGAAGAAAGGGTAAGGAAAAAGTGGGAAGCTAGTCGTCTGGCAAACTATGAATATGGGGAAGGTAGCGGGAAACTTCTCGCATGGAAAATTAAAACGGAAATAAATAAAAACAAAATTATTGCAATAGAAGGGAACATGACGGGAGAACAAGTAGTGGAAGATCAAGAGATCGAGAAGGCCTTCACAGATTTCTTCCAAGCTTTATACAATGAAGACCTAGTGGTTCCTAGCAGCTCAGTTGACTCATACCTGAGAGAAGCCTCAATCCCAAGATTAGAAACAGAGCAATGTGAGAAGCTTAATGCAGAAATTACATTAGATGAAGTTACAGATGCAATAAAGAGACTGAAAAGAGGGAAGCCTGCAGGACCAGACGCATTACCAAACGAGCTATACAAGCTCTTAAAAGAAACACTGGCCCCTAGACTAGTGGATCTTTTTAATGTGGTTTTCTCTAAATGTTCAGCTCCCCCGAAAACCTAGAACGATGCTACCATTAGTTTAATCTTAAAACCAGGAAAAGACCCCTTGAAATGCGAGTCATATAGACCAATTTCCCTCCTAGACAACGATTATAAAATTTACACCCAGATTTTAGCAGCTAGATTAGGGCACATCACTAGCAAATTAATCCACGAAGATCAGAAAGGTTTCACTAAAGGAAGACAAATGCATGACCTCACCCACCAATTAATCGGAGCTATAGATATTGCCACTCAGGAAAACATCCCACTTGCCGTTCTAACATTCAATGCGGCAAAAGCTTTCGATCAAGTAAAGTGGACGTTCCTGCATAGAGTAATACTTCACTACGGCTTAGGTGACAACTTTTTAAAGGCAATAACAAATATATACACAGCCCCAGTGGCAAAAATTCTCATAAACGGCAAACTTTCAAAGGAAATCCAAATAAAGAGAGGCACGAGACAAGGTTGCCCCCTATCCTTATGTATTCAACTTATACATAGAGCCTCTAGCTAACCAGATAAGAAAATCGCAAGGTGTTATCCCTTTTAATTTTAAAGGTTGGGTTAAAAAAGTGGCCTTATACGCCGACGCCCTGATGGTATTTACAAGCGATCTGAACACTTCACTTCCCACAATCACAAAACTGTTAAATGACTTTGGTGAGATCTCTGGTTATCAGGTTAACCATCAGAAAACAGAAATAATGGCGTGGAACTCCCAAGTAACAACAGTAAAGACAAAAAACAGAATAAAGTACTTGGGAATTGAGATATTAAATAATATAGACAAGATCGCCCGAGTAAATTTCGACATAAGAGCAAAGGAGACAAGGAAACTGCTAAAATCTTGGAGCAGCCTACCCCTTTTGTTCATTGGGAGATCAAACATCATAAAAATGTCTATTTTACCCAAGTTCTCTTTTATTTTTAACGCGATTCCACTGGAATTTGGGACCCAGTGGATTAAAAAGGTCCAAAGAGAAATCAATGGTTTCATATGGGCCTTGAAGGGAGTGAGGGTTGCGTGGAAAAAACTACGCAGGAAGCAAAATCAAGAAGGCATTGCCAGCCCGACCTTCTTTTCTACTACAGAGCCTTTCAGTTCAAGAACATTAGGATTCTTCTTAAACCTCGTTCTTTTTACACAACTTACCTGCAAACCATCACAGATGTTGACTCCTGCGCATACAAATTTGGCCACCCAAAATAATTTAAAAAAATCAAATTAAAGGTATTGGGCGCGGCTTGCAAACAATGGTATGAGATAAGGAGAATCTTGAAAATCCCGTATTATAGTAGCCTAGCTCCCATCTGGAACTCATCTGGAACCCCCGAATGCTTAAAAGATACTCTGGCAGGAGCCTTAAAAAAGGCTGGTATTACAACATGGGGGCAACTGTTACAAGAAATGCGTCAGAAAAGCTGGGACTCCTTATCAACAAGCACGGATGGAAAATTGTCCAGGTTTAAATACTATCAGTTGGCAAGCTGGGCAAAAGACCTGAAAGAACCGCAAGAAGACAAAACGGAGTTGGAAAAAGATCTACAAAGTGAGCCAGCAAAAAAGGAAGTATCGAAATGGTACTGGCGGATGATACAAGCAGGGGAAGAAGAATTCACTCTACCGATGGACTTATGGAAGAAAGACCTCCCTACAAAAGATCTGCAACGTTTATGGCAAGTATCCTGCTCTACATTATGGCACGTAGTAGTATCCGCACCTCTCAGAAAGAACCATCTTTTTACTTTACACAGGGCATACTGGACGCCAGGAAAGTTGACCAAAATGAACAGGCAAGCGGTAAAAAGTTGTCCAAAATGTGGGGAAGCTAAGGCAGATGACATTCATATGTTCCACCAATGTCCCCATCTTGGTATATTCTGGACAGAAGTGGGTAAGACTATAAACAAAGCATTAGGACAAGATATTGAGGTAAGCGTTACAAACATTATTTTTGGTATAATGGAAGAAAATGACTCACCGCTAGCATTAAATAATAGGCAAAAACAGCTACTGTTTATGTTGATTATACTGGCCAGGAGAGAGATATGTATAAAGTGGATACTAGCAAACCCCCCCGACTCTAAATGAATGGAGAGCCTCCGTGGAGAGGTATAGGAAACTAGATAAATCCATAGGGAAGAGCATCAGGACCAAATTCTGGGAAACGTGGGACCAAAACATAAAATAAAATGCAAAGTGAAGGCAGGGTAGGGAGGGACGTCCAATGATTACTTACTATGCAATAAAATGAATTCTGGGAAGGTCATCCTGGTGGCTCCAGGAGAGACACCCTAAGAAATTCGGAGATCCTGAGGCAAAATTCCATTGTAAGGTGAGAAGGCATTCCCTTCCCGAAAACTATAGGAAACAAAGTACAGGACAAACAAGCATTTGCAATGCAAATTGGTATCGCATTTGTGAGAGTTGGAGCTATTAGTGTTGTAAACGACAATGTCTTTTACCGGTGTGTTTTGGGTTGTAGTGGGAGGAAACAAAAAAAAAATGGAGGGACAAAGAAGAAGGATTGCCTATAGCAAGCAAGGATTTTGAAAGGACATCGACATAGACAAATAGAGTTCCCAGTCATCTCCGAGAGTCTAACAATAAAATAACATCTGTATGTTTAGGAGTGGCGCCTGTCCCACAAGTGACAGAACCGCTGCAAGTTTCACAAATGTGCTTTCTTCAGAGAAGGCGGTGGGCTGTCTCAGTTACCTGCCAATACTACAGCAGTGTGAGATTGTTTTGGTTGTAAAAATGCTTTCAAGACAGGTGAGGTCCACAGACGCTCGATGTGACATGGAAGGTTAATGGGTTCACACTAAAGCGGGGTACACTCAGCCTTTCAACCTTCATAGGTGTAAACGAGTGCCCAATTAAGTTGAATGGCAGTAACATGTGACTGACAGTGCTGTGAAGTCACCAGTCTGGTGGAATATGCGCTATAAAAAGTATTCATTATCAGGGTAAGCAGAATCAAGTAAGATAACGCAGTTGGCATAGTGCCTGCCCAGAGACTTGTTTAAATTCAAGGGTTAACGACCCAGCCTTCTGTCATTTTGTTGACCGTTAACGAGTACCATTGATTTGGATTACAACATCACCTTTCATCTCAGCGCCTAGAGGCTTCTGATTTTCTGGTGTGCACCATGATATTATTTGTTGCCATCGTGAACTTCCTTCCCAGAGGTGTACGTGTCATTTCTTGAGTGTTACTGGCCTTGCTGAAATTGGCTGCCACTGCTTGTGAAATGAAGGAGGTGCTGGTACCGGGAAGCTGCTGGTCAGTTTGCAGCTTATTCAGTCATCAGTTAAGGCATTTTCTATAGTGCCCACATCACCTTCGCACACTAAAACAAAAATGAATGTGTCCTTGTGTAATGTAACTGGTGCTCCAATACCTTTGGGTCAAGTTTACACTATATAAAATTGCAACAACAAAAAATAATCTTGCTTCCACTGGTTTGTTATGAATTCTCCAGCGCCAGCCACCCTTGAGTAATGGTGGGCTTTACATATGCATCCACTATTCGTCTGCTAAAAGCACCAATGTATTCAAAACCACCTATCATCCATCATGTTGCTACACGTGTCATAAACGAGGTGGGTACCTACACAAGCACCTGGACTGACAGATGTGCGCAAAGACCTATCTGCATGTACGGGGATCAGCACCCTATTAAGTGAACGGAAATAGTTAGTCCTCTCTATCCCCACAAGCTTACTGCCCACAGCAGTTTAGAATTCCGTTCTTGGACCCTACATTATTTTTTTTTAAAGTGTAAATTTCTGAAAATAATATTTTGTAGATAGCAGTGTATCGCTCAGGTCGTTATTTAGTGCCACACATAAAACAAACACTTCCTATATGGAGGTTCACAGCAAAGACAAAACTCTTCCAACAACGCACCCTACATGGCTAGCTTACTATCCATGCAGGTAAACACTTCAACGCCCCACAAGCGCTATTCAACTGTCACAATACAGCACCTTTCAAACGTCACGTTAAGCACACTCTGAAACTGGAAATACTGAACAGAGCCTATTTGAAACCTGCGTAGCCCTGCAGGCCAAGTTTTCTAAAGCGCTCCCTAAACTAAAGGCTATAATTGGCATAGTCGCTATCATTCCCCGCCAAACAGCTATTTACTGCCAGTACAGAAGTGTTTTTTCCCTCCCTCATCAGCCGCATATTGCCCCAACTGACCAGCTCACAGGTCGCCGTTGTCCTTTTGTCGTCTTTCTTCAGATGACGGACAACCACTCTGGTAACGTGACTGCAATCTCCCGGAGGACTCCCCCTTTTCCTTAGACAGCAAGGCGAGGCCTATTGGCTTTGCCAATGCTCGTATGTGAAAGGAAGATGGAGGAGCCTGTATTTCGTACAAATTGCTGCAGACATTTAGTAGGTCTCCTCGCATATTCTGCTAAATCTTAGCATGCCTGACTCACTGCAGGCGCTGCCGTTAAACCAGACATGCTCACTACGTGTACGGATCGCCTCGTTTAAGGCAAGCTGCCCAACAGTAATAAGTCTGATTCCACTGTCATATGTCACGTTACCAACACCATCTCCACACTTACTAGTTCCGGTGTTCGAGTGTAAACATAAGGAATGTCTCGGTTTCCTCCCCTCTATCACTCCCGTGCATGTTAAGAATTCAAAAAGCCCATCTCTACAGCTTCTGACAAATAGGATGCGACGACGCCACTTCCCCCTGCAGTTGAAGATCGGCGGATTCCTCTACTTGCATTCGTGAGCCCCAGCCGGTCAAAAGACAAGCAGCGCCGCTCCAAGGACAGGATGAAGGTAGATTAAAAACACATTTTAAAGCACAACCATGGCGTATCCTACTCACCATGGCTCCGTCTACAGGGAAAAGGGCCTCCTTCTTCCCGTCCAATGCTGATAATGCTCCCCGGTCTACGGCAAGCCTTAAATGCGTGTGGTGTTTGCAAACACCGGCCTGGGCCTACGGCAAGCCGGACATGCGTGTGGTGTTTTGTCGCGCATGCGTACGATGTAAGGCATCGCGCGCATGCGAGACAAATAGTGCGAATGCACCCATGAATCAAATAGCAAACAAGCACTGAAAATGCAATAGGACACGTATTTACGCGAGTCCTATTGCATTTTTAACGGAAGCGCAGACGTAAAAGAAGGCACGAACAGGAGGGGGTGGGAAGGTGTTGGTGGTTGAAGAAGTCACGGAGTACGGGAGGGAACGGGGAGAGGCAGGGGAGCAAAACAGTTTATGAAGTAAAGGGGCCGATAGCCTCGGAAGGGAAAAAATTACGACATGCCCGTCAGGAGGCGGGATTACCAAGCCAAGCACCAATCAGAATGCAGAAAATATGATGCAAGCCAATCAAAAACAAGGCTGGAAAGTGGGCGGAGCTTCCCCCACTATACTGTATACAGCATCTCTCGACGAGACAGCGCATGCGCTGCCTAGGCGAGACCTAAAAATGGGATCTTGGTCTACTCATATCTCAACTTACTGCATAAATGAGGACAAAAAAAAAATCCAGAACTTACCTCCAATCCACACCATATAGTGGCACCACCTGAGCACCAAACATCACTCACCACCACCATTTTGCATCAGCGCACCACCTAAGCATCACCTAAACATCACCTAAGCATCACGTCAGTCTGCCCTTGGAATCTGACATCTGTTGATTCTCCCCTAGTGTCCGTCCGCTGCTCGTGTTCTAATTAAATTACTGTTTTCCAACCTCCACTCCCCCGTTATGTATGTCCCGCTCCCCCATAACAAAAAAAATTATAACAAACAAGCATGAGAACAGGCAGGAAGAAGTTGCCGGCAGTGCAAGTACAAAAAAACTAGAAGACATTTGTTATGTTAAAATCTTTTTTTAATCAGGTTGTTCAGTTGTATATAATGTCGTCTTGGTTTCTATAAAGGTAACAAAAATGCTTAACACTTTTTATTATAACTTTTCAACATGATGCACAGCAGTCACAATGCTCTACAACATAGCCAAAAGTTCTGGCTAAACACATAAGGTCCCAAAGGCGAGACCTATTGGCTATGCCAATGCTTGTTTTATAACTGTGGTGACTTTATTTAATGCATTTTTATAAAGCGCGGACTTTACCCGAAGGTTTCAGAGCGCTGTACAATAGAACCAGTTACGTTACATGGGAGAAATGTTCCAAAATAGAACGTTACACAAATAGCAGGACACAGTATCACACACAGCAAGCAAGAGGAGGTAGGGAAAAACATAGAAGGCAAGAACACAATATGAAACACAGCAAGCAAGGAATGTACAAAGAATATTACAAATTTACAATGACTAACGAACTTCCTGGCGGGGTCTGAGAATGAAGGAAATAGTTCTGAAAGTGTCTTTGGAATAGAAGAGTTTTGAGGTCAGCTTTGAAGATCCGGATGGAGGTGGTGGCACGGAGCAATGGAGGGAGCGAGTTCCAGATTCTCACCGCATTACCTGAGAACGATTGAGCCATCGATTTTTCCCTTTTGAAGGAGGGGGGCTCAAGCAGAAACTTTTCCGCATTCCGAGAAGGTCTCAAGCCTCCAGACAATTTCAGTTTATTCGCCAGATAGCGAGGGGAGGAAGTGTGCAAGGCTTTGTGGGTGATGCAGGCCGTTTTGTAAAAAGCTCTTGCCTCGATGGGAAGCCATCGAAGAGAAGACAGGATGGGAGTGATGTGGTCACTTCGTTTGGACCCTGAAATGAAGCGAGCTGCTGAATGGAGGACGGATTTGAGGGGGGAGAGGTGAGATTTGGGTAGGCCAGTCAGAAGAGAATTACAATAATCCAGTCTGGAGAGAACTAGCGATTGGACCAAGGTTTTTAGGTCTTTCTCCGGGAAGAACCGACGAATCCCCCACAGAAGGAGCAGCTGATAATGTGCGTTCTTGGCAATGGAGTTGATGTGTGAGATTAGGTTGAGTCTTTTGTCAAGTATGACACCTAGGGATTTAGCGCAGTCGACAATGATGGGTTTATTGTTGAGTAAATTCAGCTGATCCATCCAGGATTGAACAGGAGGCGGGGAGAGAGAGGTAGATAGGAGGAGGAATTCAGTTTTGGAGGGATTGAGAATGAGTTGGTGAACTAACATCCAGTTGTGAATAGAGTTGAGAGTAGAGTTGAGCAGTGAGAGATCTTGAGAGGAAGACACCTTGAGGTAGATTTGAGTGTCATCCGCATAGAGATGGTAAAGGATCCCAGATTTGCTTAGGAGGTTCCCTAATGGTTCCAGATAGAGATTAAACAGAGTGGGTGCAAGGATAGAACCTTGAGGGATGCCTTGACCAACCACCAGTGGAGACGAGAGACTGTTCGCAATCTTGATCATTTGGGATCTGTCCGAGAGGAATGAGGCAAAGCATTTAAGCACTGTGCCTTCCACGCCCATTCTCTGTTGAAGAGTGTTAAGGAGGGTGTTGTGATTAACAGTGTCAAAGGCTGCTGAGAGGTCAAGAAGAATCAGAAGGCACGATTCCCCAGAATCGAGTATTATCAGCGCATCATCAATCACTTGCAGCAGGGCTGTGTCAGTGCTGCAATTTTGAATAAAGCCAGACTGGAACACGTCAAGGAGATTATTGTCAATAATGTGTTGGGAAAGTTGTTTTGCAACACATTTTTCTGTGATTTTTGAAAGAAAAGGGAGATTGGTGATGGGGCGGAAGTTGTTGAGGTCGTTCGCATCTGCGGAGGTTTTTTTTTTAGAAGAGGGGTAACCTGTCCTGTTTTGAGGACAGCTGGGAGGGATCCGTGACTGAGGAAGAGATTAACTAGCCTGGTCCAATAAGAGAGAGTATTGGTATAGAAATCAATGGCGATGACACTAGGTATGGGGTCAGAAGAATGGTTGGAGGGTTTGGTTTCGAGGATACATTTGAGGAGGTCATATTCCGAGATGGCGGCAAAGTTCTGCCAAGTGACTAAGGATTTTCGCTCCTCAATGGGGGTGGGGTGGGTGACCTGATCCACCAGTGATTTGACCCTTTCATCAAATAATATAGCGAGTTTAGTTGCTTTCTTTGAAGCATCCTCAGGTTTGATGGTTTGGGGAGAGCAGCTTGAGTTTTTGATGAGGTCGAAAAGTTTTTTGGGTCTGTTTTTAGCTGAGTCAAGGAGGGATCTGAAATGTGATGCTTTTTCATGGAAGATGTGCTTGTGGTATTTGGATCTTGCCGAACGTAAAAGAGAGAGATTGGAGGTGGATGGAGATTGTCTCCAATGTTTCTCCAAGATTCTAAGGTTCTTCCTTTCGTCATAGAGAGCTTTATTGAACCAAGGTGCTGAAAGGGTGGGTCTTTTCCTTTTGCTTTGGAGTGGAGCGACATTGTCGATTTCAACTGCTAGGATTGAGAGGCAATGGGTGGTGAGATCGTTGACATCCGCGTTAGGGTCTAGTCTAGGAAGTGAACGCATAGCAGAATCACACAGTCTCAAGATCAATGTTTTTAGTGTTGCGGAACCAGGTAGAAGCCCTTTTAGGTTGGCCGAGAGTTATAACGTGCGAAAGGTGAAAACGGAAGGGAATGAGGAAATGGTCTGACCAGTCTACATGGATAGGGGGAGCAATGGTAAGCAGGTCTGATATAGAAATAACAACGTCCAGAATTGAGCCCTTGGCGTCCGTAATTTCCGAGAAGTGTTGGACAAGATCGTTAGCTGAGAGAAAGGTGGCAAGCTTGTTGGCAGCCGAGTCTTCCACAGAGCTCCAGTGGAGATTGAAGTCACCTAGGAAGATCTGCCTGTCACTTTGAGAATATTGGTCACTAATGAAGTCGGTGAGTTCCTCCAAGAAGGAAGAGAAGTTACCTGGCGGGTGGTAGATGGCATGGAACCTGAAGGGTGAGCCGTGATGAACTTGAAGTTCTAGGTATAGGCATTCGAATGTGCGGAAGAAGAAGCTAGGAAAGGCTTTAATTTGAAGGGAGTTTCTGAAGATAATAGCAACACCTCCCCCGATCTTGACGGTTCTGTCGTTTCTGAGGATAGAGTAGTCGGTAGGTATCAGAAGATCAAACAAAGTGTGAGAGGAGTCATTAAACCAGGTCTCAGTGAGGAAGAGCATGTCAAGATTGTGGTGGGTGATAGTGTCAGAGATTTCCAGTTTGTGTTTGGTTGCAGATCTGCAGTTGTGGAGCATACAATGTAGCTCTGACGCAACTGTTTTGGTGATGGGAGTGTTTGGGCTGTTAAGGGAGATAGGGATTAGATTCTTGAATGAGGGTGCCCCGTGAGAGGGAGGCTGGTAGGTTCTGACGGAAGAGATGGTCTGAATAGTGAATTGAGTAGAATTTTGAGGAGAGGAGAGTGGAGGGGTATTGACGTTGGTAGTCTTGTAGCTAGCCAGTAGGTTGGCGATGTCTGTGGAGGACAGACTGTGGTTGGCTTTATTGGGGCGCGGGAGCAAGGAACTCCTCGGGAGGTTATTAGGGAAGGGGGATATCTTAGCACTTAAAAGTGAAATGGACGCTTCAAGCTGGGAAACGGAAGAGATGAGAGAATCAAGTTTATTTTCCAGGGAGAGGTGGGCTGAACACGGAGTGTTGGGTGGCTCGATGGTTAGGGGAGGGAGTGAAGTAGGCGAAGGAGGACAGGGGGAGGTGGGGGACCGGGGAGAGTGTTGAGGTGCAAGGGTCGAAGGTGGGGAAAGATGGTGGTAGAAAGGAGTGGATGGAGTTACAGTGACTTGCCGGCACTTGAATTGTTTCTTCGTAATTACCCGATCCAAAATGGCCACTGTGCGTCTCTTCCTGATGCACAACGCCGAGGTATGCTGTTCAGATGTTCCAACAGCTAGGGTAGCGTTTTCGTATGGGAAAGGGGACGCACACGTGCCTGGAGCAGCAGCCTCCGGTGGGCTCCATGAGCTCGAGGAGGCTTACAACGGTAGGCCAGTAATTTTCATTACGGGGAAAATTAAACAAACACGAGAAAGTGATACACACTGCGCAGCTGCCGCTCACCGTGAATCTTTCTGTGTTACACCAAATCTGCAGCTGCTTGTTACTCCCGGTGAGTAACTTAAAAAATGCTCTGCTGTAGACATGAAAATTCTCACTCTTCCGTGTCACGCCAACTCTGCCTGCTCTTGCTTTTTTTTTTTTTAAATCCCGCTCATCACCAATTTTGTTGTGATAAAGTCCCAGACATGACATAGGTTTTACTGTAGCTTTATTCCATTTAAGCAGGCAGGTACATGGATTCAACGTCTTCCTGGCTTCACGTCTCCCTCTAACTGCCCGTCTTCGAGCTCTACCCCATCGTTCTATATTCCACACTCACGCAACCTGCTCATAACATTCCACATAACTAACATAGTTCTTTAAGGCATAATACTATGACACAACATCAGTCTCCAAGCCATATTGCACACATTTAAAAAACTATAGGAAAAAAAAACAGGCACAGAATGCGGGAGGTCACTCACAGAGCAAACTAGATTAATGTGTTACCGTCCACGAAAAAGTTATATTGCAGTACTATTATGCACAGAACACACATAACACCACCTGTGATGCACAATAATGCATGTGACAGTACAGGAGAACTAGTTTGACATTATTGTCCTTTCAGTGCCACAGACAGTAACATCGCTGATGTGATCTGCAGGTTACTGTTTCAAATCCTGCCAATATTAACTGAGGCATTAATTCTTTCTAGAGCCCTGATTAGAAGTTAGGAAGGTTTTGCTGGAGATATAACGGGGGAGAGGGGGAGGGGGATCCCTGATGCTGGATCTCCACACTAAAAGCCAGGAATTATAAGTTTTGTCCTCAGAATGTGGGATAAGAGAACAACTATAGGAATACTGGGTTCCTTACTGCTGGTTGTTCCATGACTCTGGGGGCAAATTCTCTGACATTTTCTTCTTGCTCTTAGCAGGTGGGGGATACCAGTGGGAGGCACGCGGGGCGTTAGGATGTGGGGGTGAAGACAGAGTTGAGGTGGGTTAGGTTCGCGTTGTCTGCTCCTTAAATGTTGCTGCAGGGATCAAAAGGGAGTGGGGGGTATTTCTGTCCATAGCCTGTGACTCTGTCCCTGCAGAGATTTACCGGGTGCAGATCCACATCCGGTGAAGCAGGGCTTAGAATTATTGATTTCAGAGATACCAAGAAGCCTGTAGTGGTCCGAAGCGGTATCTCACTGAGTAAACACTCAAGGAGGGAATACCTTTGCTCTGAATCAGAGTCTAACATTAAATTCTATTGGATAGTAATATTATACATGTTAAAAATAAGAGAAAATATATATTAATCTGATTAAGCAGCAATACTGCAAACAATTGGATGGCCTATATAAACCATTGTGTAGAAAATGCTATATATATATATAAATAGACTTTTATTAAAATTCTGCTCTTAACAGTAGCCTCTCACAAACGCCAACATTGTCATTATATAAATGTTCTGTTAACGAACAAGGAGCTCCAAAAATAAAGTTTAAAATTAAAATTTGAATGCAAAGTAATAAATCATATTAAAATGTTTTAATTAAATAAAAGTTGTTAATGTAAAACTGTAACTCTTCTCTTTGTGCCTTTTCAAATGCCAGTTGCCATAGCAGTAGAATGATTTGAGTTATCCAGGTAAATTTAATGAACCAAAAACAGCAATACACTTAGCAGCAAATTATTTTAATTTAAAAAAATCAGTAAAAACTTTGCAAAATAATACCGTTATTTGGATGCTAATTAATATCATGAAACATCTTTGTCAAATGAATTCGAGTAAATATGTACTGAGTGACAAAATTTAGCGGATCATTGCTTGCTGACTCACTCCAGTAATGTGAAGCCGAGGACAGTAGAGTGCCTTTTGGAGCTGGCCTCCTGTGCTGTAAAATCCACCTGCTAGCACAAATACACTGGCGTGATTCCATGGTTTACATTTCTCTGTTCACAAACAGCCATTATGGTAGAATGCTAAATGAATGCAGAGATGCTCGAACATATGCCAGTCATGCAGTGCTGCCAAGTGAGCTCCGGGCATGACAATAATCTGGATGAACCTAACAAGATTAATAATAATAATAATTGTAATTTATAGAGCGCACAGCTACCTCCAACGGAGGTGTCCCGGCACTTGTGTGGCGGATTCATAGTGAGAGGGCACAAGAAGAGGAGCTACGCCAGGTTAAATAGCCAGGTTTTTAGAGCTCTCCTGAAGGCTGGTTCTGGCTCCGTCATGCGGAGGTGGAGAGGCATAGCGTTCCAGAGCTTTGCAGCTCCAACCGCGAATGCTCTACCACTTATCCTGGCCTTAAGGAAATGAGAAATCCTGAGCAATTTCAAGTGATTTGATCTCAGGACCTGGTCTTGCTGATAGTTTTGCAATCTAGGTCTCAGATAGGCCGGGCCCCGTCCCCTAGTGGCTCTGTATGCCAGAGTAAGCACCTTAAACTCAATCCTCCTACTGATGGGTAGCCAGTGGAGGCTCCGCAGGTGCGGGGAAATGTGATGGCGGAACGGTACATTCCTAATCAAGGCAGTAGCCACAGTGTTTTGAACAATTTGCAGCCTGCAGACCAGATAGGCTGGTAGTCCAAGATAGAGACTATTGGAGTAGTCCAGCCCGGATGTGACCAATGCGTGGACCACTGTCTTACTGCAATCCATTGGTAGAAAGTGAAGGAATTTCCTCAAAGCTCGCAGCTTCCAGAAGCATGAAGAGGAGACTTGGCGAATCTGGGTCTTGTAAGAGAGGTCATTATTGAATTTAAAGCCTAGATTTCCGGCAGAGTCCACCGGAGCAGGTGGGGGGGGGTTCAGTCTGATGGCCACCAAAGCTTAGAAGGTGGCGGAGTCAGTTGTTTGAAAAATAGAACCTCTGTTTTCTCGGTGTTCAACTTTAAGCAATTCTGTGTCATCCAGGCTGAGATGTTAATCAGGCATTGCCTAAAGTTGACAAAGGCCACCTCCGAGTGTTCTTTGAACGAGAACACCAGCTGGGAGTCATCAGCGTAGGAGATCACTTTCACTCCAAATGTCTCAACCAAGGTCGCAAGAGAGGTAAGATATACATTAAACAGTAAGGGGCTCAGTGCCGATCCCTGAGGTACCCCACATACAAGAGGCTTCTGGGAGGAAACATAAGGGCGCAGAAATATTCGTTGTGAGCGGTTCTCCAGGAACGACTTGAGCCAGGACAGAGTAGTTCCCCGTACTCCCAGGTGTTTGAGTCTCTCCAGGAGAATCGGATAGGCTACGGTGTCAAATGCTGCGGACAGGTCTAGCAGCACCAGCATTGCTGAGCTGCACTGGTCCACAGCCTCACGCACTCTTCCGCAACTTCCAGAAGTGCTGTCTCCATGCTATATCCTGCTCTGAAGCCGGATTGAGAATCATGGAACCGATTGTTTGATTCAAGGAATTCAGAGCGTTGTTTCCGAACTTCCTGCTCAAGAATTTTTGCTGGTGCAGGCAAGAGGAAAATGGGCCTAAAGGTTTTGTGTTCAGCTAGGTCAGCATCTGGTTTCTTAAGAATAGGCAATAGGAAGGCCTGTTTCCATGCCGCTGGGTAGATACCAGTTGTCAAGGAAGAGTTCCAGATTTGGTTCAGGGGAGCATTAAGGTAGGAGGCAAGCAGTTAAAAAAACTGAGCCGGGCAGGGTCTCCCGGGGATCCATATTTACATTTGTACAATTCCCTGAGAGATGCATCTACTGGCAGCGGGCGGAATTCAGAACAGGTGCTGTGTAGATCAGGGGCTAGATTTTGCACAAGCGAGGGCATGGTAGAGGGAAAGGCGGAGTAAATCAACTGGATTTTCTCCTGGAAAAAATCCGTTAAGTCAGCACAGAGGGTGGGAGAGGGGGTCACTGTACTATCTACAGCCATGGGTTTAGTAAAACATTGGACAATTTTAAATAGTTCTTTAACCAAATTGTCCGACAGTTTAATTTTGTTAGAGAAGTAGTCCCTCATAGCATTGCGCTTAAGTCTGTGGAATTTTTTTAAAGACTCTCTATAGGAGCTTTTAGCCACAGGGTCATAAGATTTTCTCCAGGAGCGTTCAAGTTTCTTGCATAGACTTTTCTCCGCTCGTAGTTCCATGGAGAACCACGGGGCTGAGGGTTTTTTCCTAGAGGATGTCACAGATCTAAGAGGGGCTACTCTATCTAAGGCGGAGGTAACCTAGCTGTTAAAGCTGGATACATCACGCTTGGGTCACCCATCAGCTGGAGGGGTGCACTTCGAAGCATAGGTCCCATAGTATCAACAGTGACCTTCCTCCAGTTTCTCCTTGTTAGAAGGTGGTTCTGACACTCTGAGCCGCCCGGATTTTTCGCTTTTTGAGCACCTATTTGTTGAGCTTTTGCTGTGGGAGAGCCTCATAAGTTGGGACTCACCCACAGTGAACTCATGATGAAAGAGACTGCGTGTGGATTTTACTGGTGTCCCCCTACCTTGACTAGGCCGCTGCGCAGCAGCTGGAGTAAGGGTCACCGGGCTGGTTACATGCAGACACATGTGTACAGGCGTGTGCACACATGTGTGGGCTGCACAGGGGAGATTCCTGGCGTGCGCAGTCCAGGAGTAGCTACAAAGTGAATGGTGTGGCAGGACTTATGCAGAATTGGGTGGTGATATGGAATAGGCTTTATACAGTGGGAAGAAACATGCCAGGGAAAGTCAGTGTGCTTTACAGTGTTTATTCCATTATTCTCCTATGGGGATAGGGAGCACATGGGCTAGTTTTACTTTCCTAGGGCCTACAAATTCCAGACACGCACCAAAGTCCACTGTAACCTATGTGAGAAGAAGTATTCTGCAGAGTCCAAAGTCATATTTGTACTGCTTTTTGGTCATCCAGAAATGTTATATTTCTCTGAGTCAGCTCATAACCAGGGCCTGGCTGGGGGCTGACCCCAGCAGCCTGGATTGATGACCTTCCCTCCAAGGAGAGAAGATGGGTGGAGCTACAGGCTAATCCTTCAGCAGCTGTCACTGGGTGCCAGGCACCTAGCTGCACAAGGGAGAAGGCAGCTCTGGGGGGGAAGGGGCTCTCAGAGACCATGTGGCAGGAGACCCTGAACAACGCCATTTTAAACAAACCCAGAGGCCTGGGCAGGAAGGAGGGAGCAGGGGCAGAGAAGTGATGTGTCGCTATGTGATAGGGCCAACAGAGACTTCCTGCCAGCCCCCTCCCCAATTTTTTTAAAGTGCTTGCACAGTAAGAGAAGCTCTCTCTGGGGTGTGGTCTGCTGAGGCAGAGGGTGCTGGAGCCTGGCGCAATGGGCAGTTGGAAGGAGGAACCCCGTGACTGTCCCAGGATCCTGAACAGCACCAGGAGAAGAGACCAGGACCAGTGTGCAGAAGCAGGGGCCTCTGTGCAGGGAGAAGAGATGCCCAGGAGGAGAGCCAGGCGAAAGGCTGGTGCAGGGAGCCAGTGAAGACAGCTCCCTGCTGAATCCACCCTCTGTGAGACCCAGAGGGCGAAAGAGTGCTCCCAGTGGCTGGGGAGCGCCACCAGGAGCAAGAAGAGGCCAAGATCATCAAGATCGGACCCCTGGGGGCTGAGAAATGCCCCCTAGAAGATAGGTGACCTTTGACCTCCAAGAAGACCGATGACGAAGCGCGTGGGGCTCCGCCGCCGGTCTTGAATGTGCCCCCGGGGAGGGTCAGGTCCCGGGGGCAGCCCCCAACAGAAGATAAGTCGGGGAGCGCCGTTACACTCCCCGTGAAGAATACCCCGTGGGGTGCCAGGAGCCCACCCTGGCCCCCACCGAAACGGGAGGCAGGGGAGCGCCGTCGCGCCTCCCCTTTTGCCATGGTGTAAGGGGCCCGGGATCCCAACTCTGGGCCCCGAAGATGGTAGCAGAGAGGACGGGGGCGCGCCGTCGCGCAACCCCCCTCGCGAAGAGGAAAAGCCGGGGAGCGCCATCGCGCTCCCCGTGAAGAAGCTTTGGGGGCCCGGGACCCCATCTCCGGGCCCCGGCAGGTGAAGCAAAGTCCGAGTACGGGGTGCCAGGAGCCCACCCTGGCCCCCGAAGAAGATGCCCTGGGGCCCAGGATCCCAACCCCAGGCCCCGATTCCAAGTAGGGGAGCGCCGGCGCGCTCCCCGTGAAGAAGGCGAGGGACCCGGGACCCAATCCCCGGGTCCCGAAGAGATGGCGGAGACGGGGGAGTGCCGCCACCCTCCCCCGGGGCTGGAGGAAGGCGGGGGAGGGCCATCGCTCTCCCCCTAGTTCCGGACGGACCCGCAGGAAGCGCCGTGTCTGCCCGCCGGAGCGGGCAGACCAGAAGAGGAGTGCCGGCTCCCGCGGCAGGACGCGAGGGTGCTGGCTTGGCGGGGAGCCAGCGGGAGTCACTGGGGGTGGGCTCCCCGAGTGGCTCTCCATCGAGCCTACAGCGAGGGGCCCGGGTGGGACCGGGCCCCCGAAACCCAACAGGAGCAGCCGGGGGTGGGCTCCCCGAGCTGCCGTCGCGCCCGTGGGGTTCAGGGTGGGACCGGGCCCCACACCAAAGCCAAAAAGGAAGGAGCGGCCGGGGGTGGGCTCCCCGAGCTGCCATCGCGCCCGTGGGGTTCTGGGTGGGACCTGGCCCCCCACCAAAGCCAAAAAGGAAGGAGCGGCCGGGGGTGGGCTCCCCGAGCCGAAACACTCACCTGGGGGTCCGGGTGGGACCGGACACTCCCACAAAGGAGCAACGCGGCCGGAGGCACACATCGCGGCTCTCCCCGACGCAGCGGGAGAGCCGCTGCTATAATATTCATGGAGCGCACGGAGAAGCGCTCCATAATGCCTTGCAGGCCCCGACCGGCCTGCAAGGGAAAACCGCCTTGTTTCTGCTCGTGGTGGCCCCAGGAGGACGGGGCCACCACCAAGTGAGTGTATGGTGCAGGGGGAGCTGCAGGAGCAGCGCAGTCTCCCCCAGCACGAAGAAGAAAAGTCCCTCCCTAAGTCTCATCGGGACTTGAAAAGAATAACCCCTCAAGGGCTCAGTCAGCATTTTAACACCTCCTGGGCTGGAACTTTGGTTCTGCAGCTGGGGGTGTATTGAGAAGTACGCCAAGGGATGAAGGGCTGAGTTGGGGATGTCTGGAGAAGGGCATCCCCTGGAGGTGAAGAGGTGTAATTGCACCAGAACTGCATTTACTAAGGTTATTTCTTTTAGAGGGACTGGAAGTCACATGTGTAATGTGGAGTACCTGTGTAAGGTGATGTCATAAGTCAAATGGGGTTATGTTGCTCGACATTCCTGCTAGGGTGTCAGGGCTGTATATGCTTAATCCTGTGAGTTCATCTGTGATGCCTTTAGGGGCTGTAATTGCAATGCATTCTAATGATCCACAAATGTGATGAGTACTGTCATTCTAATGTGATGCTTAAGCATGTATTCTTGCTGCTGCGCTTAGGTGAAGAACCCAGACTGTTAGCCCCTAAGATGTAGAGGTGTATACTTCACGGTCAGTAGGAAATGCTCAGTCAGGATTATGTGTCACCAGGGCAGGTGGGCCTATTTTAAATGCTTGTTGAGGTAATGGGGTGGGTCGCCACTGGGATGGTGCCAGTGCGCAGGACCCTCGCTCCAGGTTATGTTCAACTAATTTCATTAGGGGGCAAGATGATGTGCATACATGGGAGTGGTGGTACTAACCCCACCCCCCTGCGGGAGGGGTGGAGATGTTATGCAATGTCAACAAGTAATTCCAACAGCTTATGTATATTTGTAAATTGGTGCATAGTATTGAGCAGTGTGTGTGTTTAATAAATGTACTCTTACTTTTATAAAGCAAAGTACAGACAGGACAATCAATTATTGAGTGTTATTTCTGCGCACCTGTAATGGCGGTTACTAGCCCACACCACCTCCCTTGAGTAAGCCTCAGACTGCTCTGCAACGCTACTCTCTGAGAGTCAGGTGCTACAATTGGGTGTTTGGTTCCCAGTGAAGGACAAATGTAGTCATGTTATTTGTGCAGGCCTCACAGATACTGCCTCATTTTCCAACATTGGTGGCAGCGGTGGGGTACATAGTATCCCATTCTGGTGTGCATTTATAGCATTTGATAAGTCCAGTTTTGCCACACATTACCTACGCAGTAATGAGCAAATGGAAGAGTGCAAGGCTCTGAGAAGGGTTCAAAGTTTTGGTTATGTGAACTATAAGTATGGGAAAGGAAAGCCCCGCGCACATATGTCATGTGAAGATATTATGGTTTAAATGTAAACTGTATTGATATGACTGAGTTAAGTTGATTATCATGTGCTAGCGGGAAGGTGCTTTCTAGGAAAGGAGTGCATACAAATGTTCTAAGCCATATTGTACACCTTTGAACCCTAACACTACATACACTACACCTGCATGAGGAGGGTGTCACCTCAAGAGGAATGCAGTTCTTAGGAACTGCATACCTTCTTGTATTGATTATTGTAGGGGCATGTATGCTGGACCTTATAACTCCCCCCATCCCTTCTCTTTGAGTTACAAGGCAGGAAAATGCCAACTTTCTAAAAGTAGCATTTTCTACATTTTAATTAAAAATCAGACTTCATTGTGAACTTCATCGTGAGCGAGGATTTTTCATTACAATTCCAAAGACACCAAACAAGAACTGGTCACCTGCTCACATTTTGAAATGATCACTTATTAGATGTAATAAGGTAACTCCAATGTTAACCTCTGGGACGGTAGGCCTTGCAGTAGTAAAAAATGAATTTAAGAGTTTTTCCCCTATCAGGACATGTAAAACTAAAAAGTTATTGTCCAACTTTTTTAAATACACTGCACCCTGCCCTCTGAGCTGTCTAGGGCCTAAACTAGGGGTGCCTTACATGTATTGAAAAGAATAGTTTGTGCCTGGCAAAAGGTTTATTTTGCCAGGCCAAAATGGCAGTTTAAAAACTGCACACACCAGCTGCAATGGCAGACCTGAGACGTGTAAAAGTGCTGCTCGAGTGGGTAGCACAATCAATGCTGCAGGCCCATTAGTAGCATTTAATTTACAGGCCCTGGGCACAGGTAGTGCCACTTTACTGGGGACTTACAAGTAAATTAAGTATGGCAATTGGGTATAAGCCAATTCTACCATGTTTTAACGAGACAGCACAAGCACTTTAGCACCGGTTAGCAGTGGTAAGTGTGCAGAGTCCTAAAGCCAGCAAAAATGATGTCAGCAAAACAGGAGGGTGAAGGTAAAAGGTTAGTGGGAAAACCATGCCATGGATGTGGTCTAACAATCTGCAAACAATTGGAGGTCCTGTATGAAATACTTTGTAGAAAATGCTATATGTAAATACATTTTTATTAATGCTCTCCTACTAACGGTAGCCTCTCACAGACTCCAGCATTGTCTAGTGTCATAATATAAATGTTCTGTTAAAACACGGAGCTGCAAAAATAAAGCCAATTACTAAACGTTGTTAATGTAAAACTGTAACTCTTCTCTTGGTATCGAATGCCAGCCACCATAAGAGCATAATGGTTTAAGTAAACATAACACACCAAAACAGCAATAGACTGTGTTGCGAATTAACTTAAACCAATCAGAAAAAAATCATTGCGAAATAATACATTTGAAAGGATGCTAATTAATATCATGAAACATCCTTGTCAAATGGCTCCTGGTAAATATGTACCAATTGACGAAATGTAGCGGGTGATTGCTCGCTGCCTCACTCCAGTAATGAGAAGCCGAGGGCAGTAGAGTGTCTTTTGAAGCTAGCCTCCTATGCTGTAAAATCCACCTGCTACCACAAATACACTGGCGTGATTCCATGGTTTACATTTCTCTGTTCACAAACAGCCATTACGGTAGGATGCTGAATGAATGCAGAGATACTCGAACATATGCCAGCCATGCAGTGCTGCCAAGGCAGCTCCTAGGATGACAATAATGTTGATCGTGATGCTAGCTAGGTGCAGAAGCATGAGTATATATTGCTCGTGTCTCATTACAGCTGTCTCTTTTTAGACTTTGTCTAATTTAGATGTAAATCTAATTTAAGAGGCTGACCATCACTTTAGGAATAAGGACTTAGGGGCTGATTACGACCGTAGCGGTGATTGGGACCGCCCGCCAGACATGCGGCGGTCGCACCACTGCAATTAGGATGTGACTGCCATACTGGCGGGCGCATCCTGGGCCTTTAACTTTGCGGCCGGTGCTGCTGGCTGCAGCACCGTCCGCAATGTGAAAGGTGCTTGCACCGCATTTCCCTGCACCACGTGGCAGGCACCACGCAGTGCCTGCCACTTGGTGCATGGAAATGCAGGGGGTTACCATGGGTACCCCCCAGTGCAGCGACACCCCCCCCCACATGGGGTGCCCACAACGGGCCCCCAAACCCAATCTCTGCCAGCCTTTGCATGGCGGCATCGCCGCCATGGAAAGGCCTCCTAAAACCCACATCCTAATATGGCAGATGGTGCCTGCTAGGCACCGCCACCATATTAGTGGCCCTGCTCCGCCCGCCAGGCAATCGGTGCGATTGCCACCGGCGGAAAAGCAGCAGACGGACTTTGCGTCCGCCGCGATACCCACCGGCATCCTATTATGGCGGTGGGTAATTCTCAATTTGATGGCGGAACGATCGCCACCGCCGGCCCGGCGATCGTTCCGCCATCGTAATGAGCCCCTTAATTTTTAGACGCCTTTTATTGGCTCAGAAATGTCTGCCTCTATCTGGAAAACACAAGGGTTCAGTGCCAATGAATGAATCATAGACAACTGTGATCGTTATCTGTGCTGCTGGCCACAGGGAAACTGCCACTGTATGCAATGTTAGGTAACAAAGCACCAGGTCCTGATTCATGGGGATCTCAAGTCACAGCTAAGCCACATTCAAAACTCAGCAAAATTGTATTCGTGCATGCGCTACCAGGTGCCAAACATCAAATTAAATAGATTCCCCAATCATCCACCAATCAATACACAACTTTTGTGTGATCACACTGGTGCTTGAACTTACTTCTTGCGTCAACACTGTATTTTTTAAATTATTTTTAGCATTATTTTTATGCACGTGTGTGTGTGCAGAGCCCTACGAAATCTGCATTACAAAAGTGTGCACAAACATTGGGTGGATAGTGGACGGTGCTAACCACAGAGTTTATGAGGCAATGTGTTCCAGGAGACAATATTCAGATCAGCCTGCAGCATTTCAAAATACAGTCAATAAGAGAGAACTGACTCAAAAAGAGATATTGAGATTAACATTTAGAAAAACCATGAAGCTTTATTACAAAAATGGTAAATTCAGATACAGCTTTAATCTCATTGAATTACATAAGGGCATTTGCCAAATGCAGAATAGCCATGGGCAAAAATCCAAGAGCGATGCTCAGTCTCAAGTGTGCAGCAAATCAGTAAGAAATCAAATAGCATCACTAGTACAGGGCAAAGTCACATTGCACCATCTCCTTAGCAGGGGCATCGTGAACTCCCCACTTTAGCAACTACAGCATGGGTGGGGTCCTTGGTGGGCCTCTTTTGTCTGCAACTCGGCAGAAAAAGGCTAATTATTAACATGATATGGTGGGTGAGTGTGTGGGTGAAAGGATGTGTGCAAGAATGGGTGTGTGAGTAAAAGAATGGGTGTGTGAGTAAAAGGATGGGTGTGTGAGTAAAAGGGTGAATCGATAGATGGACGAATGGATGAGTGAAAGGATGAATGGATGGATGAGTGAAAAGATGAAGATGGATGGATAAGTGAGTTAAAGGATGGATATATGAGAGAAAGCGTAGATGGATGGATAGATGGACAGAAGGGTGGATAGATGACTGAAAGGATGGATAAATGAGTGAAAGGGTGGATGGATGAGTAAAAAGGAAGATGGGTGGCTGTGCAGGTAAAAAGGTGGATAGATGGATGAGTGAAAGGGTGAGTGGATGGGTGGGTGGATGGATGAGTGAATGAAAAGATAGATAAATTAGTAAAAGTGTAAATGGATTGATGGGTTGAAGGGTGGATGGATGAGTTGAAAGGATGGATATCTGGGAGGAAGGTTGGATGGATCAGTTAAATAAAGGATGGATGGTTGAGTGAAAGGATGGATGGAAGGGTGGATGGATGAGGGAAAGGATGGATGGCTGAGTGAAAGGGTAGATGGATGAGTGAAAGGAACAATGGATTTATGGATGGAATGAAAGGATGGATGGAGTGAAAGGGTGGATGGATGGGTGAGTGAAAGGGTGTATGGATGGGTGAGCGAAAGGATGGATGGGAGGGTGGGTTGGGTGGGTGGATGGGTTGGTGGGTTTGGAGATGGATGGATAAGTTTGGATATGAATGGGCAGACGGAGGGACGGAATGGTGAAAGACTAATACGGATGAAAGAATGAATGGATGGATGACAGAAAGTAAATGTGAAATTATGGATATCATTGCTTGCTTGGTGCCATGAGAGCTTTGGATTAAAAGTGGGGGCATTTTAATTTCCTGGCTACTTCCTTGCTCCTTAGCACTATCCCACTACATGAATATTGATTCGCCCCTTCTGATCTAATGTCATTTGGATGTGTTAGAGCAAACTAGCTACATAATTAACAGTGGACTATTGTGAATGAATGCAATACAGCATGTATGCAGAAATACCTTGGATAATGTGGCAAAAACGATTTCTCTAGCAGGCTCTATAAGAACAGGATCATTTAGAAATAAACAATCCACATCCTGCTGCACATAGAGTAAAGCAAAAATAAAAGCACAGAATAAACATTGTGATATGACATCCATTTCACAACATGACGCCAAAGTCTAACTGTGGCCTAGTTAGCCTAGGTCAAGAAAACACACTTTAACTCATCATAGTAATTTTGTTTCAATTACAATAGCTCCATGTCAGTATAGGAATGTGAACTGAGGTGCAGAACGACTAATATTAAAGCATATTTTAGTTTTAACATACAAAGGCTCCCTCACACCTTCACAATCCTCCTTTTATTGGTCAAACACTATAGCCAATATCCAAGTTGCACCATATAAATGTTATGCGTAACAGTATGCGTAACAATATAATTGCTGTCTACTATTCTGACTGTTTTCAGAAAAAGACATTGTAAAACAATTAAAATAAGGGTCACTATGATGAGATTTAAAGGATCTTATTTAGAGTTTGGCAGATTCTACCATGCCCAAACATTCATCACATCCATTGATGGCCACCAGTAGCTTGACCTCTTTTTTTTTATTTTTATTTTTTATTTCATCAAAGGAAGTAAGTGACAAAGGAAAAAACAGAAGAAAAAACCGAGCTTCTAAAAAGAATCATCATGCATTAAACAAATGAACAAATAAGTAGTGAGCAAAAGAAAACGGAGGGGGAAAGGCAGAAAAAAAAGAGAAATACAATATTTTGACATGAGACAGTTAGTCAATTTAACATAGGACCCCAAATTCGATGAAATTTCTTTCCAGAGCGAATACCTCTGTTTTAGCTATAGCCATCTCCCTTTCAAAAATCTCCCTTAGCATTGCCCACCATTCATAAGTTTGGGTGGAAATTTAGATATCCATGCGCGGGCAATGCAAAGTCTTGCTGTTGCTATAATAATTGAGATAAAAGATCTTAATTCCAGAGCTACGTCTGGCTTATAGCCAAGTATCAAATCTTTATCTGTTAAGTGTACATTAATTTTTAAACGGGCAGTTATTATACAAAAGACATCCTTCCAGAAATCAGTCAAGCCCGGACAAGTAATAAACATATGTAGGATATTAGCAGCAACCAGTCCGCACTTGGCGCATTTGCATTTGTCATTTGAATTGATACTAATAGGGTCTGTCCATTTAGCTATACGTTCTGGAGTGTAATAGAGCATATATACAGTTTTAAATTGTTGCAACTTTAAATTAATAGAACATATCGCAGTATCTAAGCACTCCAATGATTCTTCAATATCCACAGGAACTATATCTTGTCTCAATATCTCACTCCATTTAGACGCTGTTTTAAGGCTATGGTTCTCCCATATTTGAGAGAATAGTTGGTAAGCCTTACTGATGGTCAATTTTCCCTCTGAGTGTAGGTAATTCAGTATATCCGAACCTATAGGGTGCCTGATTTTTCTACTCCCCCATAGACATTCTCTAATCTGTAGATGTTTGTAAAACATATTTTTGGGGATACCATATGACTTCTGAAGGTCTGAGAACGTAAGGAAGCCAGTAGCATTATATAAATGATTGAGTTGATTAATACCATATATGTTCCAGGATTTAGCTTGCATGTCATGAAAAATTTCCGGGAGCAAAGGGTTGCTCCATAATGGCATGCAAAGATGCGTCAGAGGTAAATTGCACCTAGCTGTTATATCCCGCCATATGTACGCTATGTCCCTCAATGTCTTGAATTTTACTCTTTAAAAGTAGTTTGGATCATGGATCCTGTATAAAACATAGTACTATCATTACCAACGGCAAGACTATAGCAACAGTGTAGCTTGTTCGGAGTGAGGAGGTCGCTAAGGCGTCCTGCAAAAGAGGCCCAGAAGTATGTTTTAAAATCGGGTAATTGTAGTCCTCCATATCTGTAAGGTAATTTTAAAAATTTTAAAGCACGTCTTGGTTGTTTGTAACTCCAAATAAAACTACTGATAGCCCCCTCCAATTTTTTAAAGAAATAAATCGGGACACGCAGTGGTATTGACCTATATAAATAAATAAATAAATTTAGGCAAAATAATCATCTTAACGATATTACAACGTCCTATGATACTGATAGGAAGTTTATGCCATTCCTTCATTTTAGTAACCATATCTTTGAATAAAGGCTCATAGTTCAGTTTAATAACCTGTCCCGGGTCTGCGGAAATCTGTACTCCTAGATAGGTTGCTGTCGTAACAATCCCAATCATTGCCCTGTTTGCCCGAAAGTTGGAAATAATCTGGGTCTTATTAACATTTAATTTATACCCAGAGAAATCTCCAAATGTGCTAGCTTCAGTATGGATAGCCTCTATAGCCCTGGCTGGGTCCGCCGAGAAAACGGCAATATCGTCAGCGTAGGCCGTCACTCTTAATTCTTCAGAGCCTAGTAAGGCTGGAAGAATTTGTGGGTTAGTAATTAATGATCTGATAAATGGCTCTATGTATAAAGCAAATAGTAAAGGTGATAGAGGGCACCCTTGCCGAGTACCCCTCAGTATGGAGAAAGGAGCGGACTGATAATTTAAATAAATTGATTTAGCTACTGGGCTTTTGTACAGAGCATGAATCCAGTCATAGAAGCGGCCATGGATGTTATATGCTGAGAGTATAGCCCAAAGACAGTCCCAAGTTACACGATTAAATGCTTTCTCAGCATCAAGCATGATCATTCCTAAGTCCTTATTAAGTTTGGAGGCGGCATCAAAAGCAACTAGAGCTGTATTCACATGTGAAGTTGTGTCCCTGCCGGATATGAATCCATGTTGTTGGTCAGAGACTAATTGTACCATATAAGGTGCAAGGCGCATAGCCAATATTTTTGCGAAGATTTTCGCGTCGGCGTTGATTAATGAAATCGGTCGATATGACCCACATTCTTCCCTCGGCTTGCTCTTTTTCAGAAAGAAGACAATATTTGTCATATCCCACTAGTTCGGCACCATCCCCTTTACACCAGCATGATTCATAAGCTGGGACATGATAGGGGCTAAACTGGTCTTAAATATTTTATAGAATTCCAACGGTATTTTGTCTTCTCCTGCCGCTTTGCCCGACGGAAGTGCATCGGTAGCATCAGATATTTCCTCGGCTGTAATATCTAAATTAAGATCTAATATCTGATCTATTTCTAATCTGTGGATAGTTTCACGGAATTTACATTTATCCATGTATTCGATAAATTTCCTTACGTCGAACACGTTAGGGTTGCTATAAAGTGCCTGATAAAAGTTTGAAAATTGCTCTAATATCTCTTCTGGGTGTGTATAAAGTAATCCACCAGCTCCTCTTATACTTTTTATTACTCGCCCCGCCCTTTTATCAGCGAGTTGGTGTGCAAGCACTTTGCCTACTTGTTCGCCATACTCATATTGGAGAACTCTATTTTTATTATAGTAAGCCGCAGTTTTATCTTTTAGAGACCGTCCTAATACAGCACGTTTCTCAATTAGAAGTAAATATGTTTGAGAATGTGTGGGAGCTAAGGTCTTTTGAATATTCCCTCGCCTAGCTTGACCTCATTCTTTTCTTGAATTTGGCTATTCCCATGTGGTTGGCATTCTCAAACAACTTTGTTCAATTTGCAGGGGGGCACCAGTTTACTTCCCCTCATCAATATGCCACCAACTACAGATAACACTTCCTTAACTTGCCAAAACCCTTTAGTTTTTTCATCACACTTGCCCTTTTCACACCAATCATCTCTAATCATCCTCATGACCATCTGAAGAGTTAAATCACCTTCTAATGCCTTTCTCCAATCATCTTCTTGTTTGATGCCATCAGTGATGAGACAAACCTTTGTGTCCTCATCAAATTTGTCACTATCAAAGAAATCATTTTCCTCCAAACATTCTTCTGAATTATCAGAACCTACCTCACTATTGTCACCTAACCTGAAAAAACAATCCGCTAGTGAATTGCTGGCACCTGGAACATGTCATGTCAAATTCAAACTCATGGAGAGCTACCACCCATTTATGTATTCTATGGGAGATGAAGTCCACACCCTTTTTGAAAAAACTTCCTTGAGGGGCTTATAATCAATTTTGATCACAAACCTTTGCCCTCATAGAAATGTCCTCAACTTTCTTACCGCCAAGAAAACGACCAATGCTTCTTCTTCAAAATCTGAATAATTGAGTTCTGCTCCTCTTAAACCTCTAGAGATAAACAATATTGCCTGCCCTCTTCTTTTGATTCCTGCATCAAAACAGCCCCAAAACCTTTGAAACTCACATCAGTCATTACATATGTTTTGTCATGTCCTTTAGGCTGGTCCTGTCATGTATACCCCTTTTTACATAATTTGTCCCATCCACACGACAATAACGATTCTAAACAGGTGACCTTTTACCTAGAAGCTTGCTCCTGTCTCTTCGACACCAGGCTCTCAGTACTCTATCATAATCCCTTTACCTGACATACATAAACATGTCCTCAGGCACGGTATAATTATTCTGTAAAAGGGTCACCACTTTTTTCATCCTTAGCCAACAGCCAGCTGTGAATGATCATATTTGTTTGGAAAAACATTAATGATGGTTTTCAAAACATTTATGACTGTTTTCAAAACATATAGATCCTAGAAAAAACCCTGGAGTGACCACTCTAGTATATAAGACCCTTATCCCCCCCAGCAAATTAGAGGAGAATGCCTTCCAAGCTGACACGGGGTCCTGCATGCTGAATCTTCGACACGCAGTGGTCTGACATCTCTTGCGGGCTGTCATCCTCGAAGCAGAGACAGGGTTCTTCATTCTCAACCATCAGGTGAGGGGGCTGGTTCTTCCCTAGGGGTTTCTTGGCTACATACATACATATACGCATATACATGCTACACATACAGGTCCTGGCTAGGTACATTTAGGCAAATTACTTAGGGCATGCATTTTAGGAATATGCAAGTGCTACTGTTTTTATCTGAACTGCTTACATTCATCTTATTAGCACTATGGTAGAAATGTATCTATTATTTACTATATTGGCACTAGCAATCTCTTTCGTATGCTTCTGTCTCCTGATTGTCGCAGCACATATGTTTTACACAAGGCTGTCGCTGGACCAATAAATACTTATCGAAACGTCTTAATCGCCATCCTGTGTATTTTTTGAGATTAAGCAAGCACAAGTGTCTGAGCGAAACGTACCGTACTGTTTTCCACGATCCCTGAGGAATCAGGGTTGTCATGTTCAGTGGTTGCCAGAAACTACCTACACCACTGTAAGATACAGGGGGGTGGTAGTGGCACTGTAGAGCTAGCTGGTCTAACAGCTGACATATCCTGTGGGGGTGTCCGGAAGTGGTTGGGACACCAAGCCCTCAGTTTAGGTCATCCAAAACGTGCAGGTCCTGGGGATTCTTAGGAACTACATAACAGTTTCATCACTAGGCTGAAAACTGCTCAAACAGGCTGCTCTATCTAGATTCACTTTGATACTTTCAAATTATTTTTCATAAGCTCCAAACCACTTGAACTCCTTCCCTTTTTTTAGTAGATAGCGCAAACTTGCTGTCTTGTCAGCAGATTGCGGGACTAATTTGTTACAAAACTCAGTCATGCCGAGAAACGTCACCAATTCTTCCTTATTCTTAGGAGAATGCAACTTCTTGATCGATTCAACAAGACTTTTCTTTGGCTTAATATCAGAACCAGTTATCATGTGACCTAAGTATTCAATTTCACAGACACTGGATTTACACTTTTCTAATTTTAGTGTGAGACTGCATTTCAGTAGTCTTGACAATACTTCACGTAACCTAACACCATGTTCCTCCAGATTAGCCCCATGAATCAAAATATCGTCTTGGTATATCTTAATACCATCAAAACCCTCCAAAACCTTTTCCATTGCCCTTCGAAAAACGGCTGCAACAGAAATTAACCCAAAAGGGTTCTCAAAAAGAATCTTCAAAAAGTTAAAGGTACCAAAGGGCGTTATGAAAGTTGTAACATTTTGCATTATGCAGGAGAAAGTTTACACTCAAACCACAAAAGTGTAAAAGACCCAAATTTTCATACACTGTTAATAAACTTGACACTCCAGAAGGCAAAACCTGTAAGAGAAAATTCAAAAGAAATTAAGAGTAAGCAATAAAAAAAACTATAATAAACAGCACATGGAAATGAGTAAGAGGAAAATGTGTCGCACTCAGATGTTGCACCTAAAAAGAATAATCCAGCTGACGCGAGAGATAAGGTAGCTTGCTCTTGTTTTCTTTCTCTTATAAAAAGTAAAACTAAAAGAGTGCGACACGATCAGGAAACTGCAAATAAAGCCACTTGAATCTTTTGAAGAACACGTTATAACGCTGTTTTACTGTCACCCAAGGAACACCGAGCCCGCGTAGCTCACAGCCCTTCAAATATCGCAGAAGTGTATGTAACAACGAGGCACACAGCAAAAGAAAGACCTCCAAGTGCATGTGCACCAATCGCAGGCTGAAGAGTGTGCTGTCAAGGCTTGAAAGGAGGCACTCAGCGTAACAATGACCTGGACATCTTGACGTTGTTCAGCAACCACAGGAACAATGACTCCGGGGTGCGTGCGCTGATCACGGCTGAAGAGTGTGCTGTCCAGGCTTGAACGAAGGTACGCAGTGCAACAACGACCTGGACGTCTTGACGTTGCTCAGAAAACACAGGAACACTTCCTCACAGCAAGGACCGTAGCATGCAGCGTCACGGTGTCTCTTCATTGCTTGGCAATCCAAGGAGCCAACAAGACAAACCAAGTTCATTCATAGAAATGTGCACGTAGAAGGATCTTAATGATGATGTGACAGCAAAGATGCAGGTAGCCATGCACCAATGTCTTGCCGTGATTCCACAATGCCGCTGGACATCTGCTAAGGCTCAAATGCTCAAAATGCTTTGAAAATACCTCCAAAGGTGGCCAATGTTAAGTTCCACTTGAAGAAGACTCAGACTCCAGAGCCTCATGGATTAAGATAAGTGGTTTAATAAGTCATAGATATCAGAGACCCCAGCTAGCTACAACAACAGTGGCGGCTCCCCTGCTAAGGCGGAGGAGCGTCGCCCCACTGAACAAAAGGATAAATAAAATGATAACTATTGTTATTACAATTTTATTTTTCCTATATACTTCAGTGGTTCTTGGGCGGAGCTGGCGGAGTAGGTAGAGGAGTGGTTTTCACTCCTGAAGAGCGCAGGATTGCTTGGCCAGCCCTCTTGGGCCGTCCCAAGCAGTCCTGCGCACTTTGCATGTCCCCCACCAAGCTGCATTACACAGCCTGGTGAGGAACATGCAAACCCTCCCAGTCCCCATCTGAGCGCTGATCCGCGGCGCTCAGACCAATCACAATGCTGCATTGCAGCATTGTGATTGGCTATGGGGAGGCTGGGTGTTTCCTGCTGCTGGCCGGGAGTGCAGGAGTATGTTGGAGGGACAGAGGACAAAGGAGAGGCGGCGGCCGTTTCAGGAAGTGTTTTTTTTTGTTTATGTTTTCTTTTCTTGTCCCCTGCTCCGCGCCCCCTCCCCCAACACCAGGGTCCGGTAGCAGCCGCTACTGCACAACAAAACCAACTGGTAACTGAACTGGAACCTCCAACCTTCTAAATCACAACCTAGCAAACATTACATTTTGACATATGACCGCAAGTCAAGCGTTAATGTTAAAGAAGATACAGAATACCACAATACTCCATCCATCAAAACATGACAGATGCCTCGTCTACCATATCACAAGTGCTATTGGCTATAATGCAATACTGTGTAAGGGGCATCAACCACATGTATAACAGATAATCCTGTGTGCCAAACTCTAAATAAGACCCACAGTCTTTGGTTTTTTTTAGTACCTGTTTATTTAAGACTGTTTTTAGTCCCCATTGAGGGTGTTAAAGAGCACAGTCGCTAAGTGTAGTTCATTATTTCGGGGTTGTGTTTCAACCTCTCCCATAACACCTGTCACACTGAAGCTAAGGGTGAAAAGTTTAAAAGTTCTCTTGTGAACTTCCCATAATTCTTGCAAAAATTATGTAAGCAGGCACTTTAGTGGCAAAGTTCTCTGCACGTGCGTTCTCAAATGAAAAGTAGGTTGAAGTTATTGCAAGAAAAATAAAATTGCCCTCCGGTTTGAAAGTCGCAATGAAAGTGGCTTTAAATTTAAGTTGCATGTTGTAGTGTCGCGCTCCAGTCGTTACGCAAGAGCGTGATGACGTGGAGCGCGGCTGCCATTTTGTGGGCGCACAGAGCGCCGAGATCGGAGCGGTACGGATGTGTTTCCCGGCGCTCTCCTGATAAATAAATAATACTTCATATTACACCCTAAATGTGTGGAGAGCCTTTATTGGGATAAAGGCACATCTTCACAGTGGCGACGAGACTGGGATCCAAAAAAAAAAGAGAAAGAGCAACCCCAGGACCCACCGGGGAGTACAGCAAGGGAGGCCACGAGGAGCATTGGCCGGGGAAGTTACTCAGCAGGAGAGCGTGGCAGAGGACAGCACCACAGCAGGCAAGCACCCAAGGGGAACGTTATCACAGCCTTTGGGGGGGACACAAACGGACCACAATAAAGGGGAAGGGACACAACCTAACCCCATGGTGAGGGCAGAATCAGGGCCTCAAGGACTAAACCCCAAACGACCAACACGCTCAAGAACCATAGAAGGGCGCAAGAAGGGGGAAGCAACCCACAGAGAGGTACCACCCACAACGGAGTAAAGAAAGGGAGCAGAGGGACAGACCGTGTCGCAAGGCACAACGTCACCCCGCTAGAAGCACCAATAGGACATCTAGGGCCCTGGCGGAACAAGTGCAGCACGGAGAAGAGGGTGCCTCGGAGCACCAACAGGGCCAAACACACCATAGAAGCACAAGTGCACCGGGTAGTCCCAGAGGGGTAGACGCTATACCAGAAGGACGCGCCGAAATGTGTGCGCATGCGTCTTCACTTACGACACCAATCCCATTCTTACCCAAACCAGGCGATCCCTTGATGAAATGGGAGGATTGGAGAGAGTACTTCATGAACTACTTGGAAGCCCTAGAAGACGAAAGTGGAGAAGCATTCCCCAGCAAGAGGAGGAAGAGAATATTACTCCACAACTTAGGCCCGGAAGGAATCAGGGTCTTCCAGAACCTGGTCCCCACCCAGCTGCAGGCCGCTGATGATGACGTATTCAGACAAGCGATAGAGGACCTCAACAACCATTACAGACCAGCAGTGTGCACGTCCATAGACAGATATAACTTCCAACAGAGGAAACAAGCAGGGGGTGAGTCCATAGATGACTACGTGGCAGCGTTAAAGAAATTAGCGATCACATGCAAATTCGGTGCCTTGCATGATGAATTCATCAAGGACCAAATAGTCATGCACACGACGAACACAGCGATTCAAGACAAACTATGGGTAAATGGAGAGGCTACCCTGAAGGAAGTCATAGCCATGGTGAAAAAGGCGGAACTATCCAAAAGATGCGCTGAGGCAGCGAAGAGAGAAACTATCGAGAGAACCATGGTCAACAGAGTCACCGAAGCAGTACCGCCAGAGAGGGGCAAAGAGACGGCTGCAGAAAGGAAAGTGCAAACCAAATGGAATTCACGGCCAACACAGTCTAAGAAACCGAATAAAGAAGGCACAAACATGTGCTACAGGTGCGGCAGTCCATCCCATGCAGCATATGATATGATGTACTGTGGGATCGTAGGGCACTTTGAAAAGGTGTGTCGCCGCAAGGTAAAGAGGCCAACGGTCAAGTACGTAGCACAAGACATGGGAGTGGAAGAAGAAGGAGAAGAAGAAGAAGACGACAATGTACTGTGCATTGAAGAACAGGTACTGGGCATAGACTGCAGATGCTCCAAGAAACCACAATGTGACATGAAAGTGGGAGGAGTTCCAATCAAAATGGTGGCAGACTCCGGATCGCCGTATACTATCATTCAACGGACAGTGTGGAACGAACACTTCATACCCAACCTAGGGTCACACCTAGAAACCCCAGACATACGCCCGGTCACGTTCACAGGAGACCCCATCCCAATGGTCGGATATCGAATGCTGAAGTTCGAGTTCAAGGATCGCAGTGCAGAGTGCAAATTATATGTGGCTGAAAAAGGTCCCTCGGTCCTAGGATGGATGGACCAAGGCGACTTGGGCATACAATTGAAACCAGGAGGGGACACGCAAGTCCTGATGGCCAGCATAGACAATCAACCCAACTTCACAAAAATGAAAGGCGAATTCCCCACAGTGTTTGGAGAAAGAGTGGGAAAGCTAACGAAATTCACACACAGAATCGACCTTAAAGAAAACGCCAAACCAGTGTCCCACAAGGTGAGGAACATACCACTGGCAATTAGGGACGCAGTGCAACAAGAGCTGCAGAGACTGGAAGACAATGGGATCATAGAACCAATAAACAGCTCGGAATGGTTGGCTCCGTTGGTGGTAGCGAGGAAACCCAACGGCAAGGTTCGTTTGTGTGTGGACCTAAGAGAGCTGAACAAGTGCATTATAGTGGAAAAATTCCCATTACCGAGAATAGAGGAAATGCTAGCAAAAACAAAGAGGGTAAAATGGTTTTCCACCATTGATCTCGCCTCGGCCTACCACCAGATATCCCTGCATCACAAGAGCCGAAAACTGACATCCTTCATAACGCCCTTTGGATGCTACCAGTTCCGCCGGATGCCATTCGGTCTGGCGTCAGCAGCTGCGGTATTCCAAAAGTTGATGCACAAACTGTTCAAGGATATAGAGGGGGTACAATACTTCCAGGACGACATCTTGGTGATGGGCAAGGATCAAACCGACCACGACAAAAAGCTAGCCATAGTGTTGGAAATCTTGGAAAGAAATGGCCTGACGGCAGAATGGGAAAAGTGCAGATTCGGAATGGCGTCAGTCACGTCTTTGGGACATGAGATCAGTGACCAAGGCATCACGCCCAAACACGCCAATGTCAAAGCGATATGTGAAGCACCCGCACCGAAGAGTAAGGAAGAAGTAAGATCATTCTTAGGGATGGCGGAATACTATAGTAAATTTGTGCAGCATTTCGCCACCAAGACGCACCACCTGCGACTACTCATACGAGACAAAACAGCCTTCGGGTGGACAGAAGAAGCACACGAGGAGTTTAGGAGAATCAAGGAGGACATCAGCAAAGCAGTTCCGCTACAAGGATATGATCCGCACAGTAAATCCATATTGACCACTGATGTGAGCGAAAAAGGGCTAGGGGCAGTCCTAATGCAGGAAAGGAGGACAGGAGAGATGGCGACCATCAGCTTTGTGTCCAGGTCACTGTCAACAACAGAACAGAAATTCAGCGTGAGTGAAAAAGAGATGCTAGCTGCGGTGTGGGCCATGGGAAGATTCCGCCAATTTATATGGGGCACAAGATTTCAACTTAAGACAGACCACAAACCCCTGGTCAAAGTACTCACGTTCTCTGGTCACGAGAGCGCTACACCCCGCATCGCAAAAATGACCCTAAAATTACTAGACTACAGGTATGATGTTGAATGCATCCCGGGAGCTAAGAATAAAGTGGCAGATTATCTTAGCCGAGCTTCAGCGATGGAGGAAGCCCCGACGGGTGCGGAAGAGGATGAAGTCCAGGTGGCATTCATGGAAGATCATGAGAAAGTGATAAGTGGTCAGGAATGGAAACAAGCCTATGATGATGACCCAGAAGTCAAGGAAGTCAAGAACTTCATACTGCAAGGATGGCCAGAGAAAAGGCACCTGAAAAAGGAACACAGGAAATTCTTTGAAGTGCGGGAAGAGCTATCCATAGGAGACAAAGGAATATTCCTGTTCAGAGGGGATAGAGTAGTTCCTCCAGCGTCGGTAATACCACACCTACTAGCCGTATTGCATGAAGGACACTTGGGCATTGTGAAAACTAAGAGGAGAACCAAGCAGATGTACTGGTGGCCGGTAATGGACAATCAGATTGAGAGACATGTTCGGGAATGTGACCAGTGCCAAAGAGCGGATAAATCACAAACATTGCTACGCCCGTCATTGGGGAAGTTCGACAACCCTGCTAACCCGTGGGAAGAAGTGTCAATAGACATTCTCGGTCCAGTGTTTGACGCAGAGGGAACCCCGAAATATGTAGTGGTTCTCATGGATCGGTATTCAAAGTGGCCCGAATTAGACATACAGGAGGAGATGGACACGGAGACTGTTCTTAGATTTCTAACGGCTATCTTCCTCAGAGAAGGCATCCCCGCTCCATTCTGAGTGTCAATGGACCTCAATTCACATCAGAAAAGTGGAACAAATACATGGAACGAAATGGCATCAAAGTTAAACACACATCTGTCTACCACCCGGCGGGCAATGGTCTAGCCGAAAGGTTTAACCGTGTCATAATGGGTTCCATACAATCAGCTATAGGAGTAGGGAAGGACTGGGAGAAGGAAGTAAGGAGTATGCTGTGGGCCTACCGAATTACACCCACTGGCACCGGATACAGCCCGTTTCAAATCCTAAGGGGACGAGATCCTTTCACCAAGGACAATCTAGCATGGAAGGAAAAGACGGTCACAAGTAAATGGTCCCCGGCAGTAGTTCACCACAACTTGGAGAGAGCACAGAGAACATACACAGAACAGTACAATAAGAGAAGAAATGTGAAGGAGACATCGTTGGAAAGAGGAGAGTGGGTCAGAGTCAAACTCGCCCAATTAAGGAGGAAAGGTGACAGCAAATACAGCTTGCCCTTGCAAGTGGAACAGGTATATAACAGAGCAGCATTGCTTAGTGACGGGAACGTCTGGTCGCAGGATCACATGTCCAAGTGCAATAAGGTACTGCAGTGGGACAGAGAGGAAAGATCAAGGACAGAAGAGAAACAAAGTTTACCAACAGACAATGTGTCACCATGCGAAGGAGAGTGGGACGTAGGGGTAGAAAGAAGAGAAGAGGAGCAGGAAGAGGATGACAATCCCATCGCAGTTGAACATCAGGAGAATAAAGGCAAGACTCCAGAGAGAGAGAGCCCCAAGGGAACTGGAATGAGACAGGCAAGCCTGGCAGAGGACTGTGCGGAGAGTTCCACCTCTACTCCGGTAAGACGTACACGGGCAGGGAGAACAGTGGTAAGGCCAGCCAAATACAGAGACTATTACTTAGGAGAAGTGAAGTAACTTCCGGTCTAAGAGACTCCCAGAATGTTATCTATTTGTTGTTGCTCCTTAAAGAAGGGAGATATGTAGTGTCGCGCTCCAGTCGTTACGCGAGAGCGTGATGACGTGGAGCGCGGCCGCCATTTTGTGGGCGCACAGAGCGCCGAGATCGGAGCGGTACGGACGTGTTTCCCGGCGCTCTCCTGATAAATAAATAATACTTCATATTACACCCTAAATGTGTGGAGAGCCTTTATTGGGATAAAGGCACATCTTTACACATGTCAACCGCACATAGATTTTCAGTGCCAACTAGCACTCTCGAGTAAATGTTGGCAGTTAAAGGTAAAAACGAAACATAGGAAAAGCAGGAAGTTCCGCAAACTGCAGGAAGGCCAGCAATCGGGATCTGTGCGAGGGTTGGCATGTTCATGATAAATATGAACTAACAGGCAAAAGGATAAGGAAAGAGATGCAGACGAGTGTTTGATGTTTTATTTTACATCGCATTTAGCAAGCTTCAGGCCGCACTGAATGCAACAGCTGGACTCTCGTTGCTTGACATCAGCAGCAGGACTCATAGACGTTCTCACTAATACCATGCCTTTGAACCACTAGCCACAAATTACAAAGATAATTTTAAACTGCACTTTATCACTAATACAACTTAATGTCCCTTCCTGATCATGGAGACAAACATTGCTAAAACGGTTGAATCAATGCTCTTCTTTCGAGCGCTCCATCGAAATCTGTGCATGAAGGGACTGCCGAGTTAGCTCAGGGATAAACCTATCAGATATTCTCACCCAGTGTTTGCAGGCTACACTAAAGATTTCAATATACAATTAGTTTTAGAATATAATTTATTTCTCAGTCTAGAAACAGGACTGTATTTTGGAATTAGCAGCATTAATTTCCCAGCCCTCCTAATGCTCTCTTGGCTGCTTCCCTCAACTTGTTTAATAATACGCAATACTGCCTCAGTAAAACATGAAATACAACAAAAAATACAATGATTCCATCAAATATTTATACGGACTGAATCAAAATAAAACATTCACCAAAAAGAACTGCAGTTACTCGGTCACCAGAGACAACCTCCTCTCCCATTAAGAACTGCTCCTCTACCGCTCCTTTCTGATATGCAAAACAGCAAGGTGATGGATGGAATGCTTGAATTATTCGCAGCCACTGGCAATTCCTCGGGCCACATCCCAATCCATCGTTTTTTTGCCCACCATGCCACCTCAGTTTGGAACCAGCCATATGCAAATCCTTCTTGACCCTGCTCAAATGGAAACAGTCCAGCCCAAACTGCCAGGCCAGGTCCTTCCTGAACCGGAACACAAGCAACCCAGGACCAGTTTTGCCCTAGTTAGGGCTCTTCAGCCAGGTATAGCTTAGTTCCAGTGGCACAGTGAGCCCAGGACCCACGTCTGGGCATACCTGGTGCACTTAGGGCAGCAAATGCAAAAACAACAAGGTGATGAATGGAATTCTTGAATTAATCTCAGCCACTGGCATTGCTTGGGCCGCATCCCAATCCACATTTTCTTTGCCCACCATGCCACCCCAGTTTGGACCCAGCTATTTGCAAATCAGTCTTGACCCTACTCCTCATGGGAGCAGTCCAGCCAGAACTTCCAGGCTAGGTCCTTCCTGAACCAGAACACAGGCAACCTAGGACCGGTTTCGCCCTAGGTAGGGCTCTTAAGCCAGGTATAGCTTGGTTCCAGTGGCACAGTGAGCCCAGGACCCACGTCTGGGCATACCCGGCGCACTTAAGACAACATCATTAACACTTCTTTTTCAAACATTAACATATAGGAATGCCTAAAGGGACTTGATGATACCATGGCTAAAGAGACCTCAGTTTATAACGCCAACCCAGCGATAGTCAATTCTTTGTAACATCAGCAATACAACAGCCACTTGCCAATTTCAATCAACTTGACATTCTAGATCAGAGGTCTTCAATCTGTGGGGCGCGACCCCCAGGGGGGGCATAGAATCATCAGAAGGGTGCACGCATTCCCCAGCCTCACATCTGTCTGGAGTCCAAAATGGTTGCTCACATTTAGGAAAAAGACAACCTTCCCTGATGGTTAATTCCAATAGTTAAAATGCTTCCACTAGAATGTCATTCAGGGAGTATCTTGTGCTGTGAAACCGAAGCCTGGCAGACAGCTAAACAAGCTTTCCTGCCAGGGTACCTGCTTGCCTGAACGAAATGCAAATGTGCGCTATGAGTTAATAGTTATGAGTTAATCTGCACATGTATAGGATGCTCGGGAGTCGGTACTGGCTTTAATTGATCAAATAACTAAGCTTTGTGATGACAAAGATTTATTCTTTTTGAGTGGTAGTGCAAAGAGTTAAAAACTTAGTTGTGAAGTGCATGCTTTTAATTGTAATTGTAATTACATAGTGCTTACTATCCCTGAGGAAGTGTTCAAGGGACATTTAGGTTAAAAAAAACTGCATTACGTAGGGTTTGGGCATTACTAACATCTATATTTTGGAAGCACCATTTTGTTGTAAAACGTTTTGCGCATTTTGTAGCAGTCTATCTTATGCTGTGTGTAATGCAAATATTGACTTACATATTCACAGTGCTTTCGGTCACAGGCTGTGACCTCGTAGCACTAAAAACACACAAATCACTATTTTCCACTGCACCAACCAAGATTAAATTCTGTGGGCCTCTGATTACACACAGACCTTTGCAGTGCATTAACTAATAGAGTAATAACTTTTAAACGTTATTTTATATGTTGCTACCTGGCGGTGAAAGGCCTAAAAAACATATAGAATATTTTGTTTTTAGACACACCTTTGAACCCGCCCCCATGCTCAGACTCTCCAGGCCCTCCAGCCCCCCCAAACATGATTGAAGTCAACAACAGAAACAAGCCAATATACACAGGTGTCTGTTTTCGTTAATGTTAGAAATAAAAACCTTTTTAGAAAAACAGTGTGAAAGAAGATTAAGGGGTCACTTCCTCCACTGGAATTAAAGAAACCATCCTACTTGGACCTTACATTTCATCATTAATTATTGTAATGGTATGTTTTAATTATGAGGAATTGTGTTCAGCAAACCTTCAGTTCCATGCAGCTGTAAAAGCCAAGCCGCCAGCGTTCCATGAAAATATAGTATGGTTCTCCTCGGATGCCGTGCACTAAAATTGCAGCCCATGCATTACAGCCATTATACCCAGGACCACTGAAATTATGAGATTGTGCAGGCGTGGCGTTTTTCGCATGATTATAAATTTGCTGCATTTACCACATAATCCGCCATCATCGGCATAATTTGTTTTTTTTTATTGCTCAAGAGGTTTAAAAGTTACTAAAAAGCAGCAACACATGTTGCCGCGCAGTAGAAGCCCCTTTGCAAAGCTGGACTGGTCACCTTTTTTTTTTTTTACTTATTGCTATATTTGGGTGTTAAACTGGTACTAATGAGATGCAACCACAGATTGACCGTCTCTCTGGAGAAAAACAGGCACACCCATCACATTAGTTCAGAAAGGTGTCATCATCCAAATAAGGTTTGTCCAAATTATGTTTGTTTGTGAAAAATAAAGTACCATTGTGCATTTTAAGGTAACTCTTTCAGAGACTTTTTGTTTGAACTGTGTGGTAAGGCTCTGACACTGAACCGCAGTCACCCACAAACCTTTGGTTTGCTAAACACTGTTTAATATTATTTCCCCACCATAAAAATGATTTGCCGTGGGAATTGCGGGCGTTTATGGTTGTCGATGAGGAGGAGTACCAGGTTCCAGAAATTTTTGTCAGGAGGTGGTCCTTAGCCTAAAAAAGTTTGACAGGGGGGTCTCGGCATCAAAAAGTTTGAAGACCTCTGTTCTAGACTGAACGCAGAAGTGCTGTGCTACTGGCTGACTGATATTACCTGAGATATTTGCCTTGTTTGACAAGTTCATTAATTAAATGTTCACAACTGACACTGGCATGTTTTGCAGGCTGGCCATCCATTCAGCAATCATAGGGCTCTCTACAAGTGGAGTTTCCCATTATATATATATATATATATATATATATAGGCACTGAGGAATATCAGATTGATATTCACTAAATTTGAAAATTGATCAGTGCAAGAGTCAAGTCATGGGAAACTCCTATTCAGTAAAAAAACTAAAGGTTAAAGAGATGTTATAGTTGGGTGAACATACCATTTTAACCAAACAAAACCATTGAAATTCACCAGTTATAGTTATCCCGCATACTTATACCTTGTGCCCTAAAGTAACTATGACTCGTGCCACTGCCATGCACTTGTCATCAATGATGCAATTTCAGATGCTGTCGTCAGTTATTCAGTGATGTCATAGATCAAGTCATTCGTGGAGTAATTAGCAGGGAAACAAAAGTGTGCGCCCTACCGGCCAGAGCGTTTGTGCACACTTTTTTCTTTGCCCGCACCATTGCGGGCAGGAAAACTGTGTCCCTGGAGTAGGAACCCCTGGACACATAATTAGAACTGGCCATAGGGAATGGGGTCCCGGGGCATTTAGGAGGTTTGGGAAGGGAGACCGTGCACCCCTCCCCTTTTTTAAATATAGTATCCCCAGGGTATGGGTTCCCCGGGGCCTTACGAGGCTCAGAGAGGGGGAGCAAGCACCCTCCTCCCCTTTGCAAAATTTGGCAGGCCCCAGGAGATGGAGGCACGGGGCCAAAATCATCTTGGGGAGATGGGCCCCACACACACCCCCTGGCCTAAATAATTTCCACTGAATACCACCAGAATGTAGCAAAAAAGTGATTTTTTTTTATTTTTGTCCCAGGAGAGTCCCTCTGAGACCCCTCCCGACTAGGGCTATGGGGCCAGGATATCCCTACCCTGCCCCCTTACATTGTTGTTTTAAAACAGTATCAGGACACGGGATAAGTCCCTAAGTTCAGTAATACCCACCGCAACATTTGTTTTCATGTTGCGGCCAGTCAATCAGAGTTATCACTCCTGCGGGACCCTCACTCCTATTTGAGCGTGGTGGCAGAAGGGGAAAAAAGCCCTCTCTGCCAATCAGAATGTGAGAGTCCTGCGAAACCAAACTGTCTAGATACACAGATATCTCTGAACCTTAATTTCTCAAAAAATACTGAACAGATTTACACCAAATCACAAAAAGCTCAGTTTCTGTTCCAAGATCTAGTTTCCTGCCACACTTGGTGAAATTCTGTTTAGTCATTTTTGATGTAGGTCATTTTGAAAATGTCTATGATATGTGCAAGGTGATTTTTAATTTTGGCCTTCCCCATTTTTCTCAGTTTTTTAGGTAAGGGACACTATTAAAATGGTCTTGATATTATCATCAAATATTTCCTATTTTCCAGGAGCGGGCGGAGATATTTCCAAGAAGAGATTGCATCTATTAATGGGGAAATCTGCATGGCATGCTGATTTAGCTGTAGTCAAAGGTGTGATCAAGTGGTGATTCTTGCACTTTTTAATAGGGGTACAACAATGGTATTGGTTTATGCCAGGGGTCTCCAACCTTTTCTGTAGTGAGAGCTACTTCTGATCAGTGAAAATCATCGTGAGCTACTAAAGGCCAAGCAACTCACACAATTTTTTCCAAGAGACCCCCTACGGCCACCTTCATTGACTGTAAGCCTAATTTCGTCGGAGCCCATACTGTGGTTTGAACAAAATAATTAGAGTTCCCTAGAAAAACTGATAGGAATGACTTGTGATCTCCTGCCAAGCTTCACCAGTTGTACATCTGGTGGGTAAAAATAACTAAAGAAAATAATCATGGACTTAGAGCTCATCGCAATGGCGTCATTGTGCACAGCCTCTATGAAACAAACAACCCATGAAATGTCACGCTTTCACAATCATACAGAAAACTGTCAGTTGACAAGTTGCTTCAATCAGGAGCAGTGAAAGTGCCTAGACAATATACCTATTAACTGACAAGGGGTTAATTGAGACTACTTGTTTTGTAAAACATTTGACATAAGATGTCAGATTTATGCATCTCAAAGGCAACTGCCCACAAATGCCAATGCTCCTTTTTGTGTTTGGAGCACGCACATAGATAATATACTGCCTTACTCCAGAGCACAAGTACGGAGCAGTGCTGCCTTGGTCTACTGTGACTCAAATAGATGTGGCAAATAATAAAAAAAAAAAATATGCTATTTTCTACAAATGATTACATTTAATCATTGAAATAAAGCAGCGTTTCATTTGCCAAAAAATAAATACATTGCAGCATCTATCTGAGCTCAGTGGAAGTCCAGGGCGCACAAAACAATTTATAAAAAAAAACAGAGCGAATCTCTGCCTTATTTTAATCATTAAAATAAGTCAGCATTTAACCCCTGTAGTTAATGGGCTACTAAATTGAGATGCTACCGGCGTGAGCTACTCATGGGGTCTCAGCGAGATACTGGTAGCTTGTGATCGACTGGTTGGAATCTCCTGGTTTATGCTAGCCCTCATTTACTGTAACTTTAAACTTGAATTCAAATAGAGCAGTTGTTAGTGGTATAGCAAGGGGATGTACAGGAAGGAATATCTTCTCATGGAAAAACCTAAAAAAGAAATAGCTGCACATGAAGAGCTTCACAGGGAAAGTATATCAAGATGCTCCAAGAATCTGAATGATAATGTGTTTTCTACAAGGCAATGATGATAGGTTACATAAAGTGGAGTTTCTGTGGCATGATTCCAACAGACACAGCCAACAACAAACTAAATTAAAGAAGACACAAAATTGGCACAATTTGTCCTTCTCCAAATTCCATGACCAATAGTAACTTACTGAGTGACGTAGAAAAAAGGATAACCAAGCTGATGAGTTCTATTTTATTTGAATCCCATTTTTTGTGATGGCCTAACAGTGGGGGCATAACCAATAAATTCTGTAACAAATTTAGAATTAAGACTCATTATGGCACTTAGATGCTGGATCCTGATTTTCTAATACCTCCAGGTTAACAAAGAAATGCAGGGTACATAGATATAGATCTCATACTTAAACTTGGTTGCTTTTTTGTCAGGATGAATGCATTTTACTTAACAATTGTTGGAGTTACACAAGAAAAGTAATCTAATTTGTCAATTATGGTGGACCTTAAAGCTCCTGCAACCTTAGTTATGAGCAATGTGAGTGTCATTGTGGGGGGCTCACCATAAACATTGTGAGACCTGCACTCCTCTATTAGTTGGTTTAATTTGAAGGGCAAAAGGACAAATTTAAACCTGTCTGTCATTCAGAAGATGGTTTAAACCACCCTATTCAAATTTCTGAACAGAGGAATGTAAGCCATGAACGTGCACTGTACACATTTATAAAAAATGCTACTATCAGTAAAAAGAAAATTGCTGCAGAACAAAACTTTAAAGCTTAATGATTACAGATCAATTCTAATGGAATCTAAAACATAATATGTGGGTATGCATTGGGGACAGCCTGCCTTCCTCTAGCCAATTTAGGCACTGCCTCTGATTGTAGCTATGTAAAGAAACAGGGAGATTCTCCTGACAGTGTACTACTGGCTAATGACACACTTTGTAGGGACATTATTTTGTTTGTTTTTCAAAACATTTTGGGAGTTTGTTTTTGAAAAAGAAAATATTTTTGAAAAGTAAGACGGCTGCCTGTCATGGCTGATGGTCCATCAAAGCGGTTTCTGTCAATGTACAGAGTTGTCCCTAGGGCTGGCGGTCAACTCTAAATTAGCTAATGTCCTTTGTCATCCCAGTGTGCCCTCCATCTGCCAAACTCTAAATGTGGCCCTATGTAATTACTGCCAAATGAACACTAGAGATTGTCATTTCCTCATTCCCCAAATACTTCTGCTAATGATAATAATCGTCATGATAATGAAAATGATAATGAAAGTGATAAAAATTATGGATGTTAAAAGTACTGATTTTACTTGCCTCACTGATTTGTTTGCGGTTTTATAACACTCCAAATAAAAGCCATTAATCTCATATGGCTCATTTGTGTTTTGCTATGGAACTGAATTCCTCGAGTGCTTTACAGATGGTTTTGTGTGATATGATGCTGGTATTTATATTTGTTGGTCACTTTGGTCCATTTTTAAATGGAAAGAACTCCTTCAATACATATGCACAATAGCTAGATTACTAGTAGTAATCTTGTTAAAAATGATGTGCCATCCTGTGATAGAACTGAGAAAATTCAATCAACGTTAAGGATTTTGCAGATTTAAATGCAGAAGGAAAATCCAATTTCATACAAAACAAGGGTAAGGTAACTAGTTGATTGTGCAGTAACACACACAAGTTGCTTTAGAACTAACATAATCTTGGTATCTGCAATTAAATGTAAATTTATGAATGAGATTGTCACACTCAGAATGAATCTCTTCAAATATAAGCATTGATGTCTGTGCTGATGATTATTATTCATGTGTCTGTGTCAAAGTTTCAAACTTGTCCAAGGACTTTGTTATGTCACATATATCTATTTAAGTATTGGCTATTTAAAAGAATATTGTTTCCTCTGTAATTCAGATGATAACTTTTTAGGTTTAGGGCCTTAATTAGAGTTTCACAGACAGGATAGATACTCCATAACAAATGTGGTGGATGTCCCATCTGCCTTATTACAAGCTTAATGGAGCTTATTGCACATGTAATAAGGTGGATAAGATAGCCATATGCTATAATGCACTTGTAACATGGAGGGTGGGGTATCCATCAAGTTTACGATGGGGTATCCCATCCACCAACCTCTAAATAAGTCCCTTAATCTTTTACAGGAAAATAATGAAGATGTCAGCACAGGCAGCCTAGTGTTGTGGGGTTTAACAGTGCCCATGTAGAAAAGAGTCCATCTTGACTTACACGTATAAAATTGACATCTTTTTAGACTGTGACTTTTTACATGCTTTGCACATACATGATTACGTACTCAAAGTTTTCTGCTTGCAAGCATATTTCTTTGTAAGCATTTTATCATGACATTTGTACACTCTGTTCAATGCCACAAGAACACTGTGCATGCTGCCCTTGCATTTTGTTGTGCATTTGGAGACCGCTCTGAATCCGAAAGACAAACATACACATCAGTATTGGACCTCTGACACAGTGCGAATAGAACCACTCTTATTATATAAACTGCTTTTGAGCCTAGCTCACCAGAGGAGCACGTCAATGAATTATCCTGGAGTTTTGCCAGTGACTGATTTCCAGCCTTGCGGACTCTCATCACTGTTCTGCAAAGAACGGCTTGTTCTACACCAGACTGGCTTCCTGATACATCACACACAGGTAATGGGGTGTTAGGTTGCTCCAAGTGATCCGGCAGAAAGCTTTGTCACTCTGCTCTCCATAGAAAAGGTAGTGTTAGGTTGGAGTATCATTATGATATACATTCATATAATCACTGTAATAATTATAATGGTTGAATTATTCATCGTTTTCACTATTCTTGTAATGCTAGTAACAATGCTTTGTTTCCTTCTGCTAATAATTGCAGCTCATGTATTTTACACAAGAATCCAATTCCTTCAATAAATGTTTGAAATGCCAATTTGTGTATTTCTTGTGTCTCTTTTTGGCATGCCTCAGGTAACAACAAAAGGGTAGGTCTGTTTCCACTATTTCTTTGGGGGAAATTAGAGTGGTCATGTTCTGAGGTTGCAGACACGATACGGTACCCTGTCAGGTTTAGGGGTCTAGATGGCGCACTGTGAGCCAACCAGGAATTGGGCCAACATATTCTGATTATATGAGTTGACTCAGTCCCCATATTTAGATGCATATGTTGTCCAGATGCACAGTCCTACTTAAATAGTAGGAACCATATGACACTACAGCCTGTGTTGCACTTGTTGTGAGCAAGATTCTTTACTCTAAAGTTCTGCTAACTTAGCCTGTAAAAGTGCACCACAGACTCACAAAAAGCAACGTTGCTCTTACAATGACTTCCAGGGCTAGAAACGTTCCTATCCTTCCCTTTGTTTCTGTCCCCAAAGCCAATTAGCTTTTCTAATTGGCAGAGAAGCTTCGGGTAAGTAAAGGTGGGAGAATTTGATGCATTCATTCCATTTCCATCAACTTCTTCAGGGTGGTGCTTGTTCCGGTGTCCAGGGGAACAGAAGAGGACTGAGGTGAGTTGGAACTATACCTATAGCAGTCCTATCAAGGCATCATGTCCAAGTATGTGATACTTCACACAAGCCCATTGACGTGCATGACTGTGCTGCAGCGTGTGTTGCCCTTTTGCATTCCATGCCCCTTGCACTGTTGCTTAGGCAGCATTTACCACAATCTATCACTTTTATGCATGTGGCGTGTGCTGGGCCTTTGAAGCCGCAGAGTTGAGGCAGTGCCCACCCAGTTGCTGGGGCAGTGTCTGAGGATGTCATGCAGAGATCTTTGTTTGCCCAGCTTTTTTCAAGGGATGATAATAATGGCAAGATACTTGTGGTGATTAATACAAGTGATGTAGAAATCTGTGATTTTCTAGTCAGTTTTGTTTTATCATAAAATAGCACAGAAGGTTAATGTACTTGATGCAAAGCACAACATGTAACATGCAGATCACATATTTGTCTTTAAAGTAGATAGCTCAGTGGGTTACTGCTTTTGTCACACAGATTTTCTTAACTTGTATAATACTTCTAATTTAGCACTGTGAGCTATGTACTGGCATCAAAGAGATGAATGCAAACTGCAAGGCACACCTTTAAAACCTTATTTTTTTAAGTTTGCTAAAAGGGTGAGTAATACATTTCTATAAGTATTGACAACCCCAAACACTATTACATTTTAAATCTTGAGATTGGGGGCAGATTTACTAACACTTTGCGCAAGGTTTGCATCACTATTGCGATTTAATTTCCAGTGCAGATCTGGATTTGTATTGGAAAGCAGGGATAAGTCATGGACATTCCCATGAAGCCATCAATGTATTTTTGATGCTAATCCATATCTATTAATATTTGAAGAAATACATTTGTGGTGTAACATTGGAAAGCATTTTATTTTCCAAACTTTTCCAAATTTACATGTGTGCTGTACTGTACAGCACACATATAAATTGGGAAAAGAGTTAAAGTTTGTATTTTGTACTGGAAGTAGCTTTGGTTACTGCACTACATTGCGTGTAAATCTGCCCCTTTGTCTCTCCAGACCAAGCACTCTTAACATATATTGCCTAACAGTATGGATGACCTGTGACACTTGCACCTTGTAGCCCTCATTGTCTTATGTAACATTCCTATAAATTGCTTTATTCACTTGTACGATTGTCTCTGTATAATATGTGTGAGTAATGTAAAGTGCTCTGACACCCTATATTTCTATGTGTAGCTCTATAAAATAAAATAAATAATTTTGAGACGGGCTAAAGAGAGATGAGGGACACCATTGAAGGGTGGTAGTGAAGAGGTTATGTGAAGGCGCCAACAAAAATTATTGCATCACTACAGATGCTTAAGCCAGTCCTGGGGACAGGACTAGGGAAAATGTGATCTGCCCAAGGCCTAATAGTTTGGTAAAGGAGAACCGAGACTGCAGCACCCCACTGCTTGTTTCATTGGCAGCAACTTTCCCACTATTATGATGAACAGTGAAGGAAGCGGCTGCTCAAGAGCACACAATTTGGCCAAATGGAGAAATCAAGGTTAAATATTGTGGGGCAGATTTACTAGCATTTCACTCAATGCAACACAGCAAGACAACGTGCTGTGCTGTGTTGCGTGAAAGAGAGACAACAGAAATGCTCCATATTTTCGAAGATATGGCACATTTCTGCTGCCTCGTAGCGCTGTGCACTGTTCCTAGCGCCAATGCATGCACACTTGCGCCATGCTGCAAGAGGGCCTGCATTACGAGCAGCATTGTTTTTGTGAAGGAAGGGTCACCTTCCTTAACTAAAACAATCCTTAGAGGCATTTTCCTCTTTATACATGTGCTGCAGAATGCAGCACACACACAAAGAGGAAGTAACGAAGAGAAATGAAGTTAGTTCTCCTTGTAACGCCTCAGTCAGGAAGGCGCAGCATTTTGGCACAATTCTAGATTTACTGACCTTGGTAAATCTGGGATTGTGTCAAAAACCATGGGTGGATGCGTGGGAACGCCCACACTCCACCCGTGGAATGCAAGGTAATGAAAGGTAGTGAAATGCGCTGACTTGCGTTACCTTGGATTTAATTAACCATGAGAGCTATGCCAGGTGGCTTTACGTGGCTTAGTAAATTCCATTTAAGGGCTTGTATTGCCTCTCATGATGCAAGGACAATGCAAGCCCTTAGTAAATCTGGCTCTGTGTCTCCTGGTTTCAATCTTCCCAATAGGCCATGGCTGAGGTGGATGTGATTTTTATGGTGAGACCAAGGGATTGCTCTTACCAGGAAATAGCACTATGTTGGAGGCTCTTTCCAGATTTTTAATGCAGTTTTTATTACAGAATATTTGAATTCAGTTACATGGCTAAGACATATGTTTTATAAATATGCTGTCCTCATAAGCAAAAAAAGGCTGTAGGCCTGATTGGTTGTCCTTCTGCCCGAAAGAGCTGACTTGCAAAGTAGTCTATATCTATTGTGAAGTGCTTTTGTGCCCTTGGGTAAGCTTTGCGATATGCAAATCTGCCCAAAATAAAACTTGAAGTCTCTCTATCACCCATGCTTCAACATCATCCTTCAGGCATTAATGAAAAAGCATCAATCTTTAATGTCAGACATCTATCTAGTGCCTTAATTTCACAGTGTGAATTATGAAAATCTGGGATCGATCCCAGTTTCCTTGCTTGACCAAATTGTGTGATCCTATGCAAAAACTTTATTTCTCCGAGCCTTCAAATACATGAATTCAGAATGTGCGCTTTACATAAGCCTCACTTGTGCCAGATTTAGTAGCCAATAATGAATCTCCAGCTATAATCAACATCTAAGCAACATTTAAGGTATACAGGACATTTGACTTGCCTCTTAGTTCACTAACAGTATTTTCCTCAGGGTGGAGGCAGCAATGTTTCTGAGTTAATGTTTAAAAACTCTCACTTGTATAAAACACTTTCTATATAACCTGATGTAATAAAGTGAAACACTTCCACATATTAAAGAAGTACACTTCCTTGAAGCTTAAAGACACCTTATCATATTCTAACATGTTGTTGCATGATTAACATGCCAAATACTTTTAAGGCGTGGCTCGTGCATGAGCTCTACACGCCAGAGTTGACCCTTACCTTGGCTGGGCTCTGGTTCAGCTCTCCCTGTTAATTTATTGGAGGGCCCACCCATTCTCCTGTCCAAGAACTGAGACTCCTGCCCAAATATTGAAACCTACCTAGGCATTAGTCAAGTCAGCTGTTCTTATTGCCAGTCTAACAATTTGGAAAAAAAGTGGCTCGAAGTACTTCAAATACCGGTTGGAAGCAAGTCAGAGGCAGGCTGCAATTGTACGCTTTGGGGCCTGGTTGAAGTAAACTGCATCAACCAGGGTCGCCATTGGCACTTCTCTTTCCCTTCGGCCTCCATTGGTTAACAATCCTGCAGTAAGATTACCAGCTTTAACCACACTTCCTACAGGAGGCAGAACTAGTGTATCCTGGTGGCAGAGGACATCGTAAACCCCAGTGTGACCCACTCGCTGGAGTGCATGAGCCTGGCTTACAGGTGAGGACCCCTTTGAATATACTGGAGGTGGAGAGACAGGTGAAGGTGGCAGAAGATGCATAGAGCAAAGGAGCATGTGCCTCTAAAATGATCCTTCTGTGAGTGTCTGTGCAGTGTGCAACTCCTTTGTAATGTAATGTAATGTAAGGTAAATTTGTACCGCGGAGCTGTCACCCCAAGGGTATCCTGGCGCTGAGACTGACCAGAGGATGTATGGGTGCAAAACAGACAGGACAAATAGCCTGGCCTGCATTGAGTAGTAGCTCAAATTAATCCTCCCTTTGCAAATGTTCTGAATCCATGAGTGAATCCAAGTTCTCTATTTTCCCTATTCACAGTTGTTGCACCGCTCCCTCAATCAACTGATCCACTGCACATGGCTAGCAGAGGAGAGCTCCTAAAAAAAAAAAAAAGTGTAGTGTGTAAGATGTCAGAAGAGTGTGAGTGTAGCATGTGCAAGGCAAGTGTTTCATGGCTCTTTGGTAGCAGAAGTGCATAAGTATGGCCCCTAGGAAGCAGGAGTGTAAGGGAAACAGGTGTCATAAGAGTGTTTCATGGCACATGAGTAGAAGAGACATGCATATGGCTCTTAGGAAGAAAGAGTGTTGGGGACTAAGATGTCTGAAGTGTGTGTGTGGAGGGGCACATGCATGCCAAGAGTGAGTTATCACGTCATATCCGTATTAGAGGTGTTTGAGTGACCCATGAGGCATAAGATTCTCTGTAGGGCTCAAAGGCCAAAGGAGGGCCTACATAGAGCACATGTAGGATGTATTCAAGAGGTGAGAACTTATTGTAGTTGTCTGTGTGCACCTTCTTTCGCCATCTCTTAAGATTCTAGTGTGGGCTTCTCTACCTCTCCTTTGATCGCTGTTTGGGTGCTCTGTTGCGCTATCCTGAGATATCTGTATGGGTGACTACACTTTCCTTACTCTCTTGTGTGATATCTGTGTGGATGGCTGCACTGGCTTAAATATTACCAGTTAACTATTTGCAGTGCTTCGGCAACTTGATTACCATGTTACAGTGCACTGTATTGTAGGTTTATAGAATGCTTACTATGCCTGATGAGATGTTGAAGAGCTTTTATTTCTAGTATATTGAGAGCTTTTCCCTTCCACTTTACCCTCAATACATGTAGTGCAGAAAAAACCTGATGAAAGTGCTCCTACCTTGTGTGTAAAATCATCTTATTTTGGTCCTCTTCCCAACCTTCTCTCACTCCATGCTGAGAATCCATTCTTCAATGTTGATCTGAACAGGTGTGACCAGTTGTTATGGTCTCTCATCATCATGGAAATCAAATCAAAGCTTAGTGGCAGCCTGCAGTGGAGGGGAAGAGGTCAACCATTCGCTTTAATGCTCTGTGGGACAGAAAGTGTTCTAGCTTGGGTAACATTTACCACACTGGAAAAATGAGAACCTTCAAAAAGATAAAAAGGCTGGGAGAAAGTTTCCCTGTCCTCGGGTGTTTGCTGGATAGGCATTAAGCACTGGCCCATGTTTTCATAGCTCCATGAACCCACGTCTAGATGCTAAGATAGAGAAGAGTACATCTAGTACTTTGTATCAAATCTTCTTACTGCCAACTATGACATTGTGGAGAGGTAATCCAAAAAGTATTACCAGTCTAAAAACCACGTATCTATTGCTGGACAGCTTTCAGGCAGAATGTACCCCCACCTTCCTAGCTTGCTTATTGTTCGAATGATATTGACACATAACTCATTTAACTTATCTATAGCTATCTATGCAATTCCCAAAGAACATCTCACAATCTAAGTTTTAAATATCCATAAGTGGCATTTGAACAAGTGTAGAGTAATGACGCTGTTTTGTTACTCATCTAAAACACCATCAATAAGGTATTATACCTGAGGTACATTTATCACTTACTTCTACTTACTTCTAAAACTTTCTTGATCTTGATTCTTTTACAGTAATTGCTCAATTTAGATCCAACCCCATTTCAATCCCACCACTTTCAAAAACCACCAGCCGCCATTGCTGCTAACCATTGCTAAAGGGATTGTGCTCTCTCCATTAAACATGGTAACATTGGCTGACACCCAATTGGCCTATTTAATTTACTCTTAAGTCCCTAATAAAGTGATACCACCTGTAACCAGGGCCTGTAAATTAAATGCTTCTTGTGGCCTGCAAAAGAAACAATTGATGGACAGAATGCTGGATAATGCAAACATTCACCCCCAGTCACAAGGATCTGGGTTAAATCCATCATTCTTTTGCCCACCACACCACCCCAGTTTGGACCCAGCCATATGCAAATCAGTCTTGACCCTGTTCCTTGTGGGAACATCCAGCCCGAACTGCCAAGCCAGGTCCTCCCTGGACCGGAAACAAGCATCCTGGGACCGGTTTCAGGGCATCACCCTTCATCAGCCAGGCTAGCTTGAATCCAGTGGTGTAGTGAGCACGGGACCCACGTCTGGGCATACCCTTCCCACTTAGGGCGACATATGCAAAAGAAACAATTGATGGACAGAATGCTGGACAATGCAAACATTCACACCCAGTCACAAGGATCTGGGTTAAATCCATCATTCTTTTGCTCACCACACCACCCCAGTTTGGACCCAGCCATATGCAAATGAGTCTTGACCCTGTTCCTTGTGGGAACAGTCCAGCCCGAACTGCCAAGCCAGGTCCTCCCTGGACCAGAAACAAGCATCCTGGGACCGGTTTCAGGGCATCACCCTTCATCAGCCAGGCTAGCTTGAATCCAGTGGTATAGTGAGCACGGGACCCACGTCTGGGCATACCCTTCCCACTTAGGGCGACATATGCAAAAGAAACAATTGATGGACAGAATGCTGGACAATGCAAACATTCACCCCCAGTCACAAGGATCTGGGTTAAATCCATCATTCTTTTGCTCACCACACCACCCCAGTTTGGACCCAGCCATATGCAAATCATTCTTGACCCTGTTCCTTGTGGGAACAGTCCAGCCCGAACTGCCAAGCCAGGTCCTCCCTGGACCAGAAACAAGCATCCTGGGACCGGTTTCAGGGCATCACCCTTCATCAGCCAGGCTAGCTTGAATCCAGTGGTGTAATGAGCACGGGACCCACGTCTGGGCATACCCTTCCCACTTAGGGCGACATATGCAAAAGAAACAATTGATGGACAGAATGCTGGACAATGCAAACATTCATCCTCAGTCACAAGGATCTGGGTTAAATCCATCATTCCTTTGCTCACCACACCACCCCAGTTTGGACCCAGCCATATGCAAATCAGTCTTGACCCTGTTCCTTGTGGGAACAGTCCAGCCCGAACTGCCAAGCCAGGTCCTCCCTGGACCGGAAACAAGCATCCTGGGACTGGTTTCAGGGCATCACCCTTCATCAGCCAGGCTAGCTTGAATCCAGTGGTGTAGTGAGCACGGGACCCACGTCTGGGCATACCCTTCCCACTTAGGGCGACATATGCAAAAGAAACTATTGATGGACAGAATGCTGGACAATGCAAACATTCACCTCCAGTCACAAGGATCTGGGTTAAATCCATCATTCTTTTGCTCACCACACCGCCCCAGTTTGGACCCAGCCATATGCAAATCAGTCTTGACCCTGTTCCTTGTGGGAACAGTCCAGCCCGAACTGCCAAGCCAGGTCCTCCCTGGACCGGAAACAAGCATCCTGGGACCGGTTTCAGGGCATCACCCTTCATCAGCCAGGCTAGCTTGAATCCAGTGGTGTAGTGAGCACGGGACCCACGTCTGGGCATACCCTTCCCACTTAGGGCGACATGTGCAAAAGAAACAATTGATGGACAGAATGATGGACAATGCAAACTTTCACCCCCAGTCACAAGGATATGGGTTAAATCCATCATTCGTTTGCTCACCACACCACCCCAGTTTTGACCCAGCCATATGCAAATCAGTCTTGACCCTGTTCCTTGTGGGAACAGTCCAGCCCGAACTGCCAAGCCAGGTCCTCCCTGGACCGGAAACAAGCATCCTGGGACCGGTTTCAGGGCATCACCTTTCATCAGCCAGGCTAGCTTGAATCCAGTGGTGTAGTGGGCACGGGACCCACGTCTGGGCATACCCTTCCCACTTAGGGCGACATATGCAAAAGAAACAATTGATGGACAGAATGCTGGACAATGCAAACATTCACCCCCAGTCAAAAGGATCTGGGTTAAATCCATCATTCTTTTGCTCACCACACCATCCCAGTTTGGACCCAGCCATATGCAAATCAGTCTTGACCCTGTTCCTTGTGGGAACAGTCCAGCCCGAACTGCCAAGCCAGGTCCTCCCTGGACCGGAAACATGCATACTCGGACCGGTTTCAGGGCATCACCCTTCATCAGCCAGGCTAGCTTGAATCCAGTGGTGTAGTGAGCAAGGGACCCACGTCTGGGCATACCCTTCCCACTTAGGGCGACATATGCAAAAGAAACAATTGATGGACAGAATGCTGGACAATGCAAACATTCACCCCCAGTCACAAGGATCTGGGTTAAATCCATCATTCTTTTGCTCACCACACCACCCCAGTTTGGACCCAGCCATATGCAAATCAGTCTTGACCCTGTTCCTTGTGGGAACAGTCCAGCCCGAACTGCCAAGCCAGGTCCTCCCTGGACCGGAAACAAGCATCCTAGGACCGGTTTCAGGGCATCACCCTTCATCAGCCAGGCTAGCTTGAATCCAGTGGTGTAGTGAGCACGGGACCCACGTCTGGGCATACCCTTCCCACTTAGGGCGACATATGCAAAAGAAACAATTGATGGACAGAATGCTGGACAATGCAAACATTCACCCTCAGTCACAAGGATCTGGGTTAAATCCATCATTCTTTTGCTCACCACACCACCCCAGTTTGGACCCAGCCATATGCAAATCAGTCTTGACCCTGTTCCTTGTGGGAACAGTCCAGCCCGAACTGCCAAGCCAGGTCCTCCCTGGACCGGAAACAAGCATCCTGGGACCGGTTTCAGGGCATCACCCTTCATCATCCTGGCTAGATTGAATCCAGTGGTGTAATGAGCACGGGACCCACGTCTGGGCATACCCTTCCCACTTAGGGCGACATATGCAAAAGAAACAATTGATGGACAGAATGCTGGACAATGCAAACATTCACCCCCAGTCACAAGGATCTGGGTTAAATCCATCATTCTTTTGCTCACCACACCACCCCAGTTTGGACCCAGCCATATGCAAATCAGTCTTGACCCTGTTCCTTGTGGGAACAGTCCAGCCCGAACTGCCAAGCCAGGTCCTCCCTGGACCAGAAACAAGCATCCTGGGACCGGTTTCAGGGCATCACCCTTCATCAGCCAGGCTAGCTTGAATCCAGTGGTGTAATGAGCACGGGACCCACGTCTGGGCATACCCTTCCCACTTAGGGCGACATATGCCTAAAGAAACAATTGATGGACAGAATGCTGGACAATGCAAACATTCATCCTCAGTCACAAGGATCTGGGTTAAATCCATCATTCCTTTGCTCACCACACCACCCCAGTTTGGACCCAGCCATATGCAAATCAGTCTTGACCCTGTTCCTTGTGGGAACAGTCCAGCCCGAACTGCCAAGCCAGGTCCTCCCTGGACCGGAAACAAGCATCCTGGGACCGGTTTCAGGGCATCACCCTTCATCAGCCAGGCTAGCTTGAATCCAGTGGTGTAGTGAGCACGGGACCCACGTCTGGGCATACCCTTCCCACTTAGGGCGACATATGCAAAAGAAACAATTGATGGACAGAATGCTGGACAATGCAAACATTCACCCCCAGTCACAAGGATCTGGGTTAAATCCATCATTCTTTTGTTCACCACACCGCCCCAGTTTGGACCCAGCCATATGCAAATCAGTCTTGACCCTGTTCCTTCTGGGAACAGTCCAGCCCGAACTGCCAAGCCAGGTCCTCCCTGGACCGGAAACAAGCATCCTGGGACCGGTTTCAGGGCATCACCCTTCATCAGCCAGGCTAGCTTGAATCCAGTGGTGTAGTGAGCACGGGACCCACGTCTGGGCATACCCTTCCCACTTAGGGCGACATGTGCAAAAGAAACAATTGATGGACAGAATGCTGGACAATGCAAACATTCACCCCCAGTCACAAGGATCTGGGTTAAATCCATCATTCGTTTGCTCACCACACCACCCCAGTTTTGACCCAGCCATATGCAAATCAGTCTTGACCCTGTTCCTTGTGGGAACAGTCCAGCCCGAACTGCCAAGCCAGGTCCTCCCTGGACCAGAAACAAGCATCCTGGGACCGGTTTCAGGGCATCACCCTTCATCAGCCAGGCTAGCTTGAATCCAGTGGTGTAATGAGCACGGGACCCACGTCTGGGCATACCCTTCCCACTTAGGGCGACATATGCCTAAAGAAACAATTGATGGACAGAATGCTGGACAATGCAAACATTCATCCTCAGTCACAAGGATCTGGGTTAAATCCATCATTCCTTTGCTCACCACACCACCCCAGTTTGGACCCAGCCATATGCAAATCAGTCTTGACCCTGTTCCTTGTGGGAACAGTCCAGCCCGAACTGCCAAGCCAGGTCCTCCCTGGACCGGAAACAAGCATCCTGGGACCGGTTTCAGGGCATCACCCTTCATCAGCCAGGCTAGCTTGAATCCAGTGGTGTAGTGAGCACGGGACCCACGTCTGGGCATACCCTTCCCACTTAGGGCGACATATGCAAAAGAAACAATTGATGGACAGAATGCTGGACAATGCAAACATTCACCCCCAGTCACAAGGATCTGGGTTAAATCCATCATTCTTTTGTTCACCACACCGCCCCAGTTTGGACCCAGCCATATGCAAATCAGTCTTGACCCTGTTCCTTGTGGGAACAGTCCAGCCCGAACTGCCAAGCCAGGTCCTCCCTGGACCGGAAACAAGCATCCTGGGACCGGTTTCAGGGCATCACCCTTCATCAGCCAGGCTAGCTTGAATCCAGTGGTGTAGTGAGCACGGGACCCACGTCTGGGCATACCCTTCCCACTTAGGGGCGACATGTGCAAAAGAAACAATTGATGGACAGAATGCTGGACAATGCAAACATTCACCCCCAGTCACAAGGATCTGGGTTAAATCCATCATTCGTTTGCTCACCACACCACCCCAGTTTTGACCCAGCCATATGCAAATCAGTCTTGACCCTGTTCCTTGTGGGAACAGTCCAGCCCGAACTGCCAAGCCAGGTCCTCCCTGGACCGGAAACAAGCATCCTGGGACCGGTTTCAGGGCATCACCCTTCATCAGCCAGACTAGCTTGAATCCAGTGGTGTAGTGAGCACGGGACCCACGTCTGGGCAAACTGGAATGGCATGGTGAGCAAAAAAAACGATGGATTTAGGCCCAGATCTCTGTACTGGTGTGAATGTATGACATTGTTCTGCATTCTGTCCATCAACTGTTGTTTTTGCATTTGTCACCCCGAGTGGGACGGGTATGCCCAGACGTGGGTCCCGTGCTCTCCATGCCACTGGAATCAAGCTATCCTGGCTGAAGAGGGGTGAAACCCCGAAACCGGTCCTAGGATGCTTGTTTCCAGTCCAGGGAGGACCTGGCTTGGCAGTTCGGGCTGGACTGTTCCCATGAGGCACAGGGTCAAGACTGATTTGCATATGGCTGGGTTCAAACTGGAATGGCATGGTGAGCAAAAAAACGATGGATTTAGGCCCAGATCTCTGTACTGGGGTGAATGTATGACATTGTTCTGCATTCTGTCCATCAACTGTTGTTTTTGCATTTGTCACCCCGAGTGGGACGGGTATGCCCAGACGTGGGTCCCGTGCTCTCCATGCCACTGGAATCAAGCTATCCTGGCTGAAAAGGGGTGAAACCACGAAACCGGTCCTAGAATGCTTGTTTCCAGTCCAGGGAGGACCTGGCTTGGCAGTTTGGGCTGGACTGTTCCCATGAGGCACAGGGTCAAGACTGATTTGCATATGGCTGGGTTCAAACTGGAATGGCATGGTGAGCAAAAAAACGATGGATTTAGGCCCAGATCTCTGTACTGGGGTGAATGTATGACATTGTTCTGCATTCTGTCCATCAACTGTTGTTTTTGCATTTGTCACCCCGAGTGGGACGGGTATGCCCAGACGTGGGTCCCGTGCTCTCCATGCCACTGGAATCAAGCTATCCTGGCTGAAGAGGGTGAAACCCTGAAACCGGTCCTAGGATGCTTGTTTCCAGTCCAGGGAGGACCTGGCTTGGCAGTTCGGGCTGGACTGTTCCCATGAGGCAAAGGGTCAAGACTGATTTGCATATGGCTGGGTTCAAACTGGAATGGCTTGGTGAGCAAAAAACGATGGATTTTGGCCCAGATCTCTGTACTGGGGTGAATGTATGACATTGTTCTGCATTCTGTCCATCAACTGTTGTTTTTGCTCTTGTGGCCTGCAGCACCTATTGTGCCACTCCTTAAGTGGTTCTTCAAACATGTCTCAGGCCTGCCATTGCAGCCTATATGTGCAGTTTAAACTGCCATTTCTACCTGGTCATATAAACCTCTTGCCAGGCCTAAACCTCCCTTTTTAATACATATAGTCATCCATAAAGTGGGTCCTACACAGGCCATTAAGTGGGCAGGATGCAGTGTATTTGAAAAGTTGGACATGCACTTTTAACTTTTACATGTCCTGGTAGCGAAAAACTACTGTGAGGCCTCCCTCTCCAATAGGAAACCATTGGGTTCCCTTATTACATTTAATAAGTGGTAACTTTCAATTGGGAGGAGATTGGAATGTCGAGTTTGGTGTCTAAAAAAATTATAATTTAAAGCCCTCTTTAATGGTAAAGTTGAATTTTAAGTCACAATTCTGAAAATGCCACTTTTAGAAAGTTGCAATTTTCTTGTCCCGATCATTTGGTGCCTGCAGTATCCTGGGTCACATGACTAGGTGCAGCTAGCAGTTGGTCTTAGTATATTGCTCCCAGGCAGTGAGACAAAGAGGGGAATAGGTGTTGGCAGGATGAGCCATCTCTGACTTGATATGGGGGAGGAGCTGTCACCTACCACACTTACAAATCACAAAGGCTCTGCCCAGCACACTCACAAAGGATTTTGACACTGGGAGGCTTGTGTGTGCCTGGACAAGCTGGGTCCAGGGCTTAGGAAATTCCAAGCACCTCTGGGGGTGGAAACCACCAGAACCTTGTCTTACATCCAAGTGGGAACCAGGACAAAATAATGGACACTCAGACCAAACTCTTCAGTACACCTCTGGAAATGTGGAAGACTCAGAAGGATTGCTGTGCTGCTTTGCCAGAAGGACTGCTACTCTGCTGCCAGAGTGAAAAGGACTAGACTGGCATCTTGAACCCATGACCACCAGAGTGACTCCAGGGGCTAGATGGCTGGCCTACTGATCAGAGGCTCAGGGGCAGAACAGGTTCCAACCACCTTGAACCCAGGACTTGGACTCTGTCTGCTCTGAGTCCTACCCCCGTCCTGGACCCTTGGAAGTGGGCCTGAAGGTGCTCTGCTATTCCATCTATGGTCCTGTGAGCAGAACCGACTCAGCGTGATGCATCTCCTCGCAGCCGCTTCGGAACTGCCACTGCGCAAGGCATCCCCAAAGCAGGACTTTGCAACGCAACCTGCAAGCTTCTTCAGAAGCACCTGTGCATGAAGCATCCTCGATTCAGGCCTTCACATGGCAAGCCCCTCATTGGCGGCATCCTCGACGATGATGCAGGATTCCGCATCACAACCCCACTGTTTCTCAGAACCAGCGCTGCGTGACGCATCCTCAACACGGGAGCTCGCAACACTCCGCAACCACGATTTAAGGTACTTTATTTAGAGGGCCTAACTTGGTCACTGTATGTGGCCCACACTCCTTCGCAGTTGGCCTGAACTTGTGACTTTGTCCCTGTCCGGTGTGTCAAAAAATATGGCCGACCGTGAGGGAATGAGTCAGCACTTACCTTCCGACTTAAAGACATTTCAGTAAAAAGTTGTCTGAGAAGGCAAACGTTCGGTGGGGCAAGGCTGAAGGTGGTCTCCGAAGAAAAGGCGTCATCATCAGGGAGCCGCTGGATGAAGTTGTGGTAAAGATTTCTAAGCTCAGACTTATTTTCTTTTTGGAAGTCAAAAATCTTCAGCAGGACGAGACTGGAGGCTGTAGCCAACAAGTGTTCCATGAGGCCGGATACCCCTTTGTGAAGGACCACTGCACATGATTTGCTGCTGTGGAGAAGAACGTAGCCGAAGCTGCCGCAAAGTCAGGCTGACCGGCGATATACCTTGGGCAGATAGATGAGCAGGTTGGTCCTGGTCTCCTCTTGGTTTTCTGAGTAGTTTTAAGCCAAAAATGTTCAAAGTTCCAAATTTTGAAATGTGGCTGCCTGGGCACTTTTACCACCACCACCAAGGGATGAGGACTAGAGGGGCACCACTCAGACGGGATCCAGATGCGGGTTCAAGATGGTAGGAAACTTTTCTGTCCCTGAGGCTCAGGAAACCAGCCAAATAGTCCTTGGAGTCACTCTATTAGTCCTGGGTTTAAGAAATGGAACAGGGCTCAAAGAGCAGGGCAGGTCTCTGAGGATTCAAGCCAGGCTTCAAGCAGCAAATCAATACTTCCAGATGCAGGAAAGCAGTCTTCTGAACTACAAAGCAGGCCCCAGCAGCAGGCAGTCACAGAATGCAAACTGAAAAATGGGTCTGAGGGTCCTATTTGTATACCCGGTGCCCTCTTTGAAGTAGGAGAAGTTTCTAGAGAATCCCCTTTGAAGTAATTGAAGTTTCCTGCCTCCCTACCCTTTCTCCAAGCGGGCTGCATGAACAATGCAGTGGTGACAAGTCCTTTGTGTGTAGGCAGGGCACAGCCTATTCAATTGCAAGTGGGGATGTGCCCAGCTCCGCCCACATCCCGCCAATGATGGCCCATCCAGTCACACCTAATCCTTCTATTGTGTGGCTGTCTGAGAGGAATAAACAAAGTCCAACTGCCAACGCCAACAAGTCATGTGACTCAGGAACAGGCTGCAGGTACCAAATCATTAGGGCAGAAAAATACAAATGTTCTAAAAGTGCCTTTTTCAAAAGTTAAAATTTTACTTCACTATTAAAGAGTGTATTAAATTACAATTTCTCACACGCCAATCATGATATGTTTACCTGTTCCCAATCAAATGTTAGCACTTATTAAATGTAATAATGCAACCCAATGTTATCCCATGGAACAGGTAGACCTCAAAGCAGTGAAAAACAAATGTAGTTGTTTTTCCCTACTAGGGCATGTAAAACTTAAAAGTACATGTCCAGCCTTTTAATTACAGTGCACCCTGCTCATTGGGCTACTTAGAGCCTTCCTTAGGGGTGATGTATAAGTAATAAAACAGGAATTTAAGGCTTGGCAAGGGGTTTATTTTGCAAGTCGAATTGGCAGTTTAAAACTGCATTCGGGCAGCAATGGCAGACCTGGGACAGGTTTAAAAGGGCTACTTAAGTGGGTGGCACAATAAGTGCTACAGATCCACTGTTACCATTGAATTAGCAGGCCCTGGGTATATGATCTACCACTTTACTAGGGGCTTATAAGTAAACTAAATATACCAATCAGTTGTAAGCCAATTCTACTATGTTTTAGGGAATGAGCTCAAGCACTTTAGCACTGGTTAGCAGTGGTAAGGTGCACAAAGTCCTAAGGCCAACAAAACCAAATTCAACAGAACTAGGAGGAGTGATGACAAAAGGTTCGGGGTGACCCTGCAGAGAGGGCCAAGTCCAACACCAGCCCAGAGGCTTCAGAGCAAAGTTTTATAGAGTGTCCCCATGGATTATGAGCTCTATGGAGCCTAATTGCATGTACTGTATCCAAGGTTGCATTTTTAAGTAATTTATTCTCATGAAAGCTGATGATGCTTTTGCAAATGCTGGATGCAAACACTGGGTAAATCCATAAAGAGCCATAAATAACACAGTGCCTCCCATTTTCATGAGCAAGCAATTAAATGGCTTGAAAGCTTCAGGAATCTGCCAAGGACTGATGCGACTATCAGAAGCTAGAGAAGTCTACTTGAGAAAAAAGGAAAAAGAAATGGCAATAAAACCATACAGTGATGATAATCCTTTTCTGGAAAATTCAGACCTTAGGAGTTTCTGGGCACCATATAGAAGACATTGTGGACTCATTCTACAGTGTGAAGTACCATCAACTATTTACAACGCTTGCAAAATTTGACTCTGTTCTTCAAAATCATAAAGAAGCTGCTCATGCCTATAACGTACACCTTGAAAACATTCAGAATAAACTTATTCAAGCAATGCACTTTCTTATGGGAGACAATTTAAAGGAAAAATTCATTAAGATGCACAGGGTCAGCATTATGCTAGATGCTTCTGATTGTTCCTATCATGACCAAGCTGCTGTTCTCATCAGATATTGTGACCAATGTTTGGAAATCCATGAGACACATATATCTCGCCAGAAGGCTGAGAGTCTCTGTATTGCAAAGGTGTCTGGCTGCAGAAGCTATTCTAAAAGATTAAATCATAGCTTAGTACTATGATAGTACTGCTGTGATATAATGGGTACATAAGAGTCCAGGCTATTGTGAACAAATGGTGCCAGTTAGATGTACCCTATGTGCACTACTATACCCACTCCTTGAACCTTGTGCTAGTGGATTCAATGAAGAGTACAAGGGTTGCATTCTGTTTCGTTAGACATGTTGAGACCTTGTGATTTCACAGAAGGTAGCAGAACTTAATAGCCCCGGATACACTCTTTACGGGGAAGTAATAGTTGTGGGAGGGGGGCGGAGCCAACTCCTGCAATCAGCCATTAAATGCCGGCCACAGCTCAGGAGCACCCGTCCTTGGTATGACTGTCACTTTGCCGCTCAGCACACTGCCTTTTTAACTTGCTCTTATTCTGCTGTTTTTAAGCAATTAACTTTAAGAATTGACTTTTAAATTGTTGATTGAATTAGAATTTACTTACTGTCACACGCATTGCGCTCGGCACCTTCTTCCGGGGTCGGGATAATAGCACCGGATACACTCTTTATGGGGAGCCAATAGTTGTGGGAGGGGGCGGAGCCAACTCCTGCACTCGGCCATTAAATGCTGGCCGCAGCACGGGTGCACCCATCCTTGGTATGACTGCCACTTTGCCGCTCAGCACACTGCTTTTTTAACTCGCTCTTATTCTGCTATTTTTAAGCAATTACCTTTAAGAATTGACTTTTAAATTGTTGATTGAATTTGAATTTACTTACTGGCACACGCATTGCGCTCAGCACCTTCTTCTGGGGTTGGGATAAGAGCCCCGGATACACTCTTTACGGAGAACCAATAGTTGTGGGAGGGGGCGGAGCCAACTCCTGCACTTGGCCATTAAATGACGGCTGCAGTGCGGGAGCTCAGCAGACGTGTGAAGCGGGTGCACCGACAGCGCGCCAAAGGCAAACCCGTCTGCGCGCGTCCGGCCGGGGCCAGGGGCCAGACAATATGCTCAAATATTAAGCTTTTCCCCACTTGAGTTGAAACACTTGTATGCCAGCAACTATATGCTTGAATCTGCTATTTGCTCTAAACTTGTTAATCTCAGTATCATGAAGCACAGAGAGCTCCTTCCTGAACTCACTCTCTGGCCTCCCTGCCCGGACAACCTCAACCGGCAAAATAACTATATAAGTAAAGACCTCCCTACCCTTCCCTGTCACGGGTGGACGGAACTAACAGTCACTTACCTGAATACTCACTTCTTGGTTAAACACCAACTAGAAATATTTCAGCTTCAGGACTCAGATAAACCAGACATACTTTTTCTCACCGAAACTTGGCTCTCTGAAGAGTCCACCCCAGACATTTTAGAAGCACTTCCCAGTAACTATCATATTTTTCAAGCTAACAGGGCCCCTGGGAAAATAGGGGGAGGGGTAGCAGCTATAGTACGCCAGAAGCTAGAGTTCACTTCTCTCGCTGCACTGGGCATGCTGTCAGTCGACTGCTTAATCTTAAAACTTGATTCCCCACGCACCCCTTTGATCTGCGTACTCATTTTCAGGCCCCCTATCATATGCCATCATTTCCCCAATACTGGGTGAAAAAATCTCCCACCTAGTTATCAACTACGCCAAAATCCTAATAATTGGGGACTTCAATTATTGGGTTAATGATACTATGGGTGGCACCTGCTCTGCTGAATTGACTGACTTATTCACCGGGCTAAATTGTGTCCATCATGTGACAGCTCCCACTCACATCAAAGGCCACACCCTAGACCAAGTCTGGACATCCAACCTGATGGTTTCTAACTTAAGGATCTCCCCTTGTACCTGGTCTGACCATTATCTTATCAAATTCTCCCTCTCCAACCTGCACCTAGCCAAGTCCCACACTAAGGCAAGCCGTATGGCAAGAAACTGGAGACGCTCCAACATTGGAGACTTCTGCAACTTGCTAGCCACTACGGCCCCACCTGAACAGCTTCTGATCAATAAACATGAAGAAAGCATCAAATCATGGCTAAAGTCCGCCAGTGATAGTTTCGCACCCAGTAAGAAAGTCAAAATAGTCAGACACCATGATGCCCAACGTTGGTTCTCTGAAGATTTAAAACTTTAAAAACTTGCCCTACGCCGAGCAGAATGCAATTGGCGAAGAAATTACTCTTCAGACAAAATTTTTTATATCTTACTCATCTTAAACAGTATAAAAACGCCATCTTACAAACTAAGGCAGCCTACTTCTCCAACAAGATAGTAAGCTCAACTAACAAATCTAAGGAAATCTTTGCTATTGTTGCTGAGCTATGCAAGCCGGATAGAGTCACAGCGAAACCCGCCCCCACTCAAGCTTTCTGTGACTCACTCAATTATTTTATTGAAAAAATTATCACTATCAAGTCTAGCATACCTGCTAATGCCCCACCTAAAGCTCAACCATTTATGCTCAAGAACCCTCACTCTCTGGAGCAGTTTCCTCCCATCACCGGGGAAGTCTTCTCAAACTTAGTTAGGAAAGTTGGATCTGGATCTCCAACAGATTTCTGCTCTCCGTACATATTAAGGGAAGCCTTCCTCACATATCCGGAGCCCCCTCTTGCGCTTCTGAACAACTCCCTCATTCAGGGCATTGTCCCTAACAATTTTAAAGAAGCGGAAATTGTTCCCATCTTGAAGAAAACAGGGGCTGACCCTTTAGTTCTTATGAATTACCCCCCCATTTCCCTACTCCCCTTTCTAGTCAAGGTCCTGGAAGCCCACGTGGCAAATTGCCTCAACTCTTTTATTGAACAAGCCCATTACCTTCACCCCACCAGGTGGGCTTCCGCCCTACCCATTCTACAGAGGCTGTCATTTTAATGGTCCTAGATAAACTAAGGAAAGGGGCCAACAAGGTCACCACGCAGGCCCTGGTACTTCTCGATCTCTCTGCAGCATTCGACACGGTCGACCATGAACTTCTGGTTGACTGTGTCAGTAACGCTGGGATACAAGTCCGGCTCTTAAGTGGCTCACATTCTTTCTAGAGGATCGATCTCAAGCTGTTCGCCTCGCCCATCTTTCCTCCCCCAGGGTTGAATTGACATGTTGGGTGCCGTAGGGTTCCCCCCTCTCATCGCACCTTTTTAACTTATATTTGCTTCCCCTTATCCACTCCCTAGGTGTAAGGAAGGTCTGCACCTTTAACTATGCCGACGATCTTCAACTGATCTTTGACATTGACAATTCGGCTGCCTCTGTCTTTAACTTCCAATCCACCATGCAACACGTAAGCAGCTGGATGAACAGTAACCACCTGAAACTGAATCCAGATAAAACAGAACTGATCCTAATCAGTGGGCCATCTAACCCCTGGAACTCCAACTTTTGGCCGACCGAACTGGGACACCCCCCCACCCCTCCCTACCAGTTCAATTAAAAGCCTGGGCATCACAATTGACTGTGACCTGTCTATGAAATCCCAGATTGGGAAGGTGCTCTCTTCCTGTTTCTTTCAGCTACGCAAAATCAGGAAGATTAGCAGATTCCTTACCATAGAAGCCCTAATCCAGGTAGTATTGGCCTTAGTCATTTCTCATATTGACTATGCCAATTCACTCTACTTTGGTATACCAGCATACCAATCAAATCAGGCGGCCAGACTAATCTACGACCAGCCTAAATGGAACCATGTCACCCTGTTGATGAAAAGACTACACTGGCTCCTGGTAGTTGAACGTAGCGCATTTAAGCTGGGATGTATCATTTTTAAAGCACTTCATGGCAAAGGCCCATTGTTTGTATCTTCTCGGATTCAGTGATACCTCCCTTCTCGGGATCTCAGGTCTTCCCATCTTAACCTTCTGGCTATTCCATCTTTTAAACGCAAGAAACTGGGGGGACTAAGATTCGTGGTCTTGGCCCCTCAAATTTGGAACTCTCTCCCTCAGAACATCAGATCGTTGACATCTTACTCTCAATTCAGGAAACTCCTAAAGACCAGGCTTTTCTGCCAGGCGTATGATTGAATCATTTAGCTGTAGTGTCCCTTGGACTCCAGCGCCATGAAACCGTATGGTGTACTTGCGCTTTAGAAGTATTTTTAACATAACATAACTTACCATAGAATTCTCAAAAATGTCCATAAATCCCCTAGACTAACAGTTCTGTTACTAAAAAAGTGCCCTAGACATGGTGGTCTTGTAGAGCAGAGGATGTCAATGTTGTGGAACCCAATGTCAAGGGACTTGAAGCTGGTTTGAAAGAGGTCGAAGACACCACAACTTGCAGCAAAAAAGAATGTTCAAGCAGCAAGTTTATTGACAAAACTACAGCCATTTCATTTTCTTTCCTGGCTCATCATGATGAGACCTCTTCTTAATGCTTTTAATAACGTGAGTAATCAATTATAAATGGGCAGGCAGAATCTTCATTCTTTTATTCATTTAATAATAATAAAACATGATTTAGAAAGCACCTGGTTACTCCTTCCAGAGTGTCCCCGTGCTAGGAATTCCTTCTCTAGTTCAGAACCTATATACACAGTCAGCAGGCCCTAAATTTGTCTAAAAAGCCATGTTTTAAGTTTCGTACGAAAAACTCATCCTGACTGTTCCTGTCTCGAATCCAAAGGCATGATGTTCCACATTTTGGAAGCTAGGAAGCTAAAGGAGCTGCCTCCCATGCGTGTTTTTTTAACCATGAGGATCATGGTAAATGCAGCTCCTGCAAACCTAATTTTATGGCAGAATCACATAGCTTTTAAGGACACTCTCTTACTCAGAGGGAGCCAATGTAGTTTGGCAAGCACTGGTCCCATGGCAGAGCGCCTCAGGAGATTCAGCAGCAGATGTGAAGCCATGTTCTTCCCCCTCTGAGGTTTCTCGACCTGCCTTGTAAGGATACGAGATATAAGATGTTACTCTAGTCTGGACATAACCAGTGCCTGGACTACTGATTTCCTGGCGGCTTCGGGGAGAAGGCCCATGATCTTGTTCAATCTTTTTAGGATTCCAAATCATTTTCCCACAAGGCTGGTGATCTGGCTGTCTAATGATAGATTAGCGTCAATCCTACTGCCTAGGTTCTTCACTTTCGGGTTGGGAACTGGTTCAAGTAAATCTGGCCACCATGTGGTGGACCAGAGAGATGGTCGCTTTCCTAGAATGAGAACCTCAGTTTATCTGGCATTTAGCTTGAGGCAGCTGTGATCCATCCACTCTACTAGTTCAAACAGGCAGGATCTGAGCCGAGCCACAGAAGCTCCCTCTTCCTGAGACAGTGATAATGAGCTCTGTGTCATCTGCGTACGACACAATGCTAAAGCTGTACCGCTCCATGACATCTGCTAGGGGGCGAATGTAGAGATTAAATAACATAGGGCTCAGTGCCGAGCCCGGAGGGTCCCCCTTTTCGCAGCAAAAAAAACCTCAGATGAGAAAGGTTGTTGAACCACCTGAAAGGTGCGGTTCTGTAGGAAAAAGGCCAGCCATTGCACAGCCATCTCAATGACACCGTATTTCCACAGCTGTTCAAGCAGAAGGCCATGGGATACAGTGCCGAAAGCTGCACTTAAGTCCAGCATTATCAGCGGCACAGTTTTGCCCCGTCAAAGATAAGTCTAAGAGACTCAGATGCTAGCAGCAGCACAGATTCTGTGCTGTGGGCAGAAACCCAATTGGGTCTCACGCAGCAGATCCTCCGCCTCAATAGTCACCCTAAAGTCATTTATTCAAGATATACGGGAATGTTACGATGATTTTATTTGACAACTTTGAACAGCAATGTGGAGCAGCAGGCATCCTGGTGCCAGAGACGAGGAACAGAAAGTGAGCGTCAGAAATGAGAGTAACCTGAGCAATGAACATTCCTTTTCTAATAAAATGGAACACTTAAAGAAGGCGGTTTATGAACTGAGACCCACCTTGTTCAATGTCCATGTTTTACCATTAGCACATATTGTACAGTTCTTTGGTCTTAATCTAGTATCACTTGAAAGCAGCTCAGCTAAGGGAATGCCCTACAGCAGTTGCCAAATGGGATGAGGATGGCTGCGGCGTATCCCGCCTGCACGTAGCCACAGGTGACCACTGCCCCCGCCCCGTCGTAATGCTGCTGACGACTGCTAGCTGATCTCTGGTGCAAGCTCAATGAGCACGAGTGGAAGCGTTTTACTGTTGTAGCTTTGTGGATGTTTGCTCCGCGTTGTGTCTTGTTGAGGGAAGGCTTGGGGGCATTTTCGTCGTCTGCTGGGTCCCGGAGTTCTGCTGCTGCGGTCCGTTGCCTTTCCTCCCGATCTCAATCTCCCGCGTAGGGATTACTGGAGGAAGGCGGGCCAGTTGACTGTTTAATGAGGTGCTGGAGAGCTAGGACCCCCGGACAGCTAAACGCCAAGGCACCAAAACAAGTAAGAAGGGATGATTGGATTGGATCATAGTGCTGCTTTCTCTGCTTGTTACAAATCTGCTGCATAACTGAGAATGGAGAGTGCATCATAATTTCAGGACTACGCTGCCAGTTCGAATGGACAATTAAAATTTTATTTTTAAGCCGAACATAGGCGCCCATTTTTTTTTTTTGCTCTTTCAGTTGGGCGCTGTAATTTCTAGTCTCCTGCTTGCAAAAAAAAAAAAACTTTCTTGCAGTAAAGCAAAAAGGGAGGAAGAAGGAATAAAAAAAGAATAAGGAATTTTTTTAGGGTATCCCAGTTTTTTTTTTTTATTGCATGTAGTAGTTAGATTCGTTAGCGATTCGTTAGCGTTCTGGACTTTGTGCGGACACACAGCTTTACCTCAAAGTTGCAGTTTGATCTCCTTGGTCTATTGTTAGAATGGGGAAACATTTAAAAATCGCTAATGTGATGGCTCATGTTGATTCAAACATGGCTTTGAAGTCTAAAACCCGAACAACCCAGATGAAGATTGCCTCTGCAAACGCAAGAGCTGAACATTCCCTGAAGGCTCGTCCGGGGTCAGCCCCAATCACCACTGCCCCAATCATCAGTGACTTCGGACACAGGGGCTGAAGGACTGGTTAGAGCCATACCTAGCACTGTCCTATCCGGAGCGAATCTGGTGGCGGATAATCCGACATCAGGGGGCTTAGAAGAAATGCTGAGCCAGGAAAATATACAGGAAAATGCCTCCATCACATCTCAAAGCAAGACCAAGGAGTACCCCCTATTTTTGAAAACTAAAATGTCTTTACTGCCTTCACAAAATCAAATTCCAGAATATGAACTCCGGGATAAATCTCAAGGGTGCGGCCTGTTAGTCACCCAGGGTCCTCTTTCACCTTCAAGGCCACTGGAGCCCCCATCCTTAATCTCCGTGGTAGAGAAAATTGTGCCAGAGGGGCAGCAAGCCCATCAAGGCCCAGAAAATCCTCCGGGAGATCAGCTATTAGAGGCCGGGACCAGCTTTCAATGTGACATCAAAACCATACTAAATCTTATTCTCGAAGAGATAGAGGAGTTGAAAGTGACACAAGCCAATGAAATAGCAGCATTACATTCGCGCCTCTCCAAAATTGAAGAAGCAGTTGGTTCTCTCCCGGTAAGACTACAGGAAGCCGAATCTAGGATTTCTCTCCTTGAAGATCAGATGATCTCAATGCAGCAGCAGGCTACACTAGATAAAAAAACAGACAATCTTGCTGGAAACCAAGCTGGAAGAGCTGGAAAATCATTCTCGACGCTCCAACCTGCGGTTGGTTGGAGTCCCAGAAGGCTACGAAGGAGCACAAATGCTCCAGTGGGTGGAGTCATTCATCAAGGATAATGTGCTTCCTGAGTTCTCTGGTGACCTTACTATCACGCGAGCACATAGAGTCCCAGCTCAGCCTTTCCCGAATTCAAAGCTACCTAAAACAATCCTAGTCAACTTTGCGGACTACCGAGTGAAAGAACAGATACTTACCAGAGCCATCCAAAAGAAGCAATTTTCAACTCGGGAAGTTCCAATTTGTCGTATTTTTTCTGACATGTCTGCAGCAGCGGCTCGTCGTCGGAAAGAATTTGTTAAGCTTCGAGTTCTGGTCCAAGGGAAATTCCACATGTTTACAAATCTTGACGAGGCACAGGAATTATTGCAGGAAATCACCATGCACCATGGGGGGGGGGTAGTAGGTCACATTAGGGTGCAATATCATGTCACCCGGTTTAGGGGTCTTCCAGGGTGGGAAGGCAGGGGATATGGTGGGCTATTCCCCATTGCCTGGGGTGTGAAGGGACACGGGGGTCCAGAAGGGAGAGGGAGGGATAGGCGGGGAGAATCAGGGGTGGGGCGAAAAAGCAGTTAAAAAGAGTAGAATTAGAGAACAAAATGTAACTATTAAAGTAACCATGGGAGTAAAATTATACGTATGAACACAACAAAGATGCATAAAAAAAAGGTATGGCTACGATCATTGGGCTCATTTTAGGAGGCAATATGGATATTAAAGTAAAGATAATATCGATGAATGTTAATGGTGTATCCAACAAGAAGAAATATGGTGGGATGATTAAATGGCTAACGTCCTTTTCTCCTAAAATTTTATATCTTCAGGAACCCCATCTAAAAACGAATACACCTAAACATTTTATTCCTAAGTAGGCCTTCTTTGCCTCTGCAGGGTTAGCAGTCAGGGGAGTGGCTATTTACTTCGGGTGAGGGGTTGACTGCGAGATACTTCAAGTTACGAGAGACCCTCAAGGGAGGTGGATATGGGTCATTGCCAGGGTAAATGGGATGCCCTATAATTTTGTAAATTATTATGCTCCAATCGATGATGATCCTGCACCTCTCATACAGATTAATGAGTTGGTTAGAGGCGTAGAAGGCCCTATAATATTTGGAGGTGACTTCAATTTTATTCAAGATTTAAAAAGGGATACCTCTAATAGAGCAAAAAAACAATCTAAGCCTAGGACAAAAAAGGTATTAGATTCTATGAAACAGGATTATCTGCTTATAGATCCCTGGCGTGAGGCACATCAAGGTAATACACAATTCACTTGCTATTCTTGTCGATTTCAGTCAGCTTCCCGTATTGATTTTATTCTTATCCCTCATTATGTTAATTGTCTAAGCGCTGAAATCAAGGCCAACTCTTTCTCAGATCATTCACTAGTTATAATTGTGATTAAAACAGAGGCTGAAAGGTGGGAGAGGTCCAGGTGGCAGATGGATCGGCTCCTCCTTTCGAACCCTAAATGGGTTGAGGATACGAAAGAATGGATTAGGAAATTTTTTCAGGAAAATAAGGATACAGCGGCCCTTTTTTCGGTCTGGGGAGCCTTTAAGGCTACATTGCGGGGCCAGATGATATCCTTATCGGCATCACAAGTTAAGATCCGGAGGCAGCATATATTAAAACTACAACAGGCTGTTGATACTGCTTTAATGCAGAGGGATAGCAACAGGGGGCAGCGTCTGGTATTGGAGGAGCAATTAACTAAAGCCAAACAAGAGCTAAGAGAGTTCTTTATTCTTGAAGAAGTATCTAGCTCCCGGACGTATCAGCAGCTCGTATATGAAGAGAGCCAGATGGTGGGAAAACTGCTTGCCTGGTCAAGCAGAGTCAAGCAGGAGGCTGCGGTAATTACAGAATTAGAAGATCCAGAGTCAGGGGTACTGACATCCGATAAGGAAAATATCGCAAAATGTTTTGTTGACCATTATCGCAAGTTATACGCAACCGAGTATACGGTATCAAATGAGGCGATAAGCCAATATTTTGAGGGCGTTAATCTCCCACAGCTGACAATGGACCAGATAGAGGAAATAAGTGTGGAAATCACCCCAACTGAATTAAAGAGTGCCCTCGCCTCAATGGCAAGTGGTAAGGCCTCAGGAAATGATGGCTTTCCAACAGAGTTCTAGAAGGTTTTTTCAGAGGAATTAACACTCTTCTTGGTAGAACTTTTTAATTTTGTGGGAGGGGGAGGGGAATTCCCATCTTGCTTTAAGGAATCCACGTTAGTTAATTTCGTTAAAAAAGATAAGAACCCTAAAAATGTCAACTCGTATAGACCAATCAGTCTACTAACGTGGATTATAAAATACTAATGAAAATCTGGGCAAATCGATTCTCTCCAATAGCACAGAAGGTAATCTATAAGGACCAGACGGGATTTGTTTCAGGAAGATCCATGTCATCTAATACTGGGTTTTTAGTTCAAGCAGTCGATTTTTTTAACTCAACTAAATTACCTGTCTTTATTATGACGGTCGATGCTGAAAAAGCATTTGATCTAGTTAACTGGGACGCTCTTTTTGAGATTCTTAGAAGGGTGGGATTCCCAACACAAATAACACAAATGCTGGGGAACCTATATCAAGAGGCTCGGGCCCAAGTCTTTATTAACTCTCGGTTAGCAGGAAGGGTGGATATAAAGCGAGGAACCCGCCAGGGATGTCCTCTATCCCCCCGTTTTATTTGCTTTTTTATAGAGACACTTGCCGCAAAAATTAGGGCTAATCCCCAGATGCAAGCGCCTCGGGAAGGAATGTCCAAATTAAAACTCTTTGCAGATGATATTATTCTCTATCTTAGGCCGAAGGAACAGAACGTGAGTATAACCTTGACAGAATTGAAGCAGTTTGAATCTATTGGGGGGTACAAAATTAATCATAATAAAACAGAAATCTTGCTACTTAACGCAAGTAGTCAAACTCTTCCTAGGTTCTTGCAACAGCAAGCTCAATCCCCAGACCCTATTCGATACTTAGGAATCTATGTCACTAATAGTTATGAGGAACTTTTTAAACTGAATTATTTAGCGATGATTACAAAAATTAGGAATCTATTAGATAGATGGACTCTTCTCCCACTCACATTAATCGGCAGGGTAGCCCTCATAAAAATGTCCATTCTACCATTATTAAAAATGTTATTTGTGAATGTACCGATTAAAGTTAATATGTCATATTTTAAGCAGTTGGAAGCCATGATTCGTCAATTTATTTGGAAAAAGAAGGCATCACGAGTGAGACTCCCAGTACTTCAACTCGATATCAGCCAGGGTGGGTTGGCACTTCCCCAGCTGCGAACCTATTATGGAGCTACTTTTCTGGATATGATGGTTCGAATATTAGATGCAAGGAATCATTAGATAGTTTTTCTGTAGACAAAATGGTGCAGGAAGCAGAATCTCAGACTTCAGTCTTTATTAAAACGGCTAAACTTCCGAAAAAGACTCAATATAAGAGACTACAGGGTTTTCGTGATAGAATACGCTCGTTTTATCATATGAAGGCAAATACTGCGAGATATGAGTTTTTGAAACTTTCGGAATGCAAAGTATTGGGCCTTTATCTGCCAAGTAACCAGATAAGGTTATGGGAAAGCAATGGTTTATGGGAAATAGGCCACTTTATAGGAGGGGGGAGATGTTTAAAATGGCAGGAGATTCAGGCTAGATGTGGAACTAGTTGTAAGCCGTCTTTTCTGGGCCTCTTTCAGATCACTCAATTTGTGAAGAAAATATGTTCTCCATTAAGTTCTGCCTCGGTGCCCCTATTATCGGCCCTCTTTAGAGCTAAGCTAATGGGGGTCGGAAATTGGTACAGACTTTTGCAGAATCAAGGGCAAAGCTCTTTAGTAACAAGCTTTTTAGATAAAATCGCCCAAGAAACAGTGTATTTTTTCAGAACTAGAGTGGCAGGAGATTTTGTTGCAGTAGTATAAAGTACTAAGAGCTGCAAACTTTAAAAGAATGGCATTTTTATCCCGTTGGATGTCTTACTATACACCAAGAGCGTTACATAAGATGTATCCAGAAGTAGAGGACAAGTGTTTTCGCTGTCAGCAAACGGGGCGAGGTTGGATGCATTTCTTTTTTACGTGCCCTCTTTTAACCCAGCTCTGGGAGGAAGTGTTCTCCGCCCTCAATCAGGGCTTACAGAGAGAGTTAAAACCAGAACCAGCGATTACATTATTTGGGTTGGTAAGGCAGAGCTTGAATACTCCAATATCCAAAGGAGAGAAAGCTTTTGTAGCGATTTCCGCTTTAGTGGCACGCTCTCTGATTCTTCAGAATTGGAGGACTGTTACCTACCTAAATTGGCATAAAAAAATGCTACGTATCAAAACTTTCGAAGAAGCTTATGCAAGAAGGGTAGGGGCTACTAAGAAATTCCTAGCAGTGTGGAAATGTATGGATAAAACAGAAAACAAAACATAGCGCACTTTGGAATAAGGCCTTCTAATGGATTTTATCTGCACTGTTGTAACTATTGCTCTATTATGTAAAAGCTGCTATGCACCGCACTTTAACTTAATTTAATCTATGTATTTAGTTTTAGCGCGAGACTTGTTTTTTTAGCTAGCCGAATTTAACAATCTGGTTATGTTAAAACTGCTCTGCACTGCACTTTATTATCTGCATATCGCATTTTGTACTTTGCCTAAGCACGGGATGTGTATTGATATGCAAAAAAGACTGAGGGAAATGCTTGATTCCAGCCAAAAAAGTTATCAACATGTATTTAATTTTAAATGTATAAGGTTTTCACAAAGACATGTATGATTTATGGTGTTCGTTTTCGAATCTAATTTTGCTCAATAAAAAAAAATAGTAATAAAAAAAAGCAGTTGCCAAATGGATGGCTAAAACTGTTGGTTAAAACTCAAATGGTGGAACAACGGGAGTTATGATAGTAGGTACCAATCTAAATTGCTGGACTCCCAAGTGCTGGCCAAATTGCGTAAGGCCTCAGCCTAAAATGGTCATTAAAAATCTAGGAGTTTGCATGAGATAAGTTGTCATTTGACGTTCAGGTGAGGAAACTGTCTGTGGGATGTTTTGGCATTCTAAGAACCATAAGAAATATTCTGGGAATTTTGTCAATTTTGAACCACGGAACTGTAGTTCAGGCCCTGATCACATTCTGCCTCGACTATGGACATGTACTATATCTGTGTATCTTTCAATCAACACCAGTCTGTGTTCACCTCTTTCGTAAAGCTTCATTGGCTTCCTATCAAAAAAGAATCCAGTTCAAAGCTCTGTGCTTCACTTTTTGAGCTTCTAACAACAAGGGTCCAAGTCTACTGTGTCATCTCGTCCAATTCAAGCGACCTTTTAGGTCCTAAGCTACCTATTCAGGCATTATTCCCAGATTCCATAAAAGCAGCAGTGGTGGTCTTTCCATCTCCCTTCTTGCTGCTAAACTATGGAGCTGTCTTCCATTTACGCTCCGGATTTCCCCTAATGAACTTACGTTCAGGAAATCCCTTAAAACTTGACTGTTTGAGGACTCGTGTTAGGATCTTTGCCTGGCTTATATCTGTCGTATAGTGCTGGAAGCCCTTCTGTGGGTAGCCAGTCACTCTATAAGTTACCACAGAATAGAACAGAATGAAGTGTTTAACAATACTCTGTTGCAGCCGCGGTCCGTGCAGGTAACAGCGGTGGGGGGGGGGGCGGGGGGCCGCATTGGGGGGGATTTCGAGGGACGATGCTGAGGAAAAATTAAATAAATAATTTATTTTCCGTCTGCATCGTCCCTCGAAATACCCCCCAACGCCGCCCCACCGCTGTTACCTGCACGGACCGCTGCTGCTCTGTTCTCGCAGGACATTGTCTCTCATGAACAAGCATTTAAAATATTATTTTCAAGAAGCATACTTCAACATAGGATATCCAGCTGATTACAGAGTTTTGTGATTGTTCCTCATGATGAACTAAATACAGAAATGTTAATGAACAGTGATAGTGTATTCAAGGATGGTACTCACAATTCAAATTATGAACTTCTGCATGCTTAAACAAACTTTCTTCTGCAGCATACGTCATGAGAAAAGTGATAGCTATGTTTTTTACATTGCCTATCAGTAGTGCAAGGGTTGAAAGATCATTTTCTAAACTTGCATTCGTAAAAATTAAGCTGCATTCTACAATGTAGCAAAACTGATTAGAGGCCCTACTTATGATGTCTGTGGAGCAAACTTTCAACGCAATGAAGTTTTCAATATGAAACCTGACTGTTCCATTGATATTTAATTGAGAAAAAGATGCAAGATAAAGTTGTAGGTTAACTTTAAAAAATGCTGAAATGTGTGTTGATTCTTTAGTTTCCATTACATTTGTACATACTCATTAAAGAGCTACAAACCTATAACCGTTAAAAGGTTTTGCATGTACGGGCATGCATACTGTTCAGACTATGGCTTTGGTTCTGCTCCCGTTAAAGTCATTGAAGTCCACCAGAAGATGCTAGTGTCAGCACTTGCAGAACACTGTGTCTTACATTTTCCATGTTTGAAGAAGATGTTTTTTTTTTTTTACTTTGGCTATACCTGATCATTCTTGATGCTTAGCATTCATATGCATGTCCAAGGCAGGAGCATTACAGGAGGATCAAATTGAGGGTGGGCGGAACTCGCGGCGTTTTACTACGAGAAATTCTGCAGAGTTGCATACAAATTCTGTGAGATTTCACGGAGTTCCGCGAGTGGCCGGAATTCGGCATGTCACACTGCTCGTGCTGATTTTTAGCCATGGGAGCTTGTTCTGTGCTGTAAAATCACAGCAAACAGCACCTTGCAGTGTACCAGGGGCTGCTGCTTCTTTCTGCCGCTCAAATACATTTTCTACTCGAGCGGCAGCTTTCTCAACGCAAACGGTCGTTACCTGCCTCGACCGCCCGCATTGAGAAATCTCGCTGGGAGGCGTTCTAGTGCCCAAAAATCATGCTAAGGGATGCAAATTCTTGCTCGTCAACTTAATGTTGGCAAGCTGCGTGCGAGAAAAAAGTCCGCCAAGTGGCAATTTTGCTGGAACTCCGCGTTCCAAACAGAACATGGAGTGGGCAAAACTCTGCGTACTCCGCCGGTGGAGTAAAGATTATTGCCCATCCCTAGTTCAAATAAAAGTAAAAAACCTGCATGCCATTGAGTATCAGTTACATCTGGCATGATTCTTTTATTATTTAATCAATAGCTCCCACTAATATCGCAATTTATTTAGTGAATTGTCCTGTTATTTCTATTGGTAGGGTTTGTATTGTTATGTTGTATTATGGTTATGTATGATGTTATCAAGTTTAGGGTTTCTTGGGTTTAGCATTTTTTTTTTTTATCAATTTGATCAGTGTTTTTCCATTGTTATATTTAAACTTTTAAAACAAAGTTTATCAGCATTTCTGTAGCATGACCTCTATAAAATATATGAAAATGTCTTTGCGGAGTTAGTGAAACATGTTTCTTTTTTTCAGTGCCTATACAACAAGCAAGAATAATGAAATACATATGCTGCTCTCAAAGATGTTTTCTGGTATAGGCAAAAGGGCAATTGCCAAGGATACCCACCTTCGAAGTGTGCCCGGGGAAAGTGAACTTTCTGTCTGCTCGGTGTCATCTTCAGGATTTTTGGGGACCCCAGAAAGTCAAATTTCACCGAGTTTTGTGTGACCCAGTTTCTGAAAGTTCTTTTCGCAGGCATCGGGCGGGTGTAAATAAGCAGAAAATGGGTAAGAATATTCAAAGTTGTTCTGAACAGGGTCTCTCAAAATATGCCTTTCCCAGAGACCCCAAAATCCTTCAAATGACACTGGCTGTTCTCCTCTTTTGCAGAGTGTGAAATGGACTTATGTTAAACTCTGCTACTCATAGCTTTTTGTGTTATGCATCACTTTAACACACTCAGCCAAACTCTAACTCGGTCACTCTCTCTCTCCAGTTCACTTCCTTTCCCACTCTTACTCTTCCAGGTTTGTGTAATAAATATTTACAGGACTGTTAATGGCTTATTCATTTGGTATATTCAAATATTGCAAATCCAATGACTCTGCACAGTTAGATGCCGTTCACCAAATTCCACCGAAACATTATAAAATGCGTTCATCTGGTCGATCTTCCACACAACATGGTACATTGCAAATCAAATAATCATTTGAGTTACACCAAATAAATGTGTATCTTTACATTTTAAACTTGATTGTTTGGACATGCTTTCCCAACAATTTATGCTTTCCTCGCTTGCCAACATTGAAAAAGTCCTGTTACTAGGTTCCTCTTAATAGTTGACAAGAGGTAGAAAATCAAGTTTAACACTCTATTTCCAACCAGTTTTTTTAACCAGCATCATGTTGAATACTGGGGTTTGTGGTTCTGCATTTAACATTTAAAGTAGGAGATCAAATGTTCCAGTATTGAAAGTGCTATTGTCTAAAAAGCTAGTGATGGCTGGTGTCACTTATGACAATGAATTCTTTATAGCTCGCTAGATTGTCAGGAGGAAAGTGTTGTTTCATGCTTTGCCCCCTAGCCAAACACACAGTACCAACAGTTTCCACGGGTATCTGAAAAATGTAAGTAACAAATATTTTCATGTGTCCTTTTAAGGATCGTAACTTATGAGAAAAGATTCTGGTGAGCCAGCCATTTTGCCAATCAGTGGCAAAAAAGAACCCTGCAAATCATAAAATATCATGTAAAGTCCCAAAATTTGTCCACATTGTGACAATAAATAAAATTATTACACATGCTTTTTAACCATGCGTTTTTCCGCCAAGCAATCACAGATGGCTAAAGGAAAATGAAACTAAATATGTTTTGCAAATATTTTCAAACCTCAAAAAGCAGATACATTTATTAGCTCATACTTTTTTGCTCCGGCCTTCTATACCAAAGAAAAACAAAAATGAATTGGGTAGAATACGTGCATTCATTTCGGTAGTGGTAAGTGGTTGGAGCTGGATTTCAGTCCATCTGTTTTTGTGCACTGTGCAGTTCCACACCGGGACCAACCTTAGTCAATTCAGACTGGATCACGTTCCAGTAGAAACGGTCTAGTATGCAATTCTAGGCCGCATCCTCTCTGAATGGAAACATAAATAACTGCTTCCGGTTTTGGCCTTGATGAGCCTCATCAGCGATATGCTGCTTGAGACCTTATGCAGATTAACTAACGTATGGTTCTACTCGTAGCACTTTGGGAATCTCATTGATCAATACAAATGAGCATTGGCAATACCACTGGGTCTCGCCTAAGCAAAAGCTATTGGCTTTGCAATGTGTTGCAGCTACGTTGTACACCAGCGTTTCTGCTGTTCAGCATAGGCAAAAGTTCATTGCATAGTGTGTCATGGAGTGAAGTGGTGTGAAGTAAAGTGGCATGGAGTGGCATAGGGGTAGTGGTGTACAGTGAAATAGAGTGTTGTAGAGTAGAGTGGAGTCGAGTGTCATAAAATGGAGTGGCACAGAGTGTTGTGGAGGGAGCAGATAGTCAGAGTGGAGGGACGTAAAGTGGAGTAGCGTCGAGTGGAGTGGCACAGAGTGTCGTGGAGTAGAGTGGCATGGCGTAAAGTGGCATGGAGTAGCGTGGAGAGAGTTCAGTAGAGTGGAGTAGAGTGGAGTAGATTGTCTAAGAAAGGCGTGGCATAGAGTGGAGTACAGCGTCAGAGTGGAGTGTCGTTGAGTGCCGTAGAGTAGAGTGCAGCGTCGTAGAGCGGAGTGTCAGAGTAGAGTGAACTATAGTGCAGTGGCATAGAATGGAGTAGAGTGTTGTAAAGTGGATTGGTGTACAGTGCTATAGAGTGTCATAGATTGGAGTAGTATACAGTGGAGTAGTGGAGCAGTGTCTTAGAGCAGAGTGGAGTAAAGTGGCATGGAGGGGCACAGAGGGAGTTGAGTAGAGTGTCACAGATTGGAACAGAGTAGAGTGCTGTAGCGTGTTTTAGAGTGGAGTGACACAGAGTGTCAGAGTAGAGTGGCATAGAGTGGAGTAGTGTGTTGTGGAGTGTAGTGGCATAAAGTGTCATGGAGTGGTGTAGAGTGGCATGGAGAGATGTAGAGTGGTGTGAAGTGGTGACAGAAGTCATTGAATGGCATAGAGTGGCATAGAGTCTTGTGGAGTGGCATAGAGTAGAGTGGAGTGGCGTAGTGGCATAGAGTGGAGAGCCAGAGCTGTGTAGAATTGAATGGGATAGAGAGGACTGGTGTGGAGTAAAGTGGCATGGAGTGGCATAGAGAGAGTACAGCATACAGTGGAGTACATTGTCATGTTGTACAACATCGTAGACTAGAGTGGCATAGAGTGGAGTAGATTGTCATAAAGTTGAGTGGCATAGACTGGAGTAGAGTGTCACAGAATAGAGTGGCAAAGAGTGTCATTGAGGGAGTAGAGTGGAGAGGAGTAGAGTGGAGGGTCATAAAGTGTCTTAGAGTGGAGGGTTATAAAATGTCGTAGTGTGGAGGGGTATAAAGTGGAGTGGTGTAGAGAGGTGTGGCGTGTAAAAAAGTGTCGTGGAATGGAGTGTCATGGAATGGAGTGTCGTGGAATGGAGTGTTGTGGAATGGAGTGTTGTGGAATGGAGTGTCGTGGAATGGAGTGTCGTGGAATGGAGTGTCGTGGAATGGAGTGTCGTGGAATGGAGTGTCGTGGAATGGAGTGTCGTGGAATGGAGTGTCATGGAATGGAGTGTCGTGGAATGGAGTGTCGTAGAATGGAGTGTCGTAGAATGGCACAGAGTAGAGTGTAGTAGAATGGAGTGGAATAGAGTACTGAAGAGTGTTGTAGAGTGGAGGGGCATAGAGCATTGTGGAGTAGAGTGAAGTATTGTGTCAGAGTACAGTGGCGTAAAGTGGAAAGGCATAGAGTAAAGTAGAGTGTCGTAGAGTGGCATACAGTAGAGTGTTGTATATTGGAGTGGCACCGAGTGTCATACAGTGGAGGGGCGTAGGGTGGAGTGAAGTAGCATAGAGCAGAGTGGAGTAAAGTGCTGTGGAGTGGCATAGCGTAGATTGGAATAAAGTGTCAGAGTGAAGTGTCAGAGTAGAATGTTTAAGGGTGGAGTGACAGTGTTGTGTAGCAGAGCATCAGGAGCTGAGTGGATGGGTGCAGAGTTGAAGGTCGCAGAGCGGAGAGGCCTGGAGTGGAGGTGAGTTTCAGAGTAGAGGTGAGTGTCGGAGTGGCATACAGTGGAATGGTGTAGAGTTTAATGGTGTAGCATGGAGTGGCATGTCATAGAGTGTCTTAGAAGGGAGTGGCAATGAGTGGACTGGCATGTCGTGGAGTGGCATGTCATGATGTAAAGTGGAGTGGCATGTCATAGAGTGAGTAGCATGGCATAGAGTGGTGTGTCGAAGAGTGTCTTAGAATGGAGTGGCGTAGAGTAGAGTGGTGTATCACAGAATGGAGTGTCGCAGAGTGGAGTTGCATGTCACAGTGGAGTGGCATATCATGGAGTGGCATATCATGGAGTGGCGAGTCATAGAGTGGAATGGATCGCTGTAGAATGGAGTGGCATGTCGTACAGTGCAGTAAAGTGGAGTGGTGGAGTGTGAAGAATGCATGGTGTGGCAGCACACTGCCATTACAGACAACACATATTGTTTCCACCACACCTCAGAATTACAAAAAAAAAAAATGTGCTTTGTTGGTGCTTTCCTAATTTTGAAATATTAAAAAATATTTGCACATCTAATTTAGAGACATTTACATTTTCTTGTGTACCAGAAAATAGCCTTTCCTTTGACAGCAAGATTGTCACATAAATCCTCTCACTTCAAACTCAGACAAAGAAAAGTAAACACCAAGCTCCCTCGGAAGTAAGAGCCTTACATTTGGCCTCTGTCTTTGAATGCACAGCAAATGTGGCAAGATAAAAACAATATTTAAAGGGATGGTTAAAGAAAGCGAACACTCATGGAAGAATACCGGAAACCAGCTATCCTCCACAGGAGGGACCAAACAACCTGGACAGCCTAAAGCAAATAAAGCCAGCACATAGAAAGCAAGCAACTGTGAGTTACAAAACACAAAGCCAATGGTAAGCAATGGGTGGAATGTATTCCCAAGCAAGCTTTCAGAATGCCCACAAGAAGTCTTTAGCAAACCAGACAGCTTTGACCTAAAAAGTAAGTAGTTGGATGATTTAATTAATCTCAGCTACTGGTAATTGTGCAGGACCCAGAGAAATTATCAGGGGCTGAGATTAATTCAAGCATTCCTCCTGTCACTAAAATCATTTCTCAGTAGGATGTTTCTTACATAACTAGCATTTGAACTGTGCTAACAGCAGTCTCTTGCAGATTTGGTGACCTTTACAGTTTAGTAGCAACATCTGAGTGACATGCCACCCTTAGAACTGAAAAGAAATGGTCAAGTAGCACTGACTGCTTAGAACAAAAATCAAACAAATCAACGCATTCACAATACACAATTTTAGATATCACATGTGCAAATTTATGCAGTTTATTTGTATTAAAGTAATGATTGTAAACGTGGCAACGCAGTTGCTCTATCATCTCAATTTAAACCAAAAACATTAGCAAAATTTGGTGCTCAGTTTGAGGGAATAGGGAATGGAATGTGGTAGTGATTAAAGTGAAAATGTGGGGGTAGTGGACAAGGACAGGGTGGTGTGACACATATACATCATCATCATATGGTGGTGCTGATCCGGCCATATTGAAAGGTCAATTGTTCCACAGAAAACGCATAGCAGTATATGAACACTGTCACATTGATTACAGTTGTCCTCGCTATGCGTTCAGATTGAAGTCAACGTTTCGACTCCTTGAGGGTATGCTAGGTAAGTTCAGCCTTAGGGTGGGGTCTTCATCAGGACTAGGGGTAGGGAGCACCTAAAAGTTAATAGATAACTGGCGTTAGGGTAAACTTAGGTCACAGGAATAATGAATGCGTATGAAGTGGGGTAAGAGAGTTACCTAATTTGACAACCGACGTGTTCCTTAAGGGCTGATTAGTAGTGTTGGGTGGGGCTCAGCTGAGCTCCTAAAGACAGAGAAGACACCTATTTAGTCTTACACAGTAATGACTAAAGTGTTGTGAAGAAAAGACCCACAAACTGAGTTGTCAATTACTTATAAACAAAATGGATGTACGGCCTTCAGTGCACGTACGTTCAAAGGAATTGCAGGTCAATCGATCACTGTCAATTTCTAGATCAATCTAAAGAAATGTAGAAACGAACTGGTTAAAAAGGGGAAGTCTAGGGTATTATCTGGGTATATAAAAAAAACAACAGATCGCCACTAAATGGCCAACCTTCCATGGAAAGTACCATAGATAGGCAGCATCGCATTAAATCGCCGTAAAGGCTTTCTGGTAAAACATCCACGTATGTGCGGTGCGGACGCACTTGAGGTAGAAGGCTTGCTCTCACCGTGTGTTATCGGTCTACACACAAAAAGCCTAGGTAAATAAATAAACAAACAACGGGTGACTGTGAAATTAGTAGTCGACCCTTGCCAAAAAAGGAAATCCTGGGAAACTTCGGTAGCCACCGAGTTCACAATCGAAATAGATACAAAGACAGAGGGTGACTCTGAGTTTAATGGTCGACCCGCCTGAACAATAATCAAGAACATTCTAAGTCAAGTAAGACCTTCGGCCAGCGCTGAGTCCTGGTATGGATATTCTAGCTTACGGGAAGACTATACTAATAGTCAAAACAATGGGAAGAGGTGTTTCAGGGCGATCGGTGCCTACTTATCAACATGTCAAAACTGTGGCTAAATATTTCGCAAGCATATGGCAAAAACTTTAGGGGTATGTAATTAATAAAAGAAAACCTGGGGCGGAAGAAAACAAGTTCTCACCTCTCATTAAACTCCTGCTCTGTAACTACAACAGGAGTGAGCTCGCGGTGGAGCGCGTTGTTTTATAACGTCAATGAAGACGTGCACGTTATGTGCAGCAGCTAAATTAGTGCAAGTAGGGCAGCTTGAGTCCCGGACATAGTAACGCTGCCTGCTGTCATGTGAATGGAAAAAATGCGGGGCAAATGGTCGTGACTCATAGATGTTAAGCAACCTCTGGGAGATATGTGACATTTCGCGTCTATAAGCCAATCAGTTATAATGGTAAAATATATCATTAAAGGTGATGTTATTCCACATATACTATGCGTTAGTCAGTCTGACTAGAGTGTCACCTAATCTAAAACATACTGTAAATCCTCAATGGCCTCGTAACGGGATGGGGATGGAGTTGCAGGGTACAGTTTCGCATAGGGAGCACATTTGGAACCTTAATTCAATGAGCGGCTGTCAATGTAGTGTGCAGAGTCGTAACAGCATAACAAGAAAAAAATCTTTTTGTGGACTGAACATACCATACTTAACATTTGAAGAGGCACATGCATGCATATGAACTTATGGGACGCAGTTAGGATAAGAGATTTAGGAAATACTTCACAGGGAATGAGCATTCAATGTGGAAATACTGGCCAAGTCGCTGCAGTAAATGAACCTAACATCATGATTTTGTGCATGCTTGTCTACTCCTTATTGTTAGACCACTACCTACAAACATGTGGGCTAGTGGCAAACCGTTGGATGGAAAGTGAAACCATTACTCAATGACAAGGATAGACATTTGGGCATTAGTGCCATCAAGTTCATTAAGTCCATTGTTCACGCTGTCCATTTTATACATCCATTTGCACTCTCTTATGTTTAGGATAGAGTTAATATCTCCGCCTCTGCTTCCCGAGGTTACTTTCTCTAGGACCACCCATCTCATTGACTCAGGTTTATGTACCTTCGTGGTGAAATGTTCCACCAACGGTGCACCTATTGTTCCGCATCTAATTCTGCTGCAATGCTGCAATATTCTTGTTTTAACCTTCTGTCTCATTTGTCCCACGTATATTTGGTCACATGGGCAGAGAATGCCGTAGATAACGTCCGACGTATTGCAGTTGGAATGTAATTTGAGGTCAATGGTATGCTGTTTGTAGCAGAATTGTTTAGTTTCAATAGCCATTTTGCACGCCTTACATTTTGTACACTTGAAGTGTCCCACTATTTCCGGTAGATTCCAAAGCGTTTGGATCGTGGGTTGTGAGGTGTGTCTAGCAGAGAGCGGACCACATGGTCTCTGACGCTTTCGCTTTTGAAGGAGTGAAGAGGTGGGTCCGGAATTTCAAGATCATCCGAAATGAGGCTCCAATGTCCATTAATGATCTTCTTTATTTGATTGCTCTTAGTGCTGAAGGTCGTCACACATATCATCCTAGATATGTCAGTTGGACGTTGTCTCGGTGTCAGAAGTGCATCGCGATCATAGTACCAGGTCTCTGCGTGCTCGCTTTACTAGCCTCCTGGGGTATCCACGTTCTATAAGACGATTGATCAGATCGTCAGATTCTGAAAAAGTCTTCTTTGCGGGAACAACTTCTGCGAATACGGAGAAATTGTCCGAATGGCAGGTTGTCGAAGGCTCTGGTGTGGTGGCTGGGTACCTAGCAGTGTGTTTCTCTCGGCAGGTTTTCTGTATAGTGTTCTGTACAGGTGTGCAAAAATGAATGGCTCAATTTAAGATCCCAGGACATCAAATTCACCATTAAATGGCACAGGAATACGATGGATTTCCTTGACATCACTATAAAACTGGATGATGCACACCTGTACACAATACTATACAGAAAACCTGCCGAGAGGAACACACTGCTTAGGTACTCCAGCCACCACACCAGAGGCCTTCGGGACAACCTGCCATTCGGACAATTTCTCCATATTCGCAGAAATTGTTCCCGCAAAGAAGACTTTTTTCAAGCATCTGACGATCTGATCAATCGTCTTATAGAACGTGGATACCCCAAGAGGCTAGTAAAAAGAGCACGCAACAGAGCCTGGTACTATGATCGCGATGCACTCCTGACACTGAGATAACGTCCAACGGACATATCTAGGATGATATGTGTGACGACCTTCAGCACTAAGAGCAATCAAATAAAGAAGATCATTAATGGACATTGGAGCCTCATTCCGGATGATCTTGAAATTCCGGACCCACCTCTTCACTCCTTCAAAAAAGCGAAAAGCGTCAGAGACCATGTGGTCCGCTCTCTGCTAGACACACCCTCACAACCCACGATCCAAACGCTTTGGAATCTACCGGAAATAGTGGGACACTTCAAGTGTACAAAATGTAAGGCGTGCAAAATGGCTATTGAAACTAAACAATTCTGCTACAAACAGCATACCATTGACCTCAAAGTACATTCCAACTGCAATACGTCGGACGTTATCTACGGCATTCTCTGCCCATGTGACCAAATATACGTGGGACAAACGAGACAGAAGGTTAAAACAAGAATATTGCAGCATTGCAGCAGAATTAGATGCGGAACAATAGGTGCACCGTTGGTGGAACATTTCACCACGAAGCTACATAAACCTGAGTCAATGAGATGGGTGGTCCTAGAGAAAGTAACCACGGGAAGCAGGGGTGGGGATATTAACTCTATCCTAAACATAAGAGAGTGCAAATGGATGTATAAAATGGACAGCGTGAACAATGGACTTAATGAACTTGATGGCACTAATGCCCAAATGTCTATCATTGTCATTGAGTAATGGTTTCCTTTCCATCCAACTGTTTGCCACTAGCCCACATGTTTGTAGGTAGTGGTCTAACAATAAGGGTAGGCAAACATGCACAAAATCATGATGTTAGGTTCATTTACTGCAGCGACTTGGCCAGTATTTCCACATTGAATGCTCATTCCCTGTGAAGTATTTCCTAAATCTCTTATCCTAACTGCGTCCCATAAGTTCATATGCATGCATGTGCCTCTTCAAATGTTAATTATGGTATGTTCAGTCCACAAAAAGATTTTTGTCTTGTTATGCTGTTACGACTCTGCACACTACATTGACAGCCGCTCATTGAATTAAGGTTCCAAATGTGCTCCCTATGCGAAACTGTACCCTGCAACTCCATCCCCATCCCGTTACGAGGCCATTGAGGATTTACAGTATGTTTTAGATTAGGTGACACTCTAGTCAGACTGACTAACGCATAGTATATGTGGAATAACATCACCTTTAATGATACATTTTACCATAATAACTGATTGGCTTATAGACGCGAAATGTCACATATCTCCCAGAGGTTGCTTAACATCTATAAGTCACGACCATTTGCCCCGCATTTTTTCCATTCACATGACACCAGGCAGCGTTACTATGTCCGGGACTCAAGCAGCCCTACTTGCACTAATTTAGCTGCTGCACATAACGTGCACGTCTTCATTGACGTTATAAAACAACGCGCCCAACCGCGAGCTCACTCCTGTTGTAGTTACAGAGCAGGGCGTTTAATGAGAAGGTGAGAACTTGTTTTCTTCCGCCCCCAGGTTTTCTTTATTAAATTACATACCCCTGAAGTTTCTGCCATATGCTTGCGAAATATTTAGCCACAGTTTTGACATGTTGATAAGTAGGCACCGATCGGCCCTGAAACACCTCTCCCATTGTTTTGACTATTAGTATAGTCTTCCCCGTAAGCGAGAACATCCATACCAGGACTCAGCGCTGGCCGAAGGTCTTACTTGACTTAGAATGTTCTTGATTACTGTTCAGGTGGGTCGACCATTAAACTCAGAGTCACCCTCTGTCTTTGTATCTATTTCGATTGTGAACTCGGCGGCTACCGAAGTTTCCCAGGATTTCCTTTTTTGGCACGGGTCGACTACTAATTTCACAGTCACCCGTTGTTTGTTTATTTATTTACCTAGGCTTTTTGTGTGTAGACCGATAACACACGGTGAGAGCAAGCCTTCTACCTCAAGTGCGTCCGCACCGCACATACGTGGATGTTTTACCAGAAAGCCTTTACGGCGATTTAATGCGATGCTGCCTATCTATGGTACTTTCCATGGAAGGTTGGCCATTTAGTGGCGATCTGTTGTTTTTTTTATATACCCAGATAATACCCTAGACTTCCCCTTTTTAACCAGTTCGTTTCTACGTTTCTTTAGATTGATCTAGAAATTGACAGTGATCGATTGACCTGCAATTCCCCTTTGAACGTACGTGCACTGAAGGCCGTACATCCATTTTGTTTATAAGTAATTGACAACTCAGTTTGTGGGTCTTTTTCTTCACAACACTTTAGTCATTACTGTGTAAGACTAAATAGGTGTCTTCTCTGTCTTTAGGAGCTCAGCTGAGCCCCACCCAACACTACTAATCAGCCCTTAAGGAACACGTCGGTTGTCAAATTAGGTAACTCTCTTACCCCACTTCATACGCATTCATTATTCCTGTGACCCTAAGTTTACCCTAACGCCAGTTATCTATTAACTTTTAGGTGCTCCCTACCCCCCTAGTCCTGATGAAGACCCCACCCTAAGGCTGAACTTACCTAGCATACCCTCAAGGGGTCGAAACGTTGACTTCAATCTGAACGCAAGCGAGGACAACTGTAATCAATGTGACAGTGTTCATATAGTGCTATGCGTTTTCTGTGGAACAATTGACCTTTCAATAAGGCCGCATCAGCACCACCATATGATGATGATGTATATGTGTCACACCACCCTGTCCTTGTCCACTACCCTCACATTTTCACTTTAATCACAACCACATTCCATTCCCTATTCCCCTCAACCTGAGCACCAAATTTTGCTAATGTTTTTGGTTTAAATTGAGATGATAGAGCAACTGCGTTGCCACGTTTACGAATCATTACTTTAATACAAATAAACTGCATAAATTTGCAAATGTGATATCTAAAATTAGGTATTGTGAATGCGTTGATTTATTTGATTTTTGTTCTAAGCAGTCAGTGCTACTTGACCATTTCTTTACTGTACCGCACTTGTAACCCAGGTTTAGTAGCCTATTGGGTATCCCCATTGATATATAACACCCTTAGAACTGAAAGCAGTTTCTTAAATGTTTTGGTATTGGAATGTGTAGCTATAATCTGAATAAGGTTAATATTGGAATGCCATAAAAGACATAGAATTGCATAAAGTACCATTCCATAAAATTGCACCGTAAAACAAATAGAACTTTCTATTTCCTAAAATATCCAAGCAGTCAGTTTCTCCCTGCCAGAGTGAAAGTAGCTCTCCATAGTGTATAATTGCACTTTAGCTTCCATAGATTACAACTCGTCCCATCTCAGGTGTGAGTGACTCATACAGGTGTGATTCTTTCTCTACCCTCTAGTACTTATGATGTCAGAATTATAATTGGAAAGGCATTCTATAAAATAACTCGATGATGTTTTTACACATTACACAGAGCAGCTTGAGATCTTTATATCTGGCCAACCTGAGATATTTTAGTGATATTATAATGCTCACCATCCATGCCTGTGCTCTGTCTGCTAGCATGCCCCTTCATCATCCTTTTATAGACACAATTCTGAAATGGCTGTGCATCAAACAGGTTGTGGTAGTGTTAGTGGAGGGCTTTCCTATATTGTGATACTCACCAATTGCTGATGTCTTTGAAACATGGGAACGCTGGAGTTGCTGGAACACAATCGCACCTACAGCGGCTACAAAAACAAAAAATACCCAACTTACAATTTTTTTATGGACCTGAGTGGTCACTATTGACAAAGGGCAAGATGGTGTCTACAAATATCTACTATGCTCTGAGAAGGACCAATCAGTCTGGTAGTGATTCTAACATGTGCTGCGTATTACAGGTATTATTAAATGGGGAATCCTATTTTAAGAGGGGACATTTAGATCTTTTGGGGCCCTTGAACTGCAACCATGCAGGTCTCTGAACCGATATCCTCTGACACTTTCTGTTATAGTAGGTTGAACTGAAACCTAGAATAAGACTTTCAGGAACAGAAATGTACTAAAGAAACAACGAGTGGAACTGTAAGCACCTGCTGTCTATGTTTTTAAATATATATATAAAAAAACATAATTTAAAAATGTAATGAGCAAAAACTACCAGCACAGTGGAGGTGCACTTGTATCTGTAGAGGTCACTGTGTATGAAAAAGATGTATAGCATCCACAGGACCACGCTGCATCCTATAACCCTGTCAAGATTGCAATGTATAACAAAAAACAAAAAAACATTAAATAAGGGCATCTGACTGCAACTTGTATTTTCAGTTGCAACCACAATATTGAACACTTTTTGCTAAAATGGATTAAAACAGGTCTGTCAAATGAAACATGATCAAACTTTGAGCTTGACTGTCTAAATTTCATTTTTTTTGTATTGTGGGTTATTTACATTTCTGCACCAACTCCCTCATTGTAACACTGCAAGTATTCTTTTTAGACCTCGCCTACAGACAGCTTTAGCGGTCTGGTGAGGGCTCATGTCATTACACACAACACTCACCAATCCATGCATAACACACAACATCCATTCAGATAAACCGGGATGGTGAAAGGGGCTTTAGAACATCCCCTTTCAGCCATTGGCAATTGTGGTTCAGCTGTCTGTCCCATACATGTATTTTGTTCCCCAACGCTCCCCATTACGCCACACTTTATTTGCTCACACCTCATTTATATTATTGTATTGTTATATGACGTATCAATGGACACAGGCCCTCAGCAACACACAACCCGAAACTTCAGCAGACCTCGACCAGGCCATCCAGAATTTCTCCGCTTGGATCACCAAATCCGCCAACAGAGTTGCTCCGCTGAAACCAACAAAAGCCAACAAAACCTCAAAACAAGCTAGCTGGTACACCCCAGAGCTCAGAACCATCAAGCGTAACTGCTACCGACACGAGAAGCCGATGGTGCATAACCAAGGACCCTTCCAACAAAGCTGCTGACAAAGCAACTACCACCTGCACCTCAAGGAAGCCAAAAGAGCAGCCATCACCGACTGCATCGACTTCGCAGCCAACCACACAAAGAAACTCTTCCAAATTGTCAAGGAATTCTCCAACCCCACAGCCACTGAGAACACCATCCACCTATCTACAACAACTTCGACCACCAACCCACCACTCTCAACCTCGGCAACCTCAATCAACCGGCCAACACCACCTGAACAATAACCACCTGGTTTCCGCTAATCACTCAGATCACCACCACAGCAATCATGTCATCCATCCACTCAGGGGCACCCACCAACCCCTGCCCACACCATCTCTTCAACCTCAGAACCAACCCTATCAGCATGGAACTCACCAGCATCCTCAACACCTCCATATCCACAGCATCCTTCCCGGACAGATGGAAACATGCAAAAGTCAGACCCCTCCTAAAGAAACCCTCTGCCAACCCCAATCTCCCTGCTCCCCTACCCAGCCAAAGGACCCTGAGAAAGCCATCAACTAACAACTCACCGAACACCTGATAGAAAACCATCTACTTAACGCCTCACAATCAGAATTCCATGCCAACCACAGCACTGAGACTGCACCGATTGCCACCACAGACGACATCAGAACTCTCCTCAACCACTGATAACTGTGGCCCTAATCCTCCTCAACCTCGGTGCTGCATTAGACACAGTCTCCCACCACACCCTCATCGACAGACTCCACAACGATGGCATACAGCAAAATGCCCACAAGTGGATTGCCTCAATCCTCTCAGGGCGCACCAGAGCATCCGACTACCTTCCTTCACCTTTGCACATAAGGACATCCTATGCAGTGTACCCCACGGATCATCCATCAGCCCTATCTTGTTCAAGATCTACATGACCCCCCTAGCAGACAACGTCAGATCCCACAAACTCAACATAGTCTCCAACGCAGGCGACACCCAACTAATCCTCTCACTCACCGAGGACACCTCCAACGCCAAATTCACCTTCCACAACACCATGACCAACATAGCCAAATGGATGAGAGACAATTGCCTGAAACTCAATTCTGACAAAACAGAAGTACTGATCATTGGGAAGAACACCCCCATATGGGACCACAGCTGCTGGCCAGCAGAGCTCAGACGAACACCCACACTGACAGGCCATTCACACAACCTCGGCGTCATCTTCGACAACCGACTGATCATGAAACGACAAGTCAAAGCAGTTGCCTCCTCCTGCTTCCACGCCCTTCTCTTCCTACGCAGAATCTTCAGATGGATCCCAATTAACACCAGAAAGACCGTCACTCAGGCGTTCATCACCAGCCACCTCCACTATGGCAACGCTCTCTATGCCTGAATTTCCACCCAGCTCCTCAAAAGACTTCAGACCATACAGAACACAACAGACAGACTCATCCTGGACCTCCCCAAATAGACCCAGATCACCCCTAACCTCAGAGACCTCCACTTGCTCCCCATCCAGAAGAGATGCCAGTTCAAGAGCCTCATGCACACATACAAAGCTCTACACGATCAAGGACCATACTACATCAACCATCGACTGAACTTCCACCTGCCCGCAAGACACCTGCACTCTGCCTCACTCGCCTTGGCAGATACACCCTGCATTCGCCACAGCGGGGGCCGCTCCTTCTACATCGCTGCCAAGACCTAGAATGATTCGCCCCTCCACCTCTGAACAGCACCCTACCTAACAGACTTCAGAAAGAAACTCAGAACCTGGCTTTTTGATGGAGACAGCACCTTAAGTGCCCAGATACGCCTAGGGGTGACAGCGCTGCGCTTTACAAATGCTGATTGATTGATTAATTGAGAAATGCCTCCCAGTGTGTCACGTGACAGTTAAGTAAAAAAGGAGTTCTGAGTTTCACACAATAGAGAGTCTTCTGACAGAAAAGATTTACTTACAGTTATATGAATGTTAGGGCTTCATTAACTAAAGTTCCTGCGCAGCTTAAAGAGTCTTCACCTTTCTTAGCAAAGGCAAAGCAAGATTCCAAAACCCTATGCAAGCTAATAACTCATTCTTTATTTCTTCTCTACTATTTTCCAAATGATGGAATCTAATTTTCGTTTAGTCTTCTCCAGTTAATTACGGGTTTGGTCACCAGCAAAGACAGATGATTCAGACTGATGGAAGAACGCATTAGCCCATGAGTAGGTGTGTCAACAGAGAGCTTGAGCTGTCTGGCGCTAAAGACGGGCACAAAAGGATTTCAGCATCTGCAATCTATCAGCTGGACTGTAACCATCCACTCTCTTTGCAGGTCTTGCACCTCTTCTGACCCCGCAGCTTCTATAGCCACTTCTCTGAGATGACAGAACAGGGAAGGGCTTGGTCTCCTGCAAAATAGAGCCTCTCTATGTTCCCATATTTGACAATGGCTTTGCCACTGACCACAGCAGCATCTCCCGAGGTACCGGTACATCATGCAGCGCTGGGGTGCTTTTGGCCTTAGCTTGCCCTTTCGGCTCCTTGGGCATGAATAACTAGCTTCCGCACTGGGCCTCACATGGCTACCTTAGAGGAGGAGCAACAGCTAAACCTGCTCACCCAGTCTAGTTCGCTAACCCTCAACTCACCCGCACACCCTTTCACTCAATCTTTCATCAGTCATCCACTCAGACTCACTCATCAACTCATTAAAACTCACGCAAACTTTCACTTAGCTACCCTCTCTCCATCTTATCCAACTAGTTTTTCACCCATTCAGTAATTAACTTAGTCATTCATACACTATTGTAAGTCCCTCCTGGACTGTGCAACCCACCGGAAAACAAGCAAAATGGCAGCCTAGGCAGAATGAAATGCCAAGCAGTGTAGAGACAGCTTCCTGGCAAAACATATCAGGCAAATATTGGTAGAGCAGGTAAACGCCTTATATAATCGATCACTGTAAAAACCATAACTCTGGCTTATAACTAAAATGCAAGCCAGACCTATTGGCATTCCAGATGCTTGTTTATTTGCATAGTACTGTTTTAGCACCGCTAAAAGAAAATGGCTTCTGACAGGAACTACCTAGCTCCATCCCATGGTCTTCCTATGTCAAAGGCATGGATCCCATGCTGGATATTGACAGTGCAGCATCTGTTTATTATAACTGTGACCCACGACCCCTTTTTATGCACATACTTCTTGCCATCTTGCAACAGCAGCTGGTGCATCACCTTCCAGTATAGATGCAGTTGTTTAAAGGTAGACCTATTTAGAGGGTTCTCACTGGAGGTGATAACTAAGGGTAGGTCGCATAAGATGCTGCTTGGAGAAAATAGCGGTCTTGTAGTAGTAGCTCCTTTCAATCTAGGTTTCTAAATAAAGTTGTCTGTTATCCACTTGTTGCTCTAGGTGATGCCCATAAGTAGAGACAATACAGAGAAGCCTTTTTACAAGGTTTTATTTCATGTTTTTGAACTTCTAGTAGGTCCACATATAGCAAAAACATACAAATATAAAACACATAGGCAATGGATATTAAAACAAAGTGCTACCCTCAGTTTAAGCCATCAAAGATTAACAGATCGGAAGGCCAAAGATTCACATTAGAATGTTCAATACAAATTTAAAAAAGATTTTAAAAATCTAAAATTTTGGAAGCAGAACATGTCATTAGGAGGATTATATAACAATTGGAGAGCCTCTGCTGTAGTTTTTATACAAAACATCAAAAAAAGAGATCTCAGCAACTTTCTTCGATATAACACTAGGGCTGGACAAACAAATAAGACATGATTCAGATCCTGGCTTCCAATTTGGCATAGATTACAAACATTAGAAATACCATACAATTTAGAAGTTAAAACATTTAATGGAAGCATGGTTAGCCTTAGCAAAGTGCAAAAACACCTAACCGCATGCGGCAAATTCCATGCCAAATATGGTTGCGGGCTCTTTATAATAGCGGATTTTACTAAAACGTCATATCTCTTTTTTAGGCTACACAAATCAGTATCCAAATGTCAACTTAATTTTATAGAAACATGTTTTAAGCATGCTTTTAGTTGTGTTGGCAATAAAGAAAGTATCACATTTTGATCTAACTCAAATTGTTCTAGAGCATACTTCATACTTCATTTTTTCTTCTCTCATCTTTCTTCAAATCAAAAAACTCCTTAGTGACAAAATGTTGCTTCGTTTCAAACAAGAAGCCCATCGTATCACTCCTACCAAACCTTGTACAAAAGAACTTTTGATCCCAAACTCTAGTCTTAGAGCGGCAGTTGTCGCCAAGGTATTGCACGAGGGCAGATGCCTTAGAATTTGACCTTCGGTTTTATCCAAAAAAGACCCAGGCTGCCACATCTATTGGCTCCACCATAAGTTGAGACTATACAGAGAAGTCTATTTACAAGAACCTCTCCCAAATGCAAACAAACCACCTTCTCAGAATTCAAAGTCAATGTTTTTGTACAATGGTCTACAGGGGTAGCAGAACCAGCTCAAAGAGGAGCTTTGCACTAGCATTTCGTACCTCAACCTGATAACTGCACTCTAAAATGAGGGCTTGAAGTTGGATGATAAATTGCCCTTTTTTCAGGGTAGCGAGAATTTCTGACAACTGAGGGAGTCTGTAAATATTTCTCCTAATTCCCTTCACTAAGTTGTCCCCACATCCAGCTGTAGACAGATCTCCTTACATTTGAGAGACCTACAACTTTAAAGAGTGAGAGATAACAGTGCAAAAGAGACAGAAGTACGAAAGGAGACAAGGGAAACACTTGGATAATAGAGGGATGAACATAGGGTAATAAAAGTGTATAGCTAGGGAAGTAGGGAACACGTGTTGGACCCAGGGAAACGTAGACTGAGTGATAGAAGCAAAACCCCAAGAAGGCAACAGGGGAAAACACAAAATTAGTGGCTGACTGATAAGCACAATGTAAAAATAAAACCAAATCCCTTAAAGTCTTCCTTCTAACTACCACCATGTTTGTATCGCCTTTGAGGTATTTATCCCTTAGAAACAATTACCTACATACACTCAAAAACAACAATTGGCAAAGCGAATAGGTCTAGCTTGTAACTGACAATCTAAGCGAGACCTTTAGGCTTCGCCAATGTTTCTCAGTATATGGTGGAGCCACTTGCTCAGAGCACTATGCAACACTGTGTGAGATTTAGATCTCTCTTTCCTATTGCCTGTTACTTTACATTTCAGGACTTTATTTAAGGGGTGCATGGGTGGTCTTCCAAGTGGCTTCGGCAGAACCACCTACACTTCCTAAGCTGCAGCCCATCCACATCTTTAAGAATTGCCTGCTTATACAATAAGAATTTTTCAACAGATGTGCTTCTGCCAACGTAGCCCAAGCACTTTCCACAATACAAGCTTGCTTGTCATTAACTAGAAGTGTGGTAGGTAGGTCAGCATTGTTTTTGATTCTCTAAGAAAAACTTCCCTAAGCAGGTTTGTTTATAAAGATGCAGTGAGTGGGGACAGTTATAGTTTTGTCCTGCTCATGATGTCTTAAAATGCCCAAACCAGACTCCATTTTGAGCCCTCTAAATAGCCTGTTTGCCTTTGGTCCACATTCAGCTTGTCATTATTTTTGGTATAACTTGTGAAAGTCTCAATTCAGCTAAACAATGACTTTGCTATCACAAAAGGAGACACTTGTCTCCTACAAGCTATGCAATATCAAATTTTCAAGGTTTGATAGAAGAGAGAATTTCATAATACTAGTCTAGACAAGTTATGTCTCAGATTAGTGGAAAGTCCCGCATAGTAGGCTAGAAGTCAGTGGTCAACCCTAAATAAGCCCCCTGAGTTAACCACTTAATTCGAGAGGACTTCACACCGGGTTATCACAACATGGTCTCCCAGACTGATGTAACATTTACTCTTATGACAGGAGTTGATACAGAGATGAGAAGAGCTGAGCCCATCTGATCATGTGCGATCCTTCAGAGTGAACACTCTCCTCCAGCTAAAATCTGATAGCCACAGTTGATCTGCTGTGAACAGGAATGAAGTGCTCTGGGCCCCCAATAAACTCTAGAGGCAAGTTAGCTACTAGATGCTTTTGTAGTGTAGCACATAGAAGTAGTTTTAAAGTGGTAGGCTGCTAGAAACATTTTAATTATGTTAGAACTATTCATTTTAGTCTTGCTATTCAAAATGGATCAGTGCACCTGTAATTCTATCCTGTGTAAGGTATTGCTCATGTACTAAGCAACAGGATGAGACTGTAGAAATAAAACACTTTTAAATGTATATAGTGCCTTTTCATAGTGCAGTGTTTGAGTGTGCTACATTAAGGAATGGAAAGGGGTTTGAATTACCACTGCATTTCTGAACTCCTTACAGGGCCCTTAGTAACCCAGAAAGCACGGTTGCACACCAGCAGGTATTCTCAGTGGGTTGTGTGGGGCTACAATAACCTGGACTCCCTTGCTCAAAGTGATGGTGCACTGTACTCAGTCCAGGCACCCGTGGGAAGGGAAGCCAAACTTTGCAGACCTGGGCCAGGGTCCTAGTTTATGCAACAATGACTAACATGTGCTGCATGGAAAAAAACAGCACTCGTGGATCTGGAATGCCCATTGGAAATTGGCTTAGTTTAGCTGCCCAACCGGCCTTCAAATGCGATGACTGCAGCTGAATGCTGGCATATGTGTACCCATCATAATGGGCATCTTTGTCTCTTACGCCGTCCTGCTTGATGAGGAATGAACAATGCTAAAAGTGGATGAAATGTCCCCTGCCAGCATTGCAGGCACCCGTGCTTCTCTGCCTTGTAACTCATAGGCAGGGGATTGCATATATACATTCATTCTACCATGTAAGGGGTGCAAATGTAATTCAATGCATTTAATTTTATGCCACGCCTTGAAAATGCGGGTAAGTCCTGTCAATTTACCCGCATTGCTTATGACAGTCTATGCAAATCCAAGCGCAGGATGCCGCAGAGGCCTACTATGCACAGAGAGTCAGCCAAGCAATATGACAAAAGCTGAACTCAAACCTTTGCACTTTACCCATAATTTTCTATTGTTAACCTGGATATATAGAGCCAGTAAATGCAGCTATGAATATGTTAAGCTATTTTCATCCACTGTAAATATGCACTGTACATTATGTGAATACAATCTAAAGTATACGCACATGTGCTAATTCACAAACTACATTTTCCATTAACTAAATGCATTCTACATATACATATGACAAAAACACCCACATTTGTAACTGAAACTAAATATGTGCGTGATTAGGCTCAGGTGCACGTCCCTGCACATCCCTCATACACAAAAAGATACGCACACTGTTGCCATCCTAATCCCTACAACAGACTTGCTGTCACAGAGTACTGTGAAATCCTGGGAGGTTAAACATCTAACAAAAATGTCTCCTGCCACATTGGATGCACTGGGACACAGGTCATCAGCTGGCGAGGTACAATGGAACTCCAGCAAAGGTCTAGAACTTTAAATCAATGCATAAACATATCCAGGCCCCCTGATGCGCATACATAACGTCAGTGCCACTCACATAGGTAATGTGCGTAACGAAGAGAAGTCTGTGGGTTTCAGGAAAATGACATGAAATTATGTGAGGTGTAATAACAATTTTTGCTGGTGCCTCACGTGGCTTTTCTCGGTGAGGACTGACCTCTCAGAGAAAATTATTTGAAATACCAGAGGGAAACAGGCTCGAGCAGAAAATATCAGATTCGAAGAGAAAAGTGAAAATATCTCTAGGTGAGACAATTTCTCTTAGTGTGCAAAAATAACACAAAATTATGTGAAATAAAACATATTTGCACATTTCGTATGATGCAAAATTCGGGAATTATGAAAGAGAATGCATAAGGAGATCATGCTTTCGGTGTTTGCAGCCGGGACTCGAGGCTTGCAGGGCCACGTGTTCAAAGGGCAGGTTTTAATCGCACCTGGGGGAGCAAAGTAGCTTTTATGACTAGTGTCTGATACCCAGTGCTTAATTTGAGCCGGTGGTTTCCAGTGCTTTGCACGGAAATTAATTGTCAGCACCACCGTTTGTGACAGTCTGCTACATGGTGGCGCTGTCTGTCTAATTTGGAGATGAACACAGCAACAGTTGTTTAAATTCAATATAGATTGAAAATGACTATTGCCTGAGCCTAAACCATTCTTATAGCTTTGAGGACCTGAAATAGTCTGAATTGTCACACTTATAGAAGTGTAATGGTTAGTAGTTGTGTTGCCACTACTACTGGCAGCGATGGCAGGGGTAATGTGTGGTGCAAGCTGCAGGGGTCTCCTGATGAGGGCCCTATCACTTATTATTATTTTTCTACAAATTAAGCACTGCTGATACGTAAATCCAAACAATTCCGAAGGAGTTCTATGATATTCCCCCCACAAAGACATTAAAAGTAAATATATGTACCCTATCCTATTTCATGGTTTGTAAAATTAAATGAAAATCATGTCAATTAGAAAATGCATTTCAACAGAAGGAAATCTCTTATAGAAAACACCCATCTAAAATTATTATTGGGAACACTTCCTTGTACAAACATACCTAATAATTAGCAATCAACCCTGCTGCAGAACGAAAACGTATGTAAGGGTGATGTGTGGGTTGGAATCTATTTATTTCATAATATGAGAGGATGCAGAGAGGAATGTGCTAAATTGCAGCTTTTACATTTCTTATTTAGCAGTCAGAAGACCACACTCCCTCAGCAGCTCATGGTGTGTACCCTGAGACTGAAACTTCACACAAACTCCAAACCCCAAAAAGGTAGCGTCCTTTTGCAGTGCTGTGCAGAGGTCTGTCTGGTCAAGACCTCCTGGTGCTTACCTCTCTGGCAGCACAGCCAAGAAAAAGAGAACCCATGTCAGAGTATCTAAACTCTGGCTTACTGGGTTCACCGAAGTGAGTCAAACTCACCCCAACCAGAACTCTTCCTCTGGATCCCCACACCCTAATATCATGATCAGTACTTTCAGAGACCATCCGAATGGCAACCTTGGTTCATACACTCTCAACATCTCATCCTGCCTGTGGTAGGTCACTTCCTAGGATGCATTTCACATCTGAGCCAGGTCTGGCTGTCAGAGGTATTTCTGCTCCCTCTCTTCCCACTCACCACGTTTTTGCTGTGACCTTAAACACTGGGCATGGGGGCTGTTAGTCCTTGGGATCCACCCTCTTCAAAAACTGCTCATGAGCCATAACAACCTGCCTTTGGTTCAAAGGCAAGTGCTGCCATCATCTCCCTCAAAGACACAACAGCCAATTTCAATATCAGCTCTCTTGCTTTCTGCTTTCTTGTTCTCTCAGCCCAAACTTTGAGCTTCCAGCCAGCTCAGACGGGTACAAGCTGCAAGCAGGCACTCTGCTTCCAGGACTGGGTGGTATAGGTGACACTGGGCCCTCTCTATGTGCCGCCCCAATCGCACTTGACCCTCTTCCAAAGAGATAAGGGCCTTCCAGGCTTCCTCCCTTCCAGAGCTCTGACTTACAGGCCTTTTCAGAACAATGGGACATCCTGGGCTATTACCTAGGAGAAGAACAAGGTATGACTCACCGAAAGTTAATCCTCTAGTGCCTTATTATGTAATACATTTACACCGAGAATCCTGCACTTAGTGCTGCTAGCTGTGCCTCAAACAGCAACAAATTATGTGTGAAGTATTTAAGAAGCACTAAAACAATATCACAAACAAGGAAACACAGAGGTAAGGTTTAACACAAACTCAGTCAAAAGAAGATAAATGTACAGAGTATACAAAACCAAAATACAAAATTCAAATACGGGCTCAGGATATATACATTTTAGAAAACAATCTAAAAACTCAGCAATAAGAAATAAAGGAAAGGTTAATGCCACCTTTGGACTATGTTCATTACTAAAAGGAGGCACTGCATGCCACTCTTGCACCTAAAACAAAGACACAATTAACAGAACCTTGCCTTTGTCTCACGCAGGCTGAGAAATCTGCGCAGGGTCACTCAAATGCTCACAAACATCAAGGAACTTTTTTGGGGAAGTCCAAATCCACAGATCCCAAGGGAATTCATGCTTTTCTAATCCTCTTCTTCAGTGGAACAGCCAAAGTCCTGGTCCCAACATTGAGCGATGTTGCACAATTTCTTCGTGGTCAGTCCTAAACCTCTCAGAATGCTACTTGCAGCATTCAGAACACCAGGCCACTGATAGAAGTGGAAGACAGACTCACCACTCTCTTTATCCAGGGCCCCAGAACAAGTTCCACTTATCTGCAGCTTCTTCTCAACATTCCCCTTTTTTTACTTTATTTCTCTAGTACAATAAGTCTTGTATATATCTTTCAAAAGCATGTCCAAAGTTTGAGAGTAAACGGAGAGTGAGTTCCAAGGCTCCAATACACTTCCAGGCAGACAGCAGTAGACTTCTCCTGCTTGTCTTTTTCCAAGTCTAGCTGTGCTCCAATACCCTTGTGGATGGAGCATTAAGAAAAAGTAGTACCTCAGCATTGGTTGGTGGGGATCACTGGACCCCTCCAGAGGTTTGCAGACTAGGTCCTTTCTCGTTTTTGCAGTAATTCCTCTAATTTGGAATTAAACTATCTCAGAAGGCACTATTCTGTGGGACTTCCAAAACAGCAGATGCCCTGCTGCCACTATGTTGAGCTTTGTAATTCAGCTGAGGGTTGGCCTATTTCCATGTGGTAACCTCCACCGATCGCTTCCAATAGTAAAAATGTAGGGAAAGGCAAGATTCACACCAGAATGATGTGTAGTATACGGCTGCTACAATCAGAACTCCTACTTGCCCTTTCTGGGGCCAATCTGGCGCATATGTACACTGCCCTTTCCTCACATTCCATGGGGTCAAATTTAAATTTCACTACAATTTTCCTTTTTGCATAATAGGTTTTTTAAACATAAGAAGACAGAAGATACAAAGTGAACATGAACCTATGAAGTTAGATCACAATATGCAACAAAATTGCTAATAACTACATGATCAAATCCTGTGTATATTATAACACGTGTGAAGGGAATGAGCATGCATAATCCAGGTTAGGTGCCACTATTCTGATGAGTAGCTAGGTACTTCAATGCAAGAAGATTTTTTTGCACCTTTTAGTCTTTTTTGTAGATTGGATAGTACACCGAATTGCAGAATGGCACTTATAAAATACCTTGGTATATTGTCCTAAAACAGTTTTTATACATCATATATGGCGCTTAAAACAATATTATGTTACCTCGCACATCAGGGACAATGCAAAAATACTACTAGTAAAACTCACAGTAATAGAGAAGTCTGCAAAATATTACACACAATGGAGCAACACCGTGTGAATCACACCACATCAAGCCTGATGCACAGGTAGACACATCTCTGCTCCCAGTCACCATGTGAGAGTGAACAGCACACAACAACACCTACGCTGAAAAATGGCATGATTCTTAAGACCTCACAGACATTATATTAGCAGTAACCAACTACACAGAAAGTAGGTTGTTGGCGAAGGGTGGAAAAACGGACTCTCCCTTTGGGGCTCCCATGATAGGGATACCACTGCAACAGACTGTTAAATGAGATAACCATCAGTGTCAAGAAGCTTTGTAAATGGTAATCAAGCTATATAAAACGTCGGTGCAATATATCACGCTGTATTAAACAAAGATATATTAAAATATAAGAAATTTGATTGAAACATTTTTTTTAAATATGATCTTAATTAAGTAACATTGAGTTATGGTAAATATGTTTATGGTGAAATAAACTACTTTCAATGCAATTAAGTACATTTTTCTATGTTGTGCAGCATACTTTTACATTAACCTAGCTGATAGCACCTTAAAGTAAATTACATTGTGTCAGTGACTTCTTGCTTGATTTATGGACAAGACCAGCATGCACAGCAATGAGTGTCTATTCGCTGTGGTTTGTGGAAGGGCAGATAGATCCTGTTGTGGGCTGCAGATAGGCCCTGGGCCTCCTCCTGCAGCCCACAACGTGGGACCAGAAGTGGGGTGCCCCTTGTGGCCCCCAACAATATTAATGGTCTGGGGTAGGACCCTTTAAATAAAAAATAAAAAAAGCTGTCTCCTGCGCGGCTTTGAGAAATGGGCTGCTTGCAGGGTCCGGTGGCGCTGCAGGGGGGCTTCCCCCCCGCCCCGCCTCTAATGAGAAGAAAAACAGTGGGTGTACCAGATGAGACCGGGACATCCAGAAAAAAAAAGAAAGCAAAAAGTGAATAATAAATGAGGGGTCACAACCACTCATTTATTATTTACTGCTCCTTCAAGTAATGCCCCATAATGCCTTGTAAGGGCTATTTACATTTTCTTTTTTGGGTAATGTCCCTTGAAGAGGCAGGGGCACCACCAAGCATTTTTTAAATGTTGTGGTGGGCTGCAGGGAGTTTTGGAGCCCCCCAACCAACATTAGAAAATAAAAATAGTAAGTCTCTTGGGCCATTGAATATATGACCCAGGAAAACGTACCATAACTTTTTCAAAGCTTTTCCTACACTGGAGTTATTGATCTATAGTTTCAAATGCAGTGCAATCTAGGGCCTGGTTGCATAGCTGCATTTTATGTGGCCTGGAGATATACCAAAAAATACACAAAGCTATCTAGCAGTTGATCTTTTAATTGCATTTTTGGACTGAAAAAATATTAAAATATAGAGTCAGAGTGTTTGTTTTAAAAAAAAAAAAAAAATGTCTCTGGGGATTTTTTTAATACATTTTTTCCACAAAATGTAATAATAAAAACGATGTAAAAATAAGTTGTCACATACATGTTTTTTTTAATAGAAGTATATTAAACTTTTGTATAATAAACATTGCATTGTGTGAATTATTGAAAAATGATAGATCACTATATATTATATGCCCACCCCTTGATAAAGCCAATAGGCTCACTATTTAAATGTGAGTGCTGCACAAGGCTTGCATGGTGTAGGGTTGCTGCTACGAGGGCAGACTCTGCAACAACCAACCCCACTCCATGCACAGGGGATTGGCTGCTTCTGGCCAAACACCCCCTGGGCACAGCAGGAGGCTGTGCGCAGGGGGTTTGGCTGCCCGTGGGGGGTTGGCTGAAGGGCCTGGCCACAGGGCAGCCATGCACGGCCAAAGGCCATGTGCAGCGAGGGGTTGGCTGCTAGTGGGGTGATGGATGCTTGGACTGGCCGTGGGTGGTTGGCTTTATATATGCGGAGTAAACTGAAGGTAGTCTCTCGCTGCCGCTTGCGTTACTTAGAAAAGCCTTCATTTTAAATTCAGTACTGGGGGAATTGTTTTATGAATTTTAAAGTTTATCTACTTTGCTTACCTGTACCCTGTCCTACGCTCCGGTCCACCGCGGCGAGTGCCGTTTGTGTGGAGGGCGGGATAGTCTGTCTTCATTCCTGCACAGCTGACATTTTCGCGTGCTGAAAAGGGGGCGGAGCTAGTTTGACGCTCCCCTACTTCAGTCAATGGGACAGCGGGCGCGCAGCGGAGTAAACTGAAGGTAGTCTCTCGCTGCCGCTTGCGTTACTTAGAAAAGCCTTCATTTTAAATTCAGTACTGGGGGAATTGTTTTATGAATTTTAAAGTTTTCATCTACTTTGCTTACCTGTACCCTGTCCTACGCTCCGGTCCACCGCGGCGAGTGCCATTTGTGTGGAGGGTGGGATAGTCGGTCTTCATTCCTGCACAGCTGACATTTTCGCGCGCTGAAAAGGGGGCGGAGCTAGTTTGACGCTCCCCTACTTCAGTCAATGGGACAGCGGGCGCGCAGCGGAGTAAACTGAAGGTAGTCTCTCGCTGCCGCTTGCATGCTACTTAGAAAAGCCTTCATTTTAAATTCAGTACTTGGGGAATTGTTTTATGAATTTTAAAGTTTTCATCTACTTTGCTTACCTGTACCCTGTCCTACGCTCCGGTCCACCGCGGCGAGTGCCGTTTGTGTGGAGGGCGGGATAGTCTGTCTTCATTCCTGCACAGCTGACATTTTCGCGCGCTGAAAAGGGGGCGGAGCTAGTTTGACGCTCCCCTACTTCAGTCAATGGGACAGCGGGCGCGCAGCGGAGTAAACTGAAGGTAGTCTCTCGCTGCCGCTTGCGTTACTTAGAAAAGCCTTCATTTTAAATTCAGTACTGGGGGAATTGTTTTATGAATTTTAAAGTTTTCATCTACTTTGCTTACCTGTACCCTGTTCTAGGCTCCGGTCCACCGCGGCGAGTGCCGTTTGTGTGGAGGGCGGGATAGTCTGTCTTCATTCCTGCACAGCTGACATTTTCGCGCGCTGAAAAGGGGCGGAGCTAGTTTGACGCTCCCCTACTTCAGTCAATGGGACAGCGGGCGCGCCTCTGGAGGCAAGCCCATCTGCGCCCGTCCGCGTCCGGCCCGCGTCCAGCGCCAGACACGCTGCCCGTCTAGTATGGTCAAGGAAACAACTCTATGAGCTGGAAGCTACCCACTGCCAAAACCCTACCTGCCTGAACTTTGATATGTTAGAACATGCTTCCATTGACCAACACATACACTGTACAAAGTGTTTGTTTGAGTTTGACAAAAATTATCTTGGAGGAAAGTGTAGGGATACTGACATGACTGTACTTCCTAGAATACCATTGGTTAATACCAAGCCTAGTATTAACGCCTGCCTAATTAACTGCAGGTCCCTGCCTAAACATGCGGCTGACATCTGGCTAATACTGGAGGCAAATGAATGGGACCTTATATTCCTCACAGAAACCTGGTTGAGAAAGAGCTCCAACCCAGATATTATGTTAGCTGTCCCAGCCGGCTACAAAATAAGCATAGTTAATAGAGTGGGCAATAGACTGGGGTTTGGACTTGCAATAATCACAAGAAATAACTGGGAAACCTCTTATAAAAAAATTGAATTAACAGGCCTCATAGAAGCTATGTCCTTTAGTATTAAAATCTCCCCTACATTTACTGTTGCAGGAGTATTAGTTTACCGCCCCCCTGACTCTAAATCATCAGAGCTTCTGGCACTCTGTGATTTTATTGCGAATCTCTCTTTGAAATATGTGAATTTTCTAGCTCTTTGTGACTTTAATGTCCACATGGACAATGAGCTCTGCCCTCTGGCTGTTCAGCTAGCAGACACGCTGAAAGGGCTCAATCTCACTCAAAAGGTCTCCCTGCCTACACATGTAGCTGGCCATATGTTGGACTTTATCTTTACCAACATCCTCACCTTAACGACCGGAGATCCTATCCCTCTTATCTGGTCTGACCATAGTCTGGTACCATTTACCCTGCCTATAACCAAGAGCACCAGTCCAGTGAATCCAGTCCGTTAAGACAGTAGGAACTGGAAGAAAATTACATCTGAAGCAATAGGTCCTATATTACTAAACAACCCCATTCTTCTGTCCGGCGATCCTAATGACGATGCCAATACTTTTAACCTTTGGGTTACATCGTCACTTGACTTTTTAGCTCCTATGAGAACTATGAAAGTAGCTAGAAATAAGCCTACATCCCCTTGGTTTACACCTAAACTCCGTACAGAGAAGAGTCTTTGTAAAAAACTTGAACGGACTTGGCGCAGATCCTATAATAGTGAATTGAAAATAGCCTACAAAACATCATTAAACATTTTTCACAGACTTAAACGCAAAGCCATAAGGGATTACACCGCCATACAAATAAAATCTGCAAATAATTCTGCTAAAGCTATCTTTAAGATCGTACAAGATTTCACTAAACCAGATTCCATGCAAAGTAATATAGTACCCTCGGCTTCCCTTTGCGAAGACCTTTCAATTTTTTTTCAAAAGAAAATCCAAAGCATTTATTCTTCATTTCCTCAGAGAGACCTATCTATGGCGTCTCTGCCTCCCCCATGTCCCTCTCATACTTGGTTGAAGTTCAGACCTTTAAGCTTAGAGGCCTCTCTGAACTTGATGGATAAAACAAAATCTGGTTCTCCTTTAGACCCTTGCCCAGCTAGGTTTTTCAAACTTCTGGCCCCATTACTCAATCCTAATTTAAATTGGCTCTGGAATTCGTCCTTGGAAACAGGGATTTACCCTTCGGCTTGGAAGACTGCACTTGTTCAGCCGATCTTAAAAAAAGAGGATGCAGATCCTGCTGATTTGAAACATTTCAGGCCTATCTCCCTCCTGCCAGCACCTGCCAAAATTTTAGAGAAGGAAGTGCAGATGCAGCTTTCTGAATTCCTGGAAGTTAATAATCTCCTCCATGATTCCCAGTCTGGTTTTAGATCTGGGTTTAGTACTGAAACAGCGCTGCTGGGGGTAGCTGAAACTATCCGGGAGACCTTGGACACTGGTCACTGTGCAATGCTGGTGCTGTTAGATTTATCTGCAGCATTTGGCACAGTGTCACACAAGATTCTCCTGGATAGACTTAAACATCTGGGAGTGACAGGGACCGTACTGTCTTGGTTTGGTTCTTTTTTAGAAGACCGGTCCCAGAAAATCATATTGCATCCCCATATCTCCTCTTCTCGTCCCATAATTTGTGGAGTCCCTCAGGGCTCGGCCTTGAGCCCGGCCCTTTTTAATGTTTATCTCACTCCCCTGGCTCCTTTGATTCAACAGCATGGGGTGAGTGTCATCTCTTATGCTGATGACACTCAGCTCGTGTTTTCCTTTAGGGACAACTCGGAAGCAGCATTTATAAATTTGAAACAATGCTTGATTGACATCTCAACTTGGATGACGGACAATTGTCTCAGGCTTAATGCTGACAAAACTGAGGCGTTGTTTTTTAACCAACCATCTCCACCTCCAACCAGCCTTTGGTGGCCACCTGTGCTTAATCCTCCCCCTCAGCCGGTGTCTTCCGCTAGAAATCTGGGATTCAAGTTTGATTCGTCCCTATCTTACAAAGCCCAGATAAGCCAGGTGTCGTCCTTATGTTTTTGGAAAATGAGGTCCATACGCAGATTTCTTCATCTTCTACCTATGGACTGTAGAAAGACAGTGGTCCATGCACTGATTACCTCCCAACTGGACTACGCAAATAGCCTTTATTTGGGTCAGCCCGACTACTTGATTAAGAAGCTACAGACCATATAGAACGCGGCAGCCAGGCTTATTAGAAATGTCCCGATACGTCATCACATATCGCCTCATCTGCGGAGTTTGCACTGGCTGCCAGTAAAAAGGAGGTTGGAATTTAAGGCTTTGACTTTCGCGTATAGAGCAAGCAGAGAAAAGGGCCCTCTCTACCTAAGGAAAAGACTCTGTAATTACCATCAGACTAGAAACCTGAGATCTAATCATCAAAGTCTTCTAGTCGTTCCAAACTTTGGTAAAGCAAGGCTCGGTGGCCGGTCATTTACAGTTAGAACCACGTGGCTATGGAATTCCCTGCCAGAATATATCAGGAAGGCAAAATCCGAACCTGTCTTCCGTGGATTTCTGAAAACCTGGCTCTTCAACTTCCCTAGTCTCGTTAGCTGGTGGCTTTCTACTCCTTCTCTTGTCTCCGTTAGCGCCGGGACACCTCCGTTGGAGGTAGCTGTGCGCTCTATAAGCTTTAAATTAAATTATTAAATTTATATATGGTAATAAAATATTACTTTACGTTAAAAAAAAACTAGAAATTCACTGAAACAAACAAAGGTTAAAGTGCCCTAAGGTAACTATAACTCATGCCCTCACCATGCACTGCTAATTACCCCACATATTACTGCACTCATGACATGTTCTATGACTCATTGATAAAATCACTGCCATATTTGCAAAGATATCATTGATGACAAAACTGCATGGGTGTGGCTTGAGTTATAGTTACCTTAGGACATGAGTTAAGGTTTTGTACGTTTGAAATGGCATGTTTTATAACCCTGGGCATAATACTTCGCTACGCTCACGGAGCATGCAAAGTTTGTACTACTACGCACTGTGCTAATTGACATAGCGTAGCAGCAGTATAATAAACACCTACAAATGCTTTCATAAAGCATTTTTCTATGCTTAAAAAGCATATAACCAATTCACAAAAGTGAACTTTAACAATAAAATATCAAGCAATGAGAGAGGTGTTGATTTTGGGGTCCCCCCTAACCTAGGGGGAGGACCAAGCAGATGCCTTGAACACAAAAAGCATATCATGTGAACGATTCAGTGGTGGTCCCTTCCTCCTAGGACCACCCCAAGCACAGTTATCGGCAAAAATACAATCCCAACCAAAGGCCCTGCAAAGCATTATGGGACGAGATTAGCAGTCGGCAGTGAATATTATAGTGTCCAATATCAAAATAATTCTACAAAGAGCTGCAGTTCAACTAGTCGTTACTAGATGTCCCTCACGAGTCAAATGCAAAAGCATTGAAATTATTAATACATCAAGCTGCAGTTCCACTAGTCGTACTAGATGTCCCTCACGAGTCAAATGCAAAAGCATTGAAACCCTTTCATGAAGCTTTTGCATTTGACTCGTGAGGGACATCTAGTAACGACTAGTGGAACTGCAGCTCTTTGTAGAATTATTTTGATATTGGATACTATAATATTCACTGCCCACTGCTAATCTCGTCCCATAATGCTTTGCAGGGCCTTTGGTTGGGATTGTATTTTTGCCAATAACTGTGCTTGGGGTGGTTCTAAGAGGATGGGACCACCACAGAATCGTTCAAAAGATGTGCTTTTTGTTTTCAAGGCATCTGCTTGGTTCTCCCCCTAGGTTAGGGAGGATCCCAAAATCATCACCTCTCTCACTGCTTGTTAATTTATCGTTTTCAATTTTGTGAAATGACTATATGCATTTTTAGCATATAAAGACAGATATTTATTTTATTTTAACTTGCACTGTGCAAGATGCCTTTGGCAATTATTGTACAGTGCAGTCAAGCACACAGCTACGCACTACGCAATTTGCATAGCTACGTGTAGTTCTAAATGTAGTTTGCGTAGCTATGTGAAGTGCTACTACGCAAACTACGCCCAGGGTTAATGTTTTATCAGACATCTTCACCTAACTATAACATCACTTTGAGCTTTGTTTTTTCTGTGAAAAACAAAATAAATACACACATATACATATTATATATATATATATATACACACATACGCACGCACGCACGCATACATATGTATACTAGTCCCACTCCAGTCTAATCAACAGTATGGATAGTGTTGGGCTCTGGAGGGGCTAGATTTACTATTTCCTCTCCACTTTAAACATCAGTAGGGAAAAATGTTGGACATTGGAGTGATTAGATTGACTATTTCCAATTCGGGATAAGCAATGGAAGTAAAGTGTTGGATTTCGGAGGGGTTACATATATCATTCTGCTCAACCATTTTGTTAGAATCATTTCAAAACATAAAAGTATTAAAACAAATTTAAAAAAAAGAAGATATGGGGAGCATGGCAAAGAGCCCGATGGAGTAGGATGCACTTTGAGGGAGCTCCCGTGTATCCTGCCTCGCTCCACCTAAAATTCAGAGAATAATTGCCCCTGGGGTGGAGGTATTGTCACCTGGGGACAGCTGTAATCGGTGGCGAATGCAATTATCCTGCAGGAGACACCCTGAGACATGACTGAGGTGAGTGAGTGGCTCACATTCACCTGACTAAGATGATGACTGCCATTTGGAGAGCCCAATGGAGACTGCAGGGTGACCCTCCGCTGAAAACCAACACCAGCAGTGCAGCAACCAGGCTCTACCCGAGCTGCAGTGATGTCTGTCCACTCCCTCCACGATCCTCGAGCATGCCCAGGCAGTGGGAATTTCATGGGCTAGGAGGCCTGCATCACTAGACAAGGGGCCGGGCCCTTCCTGCACCAAGTGGTGTCCCCTGCTCCGGCATCGAACTACATCGAGGGCCGGGCGGGATGCCCATACAAACAGCTTACTGGCCGAAACCTGCATGGGCTACCCAGACGTCCTTTGATCTGGTTTCAATCCTGTCACGGGCGAACAAGGCACTCGAGTGCTTCAGCAACTGATGAGGTATGGCCCACATCACCGAATGAGCAGGCTGCAAGGAGGACTCTGGTGAGTCAGTGCGGGGAGTGGATTGCAGACAGCCCACGTTGCCAGATAGCACGGACTGACCCCCCTGCAAGATTCAGACACCGCTCTGCGGGTGGGGAGGACCTCAAGAGGTGATGGGACCGGTCCACCTCCCACACCATGCACTAAAGATATCTTCAGCCTTGCGAATGGAGGCACTGGGGCAGCCTGGTCCCGCGGCAGCACCCATATGAAACTGGCTTCCCGCTCCCCTGAAGCTAAAGGGCACATGTCAAGCCTGGCTCCACCCATCATTTCTCGCAGCCCTGCAGCCAGGGAGTCCACTTGCATGAAGCAGCGCCCATTAAACAAGGAACCAGTCCCTATGAGGGCAGCACTAATCTGTACCTGTCTGTCACCTAGACAAATATGGTGAAGTTGAAACAAGGGCGACTCAGTCTCGACAAAATGCCAGACGATCACACTATGCATCCCTAGGACCCAGATAAGCTGGCACTCTAGACACTGGAGTACAAACTAGACACTCATTCCACCAAGTTCACGGAAATATTGCATTCAATACTCGAAATAAAAGGCACCCTCGAGACAAAGATTGACATAGATGCGATTGACATCAAACTGCTCAGAGAAGAATACAAAAAATTAAAAGAGCGTGTGCAAGGACAGGAGCTAACAATTCAAGAGACGGTCCTGGCTGTCACAGATCTCCAACGCACTATCGAGGAACAAAGGCAGGACATTAAGAAGCTGCATGCCTGGGTGGAGGATGCTGAAAACCACTCACCACATAACAATATCTGCATAACAGGACTAGTCAAGGAAACTGAGGGCCCCAGCCCAGAACTGTACTTGGTAAACTGGTTGATCACCAAGGTATACGCAGGCCACCCTACTGCGCTACTCTCGGTTAAGCGAGCCCATAGGGTTCTGCTTGGGCCCCTCAAGGCCAATGGTGGTGCACATACTGAATTACAGGAACCGAGACCGTGCCCTCCAGTGCACGAGGAAACATGGCCCATGGTGCATAGGACAGATATTTACCAACTATACAACGGAAACCGAGAAACCCAGAAACAATGGAGATCCTATTGGTCAAAAGGAAGCTATGTCAACTGGAAATAACATATGCCCTGCTCTTACTGGCCTGGCTGCACATTGTACATGAGAACAAGACACACTTCTATGACACCCCACAGGAGGTGGTCTGGTACTGCCTAGAAACAGAGCAGACGCCTTCGACAAACAGCGTCCACAATCAAGCCAAGACAGCAGACGATGAAAGTCCAACTCGCAAAGGACTACAGACCAAACCCACAAAGGAGCTTGCAGCCACAGAACGTGCCCTAGTACTGGATCGCCTGACTTGGTGCAGTTCCTGGCCTTTTCCATGGCCTCAGATGACGCGGCACTGAAGTGGAGAATCCGTGCTAGATGGACTATTGTGTGGCCTTATGCTTACTCCAGGGACTGCTGATAACATTATTTGAGGGGCGACGTATGGAGACATCTTTTTTACTATGAGCGGACGGAGGCGGGGACCCAAGGGCATGGAGAGAGGATGAGACAATAAATGAGTCATCATGCATTTTTTAACAATTCGCTTGTCACCGGGGCCCCCTCTGATGGAGAGGCAGTCACCCCGGATGTCTCTGGAGGAGGAGCCATACCAAACCGGAAGGTAACATATTAACACAAGCTGGACTAGCCCAGGAGCACCACCTTCATTCAGTGACCACCCAACAAACTGAGACACATCAACTGAATGGTTGTTGGTCACATGCCTATTCCTTTATAATGTTCTTTGTTGCTGTTTTGTTCTTTTTTTGGGTGACTGGGAATGTTCATTAATCTTGGCTGGAGTGGGAGTAATGGGGTCCACACTGTCCAGATCACACACTCTACAGGAGATTTTTGGCAGACTACTACGGTCACTGGGGGCAAACCATCTATTGTACATATCTATTTCTGCAGGCTGGGAGCTGGAATGGCTTAAATGGGAGGGACGGGACTTGCTCACACATGACACCCATTAATGACTGCCCTTAAGTGCATCACCTGGAACGTTAGTGGTTTGGATCGCCGACTAAAAGACACCTTGCCCTCTTTTATCTGAAATGTCACTAGGTTTAAATAGCCTATATTCAGGAAAATCAGCTCAACCTATCAGATTTAACTAAACTAAAGAAGAGGTGGCATGGTCAACTATACGTCACTACCTACTCCTGGTCTAGAGGAACAGCAGTTCGGATAGCTCCAAACGTTCCCTATTTCACACACTCCACTCACAGGGACACTGAGGGCCGCTATATAATATTGGAAGGCACTGTGGAGGGCACATCACTGATTCTAGCTATACTTTATGCTCCGAATGTGCAACAGATGCAATTTCTCAAGGCTCTGACGCTTCTCTGTCTTCGAAGACTTCAATTTAGTTCAGGACTGCAATAAAGATAGGTCCCACCCTCCCTTGCATGGAATCCCAATACGGCAACTGGCGGGAACTTTCACAGCCTGGCTCTGTGAGTGACAACTCACTCACATTTGGAGGGGCTTACACCCACACACAGACTATTCTTACTATACTCTGATGCATAGGGTACACACTAAATTAGATCTCTTTCTGGGAGATGATGCTGCAACCCTGGCAGTAGATGAGGTGCAATATTTGGCATGAACGGTGTTCGACTACAGCCCTCTGCTGATCACCTTGAAGGGGACCCATGCACGGCCCCCAATACCCACGTGGCGACTGAATGAGGAGGCGCTTCGCAATACCCCATTTCGTACTGTGATTGGTGGGTACATAGATAAATACTTCGCTCTCAACTCGGAATCTGCACACTCGACAGGGGTTAAGTGGGATGCGTTCAAGGTAATCCTGCACAGCCATTGTATACACACCAAGTATGGCATTAAAAGGGAGCCCTTAAAGGAGCTCAACACTGCAGTGCACAAAATATGAGGTCGAGCAAAGCACTGTGATGTACTTGTCACACCTCCAGTCCATGCAGGATGCAAGTCGAAAATGTGAACTGCACCTAACTCAATTTCAGAATGTGCACTACTGAGAATATCTAACAAGACAACATTGCAAGGTGGATAGAGCAGGTGGGATCCTCACATAGCGTCTGAGGGGTCTTCCCACAATCTCTGAGAGAGGCCCTGATTGTAGTATTACCCAAGCGGAACCGTGTCCGTACCCGTAGCATCCGCTCTCGCTGATTACCACTGACTGGAAGGTCCTGGGAAAACTCCCATCACTACACATACAACAATATCTGCCTGCGCTGGTCCACTCAGACCAGTGCAGCTTTATACCTGACAGAAGAACTGCATTCAACATCCAGAGATTGTTTCATGTAATGGACCAATCTCGGCTGGGAGGCAACACACCGGTCCTTCTTTCGATGGATATCAAAAAAGCATCTCAAACGATTTTGTGGCTCTATTTATTTGCAGTGCTATGGACATTTAGGTTTGGTCCAAAATATTCTAAGATAGATGAAACACCTATGTGAGCAACCCTTGGAGAGGGTCTGCACAGGTACAGAGGTATTCTGTGCATAGCCCATCAGGAGGGGGACTAGGCAGGGCTGTCCCCCATCCTCTTTGCCCTAGCGATGGAACCACTAGCGCACGTACTGCACACAAAGGCCTCTGACAGGGACATTCAATTGCCCCACACCACTCACATTGTGTCTATGTACGCAGATGACATTCATATATCGCTGCAACCTGTAGCTGTCACTCCCCCCCCCCCACTGATGGCGCTTCTGACACCATTCCACCGACTCTCAGAACTGTCAATCAATTGGGATATGTCCAGTCTGTTTCCACTGGACTAGGCAAATGGACAGACTATACGACTGGGGCAGGCGACGATGACACCATGGGAGGGGGGATACATTTCGGTATCAAGAAGTCCAGGTCTACAGGGACAAGTCCAGGCTCTAAAATGAACGTTTGGGTCGCAAACTAAGAGTCCCTAACAGTCCATGGCCTGACCTTCTGGTGTGCGCTACCCACTGACGCCAATGGGCAGGATAGTGATTGCTAAAATGTTGTTGCTGTCCAGGGTCCTATACTATTTTTCGTGTGGCAGCTTCTCCTTCATAGGAGAGTCTTTTGGGATATCGATGTGCTGCTCCGGCACCTGGTCTGATGCTTGGGTAGATGCAGAGCAGCATTAACACTTCTCTATGGGTCGATCTCGGCTTCACTGCACAAGCCGCTCAAACACAAATGGGACGGTGTTGGACAGCGAGGTCACCAACTGGGACAAGATTTTAAAATATACCAAAAGTGTACCAAGAAACCCGCATTTTAGATATACCCAGTTTAACTATTTGCATCAAACTTATTTGACACCAAGCCGCTTGGCGAAAATGTATCCCAGGTCGGTGGACATATGCCGGCAGTGACAGATGCCTGGGGCAGACTTCATACACATTGTATGGTCCTGTGACTTAATCACACGATACTGGGCGCTCATCGTGTGCGACTCTACAAGACATCACAAGCAAACATCTGGCCCGAGACATAAGGACATGCCTACTAGGCCTACAGCCATGCTCAATGGAACAAACACACTGCCAGATTTATTGATTTAGGACTGGCTCTAGCCAAACGTGCCATCGCCATGTCATGGAAGGCGCGGCAACCCCCTGACAATGGGACAGGGCTGAGGGATGTAGAGAAATGGACCAGGTTCCGAAACTGCGACTCTTAAAAGTACAATTGGGGGCAGACAGGGATCCACATGTCGGGCTTCCTAGAAGACTCTACTGGCGGCAATACAGATGAAGACAGATGAGACATCCATTAATACTCTCATCATGCTGACCCCCCCTCCCTGCCGCCTTGCTATTGACAGCAAGTCCAGAGGACCTAGCCACCCTTTGCAAGTGCGTACTAATAACAGTGCACTGCACAATGTTAAGGCACTGGAAGACAGGCTTGCACAGTCCCGTGGAGTACAACCGCAATGCTCTCCTCAGATACACGACCAGTACAACTGCCCCAAACCCCCTCACCTGCTCCTGATTCCCTCTCCCCACCCATCATTGACTATGCTGAGACTGACATGGTGCGGATCTGCAGACAGTTGTTATTGGTTAATTGGTTAACATTTACTGCCCAGCATTAGGGGTAGCAATAGCCCATTGGAAAAACCAATCCACACAATATACTCGTACGCTTAACTTGTACAAATGTATTCTGTTTTGTCTCAGGAAATGTGAACGCTGTATGATACAGATGGAGTATCCTGGAATATCATAATGTGTATTTACTGTTACTACAAGATGGTCATTAAAAATATTTTTAAAAAGAAGATATTAATAAAAAGCTAAGATTAAGTAAAAACTAGCAAAATAATTTTTTTAATAAATTAAATATTATAATAACTTTAAATAAAATGTACTTCCCTCCCTACTGCCCATAAAACACAAACACCAAACGATAATTTATATAATCACCAAAACAACAATAAATTACAATATTAAAATAGCACTTTAATAAAACAAATGAACTTTAAAAAATATATATATAAGATGTATTTTACAAAGCTTATTACACACACTTATCAGATATTTAATACATATTTCATATAAAATATTAACATGTATATTAAATAATCAATTATAAATACAGAATTATCATTTAATTAATATAACTTTTTTAAATGTAAACAAAAACAATTATTTACCTCCCTGTTCCACTATAAACACACAACAACTAAAATATAAGTTACTAAGTAAATTATAAAAAAAATTATACTCAATATAAATTTGGTTAAATAAAATAAGAGTTAAAAAATGTATAAATGAATACTCAAATGTTTTATTTACAAAGTAAGTTTTAAAAACAATAAATTATAATTTTACTTCTCACCAACAATCCACTACCACAATATAAATTAATAATCAAATAAAAGAAATTACACATTTAAAGTTACAAACTATATATAAAAAAGTATAAGAATTATGCTAATAAAACTAACACATACAATTAATTATTATATATTAAATGAATTAAAAAAAACAATATTTATTACAACTATATTAAACAATATTAAATAGAATGATATTCTTAAAAACGAAATTATATACAAACAAAACCGGCTATTCTTACCTTTTATATTCTCTTTCACGGAATATTTGTAGTGAAGATATTTTTGACATAATATTCATGCCACACGATTACATGGGAAGATGTCACGTGGTGCTGATCATTGACTAAAATGGGCACACATTTTCTAGGTTTAGTCCATGAATTAATTCATCTATAGAGGAGCTTCCTAGCCAATATCATGATGGCATACTATCTACAGTAGATGTGGCTGCCAGATAGTTTTTTCAATCATAAAACACACAGACAGACAATTTCTCATTAGAACACATGGCACACAAAACTTTTCAGACTTACAAAAATATGCATCTATGAACACAGACACACCCCATGCTGAAGACTTGAAGGGGGAATTTTTTGGAGTGGAGGTATAAACATGCTGAGTTTCGCAAACAAAGTATGCAACAGCAATGACCAAATGCACTCGCTCAATATGAAGCACTGTCACATTCCTACAGTCTAAATTGACACACATGGAGCTCTGCAGTTGGCTCCTTTACACATTCACTATGGGTGAGCACGGTTTCTTTGTTTCATGTGTCCAGGTGATCGGGGAATGCCCAGGTAGCTACTGACTCACTTCATCATTCACCATCACCATGAAAGGTCATATTATGGCCACATTCCAATACAGAAGCTGCATAATGCGAATGTGGCACATTGAAGGTTCAATTCCAGGACTTCCACATCAGTGGTGAGGGATGCAATAAAGATCAGAAATGTGCTGAATGTTGCTGTTGCACAGTGTTGTCCTGGGACAGTGCGCCCTCGCCACATATGGACTATATGGGTCTTCAAGTTACCCTTGATGGTGATCCAAGAAACCCACCAGCAAACCAGTGCAGCAGCTCTGCACTACCCACAATGTAAAATGTCACGCCAAGTTACTTCTAATTATAAACCAAACAGGACACAGTAGGAGTGGGTCGTCGGTCACAAAAGTGAAGGATATCCCGCCCGCCTTATTACAAGTGCAATAAAACATAATGGACTTGCAAAAGGGCAGAGAGAATATCGGTGGCATTTGTGATGGGGTAACACGACCCTGACCTGACCCCAGCACACCCATCTGAACAATCCCAGGCATCCCACCCTCCTCCCTTCTCAAATACGTCCATCTGGTGCTGTACGAACTATGTAAGGAATGTGAAGGAACTGATGAGTCTCACTACATTAGAAAAAGCATTCAAGTGTGAGACACTGCTTACATATAGTCATGCACTATAACCATGAGACCTAAATGCACCGTGACTAATTATTTCAAATCTTCTTTAAAACACATTTGTATTTGTTTTCTCTAATTAAATTAGGCAGCCCGTGTTTACCCAGAGACACTCATTCTTATGCAGAGGTCAGTGTGTTTATGCTAGAAGGCAAACTGTCATTTCCGTGCACTGTTTATTGCATGGTTCAGCAGGAACACATGCTAAAGGCAGTTGGGGTGTGCCACACTGCAGCACACGCACTGCATAAGCTGTCCTTGTCAGTCAAACAACGTAGTATAAAACATTACAGTATCATTTTCTCCGCCTAATCTGTTATTGGAAATTACCAGCATCAAACTGTTCAGATGACTGAGCATTCGGTAAAGAATTTTAAAGTAAGAACAAATGTCAGTGCTCGCTATGATACATTTAGGTATATTGATTTGTCAGTGTGAAATGTATTCATTCTTTCGTTTCTACATTTGTATATGCAGTGTTTCAAAGCGCTCTGAAGCCTTCAGGTGGAATAACGCACTTACAATACATCTGAAATAAAATAATAACTTACATGTATTCAGTAAATTACGATACTACTGTTCTTTTCTGTTACACTTACTTTTGATTTAAAGGTGTAAAATGGGTTTCCATTCCTTTACTTCCAGTGCCTTAATACAAGCTGGAGTGCTGCTCTCTTAACTGATAGGACGGTGCAGAAGGCACCGAGTTAAATGTATTTTCTAGCTTTACCTTTGGATGAAAATTTAGCTTTCCGCTGCTCCCCCCTTCCCCTCCCGCCAGAAAGAACTCACACAGCTTATCGATGCGTGGAAATGTTTTATTTAAATTTAGAATTTTTTATTTTTACAAAACGGGAATTTTCTCTCTCCATTTTCTAGTTGATTGCATTGATCTCTAACCACATTTCGAGAAGAAAAGTGAGTAGGTCAGAACTCACACGCAGATTCCCCACCAGAAAGAATTTCAAAACCACTGTAGTCACCCGGGCACATGAATCAGAAATTTAGTGGACCCCCGAAGTCTGGTACCTCAACTACACTCTTGCCTCTGATCCTCGCCCCAGGCCCTTTGCGCATCCCTCACCCATCGTGACCCCCTCACTAGAGGCCTCACACACCACAGATGGGAAACCTCTCCCCTCCAGAATGACCCCTCTCGGCCTTACAGAGTCATAGACCCACTTCAAGAGAAGGCTATCATCTCTCTTCTTCTTTCTTATGGTACATCTTATGCTGTTAACACAGAGACTCTCTCTTATGACCCATCTCATACTGCTAACACATCGAATCTCTGCCAAATTGAAGCAATCCACTCTGACCCGTTTAGAGAGCCCTCGGATAACATAAGATCCTTAAATAAAAACAACCTTATACTTGTTCCCACCACTACTCCTCACCCAACAATCCCAAATCACAGCTCAAAGGCATGCTTCTCAATTGCAGATCTGCAGTACGACATGCTGCTGACATCGCTGTCCTCATCCTGGCTCATGATCCAGACGTTCTAGTGTTGACTGAAACCTGGCTCAACAACTCCTCTGCACCCATTATTGACATACTAGTGCCCCCTAACTTTGACATCATCAGGCTTGACAGATCCGGTGGACAAGGGGGAGGCATCGCTTATACATCATAAGTTAGATAACTGCATGCTTATCCCATGCCGTCATGTGAATACTTGTGCTTCGAAGTATTATGCAACAACAGGCAAGCCTGTAAATTCCACGTGCTTTACCACCCTCCACGAGACAATCTCCCCTTCTTAGAGCAAGTCATGGAAATCATCTCATCGAACGTGGTCTGCCATGGCACCCAGATCTTCCTTGGAGACTTTAACCTCCATTGGAATGATAAGAATGACTCGTCAGTCAGACTCAAATCTTTCCTATCTGACCTCAACCTCACTCAAATCTGCGATATCCCTACCCACATCAAGGGAGCGACCTTAGATCTTGTCATTGGTAAGATAGACTCTATCCAACTTAAAGCTATCGCCCCATGTGACTGGACAGACCACCACTGCATCTCATTACTCATCTCAGAATCGGTGAGGCTTAATAAATCTCAACAAAAGAAACCTAGACACTGGCAAAGAAGTCTCAGAAACATTAACCCATATGATCTGACTTCATGCATTGACAACAGCCTGCCCCCATCCCTGGATATGTCGGAGACCTCACAGATCATTACAACAGCTCCATGGCTAACATCTTAGACTCAATGGCACCCCTACAGCTAAAAAGAATGCCTTCCAAAATCTCCAAACCCTGGTTTAATGGTAGCTTAAATACTGAAAGAAGAAATCTTAGACTGGTGGAACGTTTATGGAGATCCTCTCCATCCCTTGACCACCTCACTTAGCTGAGATCACTGAGAAAGCAATACAACAAAAGCATCAGATGCTTTAAAGCCAGTTATTTCAGAAAGCAATTGGAGCAAGCAAAGAACCAGCCAAAGAAATTGTTTGAACTCATCAAGCTTCAATCTAACAGCCAACCAATGGATCGATGTGCGCAGCCAAACTGTGAGGATTTTGCCGCCTTCTTCCTGGAAAAGACAACAAAGATTGAACTGGAACTAAGGGTAGCTTTGGAGAACCTCCTGTCCTATAGCCTACCTCGGGATTGGCGAGGCCCCCCACCATTTGAGTTCTCCCCCCGAAAACAATGCTGCTTGGAGCATTTTCCAAACCTTGGAGGAAAGCACCATTCGTAAAACTCTGGCCTCTCTGTAGCCATCCAACCATTTCAGCGATCCCTTGCCATCGAGCCTCTTCAAGGAAATCAGATATTCCTTACTCCCTCTTTGGACGAGGATAATTAACACCTCTCTGCTTCAAGGTACGATTCCAGATTGCCTTAAATCGCGGCAGGTCACCCCCATCATTAAAAAAATGACGGCTGACCCTCACAATTACCACCCAATCTCCAACATTCCTACCCTGGCTAAGCTCTTAGAGAAAATCGCACACACCCAGCTATGTAGCCACATTGAACAATTCTGCTTGCTGGACCAATTCCAATCAGGCTTCTGTCAAGGGCATAGCACGGAATCTGCTCTTACTCACATTATTGATGATGCTCTACGAATGCTCGACTCAAATGATTCATGCCTTCTGATCCTCCTTGACCTATCGTCAGCTTTTGATACGGTTAAACATGATACCCTTCTTAAGGCACCGGCGCACAGGATGGGGCTATCAGGAACTGTGCTAAATTGGTTCTCCTCATTCCTTCACAACAGAACACAAAGACTTAAGGTGAATCAGGCTCTGTCAAATCCAGCTCCGCTCACACTGGGGGTCACACAGGGGTCCATGCGCTCACCCATCCTTTTCAACTTGTTCATGGAGCCTCTAACTGAACTCTTGAAATTGTCCAACATTCATTACCACATGTATGCTGATAACACCCAATTGTACCAGAAAGTCTCCTCCCCAGAGGACATAAGGTCCCTCAACTCAACTCTTCAGGAAACACAAAGCTGGTTGACTCTCAATCACTTGAAACTAAACGCTCTCAAAATGGAATTTCTCCTTATCGCCCCAGCCAATCACTCCCCAGACATCGAAGAATGAATGCATCAACTCACAGCTCTCAACTGCACTCCAAACATCATTGATTCCGCGAGCTCTCTGGGAATAATGCTAGACAAACATCTGAATATGCAAAAGCACATCAGTGCTCTCACTAAAGGTGCAAACCTCCAACTGAGAGTCTTGAGGCAAATAAAACCATTCCTACCCCATAACGACCTCAAAAATGCGGTGCAAGCCCTAGTGATTTCTAAACTGGATTATGGTAGTGCTACCCTCTGCGGCCTTCGTAGAGCAAAGACGGCGCCACTTTGGGCCTCTCTCAACTCCGCTGCAAGGCTCAGTACAGGCTCCTAACTCTATCATCACATCACGCCTGAGTTGAAATCTCTTAAATGGCTCCCGTTTGAAGCAAGGATTCATCTGAAAATTGCCTACATGACGCATAAAGCTTTACACTTCAACACCCCAATCTATCTTGCACAGAAACTTGAGCTTTCTGGGGGCTCTCACTCCTCTAGAGGCTCTAGCACCTTACTGCTCAAGCCACCGAAATTCCATAAAAAGAAAACTTACAATCGAGCATTTTCGGGTATTGCACCAAGAATTTGGATCGCCTTGCCACCTGAAATAAGACTTAATAACTCCCTGGCTTCCTTCAAAAAGGAAGTCAAAGAGTTACTGATGAAGACATTTTTGGGCTAGCTTCCAATCACCTTAAGTTGCATTGGCTTTCTTTTGTTCCCTTTAGATCTGTTATGTTTATCATGATCGGTTAAGATCTTTTTTTTTTTCTGATTGTGTTATGATTACCATGGGGTGTTCCCGTTGAACTGCCAAGATGTAAAGAGCTCTGCTACCCTTATGTGGTCTTGTTCGTGCTATATAAAACTCTTTAAATAAATAAATTAATAAATGTGGTTCCAAATGATTTGTGGGCTGAATGTAAGGTTGCAGTGCAGTGGCCACGAGAAGAGCCAACAAGACATGTACATACTCATGCAACATCTCCTAAGGTTATGGAGAAGTATTTTATTCTATCCTATACAGAACTTGTGGAGCACATAGCTACCCTTAGGCATTCCAGCGTTGATAGTGCGGCACAGACCCATTTGAGGAATTTAAGAGGATATATTCTGGAAGAGCCAGGTCTTTAATAGCTTTCAAAAGAAAGTTCTTTTTTGGCTGATCTTAGGGGGAATGGAGGCAATCCAAAGCTCAGCAGCATTGTGAGTGAAAGAGCACCATCCACATCTTGCCCTTCTGTCCCTAGATGCTGTGACCAGATGGGCCATGGAGAATCGCAAAATTCTCTCAGGGAGATAAGGAGATAGCAAAATGCAGGAGATCGAAGGCCCGTTATCAAGGAGTGCCCTAAGGGTCATACAGAGAGATCTAAATGTTATCCTTTCAGCCACCAGGAGCCAATGAAGGGAGGCGAGGGCTTGTCGGGCAGACTGATGTCGAGGTAGGTAAAACAGAATTTGAGCGGCAGAATTCTGTACCACCTGTACTTTTCTTATTGTGGCCTCTGGGGCTCCCAAGTAGCGAGAGTTCCCGTAGTCCACGCAGGGGAGAATGGCATGGCCACCAACCTCCTCGAAGTGAGTGGGGGGAGGGGGGAGAATTTTTTGGAGAATTCTCAGTAGACCATAACATATGGCAGCAAGCTTTACTGCCTGAATGTGGAAAGTCAGGGATTTGTCCAGCCACATACCTAGACTCTTTATGGCTATTTTTGGGATAGGAGGGGGGGTCTAGACAGCTATGCCATCTCAGATTCGGTAAGGGAATGAGACTATTGCCAAGAATCATGAGCTCTGATTTACCTCGGTTTAACCTAAGGCATGAAGCAGTGATTACATTTTTAAAGGGTAAGGTTCCACCAAAGGATCGAGACTGGGTAAAGATTAAGAGAACCTCACAAAAGCCAAAGGAATCTGTACATGACCATTAAGAGTGTTTACTTCAGGTGTTTCAACAGCAGAATGGAAGGGAGTATCCTGATCCTAGTGATACCGGATTTTTCGTGTCACAGTTTGTTATTGGGTTAAGAACAGGCCTGGGCGTAGTTCGCGGAGTTACAAAAAAAACTCTGCGGAGTTCCGCAAGTAGCGGAGTGCAGTGCGAACTGCCGTTCGCGCTGTTCTTCCTGACACTCGGGTAGAAATTCTACCCGAGCGGCAGTTCACGATCGCGAGCGGGGAAAACTCCGCTGCACTACGCAAAGCAGAGTTTTCTGCACTCCGCAAGCTCCGCGGATCGCAGAGTGCAGAAAACACCGCAAACTCTGCGAACGGAGCAGAGTTCACCGCCCAGGCCTAGTTAAGAACAGAAATTAGTACACAACTACAGCACAGTGTGATTTAATGGCAGTCCAAGCCACTAGACGAGACCCCGAGGTATGCAAAGTATTGCAGTGATGAACAAGATCTGAAAAAGAAAAAGATTAAAGAGAAATTCATGTTGGTTCAGAGGAAGTTTGCGCGGAGAAGTTTCCAGAATCAAAATCAGCTATTGGTATGCAGGTTGGAGCTCATGGAATGCAAGGAGGTTTTGTTCCACAGGGAAGAAGTAGAGGTGTTCTGGTTTATCCGAATTCTGGTGTAGACATTGCAAAGTGGAAGAAAATGCCCTGTGTCACTGCTGTAATACAACCGGGCATTGGAAGAGGGAGTGTAGTTTTAATCCAGATAGATTAAATGGAAATGTCCAAATTCAAGGAGGAAACCAGATGCAGGTGCAGAAAGTACCTGTTCAGCAGATACAAATGCCTGGAAAAAAAAGATACCCACAATGCAGGTTTCACAAACACATATTCCCACAGAATATGGGAAACCCCAGATTTAATTTGAACCAGATGCCTAAGGCAAATTCAAATCCATTTCAGAATCAGAACGCATTTCAGCAATTCCCGATGTTAGACAATGACAGTTGCAGCTCTGATAATTCCCAATGATGGAGCCTGAGGGGGGAGGAAGATTGCATGCTTGGTGCAGTATTGGAGGTAGACCAAAGTGGACCATTTGTAGAAGGCGAGGTAAATGGCCACCACGTGTTACCAGATTCACTGTTATAACAGTGGAAGTCCAAGACCTACCACTTTCGGGTAAGAAGATCTAAGTTGTAAAGGCTCCAATAAACAAATAACCAATCAAGTTTTAGAAAGAGCCCCTGTAAAAATAGGATCCTTTTAAGAAAACCATTAGTTTGTAGTTTGTGCCTAGAGTCCTGTAAACCTGCTAAGTAGGGATCTATTGTGCAGGCTGAATTGCACAATTATTAATCAGCAAATGGGGTTGAATTTCACACCCATGATGTGGATGTAGAGCTTAAGATGGCACCACAAGAGACAGCTGTAGGATTATTTCCAGTGAGGACAGTGGAAGAACTGCCCCCTGAGTTGTAAGAAACAGTAAACCCAGAATTGTGGGATTTCACTGGGAAAGACATTGGTTTAATTAAAGGTATATAACCTATAAAGATAACACTAAAAACCAAATGCTGTGTATTCATGGACACTACCTTGTAATTTGACCCTGGAAACCATAGCAGGAATAACTACTGTAAATGAGGACATGTTGAGGAAAGGGATACTCAGAGAGATAATGGGAAGTCCTTGCAACTCTCCAATCATGGGTATAAAGAAACCTAATGGTAAATATTGGGTTATGCAGGACCTCTGAAATATTAATAATATTGTTGTACCATGTTGTCCCGTGGTACCGAATCCAGCCGCCATAATATTTCAGATTCCCTGCACAGCAGAATGGTTCATGTTGTGGACCTTTGTCAGGTTTTCTTTTCTGTTCCAGTGCATGAGGACAGCCAGTATCTGTTCTTCCTTGTGTTCAGAAAGATTTTTGTCATGGTGCCAAGTCCCATAAGGGTATACAGAGAGCCCATCCATTTTCAACCAGATCTTGAAAAAGTATCTGGAAGCACTGCAAATGATCTGTTCTAGTTCAATATATTAATGACCTACTTGTGGCATCAGAGAGCCATGTAAATAAGACACCATTGTCCTTCTGAACCATTTATCTGAAAACTGACAAAGTGTCACCTGACAAGCTGTGGTATTATCAGAAAGAGGTTCAGTACTTGGGACACATTATTGAGAAAGAAGCAAGAAAGGTGTCACCAGATAGAGTGGGTGCAATTTTACAGATGAGCCAACCTAGAATGCAGAGAGAAGTCAGAATGTTCTGTACTGCAGACGGTGGATACCAAACTTTTCCATAATTGCTAGGTCTTTTCTGACGCTGACACACAAAGATTTGCCTGATCCACTTCAGTGGGACAATGGATACTTACAAGCTTTACTGGAGCGGAGATAAAGTCTCTGTCATGCCCCTGTACTAGGAATACTTGATTACAGTAAGATGTTTACTTTATTTTGCAGTGAGAGGGAGGGCTGCCCTCTTTCAGTGCTTACTCAGATGCACGGAAACTCCCGGAGACCTGTGGAAATACTTTTCCTTCACCCATGATCCTGTAGCCGCAGGGCTTCCTGGGTGCCTTAAAGTGGTTGCAGCAGTGGGAAATAGTCTGGAGAGATGTGAGAGCATAATGATAGGACATCCTTTAACTGTTATGGTTCCTCACTTAGTCGAGATCTTGTTGACAAAGTACAAAACCCAATACATGACCCATGCTCATCGAACCAAGTATGAGCAGCAGCTGCTTTCTAAAGAGAATGTGTTAATAAAGTCCTGTCAGATTCTTAATCCTGCAACATTAATGCCAATAAGAGAAGAAATTAATGATGATATTGAACATGATTGTCTAGATGTCACAGATTTGTGCACCAAGCCAAGACCCGATGTAAAAGAACAACCCCTGATTGAGACAGATTATATATTATTTGTTGATGGCTCGTGTCTGAGAAATAATGAAGGTATTATGAGAGCAGCTTATGTTGTCTGTACAATCCAAGAAGTAGTAGAAGCTTCATGGTTTCAAAACGTCACCTTCGCAAGTTGCAGAATTGACTTACCTGACCAGAACTTGCAAAGCAATGGCCCAACTGAGAGTGTCTATATTTATAGATTGTCAGCATGACTTTAGTGTCATCCATGATTTTTGACAATTGTTGTTTCAGAGAGGTTTCATGACCTCTTTGGGAATCCATATCAGATTTGGGAGACTTGAACTCAGAATTGTATGAACCCCCATGACATCAGAATCAAGAGGTTGTCAAAAAAAGTAATCTGGAAGGATTTCTAGAGACAAAACAAGCAACTACAGTGAGACATTTGTTCTAAAAAGAAAGGAGAAAACATTAAGAGACTTTGTTCTAAGCAAATGACTTAATAAAAAGACTAAATACCTTTCTTGTTTTAAGAAGACTTCCCTAGGGCCAAGGTTGCTGAAGAAGAGTAGTCATAACATTTTGGAAGAGGACAGAGTAGGGTTAAGGATGACTATATGAAGAATGCTGTACTTATACATTTAAACAACAATTGCTTTAAAGTCTGTGTGAAAGATTAAGTTGCAGAAGACATTGCTCGAAGGAATCTAAGCTGAGTTGCTGAATTATTGCTGTTTTGCATACATCGATCTGACTAAAGATGTGTTGCTCAAGTAGAAATAGATGCAATATTATTATGGGTATTACATTCTTAGTAACAGTTTTAGTAATAATCATAGTTTTGGTAGGGTATTATTTCACTCCAGATCAGGAGATCAGATTAGCATCCATACCTGAGACAGATTCACACACTACAGAAGAGATTAAGTTAAAAGTTTTATTGTTGAATTACAATGCAGAAGATTATTCCACAAATGTTTTTTACAGATTGTTTTAAGAGTAAGAACAAGCAATGGACACATAGGACTGTTATGTCTGTGCCCATTTGCCTTCATCAGCAGCAAAAGAAGTGACTTATCACCATCTCCCGTTGCCATACGCAATATCATGTAGTATAGGCAAGGACATAATGAATGTTTTTATTCTGACTATGATTTTGTGCTTTCAAGAGTGCCGTTACTGAAAAGTATGCATTTACATCCACAAGCAAAAGACATGGACACAGCTTAGTATAATTTTAATCCTTATTATTCAATAGATAGTGTTAAAGCTTACGAAAATAATTTGACATTTTTAATGAGACCATTAGAGAAGGAACCAAAACATTACATACAGCAAAAATAGGTAGGAAGATGTTTTGAAAGATGTTTGGAAGAAAGAAGAAGAAGAGTTAAAAAAATGATTTATCCAAAATTAAAATTAGACAGAAGACAAAGGGAAAATTTGTGTATTTAAAAGAAGAACCCACAGTAGAACCCACAGTAGAACACGACCTGTGGGAATCAGTAGCTGTGAGCAAGCATTCAAACATATGGGAATTGCAGATTTTGCAAGGAGATGGGATGAAAATTCCTGGAGTCTATTTTGTTTGTGAACAGGATGCATATTTTCAGTTGCCTGCTGACTGGGAGAATATTTGTTATTTAGCTGCATTATTCCCGAAAATGTATCATGTACATAGTATAGATGCTTTAACCAGGACACTTGCACACAGACACACGCGTAGCACACAAAATGCAAACCAGTTAGTTGGAGACATATTTGGAGCAATAATCCCACCAGTAGGTATTATTTCGAACAATGAGAAAATGAGAAAACTTTCAACAGTTGTTGACAAATTGGCAACCAGTACATCTGGAGCTTTGCTCATAGTAAATACAGAATTGGTAGTAACTTGATCCATGGCTTTACAAAACAGATTAGCGTTGGGTATATTACTCGCAGAAAAAGGCAGAGTCTGCTGGATGCTGAAATCTCAGCTTTGTTGTTCCTACATACTTGATGAGAGTATAAAAATGAAAGAATTTGCAAAGAACATTTCTGATTAGAAACCTGAGTTAGAGCCATTAGAAACCACTAGTGTCCTAGAACATTTTGGAAAGGGAATTTTGAAAATTTCCAACTGGTTTGCAACTGCCAGAGGAGGGATCCTCAAGGCTATATTTATGCCCATACTAATAGTAGCCTGTTACTTATTACTAATATTTGTACTTTTTTAATTAATTTCTTTTCAGGTTATGTCAATGTAACATGTTTATATTTACATAACTTACTTTAGTTTGAAGGATAGTCTATTATAGGTATATGTGGTAAAGCTCCACCCAGAGCGGAACTGAACACTGTTTGATATTAGTAGCAACAAATTTTGCTACCATAGTTTAAAAGTTCTTTGTCAGAATGAAGATATGGAGAGGTGTGATCCGGTTCCCCGGCGAATCTTGGATGGCGATTGGATGGAAGAAGACAGCAGGCACAGAATGCTGCAGTTACTAACAAATTAGTTGTTTATCTAAGTGTGTGTTCCTAGACTAGCAAACAACTGCTGGCTGACTCTTCCTACCTGACCTCTCTCCTGTGCAGACCTCTCACGTTGACTCACATTGCAGACTTTGGTCCACAGAGTTGATTGAGACTATTTTCCAGTTGCCCCAGACCCTGTGCTTTTTTTTGCTGAGACTCTTTATAGAATGTTCTATTGTTTTCTCTTCTAGCATTAATTTGATTAATCGAAGCTTTATGCTTGCTATCATTCTCGACATAGAGCTCTTTATGAGTTCTAATTGGCTCCTTTCTCATTTTAATTTAAAATAGGGATTCTTTCCTTTATGGAACACACTTTATAAAGATTTAGGATTAATAACTGTTACTAATCTGATTGTTATTGATGTTGGATAAAATTGCCAAATAAAGAACTTTCTAAAGATTGAATTTAATAAAACCTTTTAAACTTTGTTAAACTCTCTTCATTGACTCACACCTAATATTGATTACTGCTGATAAATAATCGCATTGATTAGTGATTTGAGTTTCTCCCCTTGCAAAAGCGGCCAAGGTCCATCAGCCTGGGTGAGCGAGGATTAGCCTGGAATTTTATTGTAAACCAGAAATTTAACTTAGCTTGATTCTCACTCCAACATGACAGTCTGCAGGTGAGGGGACGCCAACATGACAGTCTGTAGGTGAGGGGGTGCCGGTTCACGGAAGTGGTTAAGTTTTATCGGCAATGCATATTCACTTTCTATTTGAGTCTTAGCTTTAACAATACGATTATTAGGGTTTAAAAAAACATTAACTGTACAAATACATCTCATTGCTTGAATGCAGCATTACTTAATTACAGAGGGAAAGAAATTACAGTATCACGTTTGGATTTCATGAAAAAACGTACAGGATTTTGTTTATCATGACTTTCAAAATCATCAAAACAGTGCTTCTATTCCTTACAAACACGAAAAAAACAATACACACTTATCTTTAGCGATGTGAACTACATTCCCCACACATCACAGGTAGGTATATGGTCAAATATCGTTTGCATGGAAGTCCTTTTTGAAAATAGCTGTAATTGCCTTCTGAGTGGCTCATTCTGATGGAATTTAGATTATAGGATGGCTTGGTTGTTACATAAGTGAATTCTGCTTGTAGAGATCACACTTCTATCAGTTTCTAAACAGTCAACTTGAACACAAGTCTGACAATTGATGAATCATAGAATTCTGTCCTTAATTCAAATGTATCTAGACAGTTTTTGCATGGCAGTATATACGTACTATGAATGTACTATGAATGAAAGATTTTGTCAATTTAGTGTATGTCCGTCCTGCAATATTATCTTCTGCTGAAAAGGGGTTTGTGAAATATCCAGTGACAATAATAGCCACCTTTAATTCCAGACTCACACTGGAGCCAAGGGTTTTTTCAGTAGGATTAAACGCTTTTGAAAAATGACTATGAATAGGAGTCTAAAGCTGGACGATCAGGGCGGTGGGGTTAAGAGACACATACGCAGAACCTGAGTCAGGTTCCTGCCTCCCCGGGACAGGCTGCATGTGGCAGCCATTCCAGGCAAGTGCTCAATGAGAGAAGGGTGAAGTCTGTGCAAACCAGGAGAACGTTATTCGACTGCTCGGATATGATGGTATCCCTGTGTGTCAGACGCATTTTGAGGAGGGAGGCAGCACCAGACGGTGTCAAGGGGAGGAGGGGGGAGGACATAGTACATCAATCACAGCATGAGCAGCGAATAGGCAGTAGTTAAGTTAAATCAATCTGTGCATGGTCCATGCTCCACAGAAAAGAATAGAAGTGACGGTTGTCCTGCGCTGGCCAATTAGAAGGCAGCAGAGTAGACTGACATGGAAGCCAACAAATGTTAATCACTGGGTGGGCTCCAAGCCCTTCGCTGTAAACAATAGTCTTGTAAGCAATAGCATATGCAGTATTCCTAAGTAAGGCTAGTTCTTCCTTTATATTCAGCAAATGTTGTTCAAGTCGCTAATATTGACGCATATATTAATACAATTACTCTATACTTCAGCTATAAGAACTTATCGTGTATACCACTGACACCACAATTTTTATAAATACAATACAGTGTACAAACCATTTAATCAAGCCTAATTTGTCAGCAAATACTTTATTAAATCTCTCTAACTGCAATCATCCCACTTATAGATCTGGACAATAGCATAACTTCCTCAACTACATTAGGGTCTAACGTATTTCGAATCTGCCTTTGGTGCCTCCATTCCATTTAATTATACACGCGTCAGGGGATGATTTTATTCATTCCAGGTTAGCTTGGATGGTATTGTACCAATCCAAAGCTGTTCTACTGTGCCTGGAGTGATAAACATTTTACACTCAGCATAGAAGCCACTAGCTATTCCTATGCTTAAAGACTTTGCTGTAGAAATGGCAAAAGATTTAGTGCCATCCATGCAGAGCTAGATAGGGACAGTGCTAATCCTATGCTTAAAGACTTTGCTAGACTAAAACAGACATTTGAGGTGAGCAGATTCAGACAGTCGCTGATGTTGTAGAACGCTCTATATAGGAGCAGCTCTCCAACTATACTACTTGGGATCTAAGTTCTCTGCTTCCTTCTATGCATAATTTATGTGACACTCTATGCCTCAAAAGGTATTGCTTTGAGATATATATAGATATATTACCTACTGGCGGTCGCCAGTAGCTAGTTATAGTTAGGACCTCGTTTCTATTCAAAAAGCGTTTTTTCTTTTGCCAATATCTTTGGCGCCGTGTGACGAATCTTCGCGACATTTTCAAAACTAATGGCCCGGTCAGGTCAGCTCCTGTCATGAAAGTTTTGGGGTGATTCGTCAAGTGGGGGCCGAGAAAAAAGGGGGGTCCCAAAACGCGTTTTCCCAATGTTAATTTCCATAGGAAAAATTGGAACAGGCTACAGCCCGAACTGCTGAACGGAATTAAACCAAATTTGGCAAAAAGGTAGCCCTTGGTTCAGAAAGAGACCTTTTTTTTTAAATGGTGTAAATCCGTTAAGTAGTTCCTGAGAAATTAGAAAAAGAAAAATATCGATATCTGAGCACCGAGGAGGAGTCGCGACTCCTCCCGGGCACGAGCTTCACTCTGATTGGCTGCCAACACTCTAAACCAGAATGTGTTGGCAGCCATCTTGTGACTCGGTAACCTAGTCACAAGAAATCAGTGAAAAAAAGGTTAAAAAACAAGAAAAGGGGGCAGGGTAGAAACACTCTTACCCCCTAGGCCTGCTCAGGAGGTCCCATAGGGACCCCCAGGGCCAAAAAAAGCATTTTTTTTTTTTTTTTTTTTTTTTTTTAATCGGCAGAATTCGCCCTGGGTGTGCGAATCCTGCCGAAAATTTTTAAAAAATGAAGCGCGGTCTCCCGCGCTTCATTTTAATGAGGCCCCCGGGTGGGCCAGGTCCCGGGGGCAATGCCAGTATGAAATAGCGGGGGCCCGCGGAGGGCCCTGCAGCCCCGGGGACCACCACCTCCCCGGGGCTATAGTAATTATGTGCAGGGGGCACACGGCCCCCCCGCAGCCCCGGGGACCACCACCTCCCCGGGGCTTCCTGCTAAATGAATGTGTGGGGGGTCCCAACCCCACCACGCTGCCCGAGGACCGCCACCTCCCCGGGCATTGTTAATTGGATGCGGGGGGCACGCGGCCCCCCCGCAGCCCCGGGGCCCGCCACCTCCCCGGGGCTCTTGTTTTTAAAAAATAATAGATGTGTGGGGGGGCAAGAGCCCCCCCACATGCCCCAGGGACCACCACCTCGCCAGGGCACATACTTATTTAAATTCGGGGGTCCGTAGCGGACCCCCAGCCCCGGGGACCACCACCTCCCCGGGGCTATTTTGACAAAGGGAGGGGGGCCGCGCGGCCCCCCTCCTGGAGCCCTTGATGGCACTGGGGACCGTCACCCCCCAGGGCCGGCTCCTGCAATGTCCCGGGGTGCTCACCCCCGGGACATTGCCATTTGCTATGGCAGGGCGGCAAACACTGCTTTGCTTCATTGAAGTGAGAGCAGGAAAACCTGCTCTTGCTTCAATGAAGCCAAGCAGAATTGCTTTTGAGCAAGGGGAGCTGCATGTCAGCAGCTCCCCTTGCTCAAAAGCAATGCCGGCTCCCGCAGGAGGCAGGGAGCCGGCGGGACCATGGGGGCATTGGGGCTCCCCCCATGGTCCCAAACACAAAGGGCCAACCCCGGGGGATGGGGTCCCTGGGGCCAGAAAAGGCCCCCCTCCCCTTTATTCTATTTTTTTTTTAAATGGCCCGGCCCCGGGGGATGGTGTCCTGGGGCCAATAGTGGCCTGAGGAGGGGGGCCACGCGGCCCCCCTCTAAAATTAAAAATAAAGGGCGGTCAGGCCCCAGGGGATGGGGTCCCCGGGGCCAGAAGTGGCCTAGGGAAGGGGGGCCACGCGGCTCTGTGGCCTATATATATATAAAACATATTTAAACTTTACAGAAACACACAGTCACTGGATGATGTCATCAGTGATGTCATCAGTGATGTCATTTGAGATGTCATCAGTGATGTCACTGACCATGTCATGAATGATGTAATATGTGACGTCATCAGCAGTGCATTGCGGGGCGCGAGTTATAGTTAGCTGAACTAACTATAACGGCCGAATTTCTCTGGTTTTGTACGAGTGAAATGTCCAACAAACTATAATGTCCCTGAAACCTGTGGTTTTTTCAGTGAATTTCTAAGGTTTTTTAAATGCTAATTTCTAACTATAACGTCCCTGAAACCTATGGTTTTTCAGTGAATATATATATATATATATATATATATACACACACACACATTATATATATATATATGTGCACACACACACGTGTATATATATATATATATTTTTTTTTTCCATCAAAGTGCCTTGAAGCATCGGAGGCGGTCCGGCCGTAGGGAGCTGCACCATCGACCAGCTGGGAGAGTTGCAACCAGCTGAGCGAGGCTGCCATCTTGAACTTTTCAAAACTGGAACAGCACATCACTCAATATGCGGATTGAGCCTGCTTTCTGTGACACAGCCTACTACAGGAAATAATGAGTTTAATAAATACAAACGGAACATTTGAACCTACTTAAGGAATACTTATCCTCGCATTTGGACTCCGTGTCCCATCAGGCATTCTAATAATTATTGCACTGAGCCTACGCCCACTGTGGGTAGATATGCAAATGAATAAAAACCGAAAATGCATGAATGCCAGTTTCAAATGGTGTTTGTTTAGCCCAGGAAGAAGAGGTCGTGGAACCTTGAAACGCGTTGGCAGTCTAATGAAATAGTGGAGCAGAGAGGCAAGCTGCATTTTTAAGGCCGGCTGGCAGAGTGATGTCGAGTGCGCTTCCAATGCTTCAGGGCACCTTGATGGGAAAAAAAATATATATATATTTATCAATAGACTATTGATAAAGGCGGCAGCCGAAACGCGTCTGGTCGTGTAAAAGAACCCAATAAAATTTTGGGAGACAACGTTCCTGTGAGTGCTGGTGCATCTATGGTTGTGCCGTGAGCTGGGGATTGTGTCGATCCGCGGGGTGTCCGTCACCGCGCAACAAAGCACCCGATCGTGAGTGGAAGGGGAGAAAGACGGAGAGTGAGCGTGATATATATATATTTATATATTTTGGTGGATGGATGTAGTTTCCATAACGAGAGTGTTTTTTGGTTTGCCAATGCGTTGTTTGACGAATCCTCACAACATTTTCAAAACTAGTTCAACGCTAAACTCAGCTGCTGTCTTGAAAGTTTCAGGGTGATCCGTCAAGTGGGCCGAGAAAAAGGGGTGGGGCCAAAACGCTTTTTCTCCATGTTAATTTCCAAAGAAAATTTAGCGACGGCTACAGCCCGAACTGCTGAACGGAATTACACCAAATTTGCAGGAAGGTAGATGTTGGTTCAGGGAAGTGCCTTTTTGTGATTTGGTGTAAATCTGTTCAGTAGTTTTGGAGTTATTTAAAGGTTCAAGTTCTGAGGTTTGATTGGCTGCCAGCACTTCAAACCAGGCAGTGTTGGCAGCCATCTTGTGACGCGGTTGAACCGAGTCACAGGAAAAAACGTAAAAAAAAAAGGGGTAGAAACACCCTGACCCCCTAGGCCTCTTGGGGGGGGGGGGTGTCCCACAGGTTCAAAAAACTTTTTTTTTTTTTAAATGTTGGCGGGAGTCGCACTGGATTTGCAAATCCCACCGAAATTGAAAAAAAAACAAAATTCTGGCTTCGTTTGTAAACGGCCCCTGTGTGTGGCAGGTCCCAGGGGCATATGTAAAATATATAGGAGAGGGGCGCACGGGCACCCCTCCTTGGAGCCTTAAAGCCCCGGGGCAAATGATGATTGAATGCGGGTGTGCCCGCTTGACCCGCACGCAGCTCCAGGGACTGCCACCTCCATGTCATGAGTGATGTAATATGCGAGGTCATAAGCAGTGCATTGCGGGGGCATAAGTTATAGTTAGCTCAGGTAAATATAACTGCGATATTTCTCTGTATTTGTACGAGTGAAATCTGAGCCTAACCAGGACATCCCTGTAACCTCCGGTTTTTCAGTGAATATATTATATATATCTTCTCTCGCCTCACAATCTCCTTCAGCTGCTGAATGTTGTGGTATGAGTTTGGGTGTGAGACGGCTTCTCCTCACAGTATAAAGGAAAGTCACATAAACTACACTTTACTTCACCAGCGACAGTAGTGTATTTGGCAGCAACTCAACTGTCTATTTTTACACCCTGCGCCATTCAACGGCATACTCGGTCACACAATGTGATTGAGAATCTGCTTTAAAGAGCCAGGATGGAAACATGAAGTAATGAATTAAGATTCTCTGAAAAAATTTGACTCTATGAACTTGCATTGTTAGAACGGTCTATGTAACTTATGGCTTTTTAGACGTTTTTTAGATATGCTGGAGTCTATTCATATATATCAAGTGTGAAAGTACTATCTGATATTTTGATTTATGCCTGAATCTACTTTCCAATAGTACGCCAGGAAAGTGTTGTATACTTGCCGCAGCAGTGTTGAGTGTAGGTTCAAGAGGAGAAGATCCAATGTCCTGAATAGATATATGTACATAGTCTTAATTTAATTGGAACTCATTTACATAGTCAGTGATTATTTTGAAAATATGGCACATTAGCAATTCAGAGCCCACAAGCAATGTGAGTCCTTCATTACCAGCCTGCTGTTCATCAAACAAACACTAGCTTTTTATATCTACAGTAATAGTATTGTCAATATGAAGGGTGATTCTTATCACCTGGATCTCTGCATTCACAATCCTGGGAGGTGTGTGTTGATCTGCGACTCTTTTTTCAATACTTAGTTGCACATTGTTCAGCCAGAATACTAATTTATAGATTAAGAGGTGCTTCCATTACCTCTATTTACACCTAGCAGCAGATTCTGTGAGCGTGATTTCATAGTTCACATAGTGTAACACATTGAAAAAGCTTCTTTGTAAATCTTAGGTAATATGCTCGCACATTTTGACATGAATAAGCGTGCATTTTATTTTCAATGAGGTCTATAATCTCTATAGTGTTAATGGGCCATTTATGTTATGGGTCTTTGAAAAAGGAACGAAATTGAATTATAAACGGCTACATTAAAATACAACTACTTCCCTCACTGCTAACAATCGTCCTTTATTGATTGCAAGTATATTACTGAACACTGTATTTCTTGAGAGCATGTGCAATCAACTGCACAATTGAGCAGTAGCTGAAAAGTAATCTCATTGAAGACATTTAATTGGACTCTTTTCGAATGACCCTGGAAATTAAAGAACCGCTTTACTTTTCACCAGTGGCAGCTGGTAGATTTGAAAAGTGGTGACGCAAATTTAAGATCTGAGTTGTAGCATGCGAGCTAGGAGACTACCGAATTGAAACCTAGGGGCCGATTCCGATTCGGGCCGGAAATCTCTCCGGACCAGGAGAGAATTCCGACCGAATCGGACTCTGGCAGTCCGACCGAACGAGTACGATGCGACTCGATTCGGTCGGACTCCCATTGAAGTCAATGGGAGCCGGTCGTACAACGCGTACGCGGGCTCCCATTGACTCAATGGGTGCGAGGCGAACAAGGGCGCCCCCTACAGCGGGTACGCGTCGACGCGCATCGTGCCGTACAAGCAAAGGTAGGGGGGACCCATGGGTCCCCCCTGTGTGCGACTCGCGCGGCTACGCGTACAGGGAGGTCCGACGCGGACCCCCAAAGTCCGGCTCCGACAGCTCTTTCGAGCCGGACGGCGCGAGTCGGTCGGACTGCTCGCGGTGCGCATCGTACTTACCCGGCCGGGGAACGTCTCCATTGCGCGGTGCGAGTTGTGTCCGTGCGAGTCGGTCGGAGCGTGTTGAAGCCGCGTTCGAGTCGGTCGGCAAATTCGCGGGCGCTTGCATCGTACTCGCTCGGCCGGACCCGCGTACGATTCGGTCGGGAAACAGGGCTCCGAATCGGATCCGGTAATGCCGAATCCGATTCGGAGCCCTACCGGCCAAGATCGGAATCGGCCCCCTAGTCTTCTGCCATCCAATTCATGGTTGCAGAAATCCGATTTTGATTAATCTGTTGCTTCTAGACAAAGGAGCTTATAAATCAGCTCCCATATCTTGAGCCTGCCCTAAAGCCACATATGAGCCTGTATAGGTTTAAATGTAGGGCGTGGGCTGGTCCATGGGTGGGAACTGAAGGTAGGCATCCAGTGCCTGCCTATGCACTGTCCATGCCTCCATTGGCAGGATACAGGTGACTCGGACTGGTCCGACTCATCAATATGTGCTGCCTGTGTCTCACTGCTGCAGGACTCCAATGCACTGTGACATTCAAACACCTGTCACAGCATTGTCCCTGCTCCTGCCTAAGGTAATAACAAACAAGCATTGGAAATGCAATAGGTCTCGCATTTGTTGGAGCTGCTGGCATTGTTAATAGCAATGTTTTTTACTTTTGCAAAAGGTGTTGCATTTGTTGGAGTTACTAGTATTGTAAATGGCAATGTTTTTTACTTACGTGTTATCGAGTATAGGTATGTGGTGTGTTCTGTAATTATGTGGGTTGAATTGGATTAGTTGTGTAATTGTGTGCTGTGGAATTGTGTTGTGTGGAGTGGATTTGTGTATTGGAATTATGTGGCATGGTGTGCTGTGAAATTATGTAGATAGTAATTATGTGGTACTGTGTGTACTAGAATTATGTGGAATGGGATTGTGTGTTTTGGAGTGCGATTATGTGAAATGGGGTTTTGTGTTGGAGTGGTATGTAGTGGAGTATAATGATGTGGTGAACTGTTCAGGGCTGCCTTCCATGGCACACAAACGATTATGAAATAATAATTTTAAAATTACATAATATATGATGTAAACGGCCAAACAATGCACTTGGAGACAGGTAGTTGTACTTATCCACACTTTACAACAGGTTAATGTTTTGTTAGGCAGGCCATAAAGATGCCAGTGCTTTTGTTAAGAGAACAGCAGAGAAGATTAGGGCAGTCTGAGTTGCCGTCAATTAGATGGAGGCACAAAATTTGACTAGTGCGCCGTACTTGCATCCATGGATAATATGGCATGATTCACTCCTAGAACGAAGGGGCAAAGCGTAAAACAGACTGCACAGACGTTTTGCAGATGTCCCTCCCGTAATTCAGTTTGCAAAGCTCAATTATTCTGGCAGAGCACCAGCAGTGTAATTATGGGAAGGAAATGGTCAGAAGCCCTCAGGAATGGCCTCTGAAAGCAAAAGTAAAGCAACGCTGACTGTGAGCAGTCAATTTTGAAACAAGAATAGTCGGGACAGGACGTTTACATTGTTAGCACAGGCCAACCAGATGCAGATATGCTGCGATAAGATGCCACACTGAATGTCCACACAACCTATGAATGCATGATTTGTAAGCACAGGCACATGGGAATTTGACCATTGTGAACACCTCCAGTTTGCCCACACCTTTATAAACTTCCATAGCTCTAATCCCCCGTGGGGAGCTGATGAAGGAGGAGTCTGGAGATGTCTTCAGAGATTCTACTGGTTACCAGAGTTATATGACCTCCAATTTGAAGCAGTGCTTAGAAAGGAGGAAAGGGAAGTAAGTGTGAAGGGTAAAGAGGGTGAAAAGGGATGGAGTAGAATAGGGAAGAGAGAAAACAGAAGGGAACAAATGGGAACAAATGGGAGCGATGTAGCACAGTGAAGGAGTAGATGAGGTTATAATTAAGGAACAGATTTTGTTAGAAATGAGGCAACAGTCAAGGATGCGGAGCCAGTGAAGAAACGATTGAGACAAGGAGACACTAAATGGGCAATGAAGGATGCAAGAGGTTGAGGTGACAAGGATGGAGTAGGGAGAGAGAGAGAGAGAGAAAAGAAGAGTTAATGGATGAGGAAATAATCAAGGGTCAGGTGGCAAGCAACAAAGAGCAGATGTGACCAAGGAAGGGAGATATGGCAACTGAGCTAAAAGTGAAGAGAATGAAGAAAAACACGAGCAAAAAATCTGAAGCTAGTTAAGGAAGGCCTGAGGGGACAGTTTAAGCAAAGGAATAGATGACAAGGAAGGAAAAAAGGAGACCGGGTAGGGATGAGGTGACAATTAGAAGGGACACCTGACAATCAAGAAATAAGTAAGGAAAAAGTAATCGAACAGAAGATAATTAAAGGTGAGGTGACCATCCAGAAAAGAGATACAAAAGGACAAGGTGATAAAGGGTTGAAATGGAAGTGAAAGAAATGATTTAGGAGAAATACAGTCAAAGAAGTAATTCAGGGAAAAGATGAAGTTATGTCTGTTTAAGGTCAGTTTTCTTGGCAAAAAATGTGTTCCTCTAGGAACTATTGGTTTGACAGTTTTAGATGGCTCTAGCTAATAATTTGTCTAATGAGCACATGACGAGCAGGTCTACACTGAAAGGAACTATTATGTAGATGTGCTACTTGTAAAAATGCACTGTGAAATTAGCCAAATGCTGAAGCGGTCTGGCTCGCTGCTCCATGCTGTGTTGTGGGTGGAAGGAAAAATTGCCCACGAGTGACTAATGGATGAAGAGTGTTGGTAGAAAGTGCCTATAAGTATGAAATATAATTTTATTTAAAAAATCTGATCTTTGCTAGTTGGACCTAAAAATAATCGTAGATAAAAGAAATGCGAACCCTGGTTTAAAGCCTCACTACTTTGAAAGTTTACCAGCCGCCATGGTATCCAACAGGTTAAACGTCACTTTAAAACAATGCCATAGGTGGTGCAGTACAGCGGGCGGTCTTCAGCAAAGGTTAAGACTACCCTTCAGGAGGCGGCTGCTGTATTCAGCTATTAATGATGCGAGACTTCTTGTTAGGCCCTAAACTGTGCGTAAAACAATATAATAGGCCCACATAATTCCGGTGCCCTATCTATGACGGGAGCGTCACTATGAGAGTATTACTGCAAGAAGTAAAATGCTCAGGAGTTTTCTGTTCTGCCATGTCGAAATAACTGCTGTTTTCACACCATGCCTGGGATGTACTATAAATCAGCTTGAAAACGTTTTATGACGAGCACTTTTGTAAGATGGAACCCCTCGTTTATGCAATCAAGTGGGGTCAGGGGGGAACCTCGATTATATGGACAGTATGTTTACCTCTTCAGAACGTATTTATTGCTTACAGCAATCAGTTGACGAGCTAATTACTGCAGCATTTTGACAGTGTTATAATTATGTGTTAACATTAAGTTTGTGACTTAATCTGTTTGACTGATTTTTTTTTTTTAGTTGAACTCTGCAAATTAGGCAACATGCGGTGGAATGTGGTAGGCACAGCAAAACCACAATCATGTAGAAAATGCCGCTGCCAGAGAATGACCATGGCGGAGGTATTTTAGGAAAGAACGGTTGAAAGAAAAAGAAAACAGGAATGGGCAAATACATCTCGCGCAGGCTGCAGACTTATTAGTAATGCCGCAATTCATTTTGAATGGAAAGGCTTTGGCAACTTTTAACGGCCACCCACGAATAAACAAGCCAGGTTACGCATCTTGATTAGTAAAACTATTTCCCACGATCCCTACCAGCGGACGGAAGGGTCTGAGGTATCGGAAAGGTACGAGGGTGCGTAAACATTCAATGGTGTGGGGATCCGCCATGCTGGGAGAGACCACAGGTTCAACACCCGGGGCCCGGACCGAGATTCTTGTAACTGAACCAAAGCACTGGGCCCCAGTATCAGCACCAGAACCAGTAGGCAAAGTGCTACCATGCCGGAGGTATTTTAGGAAAGAATTAACGGTTAAAAGAAAATTAAAACTGGTATTAACAAAGCCAATAGAACTAACAGAGAGGCTTTGGAAACTTTTAAAGGCCACCCACGCATAAACAAGCCCGGTCAAGCACCTTGATTAGTAAAACTATTTCCCACGATCCCTACCTCTAGCAGTGAATGGGAGGGTCCGAGTTGTCGGAAAGGTACAAGGGTGCGGAAACATTCAACGGTGTGGGGATCCGCCATGCTGGGAGAGTCCACAGGTTCAACACCCGAACTGGGAGGCAAAGCGATGGGTTCACGAGCACAAAGTTTTTGAAAATAACACTCGTTTACAATCTGTGCATGGCGGCCCATTAAGCAGGCGCCATGGTCATTAAAAACAAGCACTGAAACACAAGTGCGGCCCCGCGCTGCGGCCGCGAAAGTGAAACAGTACTCCGGGTTAAAGAAGTGGGAGGGGTGGGGGGAGTGCAATTCCCTTGCGGGAGCGAGCGGCGCCAGGAGCGATAATTGCTACCATATGGCGCCAACTGCTCGCTCCCGCAAGTGAATCGCCAAACGTGCACGCATTGCCATTGAAGGCAATGGAACGCGTGCACGTTTTTGGCTGAACAGCCGAATCGATTGCAAAAGGTCTTTTTGCCTAAGCAGCGCATGCGCGCTGCGTAGGCGAGACCTAAAAAACTAAAGTATTGATCCAATCAGGTAAGGCCAAGCCACCCTACAGAAGCACACACTATTTCTTGTGAGTAGCCCCCAGGTGCCACGATCAGATCTCTCTTAGCCTTCTGCTTCCCTGGGAACAAACCAAGCCTCACACTACATTTAAACCAATAGAGGCTCGTATGTGGCTTTAGGGCAGGCTCAAGAGATGGGATGGCAACTGCTTGACAGACATAAATAATTTATGAGCTCCCTTGTCTATAAGAAACAGATTCATAAAATTCGGATTTCTGCAACCATGAATCTGGAGGCGGAAGACTAGATTTCAAATCGGTAGTATCCTCACTCGCATGCTACAACTCAGATCTTAAATTCGCATCCCACAACTTTTCAAATCTACCAGCCGCCACTGTATTAAAGTCCGGGTTTGGCAGCAGACAAGTGGACGATTCATAGTTTGGTATAAAGTGTGACAATTCCTGTATTGATTATAGATAGATAGAAGCAGGAACATTGGCAGGGGAGTTAAAGAAAGGGCAGTGAAAGGGGCAGAAGGAGAGGGCTGGAAGAAAGGTAGAAGAAGAAGAGAGATTCAAGAACTCTGGAAAGAGAGGGCTTTGCCTAAAGGCCAATAGCATGAGAAAGTTCTGTGAGTCAGAAACAGCGTAGTTTTTATTGTATTCAGCTCAGTTACCCAGCATTGTACCCATCTTGTTGCTTCGTTTTTGTACTGCTGTACTTTCCGTTTTGTTATAGTTCCGCTTTCCCCCCGTTCCCGCCGCCGCCTCTGTCCCCGTGACCCCTCCCCCTGACCACCCCCGCCTCCCAGCTGCACGTCCCTCCCCCTCCCCTATTTAAATGGTGGCTGCTGCGGGGGAGCGCTAGCAAGACCTCTGACCCTCGGTCTGAGGCCTGCTCTCTTCCCAGCAGCCCCGCTGTGCTCCGCCGCTGATCTTGCTGTCCCCACCCAGGTAGGGTTCGAGACCGCGCTGCTCTGTGCCGTGTGCCCCTGCTGGTACTCGTGTCTGCACTTGGCCCCTTTTTAGCGTAGTTTTTATTGTATTCAGCTCAGTTACCCAGCATTGTGCCCATCTTGTTGCTTCGTTTTTGTACTGCTGTACGTTTTGTTATAGTTCCGCTTCCCCCGTTCCCACCACCGCCTCTGCCCCGTGACCTCTCCCCCTGACCGCCCCATTCCCGCCTCCCAGCTGCACGTCCCTCCCTCCTCCCCTGTTTAAATGGCTGCCGCTGCGCAGTCGCGCCGCAGGCGCGCTGCAGGCAAGCCCGTCTGCGCCCGTCCGCGACCCGACCGCGGCCAGCACCAGGAACCCTGGATCTCTGACCATCCATCGCTACAACGCTACCACCCTCCTCGCACTCAATCCCGGAAGACTCAGAGACTGCCAACAGGCCTCGCCAAACACGACCCATGGCCAGTTCTCCTGCCTCCACTGTTGCCAGACCTTCACCACCACCCCGGCCTACAACACCGGCGACGCCAGCACCGGCGACACCCTAAGATGCATCCTCCTCAACGTGCGCTCCGTACACAAACACGCCATGGAAATCTGGAACCTACTCGACTCTCACTCGCCCGACATCGCCTTCTTCACGGAGACCTGGACCAACGCCTCCTCCGCCCCCGACATCAACACCGCCATCCCGGACGGATACAAGATCCAGAGGAAGGACCGCCCCAAACACCCGGGAGGGGGCCTCGCCATCGCCCACAAGAGCACCCTCTGCCTCACCACCTCCAGTGAAACCTTCCCCTCCGCCGAACACCTGCACTTCCAGATCCAGATCCAGACCAGCCCCAAGGCCACACTCAGAGAGACCCTCGTCTAAAGACCCCCCGGCACCCGGACACCCTTCGCCACCACCATCACTGACTTCATCGCACCTCACGCCATCGCCTCAATGAACTACATACTCATCGGAGACCTGAACTTCCACCTCGACAACCCCAGCGAATCCAACCACCATCCTTCGTGACAACCTCGCCAACATCGGACATAAGCAACTCGTCACCACACAGACCCACAGAGCAGGACAGACCCTCGAACCCATCTTCGCTGCAGGACACAGCGTTCACTTCAGCCACACTACGCAACCGCCATGGACCGACCACCACTGCGTACACTTCACTGTCGACAAACCCAATGCACCCAAACCAGCCCCACGCCACCACGAAGAAATTGGAGCAAGGTTACCGACAAGCAACTCAACGCCACCCTCACCCGAGACAACCACACCTGTGCATCCGACGCAAACGTCGCAGCCAGAAGACTCCACACTTGGATCTCCAACTGCGCAGACGAGCTCGCCCCGCTACGCAACCCCGACAAACAGCGTCCCAGGAAAGCCGCCTGGTTCACCACCGATCTCCAAGAAGCCAGACGCACCTACAGACACCTGGAGAAGAACTGGAGAAACACCAAGACAACCAAAAACTACACCACCTACAAGGACGCCATGACGGACTACCACAACCAAATCAGAACCACCAAGAGGAACTTCATCCACACCAAAATCCTCGCCAACTCCACCAACTCCAAAGAACTCTTCAGTGTCATCCATGAATTCACCAACCCACGCAGCGAAGCCACAGACATCTGCGATAAGCTTGGAACCTACTTCCACCTCAAGAGCAACAAGCATTGGCATAGCCAATAGGTCTCGCCTTTGGGGCCTTATAAGTGTTTAGACAGAGCTATTGGCTTTGTTAACGTTTTTAATATGTGTTGTAGAGCATTGTGAATGTTGTGCAGCATGTTTAAAAGTTATAAGTTATAATAAAAAAGTGTTATAACCATTTTTGTCACCTTATATATAACCTAGAAAACAATATATACAACTGAAGTTCCCTAATAAAAACCAGAATTAACACCAAAAATGTGTTCTAGTTTTTTTGTTTTTGTCTTTTATCTATGTTTTAAAAACAAAAACAAAAAAAAGGCATTGTTATTTGCAATGTCAATAGCTCAAAAGTCGCGTAAATGCGAGACCTATTTCATTGCAAATGCTTGTTCTTTAAGTGATCTGGCAAGCGACAGCGCCTGCAATGTCTCAAGCAAGACCTAAAAAGGTGCTACAGTCAGGATGCTAAGGATTTGACTTGGTTTAACATGTAGAGTGGTTGCAAAGCAGTGTTAAACAAAGGGCTTAGGATAGAAGCTCAAGCCAGTAGCAAGGATATCTGTGAGAAGCTGGCAGCAGAGGAGCTTGCAGGTGTAGTGATGAGACCCGGATGAATGCGCTGGGGCCATTCCTGAGTGACAAAAATATGCCCCAACTGAGTTGATTTTAGGTGGGAAGGGTAATATCACGGTACATCCTGGGAGTGGACACAGGTTGTTGTGTGGAATGCACAACTCACAGAGGAAGAGTATCACTGGTTGTAGCGATCATGTAAGCCAGTAAATGCAAACTCAAAACAATCCTAGGTAGCAGAAAGGTATCATGTTAATAATGCTCGTGCTACACCATTATGTAAATTATAACAATTTATGGGTAGCAAGCAGGGTCTACGGTAAATCAATTCAGAGGTATCGCACATACGGATAAACAGTAAAAGTAGTAAGGAGCAGAATGTGCAGAGTAACACAGAGGCAGCGACTAAACGTACTCAAAGCAATGCATAAGTAGCAGCCCAAAACAAAATAGAACCGCGTGGAGCAGCGTAAAGAGATATCAAATAAAGAGTTCACATGCAGCACCTGATCAAAGTAGAACATTTCCCAGGTGGCAACGAAGTGCTGTTTAAAGGACATGACGCCCCTGGGTCTGTAGGGGGCTCAGGGCAGCTGTAGGACGGACGGGGGGTTAAACGGGCTGTAGATGAGCCCTGAAAGGGGGGGGGCGACAACATAGCACAGAAGCTAAGGGAGGGCTCGGGTTGCAGGGGAGGCCAGCAGAGGGGCTCAGGGAAAATCTGAGGCTGGAAGGGGGTCAATAGACCACAGTACCAGCAGGGGGGGATTGGGACGACCTAAGAAAGGGTTTCAAAGCAGCACTGAGGCTGGGTGGGTCCGTGGACCGCTCGGAGGGCACGGGACAGGTTCCTGCCTCGGCTCAGCATCATGTGATTCTGGGCAAATCACTTAATATCCTCGTGCCTACCAAAAATTACTGTGTCCTTGTGTAACGTAACTGGTAATCATGCAAAGCGCTCCAATGCCTTCGGGTTGAGTTCGCGCTATATAAATCTGTGTAGTGTTTCCAAATAGGACACCAAGTAGTAAAAATCTGCAACAAAAAATGGGGCACTGAGGCAGTATGGAGGGACAGGGAGGTCGGACCGTTGAGCTGCCGGTTCATACTGTATTACTGGAACAAGAGGAATCCCAGGGCTGCAGCGAACTCGGAGCACTACTGAAGTTGTTGGAGAGGAGGCACATGGGGGAGTGGGGGAGAGAAGCTGAAAGACGAGCAGATACTCACCAGAACCGATGGCCGCAAAGTTTGTTTTCCGCTGTGCCCAAAGTGTCCGAATCAACCGAAGGGAAACAGTCATGGACATACAAAGGGGACACTTCATTACCAAATGAAAGTGATTATTCCAAGATGGCGGCGGGCTCAGCTGAAACTAATTGTTGAAGGTGTGGACTTGGAGGAGATTGTAAAAGGTAAGAAGTGCTACATTCACTAGGAGAAGAGAAGCCTCGAAATGTTGCCGAAAGAGGAAGAAAGAAAGACACTGTGCTTTAAGGTGGCTAGCCTACACGCAGGGTATAATTCTTAAAAATGCACGAATACATCAGTGCACAGGGAAGGAGGGGTTAGGGGGTGGAACGACTAGACTCGTTACTTGTCGCCATAATTTGTGGACCTTCCATGCTCTGTGCAATGCCCTGTCTCTGGACTTGCTCCAGCTCGGCGCACAGAATATTGATTTTGATGCCACCAGGGGGAGGGAGTAACAAGCAGCAGCTGTTTTGAAGCACTTGTGCTTGTGCTGGCCTCCGCCTTGCGGGAGCAAGCAGCGGCGGCGCGAGAGCCATATGTTTTCAATTAGAATGCGAGCCGCTGCTCGCTCCCGCAAGGTGGATTCCAGCACAAGCACGAGTGTGCTTGAAAAGGAGCAGACCGATTTCTAAAGGTCATCTCCTAGAGCAGCGCATGCGCGCTGCCTAGGCGAGACCTAAAGACCTCTACAACAACTTCGTCGACCATCCACCAGATGCCACAGCCGGCCCCCCGCCCCCCAGAGACACCAGCCAGCCCCCCATCTCCAACTGGACACCGGTCACGGCCGAAGACACCACCTCGACCATGAAAGGCATCCACTCGGGGGCCCCCACTGAACCTTTACCCCCTCACATCTACCACAAAGCCGCCGCCATTGCACCCGAACTACAACGCACCATCAACACCACCTTCAAAACAGGCACCTTCCCAGAAAACTGGAAGCGGGCAGAAGTCAGGCCCCTGCTCAAGAAGCCCACAGCTGACCCCACCGACCTCAAGAACTACCGGCCCATCACGCTCCTCCCCTGCACAGCCAAAGTTGCAGAGAAAACAGTCAACAGGGAACTGACACGATTCATCGAAGAGAACGCCATCCTCGACCCGTCCCAATCCGGTTTCCGAAGCAACCACAGCACCGAGACCGCTCTACTCGCCGCCACATACGACATCCGCACCCTCCTGGACCAAGACCACTCCGCAGCCCTTATCCTACTCGACCTATCAGCGGCCTTCGACACCGTCTCCCACCGCACCCTAGTCGCCAGACTACACGACGTCGGCATACAAGGAACAGCCCTGGACTGGATCCGATCATTCCTCATCGGAAGAAGCCAAAGGATCAGACTGCCACCCTTCCTCTCCGATCCCACGAAAATCACCTGCGGAGTCCCATAGGGGTCATCACTGAGCCCGACCCTCTTCAACATCTACATGGCCCCCCTCGCAGCCATCGTCCGACAGCACGGCCTCAACATCGTATCCTACGCTGACGATACCCAGCCCATCCTCTCCCTCACCAAAGACCCCACCACCAAACTCAACTTCCAGAAAGGGATGCAAGACGTCGCAGTCTGGATGACCAACAGCTGCCTGAAGCTCAACGCCAAGACGACAGAAGTCCTCATCCTTGGAACCACCCCTTCAGCATGGGACAACTCTTGGTGGCCGACCGCCCTCGGAAGCCCACCTACCCCCTCAGACTACGCCAGAAACCTCGGCATCGTACTCGACTCATCACTCAACATGAGCCGACAAGTCAACGCCGTCACCTCCAGCTGCTTCAACACCCTCTGCATCCTCCGCAAGACCTTCAAATGGATCCCCCCATAGTCAAGGAAGACAGTCACCCACGCACTCATCACCAGCAGACTGGACTATGGAAACGCACTCTACGCCGGCATCAACAAGTCCCTACTCCGCAAACTCCAGACAATACAGAACACCGCCGCTAGACTCGTCCTCGGCATCCCCCAGCACGAACACATCAGCCAACACCTACGAAGACTCCACTGGCTCCCCGTGGAGAAAAGAGTCACCTTCAAAATCCTCACTCACGCCTACAAATGCCTACACAACGGACCCAAATACCTTAACGACAGAATCAACTTCCACGTACCCAAAAGAAACCTCCGATCTTCCAACCTCGCACTGGCCGAAACCCCGTGCATCCACAGAGCCAGAGCTGGCGGAAGATGCTTCTCTCACATTGCAGCCAAGACCTGGAATGAGCTACCGGCAGACATCAGACACGCGGCCTCCCTGAACACCTTCAGGAAGACCCTCAAGAACTGGCTCTTCGGCTAAACAGATCGGCGGACCCCCTCAGCGCCTTGAGATCCTCACGGGTGAGTAGCGCGCTTACAATTCCCTGATTGATTGATTGATTTATTGATTGAGAAACAGGGAAAAAAAGGGATGAGATGTATAGAGGGTTGAAAGGGTTGATTCCGAGCTACTGTTTGAAGTGGGAGTGAGATGGAAACATAACCCGTGCAAGGCTGATAAAAGTGATAAGCAGGCAAAACTACAAAAGGCAATGCTTAATTTAAGCGGTGTGGCCCAACAACACTTATTTTAGGGGACCAGCACTTATAGTTCCACATCAGATATTTACTGTGACCAATAGAGAGAAAAACACACAAATCAGAAACACAGAGGAGGGGAAAGACGAAATACCATCACAGTGGGAGATAGCAGACACTAACAAGGGTCAAAGAAAGGGGCATGGAGTGTCTGGAAGTGGATTAAAGAGGCAGGAAGTGGATTTAGGACTATCAACCTTGGTATTCGGTGCACCAATGTTTAATTGCACCAGCAGCGGGCTTCTGAGCAGAGCTTTGGGCGCCTGCACTCTTTCTTTTACATATTTAGCACTGACAAAAAGCATTGAAAAATGGTATAGTATGTAATGTTTGAGAAAAAAACATTAAATATTTGTGATGCATACTAGTCTTTATTGATATAACACACAACAGGATGAGGAAGTAGGAAAACTACGAGAGTCATCCAGACATGTTAAACGGAGACATATTGTGAATGTTTCTGCACTTACTACAGCTTTTAAGTAAATGTATAGATACACAAATAATCTAGTCATCTGGGATATCAGATGCCCTGGGTAAATATAGTAAAGCCCCAGAGACCAGAAAACAGCATTGTCTTAATCGAATTTTTTTTTACATTACCGTAAGAACACATGATTAAATCAAACCAAAACAGTACTTGGCATCGTAAAAAAAGTTTGGTTTTCCACTAATTAAATAACATGATTCTATGTAATGTAAACTCAGAGCCATGTTTAACACATAACCCATCCCTCCACAAGAAAGGGTATTGCTGATCTGAGGAGCGCACACTTTGAATATTAAAGTGTACAAGCGTTGTTCTTCTTCCACCTAAGTTATTAGAATAGTCTAGGGAGATAGTTTATATGAACAAACTATGAAACAATTTAAATTGTGCACAAAGTTGTGAAGGCCATAGCAAACAACTTCGTAAATATTAAAACATTTGTAAAATTTGAAACACGAGAAATATTTTTTGATTTTGTTTTTTTAAGGGCAGTTTCCATGGGCATTTGTGCTAAAGGATTTTGCTGCTGATAAGGGCCACGGACTGATTGATGCCAGTCATCTGGAGTGCCCATCCACAGCTCCCACATCCGGCCTGTCCCAACCCACGCTCTTCGCATGCTCCGTTGTCACTTTAAGCAACTCCCTCCTGCCAGGATCTCTGGAGGTCAGAAATCCTGTAAACGCCACCACACACTATCTGGACCTCAACCCTCCCCTACCCTACCAACAGCACCTGCCATGCCCACACTCTGCTTTGAGGTTTTCTTCTGCGTTTCAGTCATGAGATGACCCTTCCTTAATTGGGGAGACATCCTGTGGCTGGAAAACAGCACAGTTGTGCGGGCTTATGTGTGAGGATTAGTCAATTACGTCATCATATTTAATACCGAAAGCAGTGCCAGCACATAAATTAATTTTCACAGACTGACTGCTGTATTAAATATTAATGTCTTCTCATTACTTGTGAACTAATTAAAATGAGTGCCATTTCAGCTTGAATAGTAAGCAGATTTACACTGTCATAAAGAGTGTGTTTGAAATTACACTGATCATATTTGTAATGAGGCAAATTTCACGTGACTGTGGACAGCAGCATACGTATGCTTTACACTGACTGAAGCAAAGCTATTCTCACCTCTGCAAACCAAGGGCTGTCGGTACCACACGGAACTTGCACTCACCTACCACGGATGTCCACCAGTGTCAATTAATAATTCTTTAAAGAGTCCCAGGAAGAATGCTTATAGTGTACCACCAGAGTCATGTTTTATTTAATTTAATTCAGCAGTTTTCATTAAATCATAGAACCTACTTGTATTTTACAACACCCAGTGCTTTAAATGGGCCAGTTCTTGCCGGTACTGAGTATTAGCATTTTTATTTTCTCCCCTTGCGTGCCAGGATATCTCCTTGGACACGGAGAGTTTCTGTACTCATAGGCTTTGATGAGGCTGGTGCTGCGCTCATAAGTTTCCTCAGCAGCACCTTCTGCACGGGTTAAAGTGTGCCTTTCAAACCGAGCTGAAGCCTGGATTTGCTGGTACAAAAGCGCCAGAACAGCAGCTCGTCTCCTGTAGGACACAACAACCTATGTGTGCCGCTGTGGAAGTTATGAGAGGAGGAGTATGGCTGCAGTGTGTTTCCTTTATCTTTTAGAGAGGGTAGAAAGATGACCATGAAACCTAATGGGCATGGGTGTTGGACGCACTGTTCCTGGCAATACAGGTTTTTAGCATGCTTATTATTTTAAATGCCTGCAAATCCTCACCCATCAGCAATTTTAATTAAAGGTATCTGTGTGAAAGAAAATCTCAGCCCTCTCCACCAATTTCCCTGAAAACCTCATAGAAAAACTAAATAAAAGGCAAAATAGATGATTTTTTACGCTTTACAAGTGGCAACTTCTTGGTTCAGATGGAGAACCAGACCTAAACCAATTGCAACAGGAGGATCGACGGTAAGTGTGACACTTTCATACAGTTCTGGATTTTAGCTGGCGAACCTTTGCATTTTGTATTTTATTTCGCATTCTCAGTAAGAGGCTTTAGAAATCCATGCATGCAAAGCGTATATTGCAAAAATCAGGAAGAGATTGAACATGTCACATAGCATGGTGCCATTTGGGGGCTACCAAGCCTCTACTCACATATTTTGTGGGAGTCCACATACATCATGCATAAAACAAATATCAACAATAAACATAATTTTGGCTTTTTATGTTGAATATGGAATCCTTTCAGTGCACTGCTTTTGTTGTAGGCTCTATGCATACATCTAGGCTGTCAGCACAACCTTCTATCTCTGGCATCTGTTTAGATAAGGGAAAAGAGCAATGCTGGCGGAGTATTCATCCTCCACACTGGAGTCCCTGCTGCTGCATGAAGAGAAATAATATGCAGGAATCTAGATTTAAATAAATGCATTCATAATTTAAATAGAATTGCAGCAATAGTATTGATTCCTTAGCATGTCACTTATTGATATACGTGTTAGAAATGGGGGTCTCAAGTTGGCAGAGGTAGGTACCTTTGTCCAAATAGGGACCGTTGCTTCTAGTCAGGGAAAGGGGGATACACACTTTAGATAACCCTTGCTCACCCCCTTGGTAGCTTGGCACGAGCAGACAGGCTTATCCCAAAGGCAATCTGTAAAGAATTTGTACTCAAAACACACCGTAATACAGTGATAACACCACAAATGGACACCACACCAGTTTAGAAAAATAAAGTATCTTTATCTAAACTTAACCAGACTAAAATGACAAAAATCCAACATACAAGTATTAAGAAAAACGACTTTTAAAAGGTTTTAGCAACTGAGTCCATAGAAAACTATGGATGCGTGATTTCTTGCAAAGTACCTGTTGTTGCGACAAAATTCACCAAGCCAAACAGCCGCAGCAATGGGAAGTGTCGAAAAACAAAGAGATGCGTCAATCCCGGAGACCTTCGTGGATGCAATGCAACAGTTCTGCTGGGCACAGGGGAGCGGTGCGTCGGGTCCGGTCTGTAGGGGGAAGAGATGCGTAGATTCTGAGATGACTCCAATCCGCAGGTGATGCGTCGGGGAAAACTTGTCGCACAGGGACGATGCGTGGAAATCTGAGATGCGTCGCAAACAATGCGGCGGCGTCGAGCGGCGCTGCGTCGATTTTTTCAGCAGTGATCCCTCGATGCGGTGATTCTTGCAGGGGCGACAGGCTCTGTGTCTGTTTCCGCAGCGGCGCGGTGATGCGTGGAGATTCTTCTCGCACCACGGCGTTGCGCCGGAAAACTGTCGCAAGAAGAGCGATGCGTTGATTTTCTTGTTGTTATGTTGCTTTCCAGCTCCCAGCAGCAGAAAACCTCCAGAGGCCCCACACAGTCACAGGCACCTCTTGGCAGGTCAGAACTCCCAGCAAGGAAGTTCAGGGGAGCTGGGGGTGCAGTTATTGTGTTCCTGAGACTTCAAAACAGGAGGCAAGTTCTACTCAAGCCCTTGGAGACTTTCCTCAAGCAGGGGACCCAGGACACAGCAAAGTCCTTCTCCTTTCCTTGGCAGAAACAGCAACTGCAGACCAACCCCAGACACACAGCAAGGGCAGTACTTCTCCTCAGTTTCTCCAGCTCTTCTCCTTGGCAAAGGTTCCTCTTGATTCCAGAAGTAGTCTAAAATTCTGGGGTCTGAGCCCCTCTTTTTATACAGTAAATGTCTTTGTTCTCTGAAGGCAGAGAGTGTCTGTGCCCAGCCAAAACCAGTTCTGTCCTCTCTGGTGCAGCTGCCCGGTAGGAGGTGGAGACAGCATTGTGGAAGGTAGACCAGGCCCATTCAGGTGAAAGGAAATCTCCTCCCCTACTCTAAATGCAGCCCAGGTCTATTCAGCCCAGCCCTGACTCATCCAGACTCTCTGGAGCCACTGCACCTCCCCAACAACCCCTGTCACTCCACAGCCAGACAGTCAATACACAACCCAGCAGAGGCAGACTGGATGGCTAAGCAAGAAAATACCCACTTTCTAAAAGTGGTATTTTCAAACACAGAATGCAAAAATCACCCTAACTAAAAGATGCATCTTAACATTCTGAGTTCAGGCATATCAAATTTTATTTTCCTATCTTTTTCCCAGGGGTAGTTATGTTTATAAAATGTTATAAGCAAACTCCCCATTCTATCCTATGGGAACAGATAGCCTTGCAATAGTGAAAAACGAATTTGGCAGTCTTTCACTATCAGGACATGCCACACACACCAGGGCATGTCCTACCTTTCACATCCACTGCACCCTACCCACAGGGGTACCTTGGGCCTACCTTAGGTGTGACTGACATGTAAGAAAAGGGAAGGTTAGGGCCTGGCAAGTGGGTGCACTTGCCAGATCGACATGGCAGTTAACAACCTGCGCACAGGCACTGCAGTGGCAGGCCCGAGACATCTTTTCAGGGATACTCATGTGGGTGGCACAATCAGTGCTGCAGGCCCACTACTAGCATTTGATTTACCAGCCCTGGCACACTTAGTGCACTTTACTAGGGACCTAGTAGTGAATCAAATATGCCAATCAGGGAGAACCAATCATAATAACAATTTACACAGGGAGCACTTGCATTTTGACACTGATCAGCAGTGGCAAAGTGCCCAAAGCATCTAACCCAGCAAAAATGAAATCCAGCACAGCATCAGAAATACAGGAGGTAGAGGCAAAAAGTCAGGGGAAACCACGCCAAAGATGCCAAGTCTAACAACGTGTTATAGAGCTGATGTACCTGTCCAATGGCCAGCTGTGCATGTGTAAGAGAACGTGTGAGAGCTAAAAAGTAAAAGCAATGGACTGTGATAATGAAAGGTGGCACTTGTGTGTTTGCCTGAAACTAAATGTGATTCGGAGAGTATGAAATGGGCATTTAAGTTTGTGAGGGGGTGAGTGTGTGTGAAAGGTGGCAAATGCATTTAGACTTTTTCAGCGTGTAGGGAATGTGTGTGTTAACAGTCTGTCTCCATCTTTTCTAGAGAACATTTTGTGATGTTCTGTGATGAATTTGTGAATTTCTTAAAGAAAATGCCAGCTTTGTGAACAAATGATACAGCAGGTTTACCATTCTGAAGACAAATGTAGAGGTGAGGGAGCCAACAAATCTACCGGGAGAGCCAAGCCAAGAGCCCTTGCACAAGCCAAGCCCTGAATACGTTTGCAATGTAAATCATCCAACAATCATCATGTAAAATAGGATAAAGTCTCTTCAAATTTAAAAAAATCATATTTTTTTAAAATGCAGTAGCTTGGAAATTAATAAGTCGAATTATAGGTTGACTGAGAGGTAATGAAGAAAAAGGGGGCTTAGTAAAACAAAATATTTGCCTGAGATCACAGAATTTGGTTAAGTGGGGAAGCCAGGTTTCACACCAAGTATTCTTGTTTTTCTTTGTACATATCAGCCATTAAATGAGTATCTGTCTCTCCTTTTTCCGTCAAATGTTAAAGCTTTGTTTTTAACTTTGTGTATAAGAGTGCAGAGAGTGTGGAAGGCAGGAGCCACATGAAAGCTCGGCTCAATTTGGGATTGAGGTTCCAAGAGAACCTTGAGCTGAGCCAGAGCCTAGCATCTGGCTCGAATCCTGGCTCGACCTTTAACCTCTTCCATGTGTCGGACGGCCCCCGGCCGTCCGACGTCACGGTGCTCGTGTGCGTTGGACGGCCCCCGGCCGTCCAAACTGCGCACGCGTCAAATTCCGCCGCACCGCGGCAATATTTGCGCCGCATCGAAGGGGTTAGTGGCTCACCTACCTCTAGACAAACGTATTTTAAAAATGGCTACTAATGAGGCCAATGTTAGTTTTATTAATTGGGCAAGGGTTAAAGGTTGGCAGCAAAAAGTGGGTGCAGTCACAAAGAGCAAAGTCTGAACTTTTTATTTTTGAAACACTGCCCCAAAGAATTTGACAAGACAAATGTTATAATAACTTTATTCTGCTTTGCTTAACAGATCACAAGAGGCTGCAATTCAAAATAGTACCTGGTACAGAGATCTGTGTCAATCCAGTAATTTACCGGGTACAATGGCACTTTAATAACTCTGATGGTTAATGCACTTGCTGGAAATATCTGTGTGCATTCTAATTAAAGGTTCGACTCAGCATAAAATGGCATAGAGAATCAATGTGTCTGCTGTAAAGTACAGCATGAAAGAGGCAGATCACAGACTTGTGACTTGTTTTTGTCTAGAGAGCTCAGTTGGTTACTGGTTTTTTTATTGTGTTACATGCAGGTCACAAGTTAGAATCTTTTTCCTATAGCTTAGTGACTTATGATCCTGAATCAAGCACATGCATACAAACTACAAGGCAAATGTTTGGAAACTTGCAGTTTTTTCCTCAATATTTTATTATTCTAAGGTTGTTAAAAAGGTTTACTCAGGTTAATATTCAGCACTTATTTGTAAGTACTATATAAATGGTTATTAGTGTAATAACTTATAGACAGATACATTAGACAAGTGGTTCTAAAACTGTGGCCTTTGGGCCCTGACACATGACATTCCCAGGGGGTCTGCAGGCAGCGTTTTGAAAAACACTGCAAAGTTCCTTGTATATTCAGAAGTTTTTGGGCAACAATGAAAGTGTCGAGATGATTCCGGTGATTAATGTACCTGCTGGAGTGAGATGGGAGTTGTGTCTAAGTAAGTAAGTAGTAGGCTTATAGAGCGCACGAATGCCGAGGCGTCTTGGCGCTATAGCAGGAAGCTGGTTTAGCAAAGGAGGAGTGTCTTACTTCTGCCTGGTAAATAGCCATGTCTTCAACAATTTCCTGAACCGAGGTCTGGAGGGTTGTAGTCTGATGTCGTCTGGTAGTTCATTCCATAACTTGGACGCGGGATATGTCAGGCTTCTACCACCCATCTAGCCCTTTGTATTCTAGGAATCTGGACTAGATCTTTGTTGGCAGATTTAAGATTACGCCGAGGAATGTACTCCTGGAATAGTTTCTGTACGTCTGCTGCTCCTCCACCAAACTGGGCTTTGTGTACCAGGCACAGAGCCTTAAATTCAATTAGCTGTTGCACCTGCAGCCAATGAAGTGATTTAATGCTGCTGGAAATGTGAGGATACTTTGGAATGTTTAGCAGCATTCTCGCTGCAGCATTTTGCAAAGATTGTAGTTTGGACAGTTGGTGCTTGTTAATGCCCAGAAAGAGGGCATTACAGTAGTCAATCCATGAAGAGATCAAAGCGACCACAACTGATTTCAGTAGTTCCGGGGGAATAAAGGAAAAAAAATTCCGTAGGACTTTTAGTTGAAAAAAGCAGCCTGATTTAAGCGGATTAATTTGGCCTACAAAACTTAGTTGATTGTCCAGCAAGATTCCCAAGTTCCTGACCTTTCCTTCGGGTACTGGGCATTGACCTGCCTCCACTGGCCACCACTCATGGTTCCAGAGCGGTGCCCCAGTCCCAAACTCCATCACCTCTGTTTTTCCTGTATTAAATTTAAGGTAATTCGGGTGCATCCAATCCATAATATGTTTTAGACAGCCATGAAATTTCCCAGCCACGGAATCCGCACTTGAGGAGATGGAAATGACAAGTTGAGTGTCGTCAGCGTACAACACCAATGAGAAACCTTGCCCCCTGGTCATCTCAGCCAGAGGTGTCACATAGATGTTGAAAAGTGTTGGGGACAAGGCTGACCCCTGGGAAACTCCACAGGGGAGGGAAAATCTCTCTGATTGATAGTTGTCTCAGCACACCCTCTGTTCCCTTGCCACGAGGATTGAGGCCAGAAGACTAAGAGCCTCCTCATTGATTCCTATTGCCTTCAGCCTTTGAATTACTACCTGATGGTTCACGAAATCGAATGCGGCTGAGAGGTCTAGTAGGATTAGAATGGCCTTTCCTCCGCCATCAAGTTGTCTACGTATTTCCTCGGTGGCCATAATTAAGTCTGATTCAGTGGAGTGCTGTTGTCTGAAGCCATGTAGGGAATGGTGTAGGGGGTTATTAAGCTCCAGGTAGCCCATTAAATCTTGATTCATAGATTTTTCCAAGAGTTTTGCCGCTAACGGTAGACAAGATATGGGCCGTTAATTTTCGACCACATAGGGATCCAAGGAAGTTTTTTTTAAGATTGGCCTAATACATGCCCTTTTCAAGAAATGGGGAAGATTCCCGATCTCATGATGTTATTCAGAAGTGGAGCAAGTTGGTTACTGATCTTATCTGAGACCAAATGTATTATAGCCGGCGGGCAAGGGTCTGTTGGAGACCCAGATTTTGCTGCTAATAGCAGATCACTTGTTTTATCCGCTGATAGAGGGGTAAAACTGCTCAGCTGACTTGCCATGGTTGGTCTGTTTAAGTTAGCTGGCTCAGGTGTACTGATATTACAGGAGTTCGGGAATTTCCCTACCAGTTCGTTGTAGAGCAGTTGGAGTTTAGTCTGGAAGAAGCTTGCCATCTTGTCGTAAAGACTTTGGTCAGGTACAAATTTATTTTCTTGGTTTAGTTTGGATAACGCCATGACAGTCTTGAAAAGCTCTCTTGAGGAGTTTTTAGCCCCCTCAATTTTGCTAGTAAAGTACTTCCTTTTTGCATTTTTGATAGCTTCCTTATACTCCTCTAAGGCGAGTCTATAGGGAAGTTTGCTCTGTTCACTATAAGCTACCCTCCAGACCCTCTCTAAGTGTCTAGTGGCAGCTTTGACTCATCTGAGGTAGCGCTGAAGAGAAAGTGTACCATGCATTTCCAAAAATAATATTTTGTGTGCATAGCTCAATGGGATACTGCTTTTGTCACAGAGATTCTTTTGTTACTGTGCTGTTCATAAGTTACAATCGCAATCTAGCACAGTGAGCTATGAACTGCCATCAAAGAGCTGCATGGTACAAATCCGTAAATTATGTTTTTTTCCAGTCTTTCATTATCCTGATGCTGCTAAAAAGATTTGTTTGGGTAGAAATAAATTCTTATTAAAGTCAAAGCTAACCACTGTGTTATTTTCGGAATCTTGAGTTTGTGCTTCTGCAGACCAAGCACTCTTAAAAAATGTGTGTGAGTATGGATGATATGTGAATCCTTGACTCCTACACCTTGTAGTCCCCTATGCCTTATGTAACATTTTCTTTCCACTGATTTACACACGTCTGATTCATTGTCTCTGTATGTGTGTGATGTAAAGTGCTCGGACACCTTACACTGGTATGAGAGTTGCAATAAAATAAACGAAATACATGTGACAGAGGGGCTATGGAAAGATGAGAGGCACTGTTGGAGGGTGATAGTGAGGAAATCATTGATGAGCCCCAACAAAGATTGTCGTATCCTGGTGCACAGTCAGGTCATCATTTACTATGCTTTAAAAGCTAAAACAATTCAATATATAATGTCAAATGTGCTGTAGAATGCACCTTTTTTCCCCAAATTTTCTTGGGGGGAGAGCCCCCCAAAGCACCCTTTGTAGTGGTCAGGCTCACTCGCTGCACTTGGTGTGCACCGTACGGGGACTGATCTGGCATTTGTGAGGGCTGCTTTGGGTTCCCAGTCCAGCCCTGGCAGGAGCAGGAGCCTCTTACCGTGAAATAAAACCAAACATTGAAAAGTTAGTTGCTGAGATGTTGCACCAACCTTCCCATTAACATTTTTCGATTTCTGCAAATATTTTCAATATTAAATAATAAAATCTGTAGTAATTTGAGTATTTGTTTGGTGTGCACTTGTTTGTGTATTGTTTGCGATTACTGTTTTAATGTTTGAAATTTAAACCGTACAAATTGCTTGGGGGTCCCCGGCTTCCAGTAGTGACTCAATGGGGGTCCTCAGGAGTCAAAAGGTCGGTAACCATTGCATTAGACATTCTTACAATGCATGCATATTTTAGCATACAAGGCTTAGAAAGGTAAAAAACATAGCTCTGCCCCTTGCCCCGCCCTTATGTCCGCCCAAACTCCACCCACAGTCCACTGCTGCTTTGCTGCATACCTGCACTTATTTTTTTCTATTTAAAGCACTGACTACACCACTCTCTTCTGAGATACAGGGCCTTACTTTGACAGTATTTGCAAAATGGGACTGTAAATCTAAGGAGAGATTCACAAGTCATTACAGGCGTACTCAGAGGCAGTAAATTAACGCATGCAGAATTTTCACTACAAGGAAAATACTGCTTTTGAAAATATAATGGTAGTAGGCATTTGCACATTTATTTGCTTTTTGTTTCTCTTTGTGGAAAATAATTCTCTGCATTAAGAAACCACTTCAGATATACATGTTTTCCTTACAATTTCCAACAATGGAAACTCACTTGCTCCTGTGCTTGACAGGGGTTCACATGCATGTGTTCCAGACTGGTAGCGTTCTGCATGGAATGTCTAGGGCTCCCGATTTTATGGCATTTATTTTTTTACATTCCTGTCTGTATTTATCCATATTTATTTTTTGCCAATTTTATCTGTATTTATCCATATTTATTTTGTGTTTTGTGGAAAAAAGGAAGCTGAAACTGGTATATTTTCACATTTATTTAACCCATACATATGCACTCATGCTTGAATGCCTGCCAGGTTTCAGTGATATGAGCACCCAAAGAAGATAAAACAATGCACTTATATGAAAATATGCAGATTTGAGTATCAAACTTGAGCACATCTACTGCTGTTTAAGCCTCATTACTAAAATTCCTTTCTTTTTTAACCCTCTTATTGGCCTGGCAGTCATGGCGGAGAGTATTTAGAATCACGCAAAAAGCAACCCAATTTCCAATTTTATCCACATTTAAAAATAAATACATAAAATAAAATAAATGTTTTTTTGTCTGTATTTATCTGTAAAAATCAGTAAAAATGGAAAACAAAGCCTTAAATATGTCATACCCACAAACATACAAGGTTGTGGGTGCTCACCTATCTACCCTTAACAATTGCACCCAGTCGAGTTGCACCAGCTTAATCCTGAATGGATTCATCTGTGTTTCATTACAATGCATCCAATTCTCCTACATCCTCTGTCCATTTTCCCTTCACTTCTCTAAGTTAAAACCCTGTATTCTTTAATTAAATACTTATATCTACTTTTACTAAAATCGAGCAGTAAAGTCAAGCAGCTCACATACTCCTTTCGCTACACTTTTCCATGTTTGAAAAAACATTGATGTTAATTGCACCTGTGATGTAAAAAAAAAAAACATAATGAGCTACTTGTGCATTATTTTCCCATGATGGCATTGTCATACCACTCAGCCTTGTGAGGCAGGCGGATTACACAAACCTTTTGTGTCTAGCTCAAATGGATGAAAATATACTGGATAATGTGCATTATAACTTGCATTATTTGCCGCACAATTTAGAAATCCTTGTTACATAATTTGTTCCTCCATGCTGAATAATCCTAGTAGCACTGACCATGATAAAGCTCTATAGTGGGCTTTGGGGGCTGTCATTGTGATGATGCAACCCATACTTCACAGGGAACAGTGAATATTTTCAGTATTTCTCTCTCCCCTTTGAAATATGTTTGTCTGCCACAGCATTTTGTGTAATATTAGCACCCAAACATATTATATAAATAGATATATGAAACAAACCAATTAGTACAAGAATACTAAAATACTCAGGGTCATTTACTGCATGGCAGGGCGACCTGCAAATTACTGGGGCAGTGGAGTCACCAGCTCTGATGGCCCAGCCACATCAGATCGACCATATTTTAATTTTCCCCTAGGGTCACTGGCTTCTTTCCATGGAAGATGCTTTTGCCAGCCTGTGTGCCATAGCGCATGGTCACTTTTGTTGTTTTCAAGTGTTAGACCCAGTGGTTTCCAGCTTGCTGAGAAGCATCAAAACCAGTCAGAATCCACCGCTCTAGATAGGATGAGTACGATACATGTGTCAGATAACCTGTGCTCACCCTTGGATAGCTTGGATCCGAGCAGTCACGCTTATACTCCAGACCCAATTGTGAAGTATTGGCACATTACTACCCTCGCAACACACTGCGTACGCCACAAAAAAAGACTCCACACTGTATGTATAAAACACTGGTCTTTGTTTTACACACATACTGAAATCAAAATGAGATACAAATTTTATATACACTTTACAGTTATATGCAATTGTCAAACTTTCCCATTGAAGTCAAAACGAGATACATGCTGTATATACACTTCACAGTTATATGCAATTGTCGAACTTTCCCATTAACAGAATGGTCAAGCAATGACAGGTCTTTGACTATGCATAATGACCCAGCCTCTCAGTCACTTAACTACAACAGCCAACGATACACGTTGCCCCTGCTGGCGCCCTGTTGACTAGACAGTCAGAACCACCTAAAAGGAAAAGAAACAGTTACTTAGTTTCATCCTTCTGGATTAGACCTCCAGGTGCCCGGTGGAACCTGCACAAGTGCAGGATCTCTATCCGACAAAAGGTTATGACCCAGGAAGCTGGCGCACTTCCAAGTCTGGGGAAATGTTTTCCCTCAGGTGAAGGTGTGAACTGTAGTAGCTCCCGACACTCAGCATGAGGTGACAACAAGGCACACAAAAACCCTCAGGCCTCGTCACGATGTTCTCCACAACAAATTACCTTGTGGCATGTCCAGAGAGAGGGGGTGAGCGACCTCGGACAGAGGCTATGAAGTCAGACACTCTCATCCTCCTGATAGGGAGGTCGAAGACCATATCAGCTACTGGCTCAGGTTGCCCCAACACCCCTTGGACACCACCCGCTCTGGAGTACAAGCAAGCACAGGTCCCCTGGTTGCAAGCACGGTTCCCTCGGACTCTGCAAGCTTCCCTAGCACTCCTCAAACTCCTCATGCCCTGGCACCTCCGATGGGCTGCTGATCTTTACGAGCGCACTCCTCTGCACAGTGTGATGGCGGTGTAAGTCAGGACGGTCTTTGTCCCAAACAGCGATCAATTCCACCTGTCTCCACCGCACCCTGTGCAGTCGTTACAATCTCGTGGAAACAGGGAGATCCTTTGTGTCCCTGGTATCTCATGGACAGGAGGCCAGCCAACCAGCCCTTGGAGAGTACTTAGGGATCCGGGCCACAACAGTTGGCACATGGCTGCAGGTGAGCAACTTCCAGACAAAATCCACCAAGTGATACTCCCATTCCTGGAGCACAACAAGCTCCAGACCACCACAAGTCTGCAGATAATCAAGTTACAGTCTGTGCTGCCCAAATGATTCCTCGTATCAATGTCCCAGGGTCAAAGCAGCGTAGTATGGTTCAAAATCCAAAAGTGCCTCTACTTTCAGAGGCCAGAGCCCCAGTAGTTATACCCACAATGGCCTTTGAAGATAAGATTACTTAAAAAGGCCACCTTTGAAATGCACAGGCCCTCTCTAAATTTTGTCCTGTCTGCCATCCCACCCTGGGAGGTTTGATCACTATCTTTACTGGGGCCAAGACCCTGCCCCTTGGAATGCAGGTGCCAAATCCACCCCCACGTAACTGTCCCAGAAAGACCCCTCAGAAACAGAGGTCCGCAGTTTCCCCTTGAGCCCCTAGTTTATGGCCTTCTATCAGGAATGCAAAGATGTAGCTGTCCCCCAGCACCCAGATGTGCACTGGAGACAGGCCGACAGGCACATAGAGCCATGAGCATTGAAATGCCCACTTACCCAAAGTGACATTTCCATACACTTAGGGGTCGATACCGATTCGGGCCGGAAAACGTACCGACCGACTCGGAGCCGGAATTCATTCTGACCGACACGTACCGGTGCAGCCCGACCCGCAAAGTACGATGAGAAGCGTGCAAAACCCGACCGACTCGTACGGAACACAAGCCGAACGACCGAGCCGCGCGGAAAACAGCAATCCGGCCGGAAAACCACGCGAATCGAACCGACCGACACGCACCCGGAACAATCCCGAACGAAACGTACCCGCGAACTCCTACCCGCCAAGTACGATGCAACGCGTGGAAAACACGACCGAGTCGCACGGAGGACAAGCCGTACGACCGACACGCATACAAAACTGCGAGCCGAAGCAACCCAAAACACCGCGACCGACGCGTACGCAGCATAGAAAACAGCACAAACACAGCGTGAACGACTCGGAGAAGCTCGTACGAGACAACTGCAGGGTCCGACTCGGTCACAAGAACGTCTCCTACATGCACAAAAAGTACAAAGGGAAAACACACAAAAAAGGCCAAACAAGCAATTACAAAGCCAATAAATACTGGGGGGGCAGGGAACAAAGACACACCCACAACTCCACCCATATAAAGGACACAAATCCCTACCATGATCCTTTGCAAATTCAAATTACCTGCCAGCACTCAACAGACAGCAACCACACACCCACAGCTCATCCATCACACAAGCCACACACCATCAGCACCTCAACAAATAGCACCCTCACATACACCCAGCAAAACACACACTCACACACCCTCACCTGCACACCAACACACACATCACTCACCATCACCACCCATCACCATGCCCCCAAAGAAGAATCATAAGTTCCTAGATAGTGAATTGGAAGTCCTGGTAGATGAGATCCTCAGGGTAGAGCCACAGCTGTTTGGTACACTGGTCCAACAGACACCCATGTCGCAGAAAACCAAGATGTGGGAGAGGATCGTCGACAGGGTGAACGCATAATCACCATGTTTGCGCACAAAGGTAGACATCCAGAACAGGTGGTATGACGTGCGCAGGAGGGTCAGGGAGCTGTTGAAGAAGAACTACCTCTTGAGCCAACACACCGGCAGTGGCCCTCCTGCCAAACCAGAATACCTCAGGCCCTGGGAGGAGAAGGTGCGGGCCATCCTACCACCAGTGAGCGTATATGGACTAGAAAACATCCCAGAGCCTGGTGAGTACACAACAAATGTACACAATATTGTGCGACAATACACACACATCACTGTCAAGAGGAGAGCCAAACCATGCACCCTTAGCAAATACACAGCAACCAGAACAGAATCATCCCAAAATGTGTATGTCAGTCAGATAAACACAACACATGCCATCTCATAGTGACATGTAACTGTCATCACATGTACAAACACAACTACAACTACAGCTAGGCAGTGGCACAAATATAACTAACAAACACATCCAGACATGTAGCCACCACTACAACACCACCTCACAGTGAAGCCCACTGAAAGGAAGGAATTCTGTGTATGCTGGGCAAGTCAGTGTAGCCAATAGCATCATGGGAGTCGTAGTCACAGATATTGCCCACCCTCACAATGCGCACATCAACACCACCATGAACCATGCTCACATCACAGGGAGTGGAAAACAACTGACAAGATGGCTGACACTGGCTACTGCTGTGGGGAGCACAAGGTCCTGCTGGCAACTGTGCACCAACCAACAGCAGGACACCACTGACTGACATCCTGAAAGACAACTTGCACTCCCTGCAATGGAAGCACGTTCCATGGTGGGATATCTGGCTGGGTGGGAAGGAGGACTGACAGCCCTGACCATAGTTACCAGCAGCGTTTCTCACACACACCCCTAACACAAACTCCACACAACTCACCTGGGAGAATGCATTGCCTCACACTCCAATCAAATATCCCACAAAGAACCACAACCCTGGGTCATGCTGAGTGAAGCACAGGGACACACATGGGACTTGTAGCAAAACTAACCCCAGGATAACACTGTCAGCCATCTTGTCAGCACAGGCACACAACCCCACAGGGAAGCAGAGTCAAAAGGAAGGAAGCATGGGCATGCTGGGAAGGGGGGTGGAGGCAATAGCATGATGGGAGTGGTAGTCACAGCTCAACATCCCCCACCCACATGGCCCAGCAAGCTCACACTCAAGCATGCACACCTCACAGAGAGTGGAAAGCCCCATCAAAGATGTCTGACACTGGTGCTCTGTTGTGTGGAGCACGAGGCCATGCTGGGAACTGGCCACCAACCAACAGCAGGACACCACTGTCAGCCATCTTGCCATTGCTCTCACACTCACACAGTGAAGTCCACCCAAAAGCAAGTAAGTATGGGCATGCTGGGAAGTGGGGTGGAGGCAATAGCATGATGGGAGTGGTAGTCACAGATATTGGTCACCCCCACAACTGTCCCATCAACACCACCCTGAACCATGCGCACATCACAGGGAGTGGAAAACAACTGACAAGATGGCTGACACTAGGTACTGCTGTGGGGAGCACAAGGCCCTGCTGGCAACTGTGCACCAACCAACAACAGGACACCGCTGACTGACATCCTGAAAGACAACTTGCACTCCCTGCAATGGAAGCACGTTCCATGGTGGTGATGGAGCAGGGTAAATATAAAAATTTTAACCTCCTAATATTTTCGTATAATATTAATAAACATGTTCGTTCAAGTAAATAACCAACAAAGTATGTAAAGGGTTAAGGATAACACGCAGTTTAATGTGCGAAGTAATGAACTAATAATTGTTTACGTTTCTAACCTAACATAATATTTTGCGTACTAAAATAATAATAAAATGCATGATTTGTGCTTTGAATAAAACGTGTGGTTGCAAAATAAAGCGATGGTAAGTAAGGGACAGCTTTATATGTTGCTTCTGCTAGGTAATACCTAATTGGGGTACGTAGAAAGACGGGAGGGAAACAAAAGGGTTTATATTTCATTGTTTTAATAACATTTTGTTTTCTTTAGAAATAGTGCGCTTAGGCCTGCCGAGCAGCAATATAAAATGGCCGCGAGATACTAGAGTGCGCATGAGCGGATGCGACCATGTGATAGAGGAGAGAGGCTGTTGTAAAGGGATGATCACGTGCTGATGCCGAGAGGCTAAGATGAAAGTATGGTCAAGGCTGCCGTGACCCTTCTGAGCAGATGTGTGCCAAGATGATCAGCAAGAAGCGTGAGAAGACTGGTTGAATCAATAGAAAGAACTCTATTATATAAATTGTTGAGGAAAAGAAACAATTTGGACTGATCGAAACGGATGAGCAAGTGCATGAACTGTGGGAAACGATGCTTGCATGGACATTCCTCACGGAACTAGTTAAGACCAGGAAGTTTGATTAAAATGTATAGGGACCTGAGTTTTGGACCAATGAGAATGAATCGCGCCATGTAAGAAGAAACATCTTATGCTGTAAGCTAGAATTAGGGTATAAGAAGACCTACTCTTGGTGGGAGGGGTTAGGAATGCTGCGGGATGCTGCGGGAGATGCTGAAGAAGTTAGATGCTGTAGATGGGAGAGTTTGCGGTTGCTGATGCTGACGAGCTGATGCTGCTGCTGTGATTTTCCTTTTCCAGTTGAGTATAAGATACTGCTTTAGGAGAACTAGCATTTAATAAGATTTATATTAGAATTATTAGGATTTTCCCGAGAGATAGATAGGTTGATCTATAGAGTTCTTAGTATGATAACCTCATTTTCGGTCTAATAAAAGTGTCATGCAATTACAACTATTCTTATATTGATGATAAACGCAATGATCTGAAAAATAAATTAATCTTGAATTTCCTGCATTCAAAACTTTATATAAACTTTATTATTCTTTAAACAAATGACTCAGTGATTTTCTTTAGCATAATGATTAATAATGAATTGGTAAAAGAGTTCATTGTGATTGAGCTGGTCTTAATCACCATCAACTGATTCCTACTAGTTGGTCCATCGACCAATGAGCGGAATACCTTAAAAGTAAATGAGAATTATTGTATTATTATAAAAGAGGTATCCCGTCTCCTTCCAGCGAATCGTTTTTCTCCTAGGTTTCATGTCGGAGGAAAATCCAGGGAAACAAATGAGTAAGTGAATGTATATGCGGTGTTATGGGCCCCACCGTCATATGGATATAGTGTGTGTGTTTTGGAGAAATAATTGCACCTGGATGACCAAAGCATATTAGGAGAAATTATTTTTATTATAAGCGCTGGATCAGATTTCTTGGTAGCAGAGTTATGGTTACTATAGATTAGTTTGGTGATTATTGATTTTTGATTATAGATTATTGATAAGTTTATGTCTAACACTTTTTGTTGAGTCGCGTTATGTTATATGTAAGTTTTCACGCTTCCGGGAAGTAGGAAGTGGAACACGTGTGGCAAGAGAAGTCGCATGGAATTTTACACTGTCTGAGTTCAATTTGGTAATAACACAGGTTGTGTTATTTAGGGATATTTTGCATATAAAAGGTGTGTAAGTGAAATAGTGATCAGGTTTCTTGTGAAACTCTGGCCTTAATTCTCAGGAGCAGTATAGTCTCCACATGTGTTTTATCCCCAGAGAAACGGGTTTACCGTTTGCTTGAAAGAAGGGTAAGGTAGAGGGAAGTGCTACTTTATCGACGAAACTGAAAGTTCTGTGGTAGGATAGAGGTAAGCGCTGCCTACTGGAAAATACAGAATTCTTGTGTGAATGGTCAAAGCTATCTTTTCGGTTTAGCGAATCAGACAATGGAAATGTGGATAAAATGTTGTAACTAACAGGAATTGTTGAAAAAGAAATTGCCGATAAATTTTGTAAAGGAGGGGTCAAGAGCAGAAGTGACGTAGACAAAAGCCGCGCTGGGATTGGACAGTGCGCTAGTCACATGAGAACAGGAGCGAAGTGACGTAAACAAAAGCCGCGCTGGGATTGGACAGTGCACCGTAGACAGAAATCGCTGTGATTGGAGTGTTGGTGTGAGTCGCGCTAGCATTGGTTGAAATAACGCATAGGGAACAGTATTGAATTGCGGATTGTTTTAAGGAGAAAAAGGTTGTGAATCATGTCGTACTATGAATATGGAAAAGAGAAAACGTCTTGGATGTCGAAAGTTAAGAACTTTTTTAAGAAGGACAAAAAGGTAATGACTAGAGAGGGACAAATAATTCCTCCGTCGAAATCACCAGCTTCACATATGATGCTGAAATATGGATATCATACATGCATTTGGTTAGAAAATTGGACAAAATACACAAAGAACGATGGAGCATTGGCTTTTCCTGAGAATGGTTCATTTAATGTCGCTGTATTACGGAACTTGAGAGAAAAGATGGTAATGTTAGAACCTAGACCTAGACCGACACAGTTTGAAGCTTTAGCGGAATGGGAAGATGAGATGTATGAACAAGAGAGATCCAGAGGATTGAAGAATCATGAGTTTATACCAGGAAGGTTGTGGGGAATAAATCATGAGGACAGAGTAAAGCGTTGGAGATACGCTAACATGGCAGGAGGTTTGTTTCCAGCTTTTGCGGTTGAGGAAGAAGCAAAGAGAAAGTGTACTGAGAAAAGAAACATGTAGTGGTAGAAAAGTATGTGTATGGTGGTAGTGAAACGGATGACGAATTGCTGGAAGATATTTTAAATAGAAACCCACCTCCATACCAACAGACTTCTGTAGTGGTGACACCTAATGCACCACAAATGGAAACTGGGAGGAATAAAAACCTGAACGAAGAAATGAAATAAATAGGTCACAAGAAACATTTAAATTTACACAAAATGATGAGACAGAAAGTGACAATGCAATTGAACTAGCAAAAACGACAAAAGAATTGACTGAGAAAATAAGAGAATTGACAAAGAATATGGAAGCTCTAACTGTACCAGTAACGATAGGTCCAGTAATGCCAATTTTTGAAAATCAGAAAATAAATGAACATTCTTTGGTGATTCCCATGAATTCGCATGTGCAAAGAAAAAGAGAAGGGATGGAACTGAATAATGAAGGTGCACACAATTCGGCTAGTACGTGTAGACCAAGTCCACCTACAAATTTGACGATAAATGAGAGTGAGGTTAGAAGAATGCCTATGGTGACAGAGTCCGCATCATGAACACCAGAAAGAACCAGTGATTGGATTGAGTTAAATAGTACACCTGTAGGTCCGACTCCAGAAGAGTTAAATGAATGGATGAAAGCACTAAAAGCAAAAGAACCAGAAGAAAAATCATTAGATGTAATTAGGTTAAAAATAGACATGGAAGAGTTGATTTTGGGAACAATTGGAACGGAAAAACTAAAGAATTATCAGGATGATGAGATTATGTTTTTGTGTAAGAGTCTTACTTGGAGAGCTAGAAATTTACATGACAAATTGGAAGAGATTGCAGGTGAACTAGGAGTGGAATTTGTGAAAGTGAGGACGTTGCAGAAACCGTACAGGGTAGATTTTTGTGAGAAAGACATAGAAAATTTGAACACATCAGGAAGAATGACCCAGATAAAAGAACTGATTGTTTTATTGAGAAAGTGGGGTGATGTGGATAGATGGAGAAATAGATGGACAAAGAGGAATGAGAAAACAACGGATAAAGCATCTTTGGCTTTTGCAATGACAGATAAGGAACCAGTTACTAGAGAGTACCCAATGAGAGAAACACCAGGTGGTAGTTATGTGCATGTTCCATGGACCAGACAGGATATACTTTCATTTACAAATGACTTCCCAAAATTGAGAGAGAAACCAGTAGAATGGTACAGACAAGTGGAGAGATTTGTTAAGGTGTCAAAAGTGCTGTGGATAGATCTAGATGGATTGTTTGACATAGTAGTGCCTGCTGATTTATGGACAGAATGTAAGATTACAATTGACTGGCCAACTGTAGAATATCCAAGGGATGCCAAAACAGGAGCGCCAGGTCCAGAAGTGATGAGGAAAATCAGGTAGTTACCTTTTTGAAGAATAAAATTCCACCAAAAGAAACAGATTGGGTGAAAATAGACAGAACAACACAGGAAAGCAAAGAATCAGTGCATGCGTACTATGAGAGATTGTTGTTGGTTTTCAAACAGTATAGTGGTTATGAGACGCTAAGTGAGAAGGACATGAGTCACTTTGTATATAGGTTTGTGTATGGATTAACACCGGAGATAAGTGAAAGGATTAAGCAGCATTTGATAGGGTGGCAGAATAGCACAGTGGATGAGGTTTTGAGATATGCTAAGTATTGCAGTGATGAAATTGAGAGTAAACAGCGTAAATTGAAAGAAAAAGCCATGTGGGCACAGGTGAAAGTTGCAGAGAAGCAAGAAGCTCAATTGAATAATACTAGAAGTGAAACAGTACAGTTTAAATCCCGACCTAATATAGGTAAAGGAAAAGGACAAATGAGCATAGATGAGGCGAAGAAAAAGTGGCCATGCCACAATTGCGGAAAGCTAGGGCATTGGAGAAACGAGTGTAAATTTCCTCCTAAACCTAATGTAGAAAATCAATCATTAAATTCACAGGTGCAGAGTGAGGTAGTTACTCAACAAGGTCAGGTGCCACAACCACCACTTCCCAAGAGTGCTAATCAACAGAAATACAGTGCAGAAACAGGATTCTACGGAGGAGAACAGGTAAAACAGTTGTCACGTGCAGCTGAAATCTCACAATATTGGTTACGACAGAGTGAAGATGAGTCGTATGAAAGCTCATGACGGTGTCTGAAAGAGAGGGAAGAGTGCGTGCTTGGCGCAACTCTAGAGGTAGATCAGTCAGATCCATTTGTGGATGGAGAAGTGAATGGTGCAAATATAACATTCCTTGTTGACACTGGAGCTACCCGTTCTACTGTTAGGTCAGTGGAAATTCCAAATCTTTCTCTCTCAGGTGAACATATACAAGTGGTTGGAGTTTCCAATCAGCAAATTGAAACGCCTCTTACTAGATTAGTAAAGGTAAGAATTGGTCCATTTAGTGAAATGCACCGATTTGTGGTGTGTGATTGTAGTCCCGTTAACCTTTTAGGACGCGATTTATTGTGTAAGATGAATTGCACAATTTATTGTACTCCAGACGGAATTGCATTTCAGACTCCAGATGAGGATGTGCTGTACAAAATGACAATGGTAAATTTAGAACCAGAAGTAAATCGTTTGTTTCCTGTATTTGATGCAGAGAAAATCCCAAATGAGTTGAAAGGGACACTAAAAGAAGAAGTGTGGGACTTGACAGGAGAAGATGTAGGATTAATGAAAGGAGTAGATCCCGTAAAAATTTCAGTAAAAGAAGGAACGAGTTACCCAAATACGCCCCAGTATAAATTGACTCCAGAAATAATTGAAGGAATAACGCCAGTAATAAATAAAATGATTGAACAAGGGATTCTAAAAGAAATCATGAGCAGTCCATGTAATTCGCCAATAATGGGACTGAAAAAGCCAAATGGAACATATAGAATCGTACAGGATTTAAGAAAGGTAAACAAAATTGTTGTGCCTTGTTGCCCAATAGTACCGAACCCTGCCGTGATTCTATACCAGATTCCACACGAAGCAGAGTGGTACACTGTGATTGATTTATGTCATGCATTTTTCTCTATTCCATTGCATCCAGATAGCCAGCCAATATTTGCGTTTAGGTTTGGAGAGCGTATTTTGGCATGGTGCCGAATTCCTCAAGGGTATACAGAAAGTCCCTCAATCTTTAATCAGATCCTAAAGAAATCATTGGAAGATTTAAGAATGCCAGAAAAGTCAGTAATGGTTCAGTATATTGATGACCTACTGGTGGCATCAAAAACGAAGGAAGCATGTGTCAATGACACGATTGCTTTGCTGAATCATTTAGCAAAAAGAGGACATAAAGTGTCCCCTTCAAAATTGCAGTTTTGTAAACAAGAAGTCCAGTATTTAGGGCATAAAATTGAGAAAGGAGTACGAAAGGTAACGACAGAGAGAATAAAAATGATTCAAGGAATGAGAGCTCCAATGACACAAAGAGAGGTAAGAATGTTTTTGGGAATGGTTGGATATTGTCGACAATGGATAAGCGGTTTTTCACTAATTGCTAAACCATTGCAGAAACTGACAAAGAAGGATGTTAAAGATCCTTTTGAAATGAATGATGAAGAAATGAAAGCATTCAGAGAGCTGAAAAAGAAATTGTGTGAGGCTCCAGCATTGGGAATGCCTGACTATGAGAAAGATTTTGAGCTGTTTTGCAGTGAAAGAGATGGATGTGCATTTTCAGTTTTGGTGCAGAGACATGGAACTATGAAAAGACCAATTGCATATTTTTCAGCTGTTTTAGACCCTGTAGCAAAAGCGTTGCCTGGATGTTTGAAAGCAGTTGCTGCTACTTGTGTGAGTCTGGAACAGAGTGAAGGCATAGTGATGGGGTATCCATTGAGAGTGTATGTTCCCCATTCTGTGGAAATTCTTTTGACAAGAACGAAAACACAATACATGACACATAGTCGGCTGACTGGGTATGAAAAGGTAATTTTGAGTGCAGATAATGTGACCATTGACAGATGTATGAATGTGAATCCTTCAACATCATTGCCAGATGAAGAGAATGTGATTGAAATGGATGAAGTAGATCACGATTGTCTGAATGTGCTCGAATACTGTACTAAACCAAGAGCTGATATACGAGATGAGCCTTTGAAAGAATCAGATTATATTCTGTTTGTGGATGGCTCATGTTTAAGAACGAGTGATGGAGTTCTAAGTGCAGCATATGCAGTTTGCACAGTAGCAACTGTATTGGAAGCATCTTGTCTGAAAGGTGTACGGTCTGCCCAAGTTGCAGAATTAGTAGCTCTGATTCAAGCATGTAAGTTGGGAAGAAATGTACGGGTTACAATTATGACTGACAGCCAGTACGGCTTTGGAGTCGTGCATGATTTTGGTCAGATTTGGTCACAAAGGGGTTTCTTGACGTCTGCAGGGACACCCATAAGAAATGGTGATTTTGTGAAAAAGTTGCTTGAGGCGATACAGCTGCCTAAACAGATCGCTGTAGTGAAGTGCAATGCACATAAAAACGGGGAAGACTACATTACTGTTGGCAACAAATATGCTGACGAAATGGCACAGTACTGTGCAAAGAATGTGGTTTCTTTGAATAAATGCCGCGAGAGAGAGCATATTTCTTGTCCATTGCTTTTTACTAACTCAATTGAAACATGGGATGAGGTGAGACAGTTACAAGAAGCTGCAGAAGATGAAGAGAAAGATACTTGGCTAAAAGCAGGATGTAGGAAACATGAAGAAACTGATGTATGGGTTTACAGGGATGAGAGACCAGTTATGCCTGATAGCATGATTTCTGACATGGCACGGATGTACCATGGGCAAGCCCATATTGGGAGAGATTCAATGATCAGACTTTTTAGACAAACATGGTACAATCCAAAATTCAGAGCCATAGCTGAGAGTCTTTGTCAAAGATGTCTTACTTGTCAACAGTTAAATCCAGGAAGGAAGACAGTAGTGAGTCTAGGAAGAATAGGACGAGAAGGGGGTCCTTTCACCAGAATGCAGATGGATTTCATAGAAATGCCACCTTGCAGCAGATTGAGGTATGTTTTAGTGGTCGTCTGTTTGTTTTCCCGTTGGGTGGAGGCATATCCAACAAGAAGGAATGACAGTATCACAGTAGCAAAACTTTTGCTGCGAGAATTCATTCCGAGGTATGGTTTTCCAGTCACGATTGAAACAGATAGAGGAACACATTTCCAAAACGAATTAGTTAAACTGATTTGTGAAGCCCTTAGTATTAAACAGAAACTGCATTGTGCATACAGACCAGAGGCTTCTGGAATAGTAGAGCAAGTGAATGGAACAATCAAAAACAGGTTAGGAAAAATGTGTCAAGCTACAGGACTGAAATGGCCAGATGCTTTGCCATTAGTTCTGATGACAATCAGAAGTATTCCGGAAAGGAAGACTGGACTCAGTCCACATGAGATAATCATGGGACGAGCAATGAGTACAAGCACAAGTACCTGTCAACAAGCTACTGACTATAACTGATGATCTAGTACTGGATTATTGCAAAGGATTGGCTGATGTGGTGCGTTCTGTGTTTCATCAGGTTGGACCGGATGCGACCACTCTTGAAAGAAAACCAGCGCACGACTTGAATCCAGGAGATTGGGTTCGAATAAAAGTCCACCGGAGAAGAAACTGTTTGGTTCCTCGCTGGGACGAACCACGACAAGTGATCCTAGTGACGAGCACCGCAGTTAAGTGTGCAGGAGTGAAACACTGGGTACATGCCAGCCACACCATCAGAGTTCCAGAACCTAAAGATCGACCTGTGAGTCGGCATCTGGAAATATCAGACAACAGTTCAGCATCAGAAAGAGAAGAGGAGACAAATAGGGTGCCAGAACTTGAAGATCGACCTGTAAGTCGACATCTGGAAGACCCAACTACAAGTGAAACGATAGAAGAAGAAGAAATAGCTGAGGTTCCAGAATTTGAAGATTGACCTGTAAGTCGACATCTGGAAATATCTGATACTAGTTCAGAATCTGATACAGAACATTCAGAAGGAGAAGAAATTTCAAAAACAAAGTGGAATTATGAGAGCATAAGAGAAGAAACTGAGCCAGAAAACAGTGATAGTGAACAACCAAGTACAAGTAGTGGTAAAATTCCTTCGAAGATAATATTAATAGATGAAGAAGGGAGAGTTTCAGACCAAAAGTTAGAAAAATCGGAAAAACCCCGAGGAGCAGTAGGGACAGATAGTCAAACACAAGAACAGGGAAATTTAGAAGCAGATGGAGAAACTGACACAAAACCGGAAGAACCTCGAGGAGGGACAGAAGTAGGTGAACGAAGGAAGATAAGAAAAGAACCACAAGTAGCTGAAAGCGAAATAATTAGTTTCAAAATAAGAGGAAATAACGAAAAGATTGAAACAGAATCAGAAGAAAGTGGAGAAGAAAGAAATGAAAAACTAGAGACAAGAAAAAGAAATTGGAAAACAGAAAGAGAGGAAAAAGGAAGTGAAGCAAAAAGGCCAAGAAAAGGAGACAATTGGCCCGACGAAGTAAGAAAATTAAGATACAGAATCGTAAAATTGGATGGAAAAAGTGCTGAACAAGTGAATGAAATAACAAGTCAAAAGGAGCAAGGAAAACAAGGTGGTAAACACTTGCAGAAAACAAAAAGAATAAAGAAAGTGAATCAGAAGTACAGATCGCCTGAATGGTTGTATCGTGCTCTGACTAGTCACAAAGAAGAATTGAACACTCACGAAAACCCAGAACAAAGAAACCTGATGGGAGAAAGTGAAGTGCAACAAACCTGAAGCAACAAACCTGAAGAGATTTCTGTAGATAGTTTACCGGATTTGACAAAACACTGAACTGACAAAATTACCGGATGTGACAAAGAAAGAATTCTGAGAAAGAATTAAAAGAAAGAACCAAGTAAAGACAACATTTTGAAAGTACAGAGTGGCAAGCAAGTCATTTCTAAGGTGTAGTGACACAATTTTCTAGAAAACAAGTACAAAATGGAGAATAATAGGGATAGAAAATGTAAATGTGAGTTTTTAAGTAGATGGTGCAAAATGTGCTGTTTTTGTACAGGATTATTAATAACAGTATGGGTAGTTTTAGCAATAACTATTCCAATTAGTTTAGCTGTAGTGGAAAAATATAATAATACTGAGAAAGAAAAAGGAGCTAACACTCAAGAGCCAGTTATTTTAAGGAGTAGTGCAGAATTACATAAGGACAAATCAATAACAGATTTTTCAAAGAATGTGTTTACTAAATTATTGTATGAGTACGTAGAAACAATGGATGTAAGGGATTGCTATGTTTGTATGCAGCTGCCTGCATCTGTAGCAGAGGGTGTGACTTATCATCACCTCCCTTTGACATATGGAATAACATGTAGTGTATTAGCAAGCTTATTTTATAAAACAGGCAGATTAGAATATTATTACACTGATGTAGATAGGATTTTTGCAAAGGTTTCTATAGTTCCCGAGCTTAATAAAATAAAAGAGGGAAAGACATTTGGTGAATATTTCTTAGAAGATAAGATTTTAACATTAGATAATATATTTAGGTACAACCTTACCTGTGAGTTAAAGAAGGAAGAAAAGGTATTTCTAGAGATGGTCGAGGAGAGAAGAGTGAAATTTGAAAGAAAAGTGATAGAAGAGACAAAAACACCTCTTTGGGCGTTTGAGGAAGACCATCATGACAAGAAAAAGACAAATGCAGCTATGACTCTGGATTGGCCCCAACAGGGAAGGTTGTGCATTAGAAGAAATAAGACAAGATATGACAATTATTTTGTGGGTTCCAGTAATTGCCATGACAATTACCAAATTATAGGTGGATGGGGATTCAAAGGGGGAAAAGATCCAATATTTCCAGGGATTTATTACGTTTGTGGGAATAGGGCTTATTATAGGTTGCCGGACCATTGGTATGGATCATGTTATTTAGGCCTGGTCTTTCCAAAGATTTTTCATGTGGATAGAAAAGAAAAAGGAACACACAAAATGATAAATACCTTTACACGTAGAAAAAGGGAAAGTTTTTCAGAAATAGTAGGTGATATCTTTGGTGCATTGATACCAGCAGTGGGAATATCTTTGAATGCATTTAGAATTCGAAATTATCCACAGTAGTAGATCGTTTATCTACAAATACTGCTGGAGGGTTCTTAATGGTAAATACCGAGATGGTTGCCATGAAAGCTATGGTGATGCAAAATCGTCTTGCCCTTGACATTCTTTTGGCAAAAGAGGGCGGAGTCTGTGGAATGTTGAAAGTCCAACATTGTTGCACTTACATTCCTGATAAAAGCGAAAATATACAGAAGTATATAACAAATATTACAAATTTGCACAAAGAACTAGTTCCACTGGAGGTTGAAAGTGTTTGGGGAAAACTTGGTAAAGGGTTTTCTTCTGTAACGAATTGGTTAACAAGAATGAGTGGATTAATAATAGGGAAAGTTATAATAATAGCAACCATGATAATAATAATAATATTAGTATTGAAGCTTGCAGTAACATGTATAAAGAGAAGAAGAAAGCAGAATAAGATTGAAAAAGAAAACATGATAAACAAGGAGAGAGAGAGAGAAATAGGTGAAATAGAGTTAGAAGAAATAAAAGAGAACATGTACAAGAAAACAAAGAGACAAGTTGAAAGCGATACAGAAGTATAAAACTAACAAAAGCAAATGGATAAAAGATATATGCTGACTGAGAAAATTGTATAACTTGGGTTTTTGTGGTGATGTTAAAAATCACCAAAGGGGGAGTTGATGGAGCAGGGTAAATATAAAAATGTTAACCTCCTAATATTTTCGTATAATATTAATAAACATGTTCGTTCAAGTAAATAACCAACAAAGTATGTAAAGGGTTAAGGATAACACGCAGTTTAATGTGCGAAGTAATGAACTAATAATTGTTTACGTTTCTAACCTAACATAATATTTTGCGTACTAAAATAATAATAAAATGCATGATTTGTGCTTTGAATAAAACGTGTGGTTGCAAAATAAAGCGATGGTAAGTAAGGGACAGCTTTATATGTTGCTTCTGCTAGGTAATACCTAATTGGGGTACGTAGAAAGACGGGAGGGAAACAAAAGGGTTTATATTTCATTGTTTTAATAACATTTTGTTTTCTTTAGAAATAGTGCGCTTAGGCCTGCCGAGCAGAAATATAAAATGGCCGCGAGATACTAGAGTGCGCATGAGCGGATGCGACCATGTGATAGAGGAGAGAGGCTGTTGCAAAGGGATGATCACGTGCTGATGCCGAAAGGCTAAGTTGAAAGTATGGTCAAGGCTGCTGTGACCCTTCTGAGCAGATGTGTGCCAAGATGATCAGCAAGAAGCGTGAGAAGCCTGGTTGAATCAATAGAAAGAACTCTATTATATAAATTGTTGCAGAAAAAGAAACAATTTGGACTGATCGAAACGGATGAGCAAGTGCATGAACTGTGGGAAACGATGCTTGCATGGACATTCCTCACGGAACTAGTTAAGACCAGGAAGTTTGATTAAAATGTATAGGCACCTGAGTTTTGGACCAATGAGAATGAATTGCGCCATGTAAGAAGAAACATTTTATGCTGTAAGCTAGAATTAGGGTATAAGAAGACCTACTCTTGGTGGGAGGGGTTAGGAATGCTGCGGGATGCTGCGGGAGATGCTGAAGAAGTTAGATGCTGTAGATGGGAGAGTTTGCGGTTGCTGATGCTGACGAGCTGATGTGATTTTCCTTTTCCAGTTGAGTATAAGATGCTGCTTTAGGAGAACTAGCATTTAATAAGATTTATATTAGAATTATTAGGATTTTCCCGAGAGATAGATAGGTTGATCTATAGAGTTCTTAGTATGATAACCTCATTTTCGGTCTAATAAAAGTGTCATGCAATTACAACTATTCTTATATTGATGATAAACGCAATGATCTGAATAATAAATTAATCTTGAATTTCCTGCATTCAAAACTTTATATAAACTTTATTATTCTTTAAACAAATGACTCAGTGATTTTCTTTAGCATAATGATTAATAATGAATTGGTAAAAGAGTTCATTGTGATTGAGCTGGTCTTAATCACCATCAACTGATTCCTACTAGTTGGTCCATCGACCAATGAGCGGAATACCTTAAAAGTAAATGAGAATTATTGTATTATTATAAAAGAGGTATCCCGTCTCCTTCCAGCGAATCGTTTTTCTCCTAGGTTTCATGTCGGAGGAAAATCCAGGGAAACAAATGAGTAAGTGAATGTATATGCGGTGTTATGGGCCCCACCGTCATATGGATATAGTGTGTGTGTTTTGGAGAAATAATTGCACCTGGATGACCAAAGCATATTAGGAGAAATTATTTTTATTATAAGCGCTGGATCAGTGGGATATCTGGCTGGGTGGGAAGGAGGACTGACAGCCCTGACCATAGTTACCAGCAGCGTTTCTCACACACACCCCTAACACAAACTCCACATAACTCACCTGGGAGAATGCATTGCCTCACACTCCAATCAAATATCCCACAAAGAACCACAACCCTGGGTCATGCTGAGTGAAGCACAGGGACACACATGGGACTTGTAGCAAAACTAACCCCAGGATAACACTGTCAGCCATCTTGTCAGCACAGGCACACAACCACACAGGGAAGCAGAGTCAAAAGGAAGAAAGCATGGGCATGCTGGGAAGGGGGGTGGAGGCAATAGCATGATGGGAGTGGTAGTCACAGCTCAACATCCCCCACCCACATGGCCCAGCAAGCTCACACTCAAGCATGCACACCTCACAGTTAGTGAAAAGCCACTGCAAAGATGTCTGACACTTCTGCTCAGTTGTGGGGAGCACAAGGCCCTGCTGGGAACTGGGCACCAACAAATAACAGGACACCACTGTCAGCCATCTTGCCATTGCTGTCACACTCACACACAGTGAAGTCCACTCAAAAGGAAGGAAGTGTGGGCATGCTGGGAAGTGGGGTGGAGGCAATAGCATGATGGGAGTGGTAGTCACAGATATTGGTCACCCCCACAACTGTCCCATCAACACCACCCTGAACCATGCACACATCACAGGGAGTGGAAAAGAACTCACAAGATGGCTGACACTGGGTACTGCTGTGGGGAGCACAAGGCCCTGCTGGCAACTGTGCACCAACCAACAGCAGGACACCACTGACTGACATCCTGAAAGACAACTTGCACTCCCTGCAATGGAAGCACGTTCCATGGTGGAATATCTGGCTGGGTGGGAAGGAGGGCCGGATGTCAACCAAATACAACCAATGCAGACCATGTACACACCCCAACATTCACATAGAAAGGCCCAAATAATGCAGGACAATGTGCTACACCAATATCAACCTCTGACTGTGACAACTTAGGACAATGCAATGTACAGGCCCGCATCCAGAGGCACAGTCACAACTGTCAGGTGTGTCAACCATTGATGCCTGCAGAAACATAACATACATTGTGTGTGTCTCCCAAAAACAGGTGATGATGGGGACACAGCAGCAGACGCTGAGGAGTCCCCTCCCAGGCTCAAGAGGATACGGAGCTCACTGGTGTGGAACAGCCTCTGCCCTCCTCGGATGAAGAAGACCTACCTGGCACCTCCGGAGCAAGTCATCATGCAGCACCAGCAGGACCACCAGCTGCACCCCCTGCACCCACCCCTCCGACGACTGTCAACACACATACCACCCCTGCCGACATGGACAGACCAAGGAGCACCACCACCACCAGCACAGGGACCCTGGACTAACGTGGGGCCATGGACACCAACACCACCAACAACCCCCAAGGGGCCCAGGGTCACCTGTGCGTGCCACCTCAGGTACTGCACGTGTCGCCAGGGGTGGTGGGAGGGGTGGGAGACATAGGTCGCTGATTGCAGAGGGGTCTGGACTGCATGATGACCCACAACTGGTACGCATAGCCGATGCGTATCAGTCCAGCACCGGAGAGCTCAGCCAGGTAGTGGGGCTCCTCAGGGACATTAAACAGCAGCAGGCTGCCCATCATGCCCACTTGGACTCACACATGTCCCGCGTGGAGTCCAAGTGGGACACACTGCAAGAGATGATGGCGGTGCATAGGGACATATTACAATGCCTCCGCCAGATGAGCAGCAACCAGTCAACACCTCCCTGTGTGCCCACAACATCTGGTGCTGAAACAACTGCAACTGCCACAGGGAGGGAGGATGACTCTGGCGGAGAGTCCCCTGCACCGCAGCAGCCTGCACTTGAGGGTCCCCCCCAAAGAAGAGGGGTCGTCCGAGGAGGGGCAACTGAGAGGCCGATGGCCATGTGCAACCCCAGGAAGCCAAAACCTGTTCTGGATAATCACCTTTGTGCGCAAACTGTTCACCCTGTTGACTGCAACACAACTCCCCCACATGACATGGGGAGTACAAGTTGGACCAATGTCTCAGATGACTGTGGACTTTATACAGGACATTTCTGCTACCAGGACTTCCAATTCATCTAGGAACTTTGGATTGCAATCAAAATGTACTCACCATCCTGTGCACTATTCACACACATGTATGACAATAAACACACTAATACACCATACCTGCCTCTGTCGTGATTCCAACGTGATTCTGTCATGGAGATGACGACCAGCGAAATTACACTGTGCATGCTAACTGCTACAGCAAGTACAACACAGGCATGTGAGTCATGGCAACGTGACACATATGAGGGAGACACACCACCAGGGCTACACAACAAATACACACCTAGGCCATCTGACTCATTGCCTACACTGATGTTGCCAGGAAATATGGTGCAATGCACAGACACAACACCTATTCACAGTCTTTGTCAACTAGCCCACTGGTGCAGTAAGCAAATGTCAGTCAAATGTGTGACCACAGACAACGCACATCACAAAGTGAAGCACAGGTTTATTACACATTTGCAACATGTTGTAACCACTACAGATGCAAGGTAATCCCACCTGGCAGCGGGCACACAGTCAACAAGTGTAGAAGGAAGGAAGTCCATGGGTGTGGCGCACATCACCTGTAAGGACACGACAGCTACCACCCTGGAAGTCGAATCACGGTGTTGGGGATCACAGTTGACCAAACGACTCTGAAAGTACCCTGTGAAGGACAGAAATGACACACAGTCAAAAGCACTGAAGAACAGGACAGAACTGCAATACTCATGCCCAATACATGTCACAAGATACCCACCCAGAACCAAGTTAGCATGTCAACACTGTTGGGGAGTACAGACTACCTGTAAGGACACATCGCTACACGCATACAGTCATGTAGCCCATGGACACACTCAAACAGCACCAGAGCACCACCAACACATATCATGCAAACTCACATCATTGACATGACATCTCTGGATACTCACATTCAGCTGAAGAAGTTGGTGATGAGCTGTGTGCGGACATCACCATCACCATCACTGGCATCGTGGTCCAGGCCAGGATCCTCCACAGGTGGCGGATGTTGGTCATCGTCATCCAGGATGAGAGGCAACTCCTTCCGCACTGCCAGGTTGTGTAGCATGCAGCAGACGATGACAATCTTGCACACCTTTGCTGGGGCATATGGGAGGGCCCCTCCTGTCTTGTCCAGGCAGCGGAAGCGGCTCTTCAGGAGACCAAATGTCCGCTCAATCACTCTCCTTGTCCGACCATGTGCCTCATTGTAGCGCATCTGGGCTGGTGTCACAGGGTTCTTGAGGGGCGTCAGCAAACACGGCATGTTGGGGTATCCGGAGTCACCTACATACAGACAATTGCACATTAGCTGAGTTGGAAAAGAGGGTGGAACACTGCATTGCAGAACACACACAATGGTACAAAGTCAGTACACACCAACAAGCCAGGCACGCTGGTTCCGCATCTGTGACATCATCCTCGGGATGCGACTACTCCTCATCACGTAGGCATCGTGTGCAGAACCGGGGAAACGGGCACACACGTGTGAGATGCTCATATCTGCAAGACAGACCACCAGTGCATTGACCGAGTGGTAGTGTTTCCGGTTCCTGTATGCCTGCTCTTGGGCCTGTGGTGGTACCAAAGCCACATGTGTCCCATCAATGGAGCCAATGACATGCAGCATCCTCCCCAAGGCATATAAGTCACTCTTCACGTCAGTGAGTTGTTGGAGTCTAGGGAAATAGATGTACTGTTTCAGGTATATCAACATAGCCTCCAAAACATCGCGGAGCATGGTCTGTGACATCCCACCAGCAGTCGCCACAGTGTGTTGAAAGGTACCTGTGGCAAAGAAGTGTAGGGCTGCCATCACCTTCACCTTGGGGGTCATCGCTGTAGGGTATGTCCGGCCAGCTTGCAAATGTGGGGCCAACCGCACCGTCAATACCTCAATCAGCGGCCTGGTGAAGCGGTACCGTCGGATGCAGTCCCGTTCCACCATGGTTGCAAGGTCAGGGAATGGTCTATGGACAGCTGGTGCCTTGCAGTGCATAGGTGAAGAAAGAAAGATTGTCAGTCACCCCACATATGTGGCATTGAACACACTCAATAACACATGATACATCATTATGAGGCACAAGTACATGATGTGTGCAGTTCCGTAAGGACATGTATGGCACATACATGGCCAACATCGAACATCACAGTTCAACAAGTGGCATCAATAAGTCCCAGCTTGTGCCATGGGATATCATGAGGCCGTGTCACAGTCCCCATCTCCTGCTGCCACGTTCCAAACACACCCCACAGTGACATGTGAGGCGAGATGTGCCCCAGGCATCACAGCTCAACAACAGGTAGATTCCCAGGGACCCTGTATTGCCACATGGACACTGGCATGACATGGTGTATCATGAATACACCACAGCAAAACAACCATGACCCCCACAGGTAGTGGTCCCTGTTGCCTCGGCAGGACAGACATGGACGTCTGTGACACACACACGCACAACATCAAAGTCCATGCACAAACAACGTGGATGTGGAGACTGTCTCCCATTGTGCACATGAAATCAGAGACATTGTAAACACAACATGCACACAGACTGTGGAGGACCATCACTATTGTGCCAATGGGTCACCCTGGGATAAACATACCGTCCCACATGGGACTCGGGGGGGTATGTGACATGGCATACACATACACCACCGTGAAATGTGACCATGCCACATGCTCAGATATGAACAGTTGCACATCACAGTGGTCATGTACACGAAACACCAAGGATTCTGTCCCCATGAACACGTGCACAGCCTGGGAGTGGCTGCCCCCAAGTGACACCCACAGAACAACATGTTCACCCCCATACACGGAATAGGTATTGCAGCCTTGCATGCCTTAGGATACAGTTTGGACAGGCTGTGGTGTTGTAGGTGTGCCCCTCACTCCCTGGGAAGTATATGTGGCTGGCATATGTTCACCTGTGACAGGCATGGTGACATATGCCAGTGACTTGAACAGGGACGCATTGGACAGCAATGGACCGATCGGTGCGCACACATTGGCCATTGCATTCAATGTGTGCAGGTACGCGTTGTATCCTGGGTACGCGTTGGACAGCAATGGACCGATCGGTGCGCACACATTGGCTATTGCATTCAATGTGTGCTGGTACGCGTTGTATTCGCAATACGCGTTGGATAGCAATGGACCGATCGGGTGCGCACACATTGGCCATTGCATTCAATGTGTGCTGGTACGCGTTGTATTCGCAATACGCGTTGGACAGCAATGGACCGATCGGTGCGCACACATTGGCCATTGCATTCAATGTGTGCGGGTACGCGTTGTATCCTGGGTACGCGTTGGACAGCAATGGACCGATCGGTGTGCCCGGCCGGCCCATTGCATTCAATGTGTGCGGGTACACGTTGTATCCCGGGTACGCTGTTGAACAGCAATGGACCGATCGGTGTGCCCGGCCGGCCCAATGCATTCAATGTGCGGGTACGCGTTGTATCCTGGGTACGCGTTGAACAGCAATGGACCGATCGGTGTGCCCGGCCGGCCCATTGCATTCAATGTGTGCGGGTACGCGTTGTATCCTGGGTACGCGTTGAACAGCAATGGACCGATCGGTGCGCACCCATTGGCTATGGCCTGGCCTGGCAACGGACGCGTTTTCAAATTTTGAACGAGTCTGATGCTGTAAATTCAGTTGCTCACCCACAACAATGTTGCAAATTCATGGGTGTCATGAAGTTGAACTTTTGAAGGATGCTGTGGGCGTGTGTAAGTGGTGCAATTCCATGGATTGGCCAGATTCAGAAGAGCAAACGACTTGGACCTATCACTTTGGACACATGGGACAGTATCTGCCTCTGCAGCACACATATAATGCTGGCTGTTCCCCTGAGAGCTCACTTGCCTGCACTACATGCTCCAGGACGACATCTGCCACCAACACTGCTGCTGTCTCTGCATCCTCTGGCTACTGCAATGGCACGTACTGTGGAGAGAGCCCCAGCCTTCAGCACTGAGGAGAACCAGGCCCTGCTGGACAGCCTCCTTCCACAGTACAGCAAGCTGTATGGGAAAGCAGGGGAGCAGGTGAGTGTTCTGTCCACTTCCTTTCTAAATGTGCATGTTGTCTGACTAGCAAGGCTAACAGTCTGCACGCCACTGGCTAGCAGGCTCACTGAGTAGTTGTCACCCCCATAGTGTGTAGTTACATGCACTGAACAGGTATAGTGCAGTGACAGTGCATTTAAACAAGGTTTTACTTCCCAGGCAATGATACCATGTAGTAACTGCTGGCATACTGTCCATGGCCATCGTTGCACTGCCTGTGTACATCATGTGCCCCTGTGATTGAGACATGTATATCCAACTGTGTAATGCACGGATATGTTGCATGTGTAGTAATGGCATTCTCACTTTGTCATCCTCACAGGTTGATGCCCACCAGAAGCAGCAGATATGGCTGACCATCGTCCGGGCAGTGAGATCCGTGGGGGTCTACAAGCGCCGGATCCGCAACTGCCAGAAGAGGTGGCAGGACCTTCGGGGCTGGACCCGAAGGATCGCACGGGTCCAGCTGAAGCTGTCGCCTCCTCGCAGGAGGGGCGGACACCGGACCCTGACCCCCACATGCTCAGGATCCTGGCGGTGGTCTTCCCTGATCTGGATGGGCAGCTGAAGGCCAGAGAGCAGCAAGGAGGGGGTGAGTCCATGACTGCATTGTGAACTTTGTCTGCCATGCTATGTGCCCTCCTCTGGCCTGGTTAAACTTCCACAGTACATCAGTCATGTGGTCCAGGACCCATGTCCCTCTATTGTGCACTGCCCACTCCTCATCTGATACCCAGGTGTGGCCCTTACAGTCAGGGAATTGTGTCACTTGGGTACTGTGTCCTTGCAGTTTGCTTGACTCAAGGTGGGGGACATCATCTGTTTCCCTAACTCTGTGGTGGGCATCATGGGTGGGTCCATTGCTTACACAATGCCTGTGTTCTGACATGTAATCTGCATGTTACTTTGATATGTGGTCCAATTGCTGAGCTGATCCACCACATGTGCCTGGGGTATCTGGCACACACCATTGCTGCGGGTGGGAACAATGTTTGGGCCCCAGGAGTGTGTATATTACGTGTGTCACACATACTTAGCCAGCTGCCTACTGTCCAGGGTTCATCCCTCATTCATGTGGGGCAGGACAGTCATGCCTACTCCAGGCCATACAATACACTCTGTACTCCCACTCCCGTGTATCAGCTGACACGTTGTGCTCAGTGATATGTCCCCTCAGGTGTCTGCCTCTGTGTCAGTGTGCTGTGGCTTCGTTGTCAGGACTGCTGGGGTGTTTCTCGGTTGGGGCTCAGCATGCCACCGGAGATGTGACCATAGGAGACGATACTTGTGTGACACATAGGTGTTTGATCACCTGACCGTGCAGACTGGGGTATGCGAATGTGAAGTTCAGGCAGCTGTTTCCCATTCACAGCAGATTGTGAGGTGCTCAGGTTCAGAGGGTTGTGTTACAGGTCTACCATATGTCCAATCGGTATGACCTGGACAGATAAGGGTTCACATGATGGGGTGTGTGGGGGATGTACATGTGCACTTGTTCAGCTCCAGGACTTGCATTCCCCATGACCTACTATTGTAACACAGTGCAGAGTGTTGTTGTCTGGCTGCCCTGCCCATGTGACTGGAGACAGTGATGTATGACTTAGCAGGCATGCCTGTGCCATGGCATGTGACTTCCTATGAGTGATCCTGCAGGGGAGTGACATGTGCTACATGCACACCATTGTGGCAATGGCTATCAGGACATGGGTGCATCATGGTGTCTGTCGCTGGTATGCATCACATGCATTTCCTATTTGACTCTGGGCATCCCTTTCATCCGGACACCTGTACTGACTCAGTGGCAAGAGTTGTGATGTGTGCATGTTCACATGCTTCACCGTGTTCTCTGCACTGTCCAACTACTGTGTAGGTGGTGCATGTGTCCACACTGGGGTATTGCCATCCAACAGACACCAGACAGATGGGTGCAAGGCCAGGTGGGATGTGAGTGCCATGGTTGACCATCAGACTGACAATTGGCTTCTCCTGTTCTGTTTGGGCACTTTTAGCAATGTTCAACTGAGGATGCCAGGGCTTGCTCTGTAATGTGCTGTACTTACTGTGGTGTGTGCGTTCGGTGCAGGTGACTGATGTCTGTCTGTTTCCTATTGTTTGCAGATACATCCACGGCCACAGGAGGGGACAGCTCCACGGACCAGGAGGAGCCGCAGAGCCAGACTGGGTCAGCAGCCGAGGAGTGGTCGGAGGGACCCAGTGGCACGGAGGGCGAGGGGAGCCACACCGAGGAGTCCTCAGCACCATCCACCTCAGCTGAGGACCACAGCAGCTCGGAGGATGACTCCCTTATGGAGGCGGGTGTCAGCAGCCACCACACCCCAGCTAGTGTTGCTGTCCCCGCCACCACCACCACCGCCCTCCCATCGGCTCCCATTCCCGAGGTCCGTGGAGGCTCCCATGTTCGGGAGCGTGTCTCCTTCGGGCCAGGCACCGCACCCCTGCCCCTGTGTCCCCTGCTGACCTGAGTGAGGAGTCTGTGTACCTCCTTCGCCAGCTCCATGTAGGGCAGACAGCGATGCTGAGTGTCCTCCATGCACACACCACTCTGTTGACTCAGCTGGTGTCGTTCATGGAGGGCATCTCATCGGGCATGTCTGCCCTACAGAGGGGCAATAGGTCCATGGACTCCTCCCTGACGGCAGAAGTGTCCTTCCTCCGACAGTCCCTCACCCCTCCTGCCTCTGCCCCATCCACACTCCCCAGCACCTTACCTGTCCCAAGCACACACACACCGGCACAGGCACACACCAGCACAGACACGAGCAGCACACAGACACACACGCCACAAACAAGACGCACACGCACGCACAGTCAGGGGACTGAAACCACACTCACAGGGGATGGGGCCCAGGCACACACACACGCATCCACGAGCACTGCACCGTCCTCAGTTGCCTCTCCCTCCAAAGCCCCCTCCCTTGCCTCACCTGCAACCCCAAAGACACAGCGACTCTTCCTCAGTGACCTCGCCTCTTCCCCTCCGATCCAGCTGATACAGCATTCAGGGGGAAGAGGAAGCCCACCCACACGGAGCGGAGTGCCCCTCGCCCCGGACACCCTCCCCAGGCGCAGACCGACTGACGCCCCCATCTGCAAGTCCCCCGGACCCGGAAGAGCAAGACCCCGCCGCCGCCCTGCAGCTCAGGCACCAAGTCTCCTTCCTCCATCCCTCAGGCCCCCACTCCACAGGTGCCCCCACCACACCCTGCCCCAGGTTCCCCACCCACAGATACACCATCCCCAAAAGGATCAGGCCTTCTCCCCTGCCACTTGCTCTTCCGGCCCCACACCCCCGCTGCGCTTGTCTGTGCCACTGGTGTGGTGACGGTGTCCTCCCCTCTGTCCTGCCCACCTTACCTGATCCCCATTCTCCTCCCCTGGAGGTAGGCACTGCAGTGGAATCCACTACCACCCTGTCTGACTTGGGCACTGCAGTGGGGAACCTGTCCACTCCATCTGCACGGTCCACTGCAGTCGTGCCGGCACCCACACCATCTGAGTCATGCCCCCCAGTTGTGCCGGCACACACCATGTCAGACACCTCCACTGCAGTTGTCAGTGGCTCTCCAGCACCCACCACCCCTTCCCTGCCTCCTTCTGGTGAGCCCTGATCCTGTCCCTGCGGTGCCTGGCCTGCCCCCCCGTATGCCCCTCCGAGGGAATTGTCCCTGGTTTTTATCAGTGCAGGCATGCGTAGGGTGACATCTGCCACTGTCACCCTGTTTTGACTTTCATGATGGACTGGCCATTGGTCTTTGTTTATTTTTTACATGACTTCAACTTTTGAACCCACATATGCTGAATAAAGCAACTTTCTGTTCTCTAGTGCTTTTGCTTCTGATGTACATGATGTTGATGATGCTAACCATGCCCTTGCTGCAGTGATGGTGATATTTGGTCTCATGAAAATGAAGTGTTACTGTGCAGGAACCCATGTGGTCCAGGGGAATGTGTCCTATCCTGTGGTGTATCCATGTCATCCTTAGCAGCATCTGAGGGTGTCATGTTTTCAATATTTGGCAATGGGATTTCCTACTTACATTAGCAATGTCACATCTGTGGCTTCCACCCCTGCACATCTGTTGTGCTTGCCATTGTTCAATTAATCTACTTCCCTGACCGTGCGGCCATCTCCACTGGACATGCAGGTTTGGGCATCAATGGGGAAGGACTCATGTGTGTTGTCAGTGCAACTTGCTATACATGTGTGTTGGATCTGTGCTGATGATTTCGTTGACACTCCCATGACCAGGCTGATGTGACGGGAGCCTTCATTTGGTGCTAATTGTTGACTGTGTGACCAAGTGTTCTGCTGACATGATGGAGCCCTACTGAGGCGACATATGGCACAGCTTTCCTCAAACAGGAGTGGAGTCCCCTCATGGCAGTGTGTACTCCTGTGACATCGCCTGCGCCCAAGGTGTGTGTTGTATGAGCATGTCTGTGTGTTCACTTCCATTTTGCTGTGCATGCTGGGATCCCTAGTGATGTTCCTGTTTGTGATGCTTGCTGAGTTGACCTATGTTCCCCCAAAGTCTTCTCCTGGGTTCTCTGTGATGTGGGTGCATGGCACATTACTGGTCATCAGGGTGTCACCCATAGGTGTGTTTGCTGTCAGGGCTGAGTTTGTGGGCAGACGCAGATGGGTCACAGTCAGGATTCCCTTGGCACTTGTTGTTTACACCTGTCATGTGATTTCCGGTTTGTGTTAGCTTTCATTGGTTGTGACACGTTGTGTGTGTGACTGCTGGCACTCCTCAGGGTCAGGGCTGCAATGTTGGTAGTTGTCTATGTGTGTTCTTTGTGGGTGACCTTGGCTTCTTCATTGGTGTGTGACTGTGGCTGGGATCCCATTGGTTGTTGTGGTATTGCCGTCATGTCCATGTACAGCGTAGTGTGCAGTGTGTCAGACATTCAGGAGTCTTGTTGAGTGGCCATGTGTGATGTGTTTCTGCAGCTTGGTTCCCACCACCCCCTGGGATTGTCATGGGTGCATGTGCAATGTCACCAGTGCATGTGAGCTTCACTGCTGCACATTGTTGGAGGTCGAGGTGTGTGGTGTTGAGTGTGTGCAGATGAGAGTTGTTGCCCGGCTAGACCCCTGCCTCCATGTTGGCCTTGGCTTACTGGCCGTGCTGATTGATTTGTGCTTGTGTAGGTGTGATGGTAGTTTGTTGCTCAGGACACATGACTGTGGTATTGTAATGCAGCCCAGGGTCTCCACATTGTGGGGGCCCTGGGGGTAGTGCTGTGGTGTCTCTGTGTCTTGCTGTGTCAGTTGCTGTTCCTACATGCTTGTGTGACATGTGTGATTTGTGCTCCCTCTCATCTGACAATGCCTGATTGCCCACATAGGGGATTTGGATCCATGAGTTACCTTTGTGTGGCACTGTATGCACATCTTTGTAATTGGTATTCAGGCCTCCTCATGTGTTGTGTGGTTGCCTGGGGACACTGGCACCCCCCCCTCACCTGTTGTGTTTGATGTGCAGTGTGGGTCTGCCTGTTTGTGTTTGTGCATCTGCACCACTGCATTGGCATATCTTTAGTGTGCCATTGGCTGTATGTTGTTTGGTGGGTTTCCCCTGCTGTCCCTGGGACTCCTAGGTCATCAGTCAGCACAATGATCATTGTTTGTGTGTCCCATTGCTGCCATGGTATGGTATCTGTTCACCTCACATCTACAGTCTCCACAGGGTATCTGCATTTGTGCCCCCATTGGTGCAAATATGTGGGTCTGCATTCTGATGGTCACTTCTGTCATTGTGTCATTGATGAATGTTGACAGTGTCAGCCCCCATGGGTGATGTTTGTCTGCACATGGCCAAAGGTATGTCTTATGTGCACTGCACTGTTTGCCTCCCCCAAACTATGTTGCTATGGGACACAAGCACTACTTTGCCACTGATGTGTTTGTTGTTCTGTGACCAGGAATCATCCATGCAGTTTGGCAGTTGCAGCTTTTTCTTTGTCAACACTTACATTTTGGTCACTGTGATGATGGGGGTTTGGACCCCATTGCCACAATGTTCAAAATGTGCTTCAGCTATGGACCCCACACTTACATTTTGGTCACTGTGATGATGGGGGTTTGGACCCCATTGCCACAATGTTCAAGATGTGCTTCAGCTATGGACCCCACACTTACATTTTGGTCACTGTGATGATGGGGGTTTGGACCCCATTGCCACAATGTTCAAGATGTGCTTCAGCTATGGACCCCACACTTACATTTTGGTCACTGTGATGATGGGGTTTTGGACCCCATTGCCACAATGGTCATGGCCTGCTTGCATTGTGGGGGCCACACACATTTATGTGCGGCACATGTGATAGGGGGTCACATTGTATGTTCAAAGTCATGTTCAGTGTTGTAGGCATTTGACACAGTCTACACACGCTTGTCATGGTGTTGGGGGGATGTCTTTATGTTGCATTCTTTATGTTGGTGTGTGCTTGTTGTGTCATGTATTAGCCATCCTGTGAGTGGGGGTGTTGTTGGTGGTAGGCATCCAGCCCCCCATGGGTAGAGGTGGTAGTAGTGACAGGCATCCAGCCCCCCATGGGTAGAGGTGGTAGTAGTGGTAGGCATCTGGCACCCCCTGGGTAGAGGGGGTAGTAGTGGTAGGCATCTGGCACCCCCTGGGTAGGGGTGGTAGTAGTGACAGGCATCCAGCCCCCCATGGGTAGAGGTGGTAGTAGTGACAGGCATCCAGCCCCCCATGGGTAGAGGTGGTAGTAGTGGTAGGCATCTGGCACCCCCTGGGTAGGGGTGGTAGTAGTGGTAGGCATCTGGCACCCCCTGGGAAGAGGTGGTAGTAGTGGTAGGCATCTGGCACACCCTGGGTAGAGGTGGTAGTAGTGGTAGGCATCTGGCACCCCTGGGTAGAGGTGGTAGTAGTGGTAGGCATCTGGCACCCCCTGGGTAGGGGTGGTAGTAGTGACAGGCATCCAGCCCCCCATGGGTATGGGTGGTAGTAGTGACAGGCATCCAGCCCCCCATGGGTGGAGGTGGTAGTAGTGGTAGGCATCTGGCACCCCCTGGGTAAGGGTGGTAGTAGTGGTAGGCATCTGGCACACCCTGGGTAAGGGTGGTAGTAGTGGTAGGCATCTGGCACCCCCTGGGTAGGGGTGGTAGTAGTGGTAGGCATCTGGCACCCCCTGGGTAGAGGTGGTAGTAGTGGTAGGCATCTGGCACCCCTGGGTAAGGGTGGTAGTAGTGGTAGGCATCTGGCACCCCTGGGTAAGGGTGGTAGTAGTGGTAGGCATCTGGCACACCCTGGGTAAGGGTGGTAGTAGTGGTAGGCATCTGGCACCCCTGGGTAGGGGTGGTAGTAGTGGTAGGCATCTGGCACCCCCTGGGTAGAGGTGGTAGTAGTGGTAGGCACCTGGCACCCCCTGGGTAAGGGTGGTAGTAGTGGTAGGAATCTGGCACACCCTGGGTAGAGGTGGTAGTAGTGGTAGGCATCTGGCACACCCTGGGTAGAGGTGGTAGTAGTGGTAGGCATCTGGCACCCCTGGGTAGGGGTGGTAGTAGTGACAGGCATCCAGCCCCCATGGGTAGGGGTGGTAGTGGTGGTAGGCATCTGGCACCCCTGGGTAAGGGTGGTAGTAGTGGTAGGCATCTGGCACACCCTGGGTAGAGGTGGTAGTAGTGGTAGGCATCTGGCACCCCCTGGGTAAGGGTGGTAGTAGTGGTAGGCATCTGGCACACCCTGGGTAGAGGTGGTAGTAGTGGTAGGCATCTGGCACCCCCTGGGTAGAGGTGGTAGTAGTGGTAGGCATCTGGCACCGCCTGGGTAGGGGTGGTAGTAGTGGTAGGCATCTGGCACCCCCTGGGTAGGGGTGGTAGTAGTGACAGGCATCCAGCCCCCATGGGTAGGGGTGGTAGTAGTGGTAGGCATCTGGCACCCCTGGGTGGAGGTGGTAGTAGTGGTAGGCATCTGGCACCCCTGGGTGGAGGTGGTAGTAGTGGTAGGCATCTGGCACCCCCTGGGTAGGGGTGGTAGTAGTGACAGGCATCCAGCCCCCCATGGGTAGAGGTGGTAGTAGTGACAGGCATCCAGCCCCCCATGGGTAGAGGTGGTAGTAGTGACAGGCATCCAGCCCTCCATGGGTAGAGGTGGTAGTAGTGGTAGGCATCTGGCACCCCTGGGTAGGGGTGGTAGTAGTGGTAGGCATCTGGCATCCCCTGGGTAGAGGTGGTAGTAGTGGTAGGCATCTGGCACCCCTGGGTAAGGGTGGTAGTAGTGGTAGGCATCTGGCACACCCTGGGTAGAGGTGGTAGTAGTGGTAGGCATCTGGCACCCCCTGGGTAGAGGTGGTAGTAGTGGTAGGCATCTGGCACCCCCTGGGTAAGGGTGGTAGTAGTGGTAGGCATCTGGCACCCCCTGGGTAGGGGTGGTAGTAGTGACAGGCATCCAGCCCCCCATGGGTAGGGGTGGTAGTAGTGGTAGGCATCTGGCACCCCCTGGGTGGAGGTGGTAGTAGTGGTAGGCATCTGGCACCCCTGGGTAAGGGTGGTAGTAGTGGTAGGCATCTGGCACCCCTGGGTAAGGGTGGAAGTAGTGACAGGCATCCAGCCCCCCATGGGTAGAGGTGGTAGTAGTGGTAGGCATCTGGCACCCCCTGGGTAAGGGTGGTAGTAGTGGTAGGCATCTGGCACACCCTTGGCAGAGGTGGTAGTAGTGGTAGGCATCTGGCACCCCCTGGGTAGAGGTGGTAGTAGTGGTAGGCATCTGGCACCCCCTGGGTAGGGGTGGTAGTAGTGGTAGGCATCTGGCACCCCCTGGGTAGGGGTGGTAGTAGTGACAGGCATCCAGCCCCCCATGGGTAGGGGTGGTAGTAGTGGTAGACATCTGGCACCCCCTGGGTGGAGGTGGTGGATTAGTGGTAGGCATCTAGCACCCCCTGGGTAAGGGTGGTAGTAGTGACAGGCATCCAGCCCCCATGGGTAGAGGTGGTAGTAGTGACAGGCATCCAGCCCCCATGGGTAGAGGTGGTAGTAGTGACAGGCATCCAGCCCCCCATGGTTAGAGGTGGTAGTAGTGGTAGGCATCTGGCACCCCTGGGTAGGGGTGGTAGTAGTGGTAGGCATCTGGCACCCCTGGGTAAGGGTGGTAGTAGTGGTAGGCATCTGGCACCCCTGGGTAAGGGTGGTAGTAGTGGTAGGCATCTGGCACCCCCCTGGGTAAGGGTGGTAGTAGTGGTAGGCATCTGGCACCCCCTGGGTAGGGGTGGTAGTAGTGGTAGGCATCTGGCACCCCCTGGGTAGAGGTGGTAGTATTGGTAGGCATCTGGCACACCCTGGGTAGAGGTGGTAGTAGTGGTAGGCATCTGGCACCCCTGGGTAGGGGTGGTAGTAGTGACAGGCATCCAGCCCCCCATGGGTAGGGGTGGTAGTGGTGGTTGTGGTGGTAGGCATCTGGCACCCCCTGGGTAGAGGTGGTAGTAGTGGTAGGCATCTGGCACCCCCTGGGTAAGGGTGGTAGTAGTGGTAGGTATCTGCCACACCCTGGGTAGAGGTGGTAGTAGTGGTAGGCATCTGGCACCCCTGGGTAGAGGTGGTAGTAGTGGTAGACATCTGGCACCCCTGGGTAGGGGTGGTAGTAGTGGTAGGCATCTGGCACCCCTGGGTAGGGGTGGTAGTAGTGACAGGCATCCAGCCCCCCATGGGTAGAGGTGGTAGTAGTGACAGGCATCCAGCCCCCATGGGTAGAGGTGGTAGTACTGACAGGCATCCAGCCCCCCATGGGTAGAGGTGGTAGTAGTGGAAGGCATCTGGAACCCCCTGGGTAGGGGTGGTAGTAGTGGTAGGCATCTGGCACCCCCTGGGTAGAGGTGGTAGTAGTGGTAGGCATCTGGCACCCCCTGGGTAAGGGTGGTAGTAGTGGTAGGCATCTGGCACACCCTGGGTAGAGGTGGTAGTAGTGGTAGGCATCTGGCACCCCCTGGGTAGAGGTGGTAGTAGTGGTAGGCATCTGGCACCCCTGGGTAGGGGTGGTAGTAGTGGTAGGCATCTGGCACCACCTGGGTAGCGGTGGGAGTAGTGACAGGCATCCAGCCCCCCCATGGGTAGGGGTGGTAGTAGCGGTAGGCATCTGGCATCCCCTGGGTGGAGGTGGTAGTAGTGGTAGGCATCTGGCACCCCCTGGGTAAGGGTGGTAGTAGTGGTAGGCATCTGGCACCCCTGGGTAAGGGTGGTAGTAGTGACAGGCATCCAGCCCCCCATGGGTAGAGGTGGTAGTAGTGGTAGGCATCTGGCACCCCTGGGCAAGGGTGGTAGTAGTGGTAGGCATCTGGCACACCCTGGGTAGAGGTGGTAGTAGTGGTAGGCATCTGGCACCCCCTGGGTAAGGGTGGTAGTAGTGACAGGCATCCAGCCCCCCATGGGTAGAGGTGGTAGTAGTGGTAGGCATCTGGCACCCCCTGGGTAAGGGTGGTGGTAGTGTGTTGGGATCACCGATCTCGTGGGACATTCTGATTCTGTCTTCCGTTCCCTGCGTGGAACATGGAATGCGGTTACACTGGCAGTTGCTGCCGGGATGCTGTGTGACCGGACGGATTAAAGAGAGAAGACAAGAAACCTTACCCCGTGTCGTCTTCCTTTCATTGGCGACGAGTTGTCCGGTCCACAGTCTTCCCCACCGTCCTTCCTCTGACATCGTGTTGTTTCGTTGTTTTCCTGTGAAGCAAGTCCACTGAGCCCCGTGAGGAAAATCGTCAGAGAGCGACTGAAGTGTCCTTGGTGAACACCCGGATACTCGGAGTTGGTTGCCCTGCAAGCCGCATCTTCACTGAAGGTTCCGGTGAGGTGTTAGTGTATTTTGGGGTATTTCTCGCTGTGTCGAGGAGTGTGCATGGTGACGGCCAGCGCGTGTACCAGCACGCGTCACCCTGACGCACATCTCTGTTCGAGAGCTACTGTTCCACGGCAATCAGCGCATGTGTCAGCACGCTTTGCGTGAGACGTCAAGCGTTGCTAGGGAGCTCGCGTTGTTGTGGCAACCGGCGCGCATACCGGCGCGCGCCACATTGCTGGTTTAAGCTCCGATGCGCTTACACGCGTGTGACACATCGACTAGTTGAACTTTTGGGAAGGCAATTTGCGCGGAAATCAAGCGCGTGCCATTTTCCTTTTGATGAAGTCTTAGTTCTATTGCTCTGCACCAGTTAAAGTGTTTTCTTGTTGTGGGGCAAGCTACATCCAACGAATTAAATGGTTCAAAGACAACCAGTGGCACAATGATGTAGTTTTAAAGGAACATTAGAAAAGGGATGGTGCATTTACATTCACAACCTATACTGTGGTTCTTGTAAAACTGCAAACTCAACGGTGACACGTCCTGCTGCATGCATTTATTAGAAGGTGACAGACATACTTAGTCAGCGAGTCATGTACTGGGGCAACACTCTCTCCATGGGCATGTTGGTGATGTGCACACCTGGTTCTTTTTAAAATACATTGGGATATTACATTTTTGTGGCGTTTTTTACCTATTCAGCTCTATTCTGCAACATAAATCTTGTTGTGGTGACTTGTGGCAGCAACTCACCCACGCAAGATTACTCTATGGATCGGGTAATTGCACCACCTCCCTTTTTACAGTCGCCCGGTACTCCCCCTGTCATTTGGCAACAGTGGAAAGAAACATTTGATGCCTATCTTGAGGCGATTGATGGAGATACCTTCACGTCAAAGAAAAAAAAAGCTTTACTAGTATACAATTTGGATGCCGAGGGAAGAAGTATTTTGAAGACCTTACCCCTAGAACTCGTAAGAACATGTGTCAGTAGTGGTGAAGAAGGTGATTCTTTAATTGTTGATGATTATGCCTCTCTCATTAAAACGTTGGATAAGAGATTCAATCCCAAGAGAAATATTGTGCTGGAGCGTCACAAGTTTTTGCAACGTGCTCAAATCCCTGGCGAATCCATTGATGATTTTGTAGCCGCCCTCAGAACCTTAGCTGTCACTTGTAATTATAGGGAGTTCAGAGACGAAATCATCCGGGATCAGTTAATTGAGCGCACTTGCAATAAAAAGATTCAGGAGAAACTTTTAACTTCCGAAGACCCTGATCTAGAAACTGCTCTCATTTTGGCCAGAAGCATTGAGCATTCCCAACTATGCATGAAAGAAATGAGTGGAGCATCCAATGAAATTAGTCAGCACCAAACCCACTATTAGACCCGCTAAAGGGAGCAACACAAACATACCCAGCACTTCTTCATCTGCATTCCCTTTGCCTAAACCTAAATTTGAAAAATCAGAAAAACCTGACCTCTCTTGTTACCGATGTGGTAGCAGATCTCATCTGGGCAATTTTAAGTTTTGTTTTGCGATTAATCAAACTTGCTTCAAATGTGGTAAGAGGGGACATCTGGCACGTATGTGCAAGGCTACTGTTGCACATAAGGGACAGGCAAGAACTGTGAACGCTTTTGAAGAAGATAATGTTAACTATGGGAATGATAATGAAAGTTATGAGTTGTTGATGTTGTCTTCTTCCTCTACTCAACAGGATGGTGTAGTGGAAATTGCCTCCATTGTTGAACCACACAAAAGAAAATCCCCTGCGTGTGTCATAAATTTAAACGGAAGTTGTATAAAGTTTTTGGCCGATTCTGGTTCTCCTTTTACCCTCATCAATGCCAAAGACTTTGAGAGATTGGGCAACATTCCTGTTGTTCAGTCTAATATAAAGATCTTTGCTTATGGTGGTAAAAGAGTAGAGGTGCTTGGCAAGTTTGAGGGCAAGTTGGAATTCAAAGGGGATTCAACGCTTAGCATTATTTACATTGTAAAGGAAGGTGCGAATTTATTGGGATGGGAGGAACAGGGTGAGCTGGGGATCATCCTAGATCCCAACCATCCGGACATGGTTTTATCGAAATACGAAGCCAAACAATTTTACTCAAATCTTCCTGAGGTTACCCCTGTGCATAAGGTTACTGCAGAATTGTTATCCAAGTGTGAGTGGATTCAAAGGTACCCAGAGATTTTCAACGGTGAATTGGGTAAACTCAAAGGTTTTCAGCACCGCATTGTTTTAAAGGAGGGTGCAAAAGCTGTTGCACATAAAGTGCGCAAAGTACCTCTGAGTATGCGTGGTGAGCTCAAACAGGAACTTGAGCGTTTGTGTTCCGTGGGCGTAATTGAGCCCATTGAGGGGTCTGAATGGTTGTCCCCCATCGTTTTGGCACGCAAGGCTGACAAGTCTCTCAGAATGTGTGTGGACTTGCGCGACCTACATTCTTGCATATGGGTGGACCGCCAACCCCTGCCCAACATAAATGAAATGTTGTCTACACTAGATGGGGCAAAGTATTTTTCTTCTCTGGATATTTCCTCCGCTTACCATCAAATAGAATTGTGCGTGGACTCGAGACATCTCACGTCCTTTGTGACACCGGAAGGTGCATTTCGTTACGTACGCATGCCGCTTGGTTTGGCATCGGCTTCTGCAGTGTTCCAGCGTCTCATGGGAAGCTTGTTCAAGAACACTGCAGGAGTCGTGTTTTTCCAAGACGACATTTTGATTCATGGGAAAACAGAAGTAGAGCACAATTCCAGAGTCAAGGAGGTTTTGGACATAGTCAAATCTAGTGGTTTAACACTAAGGAAAGACAAGTGTAAATTTTTGCAAGATGGTGTGGGCTATCTTGGACACCACATTTCAGAGAAAGGAGTTGAACCCAAAGTTAAACTTCTTGATGCCATTCAGAATGCACCTGAACCACAAAATAAAGACCAGCTTCATTCCTTTCTTGGCTTAGTGGAGTACTATGCTAAATTTGTGGCTAACTTCTCTGATAGGACAGTGTGTTTGCGTGAACTCCTAAGGAAGAATGTGAAGTATGTATGGTCAGACCAATGTGCTTGTGACTTCAAGTTGTTGAAAGAAGCAATTGTGCAGGCACGCCCACTTAAGTTATTTAATATCAACGATCGCTGCATTGTTACCACCGATGCGAGCAATGTGGGTCTTGGCGTTGTCCTTATGCAGAAAAGATCTGACAATAGGGAGGAGACCATTGCTTTTGCTTCTAGAGCACTTAGTGGTGCGGAGGGCACTTATTCCACTATCGAGAAGGAAGCCCTGGCTCTGTGGTGGGGTGTACAGTATTTCCGCAATTTTTTATGGGGGAATGAGTTTGTCCTGAGGACTGACCATAAACCACTAGTAGATCTTTTCACCACCAGGGATGGTGGCAGAGCCACTCCACGCATAGCTAAGTGGCAGTATAGGTTGAATGAATTTAATTATCATTTGGAGTACGTGCCAGGAGTAAAGAACCACGTTGCTGATTGCCTATCTAGGCTACCACTGTCTGAATCTGTTTTTGACTTAGTGGATGAGGATTTGGAAATGGTATGTGCTGTTAGTGGGGTAGCTGATACAGGTGCTGCTCTGTCGGAAATTGATTGGAAATTGGCTTTGTCGGAGGATAGCGAGATTAGGAAGGTAATGGATTTTGTGGTTCATGGCTGGCCCAACAACTCGGATTTGATTCCTGAACTGATTCCCTTCAAGAGGATATGTGACGAGTTGTCCCTGGTTGATGGGATTCTGCGTAGAGGTAGTTTGTTGGTTGTGCCCGTGACTATGCGCAAGAAGGTTTTGGATCTGGCCCATCAAGGTCATTTGGGCATTCGTGCCATGAAGCGGAGGGTTCGGGAAGATTTCTGGTGGCCGGGAGTTGATAGGTCTATTGAACACTGTGTTCGTGATTGTGGTGCGTGTGTCTTGAGTGACAAAACTCAAGTAACCTATCCCTCTCCTATCAAACCCATAGTTGTGGAAAACTCACCTTGGTATAAGTTGGCCTTCGATATTGCTGGTCCTTTTGGGGGTATAGGTAGTTCTCCCAAATACGCTTTGGTGCTGATCGACTACATGTCTAAGTGGCCAGAAGTCAGGTTTGTGGACGGCATAAATTCCGCAACGGTCATTAATTTCTTTAAGGATGTTTTTCTTCGGGAGGGTTTTCCAGAGGAGTTAGTGACCGATAACGGGACTCAGTTGGTGTCAGTGGAAATGCAGGAATTCCTGAAAGTACATGGCATCAAGCATATCCTCACCTCTCTCTATCATCCTTGCAGTAACGGTTTAGTCGAACGCTTTAACCGTGTGATCAAGGATCAGCTACAGTTAGCTTTCGTCAATGGTTTGTACTGGAAGGAGGCGGTTTCCAACATGTTGTGGGCAATGAGAATCACTCCACATTCAAGTACTGGGGTATCTCCTTTCACCTTGCTAAGGGGTAGGATTGCAGGTTCTAAGCTTAACAAGGATTGGATGTCAAGGAAGGAAGTGGATGTGGAGAGGCTGGGCATGGTAGCCAATGTCAGGGCTGCCGCACAAGCCAGGTATGCCTCAGATCGTGTCAGGGCATCTCCAGTACGTCAGGGAGACTGGGTGAGAATCAAGAAACCTGTTCTCGTTCGCAAGGGTTTCTCCCGGTTTTCCGACCCAGTCAGAGTGAGAGAAGTAAGAGAGCATGTTGTTGTGTTGGAGAATGGGAAGATCTGGAACAAGTGTGCTGTCTCTGTAGTGCCAGAGTCAAAAGCTGAGTTTGTGAAAGGAAAACTTGGGGTTTACACTCCTTGCACAACTCCGCCTCTCATGGGGGAAAGTCCAAAGGTTTCTGTTCCTGTCAGGGAGGTTGTTCCCCGAGCAAGCTCTTCTAGGTCAAGGGTTGTTCCCTCTAGATTCCGGGACTATGTCAGGTATTGAACATTCTTGATTTATTTTTACCTGTCACCTGTACATCTAATTTGTTTTATTATTATGTTGACAAAAATGTTCTCATCATTCTTTTGTTTTGTATGTGAAGGAAGGGGGGTGTGTTGGGATCACCGATCTCGTGGGACATTCTGATTCTGTCTTCCGTTCCCTGCGTGGAACATGGAATGCGGTTACACTGGCAGTTGCTGCCGGGATGCTGTGTGACCGGACGGATTAAAGAGAGAAGACAAGAAACCTTACCCCGTGTCGTCTTCCTTTCATAGTGGTAGGCATCTGGCACACCCTGGGTAGAGGTGGTAGTAGTGGTATGGCATCTGGCACCCCCTGGGTAAGGGTGGTAGTAGTGGTAGGCATCTGGCACACCCTGGGTAGAGGTGGTAGTAGTGGTAGGCATCTGGCACACCCTGGGTAGAGGTGGTAGTAGTGGTAGGCATCTGGCACCCCCTGGGTAGGGGTGGTAGTAGTGACAGGCATCCAGCCCCCCATGGGTAGGGGTGGTAGTAGTGGTAGGCATCTGGCACCCCTGGGTAAGGGTGGTAGTAGTGGTAGGCATCTGGCACACCCTGGGTAGAGGTGGTAGTAGTGGTAGGCATCTGGCACCCCTGGGTAAGGGTGGTAGTAGTGGTAGGCATCTGGCACCCCTGGGTAAGGGTGGTAGTAGTGACATGCATCCAGCCCCCATGGGTAGAGGTGGTAGTAGTGGTAGGCATCTGGCACCCCTGGGTAGGGGTGGTAGTAGTGGTAGGCATCTGGCACCCCCTGGGTAGGGGTGTTAGTAGTGGTAGGCATCTGGCACCCCTGGGTGGGAGGTGGTAGTAGTGGTAGGCATCTGGCACACCCTGGGTAGAGGTGGTAGTAGTGGTAGGCATCTGGCACCCCTGGGTAGGGGTGGTAGTGGGCATCCGGGCCCCTATGTGTATATGTGGCATTGGTGATGGCCATCCCGCCCCTATGGTGCTGCTGTTGCTGGTGTAAGTAATTTCTGCATCCCTCTGTGTGTGTGTGATATGTCGGGTACGTGTAGTTTGTTTTTGTGGTTGGTGTCTGACTTACCTTCTGCGCCGTACGCGTCCGTGCCTGTTCCGGTAGTAGATGTAGAATATTGGTAGGATCGGCACGATGGGATTAATGGTTGGTTCATCTCGCTTCGTCTTTCTCTTTGCTTCGCCTCGTCCTCGTCGCTGGCGTGTTCGTCTCGTAGCCGTGGATCGTGTTGTGGCGCGAATCGGAGCTTATGTGCGCCTCTCCCGGATGCTTTGACGTGCTGTGCGTAGCGACGGGTTCGGCGCGTACGGGAAGCGCATCGTACTTGTCCGGCCGGACGGGGCTGCATTTTGGCTTCCGTGCGACTCGATTCTGCGTTTACGGATCCGGCTCGGTCGGGGAACAGGACCTGGATTGGGTGAGTACGACTGGGTCGGAATCTATGCTGTTGTGCGCATCGTACTTGCTCGTTCGGAATAATGTGCGGATCGGTCGGGAAACAGGCATTCACATGGCTTTTTTCCCGACCAAATGGTGTTAGGTGCGCCTCCGACCGAGATCGGAATCGGCCCCTTAATGTCAGATCCACTCACACTACATGACAGGATTCACCATTATGTACTCATCAATATCAAACACTATACTGCTACTATTCTGCATGTAGGAAACACTGCTCAAAAACCTTTCCCTACATTCCATCATGATAATCCAATCAAGATGCAGACCCCGTCATACCAAACACACCATCCGGTGCCGGTCACGACCCTTGCATGTAACGCACAAACACACATGCCCTACCTCTTCCCGACACCACACCCTGTCACTAGGCAGAACTCAGATATAGCAAGAGACATGCAGAACCTTGGCACAAAGCTTTTTAAATGCCAAGCTGAGCAAAGTAACCTGCACACTTAGGCCCCACAAGGGCAAACCTGTGGCACAATCAATGAGCTACATCCGTGGATGACACAACCAGTGTTGCAGGCCCACGGAGGAGCATTCGAGGTACATGCCCTGGGTATATTTCTTACCCCTCGACAAGGGACTTACAGCTAACTCAAATCAGCAAATCATGTATACACCAATCACCAGTATGTATATGACAAGCACAGCACTTTGGCACTGAATGGCAGTGTCAAATGTGCTCAAAGTCCTAAGGCAAGCACCTAGATCAATAAAGAATTGGGAAGGAGAAAAGCAAAAAGTTTAGGGAAAGCACCCTAGAAAGGGCCATTTCCAACATCAAGAGACAAATTACTAAAATTTGTTTTTGGAAAAAATAAATGGCCCTGAGGCAACATATCCTAGCACCTGGAGGGACATGTACTCTTTTGTCTTACCTAGGACACCCTTGCTACACTGAAGATATAAAGAATGGTGATGTATCATCTATAGGCTTTTGCTAAATAAGGTGGATTTTTCAATGCAATGTCAGCTAGTGGTCCAACACCAGTGAGGGGTTTGTCTAAAGGCTGTGGGTCTGCCATCAGAAACACAGTGTTTCTCTGGCTGTGGCTTTGCCCCTGAATGGGACATGGGAACTGAGTGCAAAATGGATGGGGCATCAGTTGATTTTCGATGAATGTCACATTACAATCCAACAGTAAGTGAGGACCACAATTTCCAGATAGACATTATCTATAAAAATAAGAATTTTCTTAAGTTAACACACAGAAAAATAAAACTTTAACAGCATGTCCCCAAAAATAACCTAACATCCCCAAAATAAACAGTTCCCATTACAGGAAAGAAAAACATGGCATTTAAGTGTTATAGTCCAAGATAGTCTGTAGTTCTGATTATCAACACCAAAAATGCGTGGCTAACCAGAACTAGACACTTGGGTCGCTCAGATTATTTAAATACCTTAGAGGTTTATAAATGTAACCTTTCATTACTTAATGATTCTTAAATGTCTAGACATTATTCCACTGGTGCACTTCTACTGCTCCAAAGCCTATCTGGACTGATGGTGCTAACTATTGGTGGCTAGTAGTCAGTACTTAAGTCAATATTTCTAATCTGAATTGCAATAAAACTAAAAGTATTTCACATCCTTTTTCAAACAGAACTAGCCTCCTGAGAAAATCTATCCAGCCCAAATATGCCTTCCTCACATTTACCCCTTCATTCCACTTCACTGTGAACTTTACACTGGTTTTTCCCTCTTCTCTCTTACCCATATCCCTCATTCTCCCCTACCTTACCTCACTTGCATCTTTTCACTCCTTCTCCAAAGATAGCACCACTTGCTTATTCCTCAAAGAAGAGCAATATCTTCCATCCACCTTGCCCAAATATTAATCATGCTGTTTACTTTATTTTCGACTCACAAGTTGACTGCAATCATCCTCTATGCCCAAGCCCCTTACCGCTTCGATACTTTTCAATAATTTCATGGGTTATTTGATTCTTATCCCTTTTCTGACAGAAAAATTGCCTTACTCATTCTTAATACCCACACACCTCATCTCACACAACATCTAGCATGCCACCTAATGGTTTAAAGGTTTTTGCCAATACCCCAAAGGAATCCCTAAAGCTTCTTGCCCTCAGATATTCACTGGTAAGGATTAATCATGATGACTAAGGTAACTCAGCAAAGAATATTTTGGCATAACCACACTCTTGCTCGGATGAGCATCCTCTCTACATTGTATTCACAAGTTCTTCAAACAACAATATTCTATTTAACAACCTTTATTATTTTTCAACAAACGGAATTATATTGTCCTTGAACGTTTTTTGATCTACAGCAACACTGGATAGATAATACCAAGTTAATACATTCACCTCTGCACAGCTCACAAAAACCACCCTTCCTTTATTCCCTCACTGTGCATATGGTTCCAATTTACAATAAGGACTCTCATTTCCAATGATCTTTATATGTTTTCTTTCCCAATATTATTAGTGATCTTCAAGAGGATGACAACTTGTACATTTCTCCTCGTAAATCATGCCTAAATCTTTATCATGCTTCCTTATTACCTTATGTGCAGTAGAAGTGGGCGGAACACGCTGAGTTTCACTCCATGGAATTCCGCAGAGTTACAGGAAAACTCAGCGAAATTCCGCCAACAGGCGGAAAATATGCAGCTTGTGCTGCAATGCAGCACAGGTTGCGCGAGCAATGCTGAAAATCAGCGTGAACGGCACCATGCGTTGCACAAGAGCGTGCAGCCATTCAAGTTGATTTTGCTGCTGCTCAAGTAGAAAATCTACTCAAGCGGCAGCAAATCTACTCGAATGGTGGCCCTCTGATCGCGACTTCTTTCGAACGCCGGCGAAAGCCCATGTTAGAAAATCACTCTAGGGGATGCCAAATCTCGCTCACACTCATCAGCTCACATATTCTGGAACCTCACAGGAGACAAATTCCACCATGAGGCAAGTGGCGGAATTTGGCCAGAACTCTGGGTTAGAAAGTAACGTGGAGTGGCCAAAATTCCACCAATTCCACGGTTGGAATGGAAAACTCTGCCCACCTCTAATGTGCAGTCCACAGTCCCTCATAGCCAGGATTGGGAAGGAAGATCAGTCCTCTTTCTATTAGTTGCCTAACTGAAGTAAAATACTACAACTCTAAATCTAAATATCATATTATCTCTCTTTCTCAAAGGCCATGTCCAATAGTTTCGAGCTGTAGAATGTTTAACATTGTAAAGTTCCAGGAGTAGGCCTAACTACATTATTTTTATCAGTATATCAATGGTCTCCTCTATGACTCTATAGTAGACAATTCATCTTTTCTTTGTCTTCTATATAACTGAAGATCAACTGCAAAATATTGTTTGGAGATAAATATTTTGACTAAAAATCAGCTATCTCATGTTTTGACTGAAACCTGGCTTAAATAAATCTCTTAAATGATTAAAGAATCAATTATTCTCCCAAGATTAATTCATCATACACTTTGAGTTCAAAAGTAACTCTAGAAGTAGGAATGCAGTTAGTCACTTGGACTCTAGCAAGTGTTAATATTTGAAATCTGATTCATATGCCACTTTCCAATGATTTGCACAGGAAAAAATGAAGCCTCACTTTTAACTAGAGTTCATTGCATTATTGTACTCATGGTGACATCAGTTCTTTTTTCGACTAACGAATTGAACTCTTCTCTGAACAGCTGATAATCTCCTCAAATAATATTTTTCTGGGTGGTTTAAACTGACATTTGTAGTGACTGTAGTGACTGTTGAATCTGTAGTCTCTCATCTCTTCTCACCTCTAAAAACAATGAGCTGATTCAGCATTGTTCCAAACATACAAATGTGAAAGACTCCAGCCTATATTTCATTATAATGTACATTGACCCTCTCAAGGTAGCCTTACATGGCATGGTAAGTTTGGTATCAGGCACAAAATATGACAATCATATTACACTGGTCTCCTCATCCTCCAATGGCTTCTGATCACACTAGGGTATTTATAAAATAGAGTGGTGCACAAGCTCTACTTTCAGGTACACCAAACATTATGGCTCAGACATTGACCAGTTATAGGGTATACATTCTCTTCAAAGCTCTGAGACTTTACTTTTTGAACCTTGCACTTTCAGAAACCAATGCACTATAGCTCAGGCCCTCAAATTTGTAAATTACTTCTGCACTCTGTGTGGATTAACTTGTTCTATTCTGCTTTCAAGGCAGTCCTTAAATATCTTATTTTCCAAAGGTTTTGTAAAGCCTGACAGATGATTTGTCTTTCGCTCTCATTACTCTATCCTATACGTAGAGTCTGTTTCTTTTCTTTTAGCCTGGGGAATTACTCTAATCTTTTCTAACCCTTGAGATACTGCCAGGGGCATTAGTCGCTAGTCATGTTGTACATACGCTACAAATGTCACTTTTGTTTTGAATATTATGTTGCACTAAAATTGCTTTATCCTGTCATATACAAAGCCGTTATGCTGCCCCTCTGTTATCTAAAATACTCTGACATATTCAGGCTTTTTCCAGCCGCTTAAAACTACATATTAACTTAATAACAAACACCTACATTTGATTATTGGAGATTGAATGCTGAATTTATAGGATTCTGTATCGTATTTGTGTTAGATGTTCACTCAAACACTGTGGCATTTTTCCTAAAGTCTTAGGAGGTTTTGTTTTGTCTTATGCAATAACTATGGGTAGGAAAGGAGAACCAATACAATGTTGGTTTTACCAAAATAAAAGCCCAATTTGCTTCAATTTAACGTATACCGCACCTCAATACAAAAGAATAAGTCTCTTTATACACCTAGTGTCCCCAGTAAGTTATAGGTCCGCTACCCAAAACATGATTCTTTTTAAAAAATATTTTTTTTTAGGTAACCAAAGAATACTGGCATTCTCCATACCACAGAAAAGAATAACATTGGTGTATGCCAGCAGTGTCTGCTAACAAAACAACATAGAAAAAGAACCCTCAACCCCGCCTCCCTGCTGCACTTCTCGAGTCTAAGTGTGTCATTTATGTATACTCTTCTGTTCTGTGTATCCTACTGCTAGAAGCACAGTTCTTGTCTTATATCATTGATCACTTACATCACCACCAATAGTCTGGGTGGCCTACATTTGCTGCAATGGCTGCCATCATGCTCCAGCAACCCGCCCCAGATAGGGCTTGCACTGTGAGGTGCACCATAATTGGCCATAAAACCGCCCCACATCTTCCATGATCCATGGAGGCATCTCATTGTTTTTATTTTGTAAAGTCTGGCGGCCCTGCTCTGCATCGCGGTCAAAAAGTCTTCCTTTGCCACTGTTCATTTAATTAGGTCTACTAACCGGTCTTGCCATTGAGGCAGCCCAGGAGCCTTCCAATTCAAAGCTATTTGCGCAATACCAGTAGAAGGACCAGATCTGTAAATCTAGACTATCTGATAGAGTCTTCTAGCTGCAGATTCCTTACCTTTGAATTCCACAGGCATCAGGCTGGATCCGGAAACTTTTGCGTGAGCAGTACCCCTGCGAGCTGTCGAGTGCTCCATTTGGCTCCGCGTGATGTCTTCGGCGTCGTTAGCATCACTTATGACGTCGCGGTCACCTATATAGGCACCACCCAGGCACACGGATGTCATTTTTTTTTCTTTCCACACCAGTTAAGCGCTGATCCGGATTAGAGCGACCCCTGTGTCTCTTTTTTGACAGGTTTTTTCAACTTTTTGTCAAGTGATTTTTTCTGTGTGTCGAGGTTATGTCACTTAGATGTACAGGGTTTAAACCGTTTGGCACCTGTCACCGCGCTATGTTGGTAACTGACCCCCGCCTCATATGTTTGTGGTGCCTCAAGCTCAACCATGACACAAAGACATACTCTGACTATGAAGCCATGGCTCCGAAGGCCCTGCTGGAGCGGGCTTTGAAGCTCCTTGCAGCTTGGCAGTCGACACCAGCCAGCGAGACTCCGCGGTGATCCCGATCCAGTTCGAAGAAGAGGAGGTTGCGGGATCACTCCAGGAGCCCTGCGCTGACTCCCCAAGTTGTGCGTGGATGTGAACACGGTCCCTGCACAGACTCCCCAAGTTGTGCGTGCACATGGACGTGGTTTATTCTGACCTCAGAATGGTAGCCAGAAGTCCAAGAGGAAGCTACAGCTCTCCTGGCCAAGGGATCTATAAAAAGAGTTCCGATTTCAGAAGTAGGCAGTGGTTGCTAGCTACTTCCGCTACTTTCTGATTCTGAAAAAGAACAAAGGGTTGTGCCCATTTTGGACCCTTGGACTGTCAATCTCTTCCTCAAAAAGGAGAAATTCAAGATGTTCACATTGGCTCAGGTCTTGTCTGCCCTAGACCGAAAAGATTGGTTGGTAGCGTTGGACTTGCAGGATGCGTATTTTCACATCCCCATCCTGCTGGGCCACAGATGTTACCTGCGGTTCACAGTAGGCCACAAGCACTTTCAGTTTACCGTGCTACCGTTTGGCCTTACCAGCACCCTTCGGGTGCTCACCAAGGTGATGGCAGTGGTCGCAGCTCATCTGCACAGTTTAGGGGTGTCAGTCTTCCCCTACCTCAACAACTGGCTGTTGAAGGCGCCTTTTCCCCAGGCTGTCATCTCCCACCTTCAGACTACGACAAACCTCCTGCATTTGCTGGGATTCTCTATAAACGTGCCAAAGTCCTTCTCAGATGCTCCCTTTCATTTGAGCTGTTCTGGACACAATACAGTTTTGGATTTATCCTTCTGAGCAGCGAGTCCAGGATATTCAGGATATGATACCGATGTTGCAGCCACTATCCTGGATTTTGTCGAGATTGACTCTGAGGCTGCTGGGACTCATGGCATTCTGTTGGTAAATCACGTCAAGTGGTGTATGCAGGCTCTTCAGTATGATCTGAAGTTCCAGTGGGCACAGCATCATGGGAATCTCTCAGACATGGTTCAGATCTTGGAGGGAACTGCATATAGGTGACAGCGATGTCATAACCAATGCTTACAATGCAGATTACGTCACACAGAGCCAAACGGAGCCACCCGACGACACGCAGAGGTACTGCTCACGCAAAAGTTTCCAGAGCCAGCGTGACGCATGGGGAATTCAGATAAGGAATCTGCAGCTAGATATTTTCACTGTTTCAACTGCAACAACCCTGTTCTCCCGGTCATTTCAGTCAAGGTATTTGTGACTTCTTGCTATAGAGAGGACAGTTCTGCACAGTTCCAAAACATGTGTAACAGATCAGTGCTTGTCTGTCTATATCTTAGGCATATTTCTCTCAACTCTGGATATATCTTACTCAGCCTATTCTGTATCAGATATGCCCGGTGAAGGATCTTGTGCTGTATATGAATTTGGAATTTCTAGACATTCCTGCTGGGTATTGCAAGATTTTAAACCATTCTCCGTCTGTGAGCTGTCCCTGCAATACTATTTCCCATCTAGCTCTCAGTGTTGCTAAGCTGGTTTTAGTTTGATCTGTGAGATTCCTCTACAACATGGTTATGCCCCTTCGATTCCTACCATGTGTCAGCATTTCTTGTAAGGTGTTGTGAACTGACGGCTCTTCCGCTCTGCACTTCCATATCTTTCTTATTATTCAAACAAGTGCCACATATTTCAAAAATGGACCCACAGCCAGCCTCTCAGACTCAAGCAAATCCTCAAATGATATAAGCCTTTGACCAGTGGCGGCCAGCATGATTAGCGGTGGCGAGGCGGGGGCAGGCGCAAGGGGTGGCATGGGGTTGCACAATGCCTCAAAAAAATTATATATACACTTACCTTGCTGCCGGGTCCTACGTTGATGCTCCTGCTCTCCTCGTGGCGGTGGGACTCGAGAAACAGGAAGCCAGGAAGAACAGCAAGGCTCCCCTGACCAATCACAATGCTGCAATGCAGCGAGAAGCAAGGATGGCAGTAAAAGAGGCGCAGTTACTGCTAGCCTTGCTTCTCGTAAGCAAGGACTAGAAGTACAAAGTGCATGTTTACACACCTTGTGCAGGTTTTCAAAACACAAAAATAAAAGGCATTGTCATTTACAATGCCAATAGCTCAAACTCTCTCAAATGTAAAATGTGAGACCTATTGCATTGCAAATGCTTGTTCATCTGGCAGCTGCACCACCTCATCTGGAAGCACCAAGGAGATTTAAGCAGACGCATGCTGTCTCACATCTGGTTTTATCAGTGTTGAAGTAGCATGTAAGCATTTACAACAACCACCCTTGAATGTACGCATGCTAATATTTTAGCTATTTGTTTATACTGCCATGTACTGCACACGTGGCAGTAGTCTGTTTTACAGGTAGTCTAAAACTCCACATGTGTTGTGGCTAGAAATAAATGTACGCACCACGGTAGGTATATTCATGTCATCAGTGATAGAGAACCAACATAACTTGCTTTGGTAATTTCTAAGAAAATCGGCCTTCACTAATAACAAAAAAAAAACATTATAGAAACTAAATCTGCCAATCCCAGTAGACAAGAACTTTCACATATCAGCAGACCTGGTTTAGGCTTTTATCCTTACCAGTGAATACCAGGTAACAACACATGTATTACAAGTCCAAGCTGCCAAACTCCATTACCTCCTCATCCGTCTTCCTCACCAAGTCCGGACAATGGAGTCCAACTACTGTCCCTGCAGATAATGCTTCCCCTAGCCCAGTGTCGATACTTCTTCCATTATGGTCACCTCTCTCCCAGCAGTACTAAAAATCCTCACTTTTGTGATGGGACTTCCTGTTTCTTCTTTCTGCACTTGCATTTTGCGTTCCTCTGACCGCCTGACCCTGGTGAGGAGAGATTCTTGGTTCTTCTTTCCTGGGACCTGCTTTAGCGGTCCCGATTTTAGTGCTCACTATTCTCTGGCTGTAGCAGACATTTGGGCAACTTAAATTAAGCGTTTTTTCCTGCCCCCCTAATTAATGGTGGCTCCGGCGCTATTAAATATGAGGGTGCAAGACTTGAGTTGCTATAGTAACCGGTCAAGCAGGAACAGTTTGCTTGGTTGCTTCAGTTCAAGCATAAAGAGGCAGGGAGGGAAAAATGCAGTCCACAGCCTTGCTGAAGCCTGTCCTTCAACCTCACAGACATTGGCAGCCCCTAGCAGATCCTGAGGCAGCTGTAGCAGCCGCTTTCCAGGTAAAACAGGCTTCTGCTATTCCTCTGCCTGGAGGGGTTCCATGTATGAACCCGAACCCTGATGTGGAACCCGGTGAGGAAGACATCAAGGGGCGCTTCGTGCAGGGGATGACTTTACTGAGCCTCTGTAACACATTAGAGACAATCTTGGGTTTGCTCCTCCAGCTATGAATATGGGAGGCAAGGACCTTTTATTCCATTATCAGAAAGTGGAGCCCGAAGCTTTGCTCCTTTATACTGTTGTATGAAGGCTTATTACTCACAAATGGAGGGAATTAGATAAATCTTTGTTTCTCAGATTTCTCATGAAATGGTGAGCCTTGGAGACTTTTTCAGAGGAATTTCCTCCAACAGCCAAAGTTGATAACTTAATGGTGGGGCTGTCCAGTCAAGGAACTGTAATATCTGAAGACGCTGTGCCGACAGATCCTGTTGACAAGAAGGTGGAGGGAGCTTTGAAAAGGTCTTACACAGCTTCCAATGTTCTCCTTTGGTGACTGCCTATTCCACATATACCCTTCAGTAGCTTCTTAAGTATTTTCATTCTCAGGCTGACTAGATTTAGTAGAGGTCTGACTTCTCTGCTACATTGGCTGTCATTGAGCAACAAGTCGCTTCTTGTCGGATGTTGCATCCATTAAGTTGTTGGCTTCAGCAGTGGAACAACGTCACATCTAGATGGGGTTCTGGAAGGTGGACGCGGCTCAAAAAGTCGATCCTCATGAAGCTCCCCTTTTATGGTTCGAGATTTTTTTTGTAAAGTTAGAGGAGATGGTTAAAAAGACTGTTGAAAATAAGAAGTTCATGGCCCCAATTTGTACCTCGTATAGAGGGAGAGGTTTTGGATACAAATGTGCCTTTGGTCCGGGTTTTTCCAAATTGTAAAATCAGCCTTTCAGGGTTGTGGCCGGGGCATCCCTGCCGGGGATAAATTCCAATTCCAATCTGCAACCACTGCTACCTCTGCCTGAACAGGACCATACCGGCCTCCCAAGACGTGACAATGCAAAGTCGCTTCCAGTGGGATGTCGACTTCTACATTTTCAGCAAGTCTGGCACCGATCCATGGCAGATGCATGAGCGCTACAAAATCTATTTCATCCACCTGCCTCCATGACAAATCAAGCCAAAACCTCCTCCAAAGAATTCAATTTGTCTCCGTGAATTGTTGGAGAAGATCAATTTGTTGCTGTGCAAGGCTGCAATCATCCAGGCTCCTGCCGATGAGTTTTTCCACAGATACTATTCTATTCCTTTTTGGTTCAGAAAGCCTCGGGGGAGTTCCGTCCAGTCCCGAGTCTGAAGAGTGTGAGCACTTTCATTTCTCACAAACCATTCAAGATGGTTTCTCTTCAGGTGATCTTGCCACTGCTAAAGAAGGGGTGTTTCCTCACCTCTCAGGACTCAATGGACACCTATTTACATGTGTCAATCAATCAATCCTGCCAACAGTTCCTCCAATTCGCAGTGTTGGGGAAACACTATCAATATCGAGTCCTTCCTTTTCAGAAAGCCTCTGCACCAAGGGTCTTTGCAAAGCTGTTGGAATTCTGCATTCCAAAGGGATATGTGTTTCCATATTTGAATGATTGGCTAATTACCTTTTCCTTTTTTCTCCAGGCAGAACAAGACCTGTGATAAGTCTGCAACCTGCTTCAAAATCACGGGTTCCTTCCAAAAGTCAAAAAATCACATTTCTCCCATCTCAACCCCTCCAATTCATTGGAGCTCTATTATGCAAAGACAATGGTCAAGTTTATTGTTCCAGAGGACAGTAAGGCCAGGTTGAGTACACATTTGTCTCACCTGCTCACCAAAATCCAGGCCTCTGCAAAGTAATGGTTGAAGAGTCAAGGGGAGATGGTATCCACGATGACTATTCTACCTTGGTCTCAGCATCATTTGTATCCTCTGGTACACCATCTGCTCCGATTCTGGTCCCCATCCTCCCAAAATTTTGAGTATCTGATACCAATCACGACAGAGATTTTTCGGGATCTTCAGTGGTGGTTAGCTCCAGATTATGTCAACAGGAGTTTCTCTCTGACCCTGCCTCCATTTGTAACTGTAACAAACGAAGCAAGCATGATCGGGTGTGGGTCTCTGTCAGCCCAAGGCCAGTGGATCAGGTTAGAGTTCCAGAATTCTTCCAATTGGAAGGAGCTCAAGGCAGTGCATATGGCTCTTCAGTCTCCTCTTCATGCCATTCTGAATCAGGTGGTCTGTTTTCAAACAGACAACCATGTTGTGAGATCCTACCTCAACCACCAAGGTGGTATGCATCCTAGCCGGTTTCTCCTTTCTCAGGCGATATGTCTGTGGGTAGAGGAGAATCTCCTTTCTCTGACTGCAGTGTATCTTCCGGGGACAGAGAATGGGCCTTCAGCCCAGCTCAGCAGTAAGTTCCCATCCTCAGTGTCCCTCTGGGTATCTCCTCTTCTCTTTCAATCATTCATGGAGAGGTATGACACACCAGGGCTATACCTGTTTGCCACTCAACAAAATGCACTCTTTCCAAGATTCTATAGTCCGAGTCCCTCTCCTAAGGCGTGGGCGATAAATGCATACTCCATAAAATGGGCTCCAGGTCTCCTGTACTGCTTTCCCCCATTTCCACTCCTCCCAAGGGTGATCAAGAAAATCCAGAAAGACAGGTCGGGAGTTCTCCTAATTGCGCCAGTATGAGTCCAGAAGTCATGATTTCCCTTTCTCTTTCAAATGTTAGTGGCGCCTCAGTGATCCCCATTCAGTTTCAGTCTTCTCCTCTGGGTCTTCAGGTTCTATCACCAGATTGTCTGCTGAGATTCAGTCTTGGGGTTTGGAACTTGAAAGGAGTACCTTAATGGAACTGGGATGTTCATGGGAAGTGTTTGTTTCTATTAAAAAATCTAGATGGCCTTGTACTTTAAAAATCTTAAGCCCACCACCGGCATAATTTCAAGCTCTGGTGTGTGGGGAAAGATCTTTCTCCTTCCTCTTGTGACCCAGCCATAGTCTTGGACTTTCTCATGGATGTTTTCTTTTTGGGCCTGGCAGTATCTACACTCAGGGCTCAGTGGGCAGCTGTTAAGGCCTTCAGGAGCAACCACCACCTAGAATTCTCTTCTCGTTAAGAGCTTTTTTCTCAAACGACCAGTGGTACACTCCCTGCTTGGGAACTACCTTTGGTTCTCCGGGCATTGCATTCGCAGCAGTTTCAACCTCTGTCCTCTGCAGAACTGAGATTTCTGTCTGCCAGAGTTTGTTTTCTAGTTGCCATATGCTCAGGCAGACAGGTTGGTGAAACTGGGGCTTTCCTTATTTGAGATTCTTCTCGGATAAGGTAGTGTTGAGAACTAGTCCTTAGTTCAAACCTAAGATTCTCTCCTCTTTCTATTTGACAAAGGATATTGTTTTTCCCATTTTTCATCCTTCGCCCTCCACTGAAGAGGAGTTACGCCTTCACACCCTAGATGTGCATAGGGCGTTGACCATTTATTTGGAACAGACAGGTTCCTTTTGTAAGACTGGCTTTCTCTTGGTCACGTTTGGTCTCCTGAATAAAGGTCTTCGTTCTTTCACCTCCATTCTGACCAGGTCACTCAAGCTGGCTATTTCCAAGGCATATGAGGTTTGAAGGAAGGTGGTCCCTTCTCAGATAATGGGAAGATCTACCAGGAGGATGTCCACCTCCTGGGCAGCTTTTAAGGGAGCTTCCATTCTGGATATTTGTTGTGCAGCAACATGGGTTTCTCCTGATACGTTCATAACACATTATCATTTGAAGCTGGAAGGTTCTCTCTCAATGGACTCTAGTTCCCATTTATTGTCCTCTGTTCATTCAGATTGATTTGCTATCTTTTTGCTTTCTGGTGATTTCTAACTGGAATAATGTTTTGGTTCTGGCATATAGTACGGCCGTCCCTGTTGTGATTTTTTCAGTATTGCATCAATCAATGACAGCTTTGAGATGGTCGCCATTGTCAGGACTGGGCGAGGAAGATGGATGAGGAGGCAATGACCTGGTTACTCACCAGTAATCTTCATTACTACGAGTGCCGGTCTTCCTTGTTACAGTTCTGGCTCCCAGTTTCATCGATTGATTTACTTTGGGCTTAATTATTATTATTACAGGAAGTCCCATCCCAGAAGCGAGGTATTTCCAGACTGCTGGGAAAGGGGGTGACCATATTGGAAGAAGTATAAATGTTGAGCTTGGGGAAGAATTATCTGCAAGACCAAGAGATGAACTCCACTGTCAGGACTGTAACAAGGAAGACCTGGACTTGGAGTAATGAATATTACCGGTGACTAACCGGGTCATCAACATAATACGGTATGCAAACAAACAGTCATTGCGATAAACACTGCATGTTCTATCATGTTGTGTCACATGGTCAGTTCATTCGATTTTTCTTTCATAATCATTATTTAGAAGGTATATTCAGTTTTTACAGATTGTATATGCAGGAAATTTGATGGGAGCAGGCAACAGCAGCCTTGAACACCCCTGGCGAGTCCCTTGTCTGTCCTGACTCTGAAAGTCTGGGCATCGGGTCTCATAACACTAGAAGTGAGAGGCTGAGACCTCAAGTCTACACAGTGCATCATCTGTTTACAGCATGAGACTGTGCCATCAGGTCACACACGTGCTTCTGATGCACTGTGCAAGCTCCAGCTCTCTTCTGGCCACAGCCTCTTGCTTATTTAACTCCACCTGTTTCCAAATTTTAACAGGGTGGGGTGGTATTAGTGAGGCTTTTATAAGCCCGCCACACCCTATGACGAGTTGGTAAAACGGGGGATGAGGCAGGCTGGAGCAGGGACATGGTCAGCCTGGAAAAATCTGAAATTGACCTGACTCAGACTGGCAGAATGACAGCCATGCACATTGCAATCTGTTGCCCTTTTGTGTACCGTTTGTTTGTAACTAAAGAAAGACAGAGGTGAAAAATAGGGAGGATGGATTCTCGATACCCATATCTACAAGCTGCCATTGCAAAAGACAGATAAATGCTTCTTTTAAAGTGAATTCTGGTACCTAGGGCACATAAACAATTTAAAGAACTAATATAAAGAATACAAAAAAGGAAGATATGAATACATAGAAGTCAATGGCATGGAGGAGGAGAAAAAAAAGATAAAGAAACTTTACTTTTTAGGAGGCAATGAAGGCTGGTTGATATAGGCAAGAGAGTTCTGCCATCTATCCTGAAAAGCAAATCAGAATGGCAAGCAGGCCAAAACATGTGGATGCCTGCTCAGCATTCAAGTGTGATCAAAGTGCATCCACCTCACTGATGGCATCCTGAGGAGGGAGGGGCAGTGGGATAAAATAAGGACTTGCCACCATAGGTCAAATACTCATTAATGCATTTATGTGTTACATTGTAAGGGGTGGGGAAGGAAGCACCACATCTTTGATGGTGACACCCACGTCTAAAAAGCATTTGAGCCCTAAGAACAATTGGGTAAAATCATTAGCGATTTAAGAACATTTAAAAAGTGATCAGAAAGCTGAAATGTTCAAGAAAACTGTAAATGTCACCCAGGCTCTCTGCTGGTCGTCCTCCACCCCACAATCAATCAATCAGTGAATTGTAAGCACGCTACTCACCCGTGAGGGTCTCAAGGCGCTGAGGGGGGGGGGTCCGCAGACATGTCAGCCGAACAGCCAGGTCTTGAGGGTTTTCCTGAAGGTGTTCAGGGAGGAGGCGCGTCTGATGTTTTCCGGGAGCTCGTTCCAGGATTTGGCCGTGATGTGATAGAAGGATCTACCGCCTTCCCTGGCTCTGTGGATGCGCGGGGGTTCGGCCAGTGCGAGGTTCAAGGATCGGAGGTTTCTCTTGGGTACGTGGAAGTTGACTCTGTCGTTGAGGTATTTGGGTCCGGTGTTGTGTAGGCATTTGTAGGCGTGGGTGAGGATTTTGAAGGTGACTCTTTCTCCACGGGGAGCCAGTGAAGGCTTCGAAAGTGGTGGCTGATGTGTTCGTGCTGGGGGATGCCGAGGACGAGTCTGGCGGCGGTGTTCTGTATCGTCTGGAGTTTTCGAAGTAGGGACTTGTTGATGCCGGCATAGAGTGCGTTTCCGTAGTCCAGTCTGCTTGTGATGAGTGCGTGGGTGACGGTCTTACTTGACTCAGGGGGGATCCATTTGAATGTCTTGCGGAGGATGCGGAGGGTGTTGAAGCAGTTTGAGGTGACGGCGTTGACCTGTCGGTTCATGGTGAGAGAAGAGTCAAGTATGATTCCGAGGTTTCTGGCGTGGTCCAAGGGGGTGGGTGGACTTCCAAGGGTGGTCGGCCACCAGGTGTTGTCCCATGCTGAGAGGGTGGTACCGAGTACGAGGACTTCCGTCTTCTCGGCGTTGAGTTTTAGTCAGCTGTTGGTCATCCAGGCTGCTCCGTCCTGCATTCCTTTCTGGAAATGTAGTCTGGCGCTGGTGGGGTCTTTGGTGAGGGAGAGGATGAGCTGGGTGTTGTCAGCGTAGGATACGATGTTGAGGCTGTGTTGTCGGACGATGGCGGCGAGGGGGGCCATGTAGATGTTGAAGAGTGTCGGGCTTAGTGATGACCCCTGTGGGGCTGCGCAGGTGATTTCCGTGGCATCAGAGAGGAAGGGTGGCAGTCTGATTCTCTCTTTCTTCCGGTGAGGAAGTACTGGATCCAGTCGAGGGCTGTTCCTTGTATGCCGGCGTCGTGTAGTCTGGTGAGGAGGGTGTAGTGGGAGACGGTGTTGAAGGCTGCAGAGAGGTCCAGAAGGATGAGGGCTGCGGAGTGGCCCTGGTCAAGGATGTTGCGTATGTTGTCTGTGGCGGCGAGTAGGGCGGTTTCGGTGGTGTGGTTGCTTCGGAATCCTGATTGTGACTGGTTGAGTATGGCGTTGTCCTCGATGAAACGTGTCAGCTCCCTGTTGACAGTTTTCTCTGCAACTTTTGCCGCGAAGGGGAGGAGCGAGATGGGCCGGTAGTTCTTGAGGTCAGTGGGGTCAGCTGTGTGTTTCTTGACCAGGGGCCTGACTTCTGCGCGTTTCCACTCATCTGGGAAGGTGCCTGTTTCGAAGGTGTTGTTGATGGTGTTTTGTAGTTCGGGTGCGATGGCGGCTTTGTGGTAGATGTGTGGCGGGTAGTGGTCGATGGGGGCACCTGAGTGGATGCCTTTCATGGTTGAGGCGGTGTCTTCGGCCGTGATTGGCGTCCAGGTGGAGATGGTGGGCTGGCTGGTGTGTCTAGGGTGCGGGTCGGCTGTGGCGTGTGGTTGATGGTCGCTGAAGTTGTCATAGAGGTTTTTGATTTTGAGGTGGAATTAAGTTCCGAGCTTGTCGCAGAGGTCTTGGGATGGCGTGATGTCTGTGGATTCGCTGCGAGGGTTGGTGAATTCTTGGATGACACTGAAGAGCTCCTTGGAGTTGGTGGAGTTGGCGAGGATCTTGTTGTGGATGAAGGTCCTCTTGGTGGTTCTGATCCGGTTGTGGTAGTCCGTTATGGCGTTCTTGTAGGTGGCGTGGTTTTCAGGTGTCTTGGTATTTCTCCAGTTCTTCTCAAGGCGTCTGCAGATGCGTCTGGCCTCTTGGAGATCGGAGGTCTTAAGTCAGGCTGGCGTGTACAGCACAACAAATTACTATACAAACTCTTTGCTCGACTAATTAAAACACAGATCCCTGCACAACCTGGGGGCTTAGTAACTACCTCACCCCTCCACCCCTTGCACCTCTTCAAGAATCAAGCACTTTCTGTATTACGCACTCTTATCCCTCACTAAGCCACAGTCCCTTAACTAACAACCACCGTCCTAAATCCATTCATAACAAGCATTGGCATAGCCAATAGGTCTCGCCTTTGGGATCTTATAAGTGTTTAGCCATGCAACAGTTGATGTTGTTGCACCAAGGATATTGTGCTGCATAACTAAATACTTACAAGGTCCCAAAAGCGAGACCTATTGGCTATGCCAATGCTTGTTGATTTTCTTGCTGCAAAAAGTTAAGGGGGCACCAGATTTACACGGTAGAGGCCATGGTAAATACAAGCTGTAATTTCACTGCGTATTTACTAAACAAGAGCAGCCCTTAAACCCATGGGAACCTGGGAAATGGCAATTATTCATGAGCAGTGGTTCTCATTGGTATCATTCACGCACAATTTTATGTTCAGCAAAATCACGGAATGCAATTAATGCCTCACAACTCAATGAAACACACGACCAACACACTCCTTATAAGGGCAACAGAGACGAGCCCAGGGCAATTGAGGCCTCTCTAGATAAGGGCAACATAAAGACAGACTGGGGTGCAAAAGCCCACCAGATAAGTATAGAGCTAAAAGCTAACAAAGCTAAACAAGCAAAGCTAGACGACTTTTCAAAGTTACTGTGATTGGTCCTATTAGCTTAAACAGAATGTTATGTTGACGAACAGCGACCAAAAGGTGACATGTGGCGCCAAATAAGTCTTAAATAAAGAGGTGGCATGCAGAGTGAAAAGGGACAAGCAACCATCGCGAAACTGACTGGCAGAGAGCAAAAACGGCTTCTATACAACAGAGAAGAGAGAGAATGGTATATAGATAAAAGTACAAAAAACTTTCACGCAGACACAAAAATGGAAATGCAGAGCAAGAAGAGATAGACCAGCAGAGAATCTAACGTGCAAAAAGAGCGAAAAGTGTCCTGTCACTGAATCGCAGAAATTGCACATGGAGTAATTGACAGAGCTGAATCTGCACAACAAAAATCACTAAAAGGTCATGTGCTCCATTTGGCGATTGCAACATCCTGTGAAACAAGTTTGCCTGCAACAGCTGCTGTATCCATGCCCCCATACGCCCCACTCTTCTTGGAAGGAGACAAGTGTGCACTGGGGGGTGCCTTACCAGTAGCAAGCGGGAGGCACCTTACCAGTAGCATTCAGGAGACAGGGCTGCTGAACTGTGGCATCCATCGCATCCTGGAGATCTCCTTGGGGCGTCTCCCCCCCCACGGGGTGAGCAGCGCCCTCCTCCCTGTGCCAGAAGCCAGAGCTACCCAGCTACTGCATGAGAAGGGAGGGGGTTGCAAAAACAAACCAGTTTTAGGGGGGTTTAGATAAAGCTGCCTCTGACCCAGGTGCAGTCCACAGAGCAGTTCCAGGGCTGAAGCGAGGGCAGGTCGGCCACACCCCGTGGGCAGACCGGGCCTGCCTGTTGTCTCCTTAAAACAGGCTGATATGGGGGTGAGGATGTGGGGAAGGAGAAACTGGAAATATGGAACTTGTCAGTAGACTAAATGTGCACAGGGAATATCGGCAGCGGCTGCGCGTTTCATAAGGGGAAGGTGGGGCGGGGGAAGAGTTCCATTTAGCTTGTAAACAGGAGCTGAGTGAGCCTGCCAGAGGAAGTAAGGCTGTGACAGCATGCTGACAGTATTAGCTCGTGAGACCTCCAGCAGCTGCTGTCCTCACACTGAGGAGATAGGAGATCAGCATGGATGTTGGCGCGTCTCCTATTGTATTTCCAATTAAAAAAATTATTTAATAAACAAAAGTAACACTACATGCCCAGAAACGTGAGAGGGGGAGGGACGAGGGTAGCGGTGAACACTGACAATGGGAGGGGGCGGGAGCAAAGGTAACACGAACAGCGGTGCTTTACAAAAGCGGGCTCCAGCTGTGAAGACAAGTAGCAGCTGTTTTGAAGCACTCGTGCTTGTGCTGGCATCCGCCTTGCGGGAGCGAGCAGCGGCGGCATGAGAGCCATATGTTTGCAATTAGCAAGCGCGCCGCTGCTCGCTCCCGCAAGGTGGATGCCAGCACAAGCACGAGTGTGGAGAAAAGGATCAGAATGATGGCTAAAGGCCCTCCTAGAGCAGCGCATGCGCGCTGCCTCGGCGAGACCTAAAAAGCTGTAGAAAGCACTTCAGCCTGGCATCCTTCCCTTTTCGGCATCTGGCCTACATATTGCCTCATAATTAACAATCATCTAATGGCGGACAGGCTCAGCAGTTCAGGAAGTCTACCTTAAGAAATAGCTCTGCAGTTCTGCTGCATAGAAAAGAACCATTTGAAATTTCAAGACATACGGAAGATACTTGTGTTTTTGAAACGTTTTTTGCCAGTGGTCTTTTCCTCATTTTAGATCCCCAGCCTGCAGGATCGGGAATCAGAAACATACTCCCAGATAATTGCATTGCAATCAATCTTTAAGGCATATATTAACATAACATTCCCGTTGGAATTGCCATGGAACATCGCACAAGATTTCCCTCGATTGTGTTTTGCTATTGTTATCGACCACTAGGTTTTCATGTACCATTCTATGCAAGTTTGATATGATTGGCAAATAACTAAACACAAATATAAATGCAGCCAATGGGATAGTGTTGCACTTGGTGCAGATAATTCCTCGCCCTCTGAGAACGGGAAAAAGATGGTATTGGAGGGCATTAGAAATACTTTGAAATAAAAAAAAGAAATAGTGAAAAAACAGTGATTAATTGCAACAATAAAGTATGCAAGCAGTGTTTAAGAGGACACTCTAGAGAAGAGGGGTGCTTTGGATTACTCGAGGAAAGGTATGAGGAACAGAAGACAAACTACATTCTGTTTTATCACTGTATACATCATTTTAATCAATCTAAGAGGTCCAATAATGGACTCTTCAAATGGGGCTACACAGACAGAACCACTAGAATGATGAAACAAAGGCCAATATATGTGGGAGAAAAAACAAATTATGCGGCATAATGTAGCACAATCTGTGACAGTATTATTTAATTTTTTTTATATTAATACTTATTAATGCTGTCTGGAAAAAATTGCACCTCATTAGTACCAATTCATGAGCTGAATACAGCAATAAGGAATGGAAAGGTCATCAAATAACTTTGGCAAAGGGTCAGCCATCAAACAGAACCACTTTTGAGCTTTTATTTAGTAACGTGTGATCTATTTGAGCTAGAAACATTTCTTCACGCGGATGAAACCTGCAAATTGAGCAGCAGATGGTGAATTATTTGGTTAATGCGGCAAATGCATAATTATGCAGAAACCACTGTGGCTGCAGACTCACATAATTCCAGTGTTCTCATACATGAAGAATTGTGAGCCTACTGTCTGTAGTGCAATGGATACATCAAATTATATATAAACACATCATGGATATAAATATGGTGTAGAAGTGACTAGAATATTTTAGGCTCTTAGTGGTTCTTGATTACATGGCTAAGAGATGAGGACTGTCTTGGAAAAACTCGGCGGAGTAAAAGAGAATCTATTTAAGTTAAGGAAGTAAATACATAAACTAACCATTCAACGGGGTTTTTGAACAGGAAAGCCACAGAAAAGGAATAAGACTAACAGGGAAGCAATAGTAGTGGCAGATCAGAGACAATCTTAAAGTTCTATGTTGATAAATAGTTACAAAAAATAGCGGACTTGATGAACCTAGTTTCCCTCTTATCAATATCCACAATGTCTACACATGTATCTAAAATAAAAAATGTCTCACATCTAGCTCAGTATATTCTTGCACAGTAGCAATACATTCAAGGCGAATAGTCAACCTGTCAGTATATTATTGCACAGTAGCAATACATTCAAGGCGAATAGTCAACCTGTCAGTATATTATTTCACAGTAGAAATACCATCAAGGCGAATAGTCAACCTGTCAGTATATTATTGCACAGTAACAATACATTCAAGGCGAATAGTCAACTTGTCAGTATATTATTGCACAGTAGCAATACATTCAAGGCGAATAGTCAACCTGTCAGTATATTATTTCACAGTAGAAATACCATCAAGGCGAATAGTCAACCTGTCATGCTTTACAAAAAAACAATTAAAATTCTCTTGGACATGAGAGCTCAGAAAAGCTGTTGAAGAATAAGGGTCTTTCATTCTAGGATGATGGTGTTAAATTGCTCAAGCCACTGGCGATTTAAAATGTATAACTCTGGTAGTTGTTGAGTGAATGGCTTACTTAACCTTTTAAATGTTATTTCCTTGTGATGGTGTGCTTAACCCTCCACCCCACTTCCCACTTCACATTGCTTCCTAGAGCACCAACATAGCAATATCACAATACATAAATGACAAAAAACCTTCCAATTAGCTGCTTTATGTAAGTATATCTAAACTTACCATCTGGTGGCATCAGCACCTTGTTGTTCAGAGTGCACCATCCCACTGGATGAAGATCAGCAGTCATGACGTCGCACCAGAAGTCTGCTTTGCGATCATCTCCATAACCAAAGTACCGAAGGAGTAAGAGCTGGCCACAGGTGGTAATGATTGTGGCTACCCAATAGGTGTCTGGGTTGCTCTTATTGGCTACTTCTAGCTTCATCCCTGGTTGGAAGCTGCTCTGAAGACTGATTTCCACCTAGACAAGGCAGAAATGAAGGTTCTTTGATAAGCTTCAGAGATTAGCCATATTTTCTGCATATTTTTTCACATGGCTTATGTATCGTAAGTAAATATTATTAGCCACATTCATGAAAATATTAATATACAAGAGGGTTGGCCACTTGCAGCAGGTCTGGGCGTAGGGTCTGGTTTGCTCCCAACCCCACTGCTCTCAGCACTGAAATTCAACAGTAATGGTACGCTGCTCTGTTTGTCAACGACATAGAAAACACAGATTAACAATAGTTAAAAACAGTCCCTCTATTTGCTGTTCTATAGAGCGGGACAGATTTTTTTTACATATGAACTTTAATGATTTTAGAATCGTTTAGCGTATATTGAATGTAGGACGTCTGCCACAAAGAGGAAGATGTTCACGTTTCTTCCAGTTTATAGATGGGTTTCCAACAGCAGCTATGTTTCTCGTGACCCATCTGCCACAGGTATCTCACCACTGGAAGCACCTTATTGTTTAGGATGGGCCTTCTGATGAGGATTGTTCCCTCCCGGTATCACCAGGTAAGGCATGAGGGTCCCGGGGAGGTAAAAATGTCAGGCATTCAGAATGAAGAGGGTGACAATCAGGGTAAAAACTCCCTGCACATTACGAACTTTTTTTTTCTTTCAGAAACGAATTCCCTGTTTGGAGGTTTGTTTCTGAAAAAAAACCTGAGTGGGCCTAACTTACACAATAACCCACTGAGCATTCAATTTTTACAAAAAACGAAAGAAAACAATCTAGGTGATGTCCTTGTTCCTTCTTTTTTCATAGGAGCAGAAAGTAGAAGCCAGGTGCCAACCAAATGCATCATTAAAGTCCTTTCCTTTTTCGGGTCACTACATCCCGAAACCCTCAAACACCTTAGAGTAACTCGTGTTAGTAGAAATGCTTTTTGCAAAAATATCCATCTGGAGAGTCAAGAATCTCCGTCTGAACTTGGCAGCCATGTAGCTGCGGTCCTAGTGAAGGTGTGGCTCCCAACACGCAAGAGGTTTACCTCCAGCACAATTTTAAAAAGTCTAGAAAAGTTGGGAGGAAGGCTCGGGTTTGAATCTGTGTTTTTAGCTGAAACTGTAGCCAGTATCCTCTAGTTTAGTCCAGGTTTCTTTATAATAACTCTCTATCGTCCTGGTGGGACTGTGTACTGTTCAATTATGCAATTAAGAAAACTTGGGGGCATATTCTCAAGGACTTATCGCCGATTTATCGGCACTTTAGCGCCGCAAAAGTGGCGATAGATTTATCGCCCTATTCTCAAGCTGGTGCAAACTGCCGATATCGCCAGTTTTCCAGCGATAGCTGATGCAAAAACATCGCCACGGATGAGAGCGACAACTAACTCTAATGATATGCAG